>OY977936.1:50257694-50857694 GCA_963854355.1 Epinotia brunnichana
ATAATTACCAAAATAAAACTACTGATATGTTTACAGCTGAGGTTTACAGTTAGTAATGAAGATTGCAGGCCTGGCAAATACATTGAGAATCCTGACATTATATCTATTCAACTGTGTAAGTCACGCTTGATTTTCTGAAATAGCTGGTGAGTTATCATTCTACGATTAAACATTAACGTCTTAACCTTTTAGTTGATATAAGAAATACGTTACATTATATATTTCGTTGTGAACGCACTCGTTGTGGTACGGTCGAACTCGCAAGGGGCTGAACACCTTTTTTACCGTGTCGCGTGTCGTCATGTTGAAACTGCCATACGACAACATTGTCAAACAAGTCAAAGCGACATATCAAGGTGTTCAGGTACTTTATGACGACTTTACTTTTGACTGGTTAGCTCGGCGAGCGTGGAAGCGAGTTCACGGAACACATTGGAATCAAATTGAATGTGTCATCATCATCATCATCATATCAGCCGAAAGACGTCCACTGCTGGACATAGGCCTCCCCCAAAGAGTGCCACAATGGCCGGTCCTGCGCCACCCGCATCCAGCGGACTCCCGCGACCTTTACCAGGTCATCAGTCCACCTTGGTACTGAATGTGTAACTAATCGCAAATTGACCCCTTGTTATATCTTGAACGGTCTAGTTTAAAAATATGTAAAAGATTTTCAGTCCTATTCCCGAGAGATAAGTATTAAACGTGACTGCACAATGCTCTAGCACCCGATCATAGACGAGCATTGTTAAGTCAGCTACGCACGCACGGTCGGGCGAACGATTTTCATTTTATTTGCACCTGAGATCGTCGACGCTTAGTTATCGACACATTGATCCATTTTATACACGTTATGCTAAACATACTGAGTACGTTTAGCTTGTATGCTTGGGAGATGTTAATAATTTATTTTAAAAACAAAGTTTAAACTGACTTCAATTTATTTAGCACGTACTTCGCCTAGCCACATAGCATATTTTAATTTTAAAAGTTATTTTTTTTAATATTTAAAGTTATATTTATTCTATTTTAGAATAATGATAGCTTTTTAAACATGAAAATAGAGGAGAGGAAATGCGTTGATTGTTACAGAAAAAATCCAAGTCGCTATCTGCGGGCTGATAATATTTGAGGAGTTCCGTTGATTCCTCAAGGATCTCAGAATTAACACTTCATTAGTTGCTACTTCAACGGAATCATGTCAAAATCTTTGACGTACTTTACATCTTTGAGGAGTTCCATAAGTCATCTGTGGTCTTCATCATCAGTTCACCAAAATTGCGATTTCCGAAAGTAAATACACGAGTTATAATAGAAAATACCAAAATCACTACACGCGTGCCTATAAAAATTGAGGGTTGCCCTCAATTTCCCTGGGATGCCATTATCAGATCGTGACTTGGTGACAATGGGAGTATACTCTATCGACTAAAAAAAATAATTTTGGAAATCAGTCTACAATTGACGGAAAAATCGGTTATTACTTTTAATCCGTTCGAGGCCAAGCAACGCTACGCGTGCTACGCCGTAGCATTTTCCGGCTTTGTAGCGGAAATGGCTCGTAGAGGCGTGACTCACATATTTGAGTCATTCACAGATGGTGATGATTCAAAGACCATACATTGGCTGTTCCGAATCTGGTCGATGATAATTCATACAACGGATGACAACGAACGGTTCGGAAACGAACGGAACGAAGTTTTTTATAGGTACTCAGCCGTGCGCCGACCGGTAAAAATTACGTGGAAACAGAATGTCAGCAATTAAAAGGCGAAGGATGTGACCGTGATGAACACTTTATTCAGTCGGGTTATATGTTCAGGCGTCGGCCAGGGCACTATACGGTGGACTCTAAATCATTCATCGTAAGTATTATACATGATTGCAATGTTGCAAGCTAATTCGCAACGTCTAAGTTGTGTTGTTGGGCAGATGTAGAAGATGGCTGTCTTTGGATGGGTGACCGCCTGTTTAAGTGGTTACTATAAATGAGCACTTCCGTGCTTTGGAAGGCACGCTCAGCAGTTGATCCCGGCTGCTGTCTATGACATTAGTCGTTAAGCCGAGTTAGAGGCCTTCGGGTGGCTTAAGAACCCCTAACAGTCGAGTTGCCCACTTACTTTACACAGGGGGGACACCTGTCACTTGCGTCCGCAGGAGCTACCTACCACAACCCTGCACGTGTCCCCTTGGTGGTACTAAAGAGTGTCTAACTCGAAGGCCAAATAATGTATGCCATACGATTAAATAAATAAGTACACTTAGATTACATTTACAAATAATCAATGCTTATTGACTTATTTATAATCACAATCATACTAATGCAACATCACAAGTCAAACCATCGACGTGTGAATTCATTTTTCCGCTGACAAAAGTAATAAAAGCGGCTATCTGTTCCGTCCCCTATTTAGGCGGTAATGAATCGTCGCATAAAGGGCATAGCCGAGTGGAAACGCGGGATACGGGGTGTCAACCCTAGCGACTTGATGGGACAATGGGTTGATTCTTAACTGGGAATCACGATTACTTAGTTAGATTGTATAAGTTAATAGTTTTATTATATGCAGGTATTTAAATAACTAGTTGCCCGCGTGGTTCCGCCCTCGTATGGCGGAGAACGGAGGCAAACACCCGCGGGATAAACTAGAGCCTTTATTCACCCAAACTAAAGCCTTTGTCGGACTTTCTACACAGATGATTTTTTTTTTCAAATAAAATATGTGGTTCCGGAGTTTACCCCCAACATACAAACTTACAAAACTACAATCTCACAGACATCTGTCATATTTTTTTCATATGAAATCTCTCCTTGGCCACTCGGACTATAGTAACGAATCGATTGTCACCTAGTACATCTAAATTGGTTCATTACTCATTAGTTTTGCCACTACGGTGGAACACACAGACATATATAGACTGCTAAAATAATAACCCTTCCTTTTGCCTCGTATTGCAGTCGGGTGAAAAATAATATCCATACTTCATAATATTAACATACTTAGAAGTATAGATAAACCCGTATTACGCATATTTTACTGACTGACTTTTAACACTAAGTGTCATATTGAACTGGGCGGTATACTCGTAAAAATAAATTTGCTGGTACAAAACAAGAGATCTATTTTTGTTCGTAGTTGCCGATCTCAATCGCTTTCGCAACAATTCAACAAGTCAGATGGAGTGAGCAAAACATACTGAAATGCAGGAGAATAACGAAATAACTGTTTGGCGACGCTTGCTTATTGTAACCAGTCGCCATAGTCATTTTAGCTGCATACATATTGCTGGCACAGAATAAATAATAACGAGTAGTACAGTCACAGGCATAAATATATGATGGAACAAAGGCCGCAAAAATATCTGATGACAAAACTCTAGATATTCCTAGAGCCGTAAGAGCGTGTCAGATATTTTTGCGGCCTTTGATTCATCATATATTGATGCCGGTGACTGTACTGCTGGTTATTTCATTTGGCAAACGTAATAATACTCGTTGAAAGCGTTCCAATGAGCCCAATGGAGTTTTTTGTGTAGTTTAAGAACTGGTATTGTCAATGCACCTTCTGCCTTAATCATTAGATCGGCTAGTGGGTGCCATAATATTGCACTGTCACAGAATTTCCATAAGTGTGCCACAACTTAATTGGATATCGGCAACTGGCTGATCAAAAGTTTGTTTTTTTTTAGGACCACTTATTTATTTACATACGAACAGTGCAAGTTAAATAAAAGCGTGTAAAAAATAGACCCGAGGGGTAATCACGTAATGTTCCAAACGCGCGTCGCTACAATTTAACTGTCAATTTTCCATATAAAATGTGACATTTAGACATACCCGACGTTCGTACAATGCGTTACGCATTACGTAACGCATTGTACGCGCGTCAGGTAGATTTAAATTTCACTTTTTCTATGGAAAAATGACAGGTAAATTGTACTAACGCGCGTTCGGAACGTTATGTGATTACCCCCTATATAGGTGTTTAAATCTAGAACATAAGTTTCTCTTTTTGTAGATATTTTGTTGCCCTTACGGGGCGGTATGTTCGCCTGGCGACAAGCCCCTTTTTATCAATAAATTTAAAAAAAGACCAGAGTGTTGAACACGTAACGTTCCGAACGCGCGTCGGTACAATTTAACTGTCAATTTTCCATATACAAAATGACATTTAGACCTAGGGGGTAAACACGTAACGTTCCGAACGCGCGTTAGTACAATTTAACTGTAATTTTTCCATAGAAAAAATGACATTTAAATCTACCTGACGCGCGTACAATGCGTTACGTGATCGACTAGCTACGCGACGTTCGTATAATGCGTTACGTGATCGACTAGCTACGCGACGTTCGTATAATGCGTTACGTGATCGACTAGCTACGCGACGTTCGTATAATGCGTTACGTGATCGACTAGCTACGCGACGTTCGTACAATGCGTTACGTGATCGACTAGCTACGCGACGTTCGTATAATGCGTTACGTGATCGACCTGCAGCTCAACTGTAATCTTCCCGTATAAAAAATACATGTAGGTAGATCTAAAGTACGTTCAAAGCGATACGCAATCCACCAGTGAATGACTCTTGACATCATGTCACTGCTCACTGCACCCTTCCTCCATCCGCTAATCGTTTATCCGGGCGATGAGAAGAATTACGAGTATCCTTGTTTGTTATTAACAAATGGAAAAATAATTAAATAATGCGTGATTAATTTCTTAATCATTTGTATATGGCACTTTATATATAACTAGCTGCCCGCGTACGTTAAAGCCTATGTCCATCCAGTAGCTCTAGTATAAGCTTTATCGATACTTACTCGTATACGTTTTCGAAACCGATTGCGTTGTTTTCAATTTATATGGCGTTAGCTTTATTATAACTGTTCGCGTTGCCTTACAAATTGAAACTAAACGCAAACGCGTTCGAAAACGTACATGTATCGATAAAACTTATACTAGAGCTACTGACTTTTCTTCTTTATAATATTATAATACCTATAGCTAACTGAGCCATGGAAATAGCAAACAACTCCTGATACAAAATATGGCAGACCGCATCGTGATTGGCCATTTAAGGAATTTAAAGAACTAATATAGTCTCAAATTAAAGGTTTTTTTAATGCTCCGAGTCGGCTTCGAACCGGCGACCACAGGTACAAAATAATAATAAGTAGCTGCGTTTATAGTACATTACTTACCTAGGGCGGTTAAACAAAGAATGTCTCAGATCGCAGGTATTTGACGCCCGTGGTGAGTACAACATTTTACGTCTCTATCTGGCCAGGAAGTGGGGTTTTCCGCACGCATAGCGTACGGTAATTCCTACTTTATGGCCAGGTATGACGTAAAATTAGTATCGACATTTCTAGTTACAATCAACCAAACAAGCGATTTATTCCCTTTGATTATCACACAAACCTGATGTTTACACGCTAAGAGCGGTATTCAATTTATTTTTTATTTGGCCATAGCACCTCTTCTAAATATCTGGTGCATTTGCGATAGGAGGGAGGTCGGGAAACAAATTTAACCGACAATTGTAAATCAATTAGAGAGGGTGGTTTTATGGGGTGTAATAGCTACCCCCGCCGCGCACCGGCAGGGGCCGGATTCGACAATACAAACAGAAATATTTGTTGATTTACATTATTTTAAATCATACTGCGAATTGCATTTTTAGGATGATAAGTATATTAAATCTTTTATCAAGAGATCTTAAATAAATTAACTGTACGTATTGATCAATAATACTCCTGCCAACAATCAATTTTTTCAACATGTTATTGCTTGATTTGACGACTGGTTAGCCTAGTGACGATGCCTACAAAGCTGAAGGTCCTGGGTTCAATCCCGGTGAGGGCAAATATTTGTGTGATGAGCATGAATATTTGTTCCTGAGTCATGGATGTTTTTATTTATTGAGATAGTACCTCTAACATAAGCCTTGTTGAGCTTACTAGCGGGCTGATTCGATTTGTGTAAGATGAAGACACCTTAATATTTATTTAAATATTTATGTATTGCATTCACGCGCGAGTGCCGTTTAAGATGGTGGTAATACTGTTTAATGTATTTCAAGTATCAGCTTCTTCTTCTTCCTTCTGGACCAGTAGGTCGATCACGTAACGCATTGTACGAACGTCGGGTAGGTCTGTCACTTTTTATATGGAAAATTGACAGTTAAATTGTACCGACGCGCGTTCGGAACGTTACGTGTTTACCCCCCTGGTCCCATTCACTTGGGGTCGGCCTTCCTTGTTCGCATTTTCCATTTAGCACGATTTTGTGCTACGTCCTTATCTAAATAAGCTTTCTTTAGATCTTTTTCGATCGTCGTTTACCAGGTGGCGGGTGGTCTTCCACGAGTACGTTTTGTTGCAGGTAATGCTAGGGCAAGTGTCACCATATGGTCCTCTTGGCGTCTTTGAACGTGACCGTACCACAGTAAGCGTTTTTCTTTAACTTTATCAACAATTGGGGCAACTCTAAAACTTCCCCTGATGTACTCATTACGGATCTTGTCTAGTAGTGTGACGCCCGCTGACCAGCGCAGCATTCGCATTTCTGTTGTGTGAAGTTTGTTGAGGTGATGCTTGTTAGTAGCCCAGCATTCTGACCCATATAGAATAGCTGGTCTAATAGCTGTTTTGTACATTATTTATCAGCATTAAAATGTAATTTAACATAATGTTACACGTGCTAAAAGAATGAATGTTGCCGAGCAATTTGATTCGTGAATCAGTTTAAGCAAGTACATTCGAGTCGTAAAGAATTCAAATGTCAAAATAAAGTGATTTTTCTTTGCTCCCTTTTGGCTACATACGTTTCATTAAATATAATTATTACATTTTATGTTAATGCTCTACTTACTACATAAATTCCATGTTATTAGTATCTCGATCTTCTCTCATAATTAGAGTTCATTAGAAGATCCATTGCGTGAATCCATGCGTTTTGTCGTTTAATCTAAGATTAAGTTTTCGGTTTGATAAATCTGCATCAGAATACGAACGACATACTGCACTATATGGGTCATAGGGTAAATCGTTAGTAGCTTGCCAGCGTTCAATAATTGGCCAGCTCATACTAAAAAATTAACTCTATTATAGGTGACTATAATAGAGTTAATTTTAGTATAAGGTTTCAATAACTGGCCACGTAATACCAAATTAAATTCTGTTTGTAGGGGAACAGAGTCCATTTTTAGTATTAGAGGGCCAGCTATTGAACGGCCGACTACTGGCGATCTACCCTACGACATGCCAAAGTTATGGGCTATAAAGCCTAATATTTGTTGAACTATCACTTTCATATAATTTTGTGCGATAAAATTGCTTGCACGTTAGCCCATTCTATCGACCACAGGAAAGACAACTTTCGTTTTTATGACTCTGCATAAAGATTTTGCGTGAGATTTAATTTAAACATGAAGCAACATCTCAGATCATCCCCGAACTATCCTCACAATAGGCTCTCGTCCTTTGTTTAATTAATTAGCGAAAGTCGCGTTCCTCCCTGGCGGTAGGTATTCATAGCGCGTTCGAGTGCATATTGTGAGCGCCTCCGCTCTTCATGTCTCAGCCAGGAGTTGTCTTCGGGCGAGGCGGATCCTGCACGCGGTTTTTATTTGTTGGCCCTATTTAAGAAATCTGCATAGGTGTGCAAGAGGATGAGTATTTCCGAAGGCCTTGTACTTTAAAGTCTTGTAAAAGAGTCGCGGGAGTCCGCTGGATGCGGGTGGCGCAGGACCGGTCATTTTGGCACTCTTTGGGGGAGGCCTATGTCCAGCAGTGGACGTCTTTTGGCTGATATGATGATGATGATGAAAAGAACCTTTAAGTTAAGGCCTAACAACACAAAAAAAATGCATTTTTTTTCAAATCTTGGGCTTTATGATGATGATGATGTAGTCCCGGCCGATTTAGGCCACAGCGACTGCATACAGGTATGTTGTTGACGATCGTGTGCTCGCATGTGACTTATGTAGCCTTGGGCTTTATAAGCATGGTATAGTTATATTTCAACACATTGATAGGTTAAGTACTGTTAAGTGATGATTATATTCGTTCAAGATTAGAATAGGAATGAAATGTAGTACTTAACCTTCCTAATATTCAATTAGGTATATCACATTTAATCAATTGATCAACGTCACCGCTGATGCAATATACCTACATGTAACTATATATATAAACGTCATTACATCATCATTCACTAATTTACTGTAAGTAGCCAACAGAATCAGTTCCTAAGAATGCGAGCCTAAAGTATGCTCCGAACTGAGGCACGCCGAGAGTGGGTCTATTAACGAAGTTAGCGCGGTTAACTGGAAGTTAGCCGCGTGGGCATTGCCCAATATCGCCCTATATGCACCATCCTCAGTGCCGAGATTATAATAGTTCTTTGTTTAAGTGGGTCAGTATATAGTTCTATTTCTGCTAATGTCAATAGAAGGACTTCTTGTTTCTTTGATCATGTCCGTTTGATTTATTCAGATGAAAGGATGATTTGATTATAAAGATGGAAATAATTAACAATATCTTTAATAGGGAATGGATGAAAATTTTAAAAGTGCCTGATATTTTTTTTGGTGGTAGGAATAACCTTCCTTAGCACCAGAAAAAAATTGCTATCTTTTCAGCCGCGTCAATTATTTTTGAAAAATATAAGCAGTTTCGTCACAAACTTACGTTTTGGGTTTAGGACGGCGAATGAGACACAATCCGTCACATATTACAAAAAAATATTTTAAATATCTGACCCTGGCAATGACAAATATAGCTGTTAGTTTACCACGGATTTTAAGATTTTTTTTTGTAATATGAGACGGATCAAGCAAAGTTTCTTATTTGCCGTCCTAAACCCAAAACGTAAGTGAGGAAACTGTTTAAATATATTTTTCAAAAATAATTAACGCAAATGAAACGTCTGCCACTTTTTTCTGGTGCTAAGGAAGGTTATTCCTATCACCAAAAAAAATATCAGGTTCTTCTAAAATTTTCATCCATTCCCAATTGCGACCCCTAAGAAAAATCTAGTAATTAAAGTACTTAGTAAATTATTTATTGTAGTGACTCTGTCGGTGAAGTTGACGGTCGTGGTTTCAAATCCCACCGTATATTTGCACGTACAAATATACGGAGTGTTAAAGGATGAATTACCTACGTCTTAGTGCCCGTATTTATATTTATAAACATTTATAAAAATTGACATGAAAATAATATGCAATAGTGAATAATATGTGACATGTAATATTTATATAATATTATGAATAAATGAGTATTAGTATGAGTATTCATAAACTTCCATCAAACTTCTTTTAATTCACTTCTAACAGCAGACATTTGCTGATTGCAGTTGATCACTTGTCTCACAAATTGTAGACAAATATCACGAGACATTTAAACCTACTGAATATATCCTGTCTTTTATAGACAGGACAGTAGATATCAAACCTTTTTGCGTTTATCATAACTATACATATAAGAAACCAAATCACGAAGCTAGTGATTACGGCGACAAAGTTAAATGCCATAATAACTGTATCCATTAACGGGTATGACAAAACAGTCATTACGTGTTCCGTAATGACAGGGAAGGCTCGGTGCATTAGCGGAACAATAGGGGAGACGTAATCAGTTCAACTTTTGGGTTGTGCAGTGTGTAGGTATATTGATGGAGTTTGATTTTGGAAGTAAAGAGTAAGTTTATGATTCTATATTTCATTTCTTTTTTCGCGACTGTGGCGCACAAGCGTACGACCTACCTGTCAAGTGACTCAAGCGGAACTTTTATTAATGTTTAGGTTAATTGTTTTTTATAGCCAGAGCTAAATCTTCGCCAGTAGTAAATTAAATAAATAAAACTAAATAATGCATTCCAATCCCATAATAAGTTCGTCACGCTCACATACATGAATCAAGACGATTAACATATATTATTTTTACCAAACGTGACATGATTAAAATAAATAAATATTTAAGGACAATCTTACACAAATCAACAACATATTACTTAATTACATAGAAAACATCCATGACTCGGGAATAAATATTCGTGCTCATCAGCTCATCACACAAATAAATGCTCTTACCGGGATTCGAACCCGAACTTCGTAGGCAGGGTTACTACCTCAGAGCATAGAATACTAGAGAGAGGACAAGCCGCCGGCGGCCGTGTCGCAGCTGTATGCTCAATGGGCATACACTGCCATACTGTGCACGCGTGCTGATCGCAGGGAATATTACGTTTTTTTCCCAAAATGCCTGATATGATGCGCGTTTATTGCGAGGTATACAAGTGTGTGTGTTTTAGATGTGTGCGTGCTTTGTCTTGTCAATTACTTGGGCGTTGTGTGGGTTAATGTACTTGCGACAGGCTCACTCTATACAAATCGGCCGCCATGTCCGATCTCCTTATATTCGTACATCTGTGGTTACTACCAAGTCTACAGATGTCGTCCGAATTGCATATTTATTTACCTCTTTGAGGTTTCCCAGCGTTTTGGATCCTTGGTCACGGGACAACTGATTCACATACAGCCTGTATATTTAATATTACCTCAAATTGTAACCATACATAGCTTTTGGTACTATGAACCGATATTGTAAGAAAATTGTAAGTTAATTTTAACTACCAAAGCGTAATTAATTTTTGATAATTTATCGAGCAGCAATTTAATGCTTACACTCATTTGACACATGCAAGAAGCGGGTTACTTGTTTGTGAGTCATGTGACAGTTGTGACGTCACATCAGTAAGACAATGTAGTGATACATTGCGTGCTGAATTATTTTATAAGGAAAAAAAACTTAGTAGTCAAGAAAAAAAATCTTGCAATATCGGTTCATAGCCCTAACACTCTGGTTACAATTTGAGGTAATATTAAAAATACACGTTGTATATATAATTTAAAAACCTTGTACTCTTGATAAAATGAACTCTAGTTAAAATGGGGTGCAAATCAACCCAACAGATATTCGATGTTAGTAAATTGGGCCGTAGCGCGTTCATAGAAACAAGTTGGCAAGTTATTTATCTCCTTTGATGTGACCGAAGAGCTACGCATACACTGCAGCGAACAAATGTCTACTTAGCGTTGCGTAATAAGTATCTACGGTCTGAATAAAGAAATCACCGCACGTTTAGATGTATTCTCACCCATTCAAGGTCAATTTACGTATACTTCGCCATAACATGTATCAGCATTTTTCCTCCTTGTGGTGTGAATCTGTCGTATAGGATTTACTTACATGTGAGTTATGGGTCTGTGAGTTAACGGAGCCGTTCGGTGCCAACCTTTTGGTAGAGCTACGCTCGTTGCCCATTGCGATCCTTTTCCGCCCTGTAGCAGGCTACGAACAGCGATAATGTGTTTCCTTTAGGAGATTATAAAGACTGCCAATCTCCAAACTGAGCTAAGCCACGTTATTCTGAAGAAAGGATTGTCACCAGACATCGTTAATTTTGTAGAATTTTTGGTGCAGCGTAATACCAAAACGGTTAATTAGGGTCAATATTTGACATTATTAACGCTAATTAAGCATGACGATTGAAATAGTTTATACCGATTCTTAACAACACTACGCTGCACCAAAAATGCTACAAAATTAATGATGTCTGGTTGTCACTACATGGTGTCGATGTCGTACAAGCCAAGTCTCAGTACTAAACAAAATTAACGAGATTGAGACCACGCCCATAACTCTTATAATGTTTGAAAAGTATTCTTTTTGAGTTTTACTCGTCCATGTGGGGTGGGTGGGCCTGAACTGGGGCTATACTAATTCAGTAGGTACTGCATTTCGCGCAATGTAATACAACACCGTAAATGTGATACCGATAGTATACCAACAGTAACAAATCTAGACGGCAGCAAAAAGCTCTCGGTAAAGTACAATATACCGCATACCGATTGCGCCAAATGCGTGGCCTTCCACACTTAAGTACCGCGCAAATCGTATGTCGTCAAGGCTCGCTTGTTAACCAACTCCGCGACTAGCGGCGTCAGTAATGAGCCGGATATAGAGTTAGCTGTTGGGCGAGTCCGCTTGTCTCTCGATATCGTTCCGAGGATCGAGTTACTGGCATACTACCTTTAATTAACTTTTAACTGTTATTATAAAGCTAGTAGGTAACATTTTAATCGGGTAGTAATGCACTCGTATTATGTGTTATCTTTTTAACTGACAATTTATTCAGCGTTCATTTAGTACCCCACATATGTATGCACGTTGCATGGATTGGGTGTAATTTACACTTTTTCAAGCGTGGTCGCGGCGTTTTTGATGACGTCATTACAGGGGAAACCGACTCCTTAGAGGTTGCCTCCCGTCAGTTTTGGGATTCAGAAGACATGCCTAACAACATACTAAAAGATGTCGCTGGTATCCAAAAGTGAAGTATTTGTTTGACGGAATCCCCTAGCAACACGCACTAGTAGGAAAATAAATAAATAAAATAAATAAATATTTGCGGACAATCTTACACAAATCAACCTAGTCCCAAACTAAGCAAATCTTGTACTATGGGTACTAGACGACGATATAGATACTTATATAGAGAAATAAATACTTAAATACATAGAAAACATCCATGACTCAGGAACAAATATTCGTGCTCATCACACAAATAAATGCCCTTGCTGGGATTCGAAGCCAGGACCTCTTGCTTCGTAGGCAGGGTCACTACCAACTAGGCTAAAGCGGTCGTCAAGTGTCGTGAGGTGTCAATGTCGTGAGGTAGCCGATCTAATCCCAAACAAAATCTAATTTTCGCTCTGAGTTGGAAGATCAGATGACAGTTGCTTTCGTAAAACCAGTGCCTACACCTAATTTTAGGAATAGGTACCAAAGCGGACCCTGGGACAAACGGGACAACGCTAGGAGGGTAATGAGAGAATAATCACTTAAGTGATAGTGTCATCCACTGTTATGACAGTGTACACAAAACCGGCCAAGTGCGAGTTGGACTCGCGCACGAAGGGTTCCGTACCATTATCTATAAAAACGGCAAAAAAATCACGTTTGTTGTATGGGAGCCCCCTTAAAAAAAATATATTTTGTTTTTAGTATTTGTTGTTATAGCGTCAACAGAAATACATAATCTGTGAAAATTTCAACTCTCTAGCTATCACGGTTCTTGAGATACAGCCTGGTGACAGATTATCTATAAAAACAACAAAAAATCACTTTTTTTGTATGGGAGCCCCTTAAAAAATATTTTATTTTGATTTTAGTATTTGTTGTTATAGCGGCAGCAGAAATACATAATCTGTGAAAATTTCAACTCTCTAGCTATCACGGTTCTTGAGATGTATCTGTAGCCTGGTGACAGACAGACGGACGGACGGACAGCGAAGTCTTAGTAATAGGATCCCGTTTTACTCTTTGAGTACGGAACCCTAAAAATGAGAATGACCCAATTCCGAGTTTGCAAGATATATAGAAACGGCGGATGCGTCCGTCGATGGCGTCGAGACCGGCCGAGACTGAATAAAACATGTAATAAATAAACGCGGCTGACGAGCTTACACTGAAATTACACCTTCTTTATGTAAGCAATTGTTGATTACATCAATTAGTACCTATAGAATGCGGTACAATAAAATTGATGCAATAATTATCCACGTTATTTACATATACCTCATTCCATATAACATCAGAATTTTAACGGAGTTTGTCTACGTTTCTACGTTTATGTCGGATATCAAAGGGAAAAACACTAGATTACTTATTTCGATGAACAAGTGCTTCTCAAAACATAATATTAATGGTTCGGCGCTTGAAAATGTTTTTCCTTAAAATCGCATAACGATTAACGCATGATTTTAGAACAGGGAATGGTTAACTCCCAATGTCTAAATAATTCGAACGCAAGTGCAGTCCATATTAATTTTGAGATGTAATTACGGTTAGACACCTAAGGTGGTAAAGCAAATAATGTCGTACATACATATATAGATTCACGCCTTTATTCCCAAAAGGGGCAGGCAGAGCACAGAAACTTATGTTCCAGTGCTACTTTAGCATAAATGTGGATATATAAGATCGATAAAATGTGATGTCGCAGTAATATATTGCTAGCCCATCGCCCACAGCACACTTCAACCCTGTTCCCTTAGTACCTACGACTCTTACGGCACCCACGCGAAGGTGACGATTTCTGAATTTCTAGGGTGTCGAAAATTAAATACCTTATATCGAGGAAATACGATTGTAGTAAAATACAGTTTTGCTACTAATCGTATTTCTACTAATATACAGTTTTGCTACTAATCTACAATCGTATTTCCTTATTTTCTACCAAAAAATGGCACTTACTTTCTACCAATATAATTGGGTACGAGTGGTCAATTCCACTCCTTTTTAACCGACTTCAAAAAAAAAAAAAAAAAAGGAGGAGGTTCTCAATTCGGATGTATATATATTTTTTTTAATGTTTGTTACCTCAGAACTCCGTCATTTATGAACCGATTCGTACAATTCTTTTTTTAACTGAAAGTATATGCTTCCAGATTAGTCCCATTGTTTCCAAAACCCCAGTTGGATGATGGGAACCATGAGGAATTGAGGGAACTCCTCAAATATATT
Source organism: Epinotia brunnichana (assembly GCA_963854355.1). Taxonomy (NCBI): domain Eukaryota; kingdom Metazoa; phylum Arthropoda; class Insecta; order Lepidoptera; family Tortricidae; genus Epinotia; species Epinotia brunnichana. The sequence continues at coordinate 50,272,290 of OY977936.1, forward strand.
AGGCACGCGTGTAGTAATTTCGGTATTTTCTATTATAACTCGTGTATTTACACCCGGAAATCATAAATTTGGTGAAGTGGAAGTGATGATGAAGACCACAGATGGCTTGTGGAACTTCTCAATGATGTACTTCAAACTATATAAGTACGTCACAGATTCTGATATTATTCCGTTGAAATAGCAAACAATGAAGTGCCAAAGGTAATTCTGAGATCCTTGAGGAATCGACGGAAGTCCTCAAATATTATCGGTCCACATACAGCGATTTGATTTATTGGTCTAAAATTCAACGCTTTTGTTCTCGGAAATCAGTTCATGTGGTAAATTGGAAAAAAAATGTGGAAATGTTAATGTGGCTTGGCGGAGTACTGAATTGAAGTCGGTTAAAACTTTGTTTTGAAAGTAAATTATGCAATGTGTCAGTTAATTCAGACTCGAGTGTCTGAAAGTCAAAAATCGCCCATTAGGCCCGATAGAGGGATTTTTGCACGCCTTGCGCCCCCGTAACTGCCACTTTATGGCCAGGCGTGACATAAAAATTCTTAACGTTGACATGTAATGTAATGAGGTGAGATTTGTAATCAAATTGAATGAGGCCTTCAAAACTGTCATTTTACACTCGACATCATCTCGAATTAAACTTAAGAACTCGATAAGGTATATATTATTTTCATAATTTTGGTCGCGAAAAGACTTTTCGCCACCAAGGTTTTTGCTAAACATCGATGTAAATAAATACATTTTTTTTTTTTTTTTTGAAGACCCGTTTCGTAAATATTGACCTCATCTTGGGTTAGTCGCTTTTAAAATGACATTCAGCTTAAAAAACCTCGACATACTTACTTATACGTGTTAACTGCAGCGCGTACTCGTATAAATGAATAAAGAAAGCCCCATAAATAAATCAGTAGAACGGTCTCGCGTTTCGACACTCGCGAGCATAATGGAGTTATGACAAAAATGGCGCGGCCCAAGAAATATCACTTGGCGAACCCGACGCTTGTTAGCGTCTTTATTTATGGCCAGATTTATTTTATGGCCGGCGTGGATATCGCTGAATCAATGGGGAAGCATTGCTCTTAAAACAAGCAATCTCATCGATTTCTAGTTAAACCTATGTTTGTTTATATGCAACAGTGTAACGGAATCTTGCAAGTCGATTTTCACTCGCTTTGATTGGTCGTGTCGATTTGAAAATGTTCTAAAATGTTCATCATTTTTACAAGCTTTATATTAACTTGCGTTCGTACGAGTATGTTAGTATGCAAGTATGTAACTAAGTTGTCCGTCAAAATTTGCAATCCATTTTTCAGTCACTTCCCGTTACCCGATTGACAATGCAATATTATGATGACTTGGAGCTGATTTGATTCTGGAGCTGGAAGGTGGCCATAGGAACTTCGCAATAAAACGACACAACCCCATTGAGTTTGGGCTCGTTAGAACCGTCTCAATGAGTAGTTGATGATGGTATGCAGAAAAGTACAGTTGGCAATAAAAGCTTGTACCAAAAATTAAATTTTTGACAAAAACTATTTTTTAGTTAAACCGTCCTTTACAAGCCCAAGTAGACGTATGTATGTTTACGTCACACCTGGCCATAAAGTAGCAATTACCGCACACTACGCGTGCGGAAAATCCCACTTCCTGGCCAGGGAGAGACGTAAAATTTTGTAACGGGCGGTAATAAAGAAAGCCTCAGATCGCATATTTATCGCCCTTGCCTTCGGCTCGGGCGTCAAATACCCGCGATCTGAGACATTCTTTGTTTTACCGCCCTAGGTAAGTAATGTACTATTATATATAACAGTGTAAAGTAATCTTGCAAATCGATTTTCACTTACTTTGATTCGTCGTGTCGATTTGAAAATGTTCTAAAACAAGCAATAAGCAAGACATGGCAGTACAATCATGAATCATGATGGAGTCAGAATATGGAACATTTCAACAGCAAACAGTAAAACCTTGAATTTTAACTGATTGACAGCCAATGCTGTAATATAAAAAAATTGGCATATACGTTGTCTATACGAAATTCCATGTTTAAAAATGGCCACCAAATTCTGACAGCATACGTTTCCATTGACGACGCGAAATTATGGCAAGCCGTGTCAGTTAACAAGGTTTTAGTGTGCCACTTTTGGATCGCTTCAATGTTCCTCTTTTGAAGTGGATACTTCTTTGCTCGCGTTGTCAGATTACAGTCATTTGACCAAAAGAGCGTTAGGTATGATCATGGTGGGATGGAAAAAACGAGGTAGGCCAAGGAAAAGGTGGATGGACTGTGTGAGAGAGGATATGAAGAGGAAGGAAGTAAGTGATGGAAGAAAAGGACATGCTGCGCCGACCCCAAGTAAATGGGATAAGGGCAAGAAAATTATGACTTCTTTGCTCGCGTTCTTGTATAGAGGGGTACAGTTCAAAATGTATCACGTGACTTCCGGAATAACTCTTTGTAGCGAAGCCCAATCTGATTTCAAATAATTGTTTGTTACATGTTTTAATCCTTTTTTATTTGCCATTAGTTGTTAATCACAAAATGTTATTTAGTTTATGTGGCGCACATGAAAATAATGCTGAAATGACTGCCATTTTCAATGTAACCCGAGTCAATGAGCTACGTCAGTCAATGTTGCCATATATACCGATTTATCTGTACTTATACAGATTTTAGTGAATTAATTCAGATATATTAGGGTTCCATAGCCAACAAAGAAGTATCCACTTAATTAACGGTTGTATCTCCGACACAACCCGCTTCTTTTTTAACCGACTTCAAAAACGGAGGAGGTTATATGTTCCACTGTATGTATTATTATTTTTTAATGTATGTTCGCCGATTAGTCCGTCATTTGTAAACCGATTTCCAAAATTATTTTTTTATTCGAAAGAGTATATTCTCGAGGTGGTCCCATTGTCACCAATTCAGGATCTGATGATGGGATCCCAGGGAAATTGAGGGCAACCCTCAAATTTTATAGGCACGCCTTTTGTGATTTCGGTATTTTCTTTTATAACTCGTGTATTTACCCTCGGAAATCGTAATTTTGGTGAAGTGGAACTGATGATGAAGACGACAGATGACTTTATGGAACTCCTCAAAGATGTAATGTACCTACGTCAAAGATTCTGACATGATTCCGTTGAAGTAGCAACTAATGAAGTGTTAATTCAGAGATCCTTGTGGAATCAACGGAACTCCTCAAATATTATCAGCCCACATATTGCGGCATAGGTTTTTTCTGTAATAATCAACGCATTTACTCTCGGAAAGCAGTTCATTTGGTAAATTGGAAAGGAAATATGGAAAATTTTATGTACCATGTGGCTTGGCGAAGTACTGCATTGAGGTCGGTTTAAACTTTGTTTTTAATGTAATTATTATTATACTAGCTGTTGCCCGCGACTTCGTCCGCGTAGAACTTTTTATCGTCTTAGAAAATGATTTCTCTCAATACAAAATTTGAACCCTCTTTTAGGGGATAATTAAAAAAAAGTTGATGTTCATTTTCTAGTTTGTGAACAAACAGTCTAAAACCAAAGTTAAAAATCTCATACTTTAAAATGCCTTGAAATACTCAAACTTTGAACCAATTTTAACACTCTTAGGGGTAGAATTTGGAAAAACTCTGAAATCAGTTTTGTAGTCTTTTAACGTACAGAATAAGACCGAAGTTAAAAATCTCTTACTCACACTTTAAAATTTTATTGCTCGCCATTTAAAATTTGAACCCCCTTTTAAACCCCCTTAGAGGTTGAATTTTTCTAATCGCTGAAAGAACTTTTTTCGTAAACTTTTAAGTCTCTAGCTCAAAAAAAGTGTTGCCCATACAAAGCTTTCTTAACCCCCTTAGGGGTGGAATTTTCTAAAACTCTGAAAGTACTTTATTATTAATTTTAATAAGTAACATTTTGAATAGTTTTAAGTCTAGTAAAAAAAAAGTTTTTCCCACACAACACTGGCTACCCTTCTTAAGGATATTAAGGATCCCCTTAGGGATGGAGTTTTCTAAAACGCTGAAAGTTCTTTTTTAGTATTCTAATAAGTAATCTTTTTGCAAAGTTTTAAGTCTAACTCAAAAAAAAGTGTTGCCCATGCAAAGCTTGCTCTCCTTTTTAACCCTATTAGGGGTGGAATTTTCTAAAACGATTTGTGTTCTTTTTTTGTATTTTTATAAGTAATCTTTCTACAAAGTTTCAAGTATCTAACTCAAAAACATAAACTTTCCCTGATAAAAACTTTGCACCCCTTTTTATCCCCCTTAGGGATAGATTTTTCAAAACGTTGAAGGTCTTTTTTTTTTGTATTTTTATAAGTAATCTTTCTACAAAGTTTTAAGTGTCTAGCTCAGAAAAAGTGTTCCCCATACAAACCTTGAACCCTTTTTTAACCCCCTTAGGGAATGATTTTTGTAAAACGCCGAATGTAGTATTTTTCATGTTCTAATAAGTAATTTTTCGTCAAAATTTTAAGTCTCTATTAAAAAAAATATGTTTTTCCCATACAAACTTTGCACCCTATTTTACCCCTTTAGGGGTGAAATTTTCAAAAACACTGAAAGTACTTTCTTTGTATTTAAATAATCTTTCTACAAAGTTTTAGGACTCTAGCTAAAAAAAATAGTTTCCCACATACAAACTTTGCACCCCTATTTTAGCCCCCTATTTTTAGGGGTAGAATTTTCTAAAACGCTGAAAGTACTTAATTTGTATTCTGATGACTAATCTTTCTACAAAGTTTTAAGTCTCTATTTAAAAAAAATATTGTTTCCCCCATACAAAATTTGCACCCCTTTTTTACCCCCTTAGGGGTAAATTTTTTTAAAACACTGAACCTAGGTACTTTATTTGTATTCTAATGAATAATTTCTCTACAAAGTTTTAAGTCTCTATTTAAAAAAAAGTAGTTTTTCCCATACAAACTTTGCACTCTATTTTACCCCTTTAGGGGTAGAATTTTCTAAAACCCTGAAAGTTCTTTATTTGTATTCTAATGACTGATCTTTCTACAAAGTTTTAAGTCTCTATTTAAAAAAAAAATGTTTCCCCCATACAAACCTTGCACCCCTATTTTACCCCCGTAGGAGTGGAATTTTCCAAAACGCTGAAAGTGTTTCATTTGTATTCTAAAAACTAATTTTTCTACAAAGTTTAAGTCTATAGCTCAAAAAAAAAAGGTTCTCCCATACAAACTTTGCACCCCCATTTTACCCCCTTAGGGGTAGAATTTTCAAAAATCCCTTTTTATCCCTAGCCCACGTTATAAAAGCAACATACTGTGCAAAAATCAACTCTCTAAGATTAGTAGTTTCGGCTGTGCGTTGATGAGTGAGTGAGTGAGTGATTGAGTGAATAAGTCAGTCAGGACATAGGCATTTATTATGTATAAATAGATAGAAGATAATGAAACTCCCATTCAAATATCTCAAAAAATTATGAAGCTACATCCGTTTTAATGTCGCTTGTTAGAGTGAGAAAACGATGAGGGACTGTGACGTCAATATACTCGAGCGTCATAGTAAAAAACAATCGTTTCATATGAAGGTGCGTTTTGCGGAAAAGGGACAGAACATACCCCCTCTTAAAACTTTGGACTCTTATAACTTAATCATTACCTATATAACCTCTTGCTTTGTTTTTTTCTCCATTTGACTATATTTATTTTAAATTCTTTTTCGAGAAAATACATTATGATTATTTACCATATTTTCGATTCCTGAGCTATAACCACGAACTTCGGAATTCGAAAATATTCGGGTATCTCTATCTCTATCGCACTAACCATACTCGAGTGACAGGGATGCAAATATATGAACATTGAGTATCGGTTTTCGTGGTAGCGCCACAGGTACTTTGGCTGAATGCGCCGAGCGCGTGCCATTGTCATTCAAAAAAAACAAATTCGTGTTAATTATATTGTTCAAATTTGTTGATTTCATTTATTGAAATTACGACATAAAACGACATTTGCGCATATAAGTTCTCATATAAGAATCGAATATTTTTTTATGGTTTATATTTTAGCATTTGTCTCGTAAAGGTCTATCGTAGACGGGATTTAAATTATTAATAAGTGAAAGGCAAAGCAATTCCGCCATTTTGACGAAAATTTGACGGTTCTTATAGCTGACAGTTGGAGCAGCGTTTGATTTCAATAAAAATAAATGAAAAATTAAATGAAGTCGTATATTTCGGAAAATTAATTAACTGTCGCAGTCGGATAAAAACTATCCTAAGTTGCAGCTAGAATAATAATGTACCTATATAAAATGTTTCATATTTTTCCGTTCATGGGATGCTGAGAACATTCGAACCGCGCAAAGCTTAGTTTCAAACTGGCTGATTCTTTTTTTAATTTAGAGATTTATTATAAGTGGAGATTACATCATTGTTGACAGCTATGAAACGGTGCTCTGAAAGCTGCCATGTTAAAGCTTGTATAATATATAGGTTTTTATTTTTTTATTTGAACGATAGCCAGCCTCGAACGTGCTCGAATTGGGCGATTCTTTTTCAAACATTGTTTCCATGGAGCGAGTGACAAATATAATAAAAATGGAATGCAAACAGCGCGGGCTGTATTTGCGATGATATTTGTTTCGTAGGTTCTTACTCTCTGCTCTAATCTGCCGGGGGAGGCAGACCTCACGCGCGGGATTTTGTTTCTTGATTTTTATTTCCAAATCAATTACGGTTTCTTTTGTTTATTTACTGTTAAGTGCTGGTCACTGAGGTAAGGGTAACGATGTTTTTGATTTTAAACGTTTTTACAGTCTATGTACTGTACCTATTCATTAAAAGTTTTCAATTACGAGTACCTACCTACTGTTTTTTAAAAACTCATCATAAATGGGAATATTGATTCGTTTACATTTAATATAAACGTACAATGTCATGTAGGTATTTATTTCAAAAGTAGTCGTTCATATAGGCGAGCAATTTGATCGTAGGTATATAATATAATTAATTTTGCATAAGTTTTATCTTCCAAACGAAGAAAAGGTTTACATTTCAGGAGTTTAAAAAAATATAGCATGCCCATTAGACCAAAAACCAAACAAACCATCAAACCTAAGTTTGATCTATAATAATGTTACAGGGAAAAAATCGCCTTTGTACCAGTATTACCTGTTCTGTCTGCATCTTTTACTTTTGTATCATAAAAAGGATTACATACTTACCTAGGACAACCACTGTAATTACCTACCCGATATGAAAAATTACCGAAGAGTTTGAAAGACCTCGTCAGTGTATCGGAATTCCAGTCCCAATTAAAGAAACTACTTTTAGAAAATACTATATATTACATGGATGAGTTCATGAAGCCGTAAGGCTGAGGAGTTCATGCGGCGTTTTTTGAATTTTTAAATTATTAATTATCAACTATTGTACCCTTGACGTTCATAGTATTAATTCTTATAATATAGATTGACATTAATGTAGTTTATAATGCAATGTAATATTATGAGATAAATAAATATCAATATCAATTACCAATGTTTACGAATAAAACACTTACTTACTTACTCAGGTAGTAGGTACATAGTCGTACATACAATAGTCAAAATTTTGCGGGTTCCGACAAAAATGATATAAGGTAAACGTCCGACTGCTTGACGCTTCTAGTATATGGCATGGGCACTCAATGTCAAAGCAATAAGGATTAAAAACGAACTAAGAGGATTTTTCGTCATTCGAGTTTAAGCCATGTCACTTTGTCATAGAGTGCCCATGCCATATACCAGTACAGCGTCGAGCAGGCGGACGTTTACCGGATGGGAAATAAAACTTATGCGAAATTGATTATTTGGGTTTTTTTGCCAAAAGTTAGTAAACCAATTCAAAACATTGTACAACTTAAGCCGGTAACATCTCCAAGTCCGAACTGTAAGCGTTATTACACGCTGTAAATAAATTGAAGTGAATTCGTGAAAAGGGGGAATCCCAACAAATCCCCGGTTAATCCCGGGAAGAGCTCCGAATACAGGTTAGTTGTAAATATCAATTACGCAAATATCCCGGCTTAAGTGTAGACGGATGCTTTGCGCGGATAAAGTGAATTAGAGCGAAGGGGTGGATCTACGCGAGTTCTCCCTAGAGCAGTACATTTAGGAACATGCTGACCTTGGTGTGAAATAGCTCTGAACCTTCTTTCTTTCGTCTTTAAGTGGAAAACAATGAGAAATGTTATCTTGAGTTTCCTTTCAAGTTCCTCTCTTAGTCTTACAAAACTTCTTCTTATAGAGTGTTAAACTTGAATGTTTTAATTTAACTCATACACAGTTGTGCTGCACTCGTAGCGCTAGGCCGTAATCGGTAGCAGCTTAATATGTAGCGAAAATCATCCGTAGCGTAGCCCTTTGAGACATAATTATGTGTCATCATAAGCGCTGAATGGGTTCGACTTGTGTACATACAACAATTCGTATTACATTCCTTAGTCTGGAAATGAAACTTGGTCCTCGTCAAACCGTTTTTTTACTCTCATACATATAATCACGCCTCCCTCCCAGAGGGTAGGCAAAGATCACGGATCTCCATTTGCTACGATCCTGAAAAAACCACTTTCGCTTCACTCACTTTCATAACATTTCTCATGCATGCTCGTCGGTTTAGGGTACTTTTGACCTGGCCTTTTTTAAGATTTCTCCAATTTGTTCGGAGAAAGTTTCTGAAGTGGGGGAAGGGGAGCCCTAGCACTGTATAGGAAAACAACCTTATTTCTTCACGTTCGGTTTATTACTGGCTCTTAGGACTAACACGTTACATTATCTCGCTCTTACAACTATAGTACTTATGCATATCTCGCCACACCACCGGGGTTGCCAAAAAAAGAAAAATAATATGATAAAATATTTTTTTTTGTATATAAACAATATAACGCCAAGGTATATCTTATTCAATAAAGTTTGTTTAAAACATCATTTAGTTGTTTTTATTTTCATGACATATTACTTAAGAACTTACAGTTCTTACACTTATGATAGTATTACATAACATAACAGAAATACAAGCACTGCGGTACACATTAAGTGTCCTTAATAAACAACTTAGTTCTATTAATATGGACAGTGTCCTCTTTTCCATTAATAGAGATTACAACATTAGGATTTTCTAATCTAATAACTTTGTACGGACCTTTGTATAACGTGTCGAGTTTGTTACCGGTTTCACTTTTCACTAACACGAGATCGTCTTTTTTATAGCTCACTGTGTTCACTTTTTCGTCGTAAGTACACTTCCTAAGTTGTTTACACTTTATCAAGTTTTCACGCGCATCTTTGTGTGCCGTTTGTAAACGATACCTTAATTCTAAACTATAATTACTAGGGTTATACAATGGTTCAACTGTACTTCTTACTCTACAGGGTAAGGGTTTGTCAGGGTAGTTCGCCTAGGTCTTCCCCTTCCAACTTGCCCTTTCACTCTTTTTATATACACTCTCTTCGTTAATCTTCTTTCATCCATCCTCTCTACATGCCCAAACCACCTTAACATACCCTTTTCAATGTTCGTGACTATATCTCCATCCATTCCACACTTATCTCTTATCACACTGTTTCTGACTCTATCACTCAATTTCACTCCACACATACTTCTCAACGCTCTCATTTCTACTGCATTCACTCGACTTTGATGTCTTTTCTGCCACACCCAACTTTCACTACCATACATAAGTGTGGGCACCAACACTCCCCTATTAGCTCAGTAGTGGAACCGGAATTTGGCCCTAGAAGTTTTGATAATTCTAAAGTCGGAAAAGTTATGCTTATATGGCATATGACTTATTTTCAAGCATATTTGTATTATATGAAGAAAAGTTAGAACGAGGGTTAGATATAAATTAGGTATTTATTTATTTTTATTGATGATTTGTGAAAATTGAATTAAAGTGCAAAGTTTAAGCTTCATCGTTTATAATATGTATGACGTTTTACACTGTTAAGTTTTTAGAAAAAAAAAACACCCGCGACTACGTCAAACCAGAATTAGCTTATTATGTAGTCGATATTGAATTAGAGTTTTAAAAATCCACAACAATATCTCTAAATTCTTAAGTTAATAGACAAAGCCAAAAGTTTAGAGGAATAAGATAAAAGCTTTAAAATTAATACGCATTTTTTGTCCTGTAAGATCTAATATTGAATTAGAGTCTATAAAAATAAGTCTAATACTATAAAAGAATATATGCAGCCATATTATGGAAAGTAAGAAATTTCTGTGTATAGCTTGCATCATAAACGCATATTATTAAAAAAAGGCGCGAAAACCAAGCCGCGCTACAAGTTGTAGCTTACAACGCACCGGCGGAGCAGATCTTAGTCGACCTTGCAAGCTATCGCTTGCTAGGTATCCCTCGCCCCGCCCGCGCACCCCTGTTCAGCCGCATGTTGAAAAAAAAAACATTTTTCGTATTTATATGTTTAAAATAGTGAAGGCACAAAAACTTTTTATGTATAGTTTATGAGATTTTTTTGGGGGCAAATCCCAGATTCGAGCATAGTAAAACATATGTAGAAAAAAATTAAAGTGGCCAGATTCAAATGAAAAAAATATAATATGTTATAAAAATCGTCTATTTAAACAGCTCTTTCAAAAAACTAACCAAAATAGTTTTTGAAAACCTTCCTTCAGGAAAATACGTATTACAGCACTGTGATGGTCCACGGGTAAAGGTACCATAAGGCGGTTTTATGTGTCGGAGATATTCATTGTTTGGAAAAGCGGGTGAAAAGGAAGATTTTTTATTATAGCTATGTCAAAAACTATAAGATGTAACATTAGTTTACCTATTTTTATTTTTATTAAGTTCAATAAAAATTACAGATACTGTTATTTTATGAAAAAATCTGCATGGAATAATGTGAAGTTAATTTAAAATTGTTATTAGTAGCGTCCGGACAAAAGTGGTGGCAAATTTCGCACAGGGAGTAAAATGGAGTCGTTGCTTTTTATTAACTTTTTACGGTTGAATGAATACATTATTTATTTAATTTATATTTTTAGAGTATTAAACTTTAATGTAATTCGGATATCAAAAATAAAAAAATATCCAAATTATATTAAGTATTTTAAATATATTTTATTGCAATTTATGGCTTGCAGTAGTTGCAGTACAGTCGCCATCACATACATCGGAGCAAACAAGCACGTCACAAACATCGGAACACACCTCTATTTTCAAGGCATTAGGGTGCATGTGCCGATATTTTTGAACACCTATTGTGTACCTGTGTATGTGATGGCGACTGTACACGAAACAGTTGATATTGTGACCAAAGGCCCTGATAATTGTACTTGCAATAGTCATTTTTGAGATTTTCACTTTTCAGCAAAAATGACATCCCAAGCCTAAAAAAAAAAAACAGGTTTTTTTTAATATTTCAAACATGTTTCTTATCTAACCAAAAACGCAGTACTTTCACAAAAATATTACTTTTGCTAACAAGATCTACAGCATTCAGCATGTGCTAGAAGGTTGTGAAGTACTTGCTACGTTTACTGCAGATTTATTAGGCATATAACTTTTTTGCAACGAATACTAACTAAAGCCAAACGCAGTATTCAAAATTACTGCGTTTGAGTTTAGCGAGAAAACCAAAGAGCTACTCTTGCCACGCTAAAAGTACTTAAACTCAGTACTAATTCCACAGTGCTGCGCTTAAGAGTATCGAGAGGTATTTGAGAGTAACATAAAGCTACGCATGCACGGAAGCCACACGGTACAGTGCCGCATTTCGTGCTTGCAAATCAGAGTGAAATATTCGCACTTGATTTGGTTACTCCTTGTATAATTCAAAAGAGTGATTGATGGCTTGATGAGTGGAGGTGTTTTATATTAAAAGACTGTAATAAAAAAATGTTCCTGAAACACATTTTATAGACTATTAAAAATAATAATTTGATACGCTGATAAGAAAAATATTAATTTTTTCTAGTACCTACCTAAAATCTATTTTATTTCGTCTCTTCGTCACTTCAATATTTGTCTGAAGTTAAATCTTACCAACACTTATTTATTACTAGGTATGAAAATAGAGCATGATTGCGAACTAGAAACGCAGTATTGAACACGTGCTAGGTGATTTTGCAGTAATAAACACAAATACTGCATTAAGCCTTAGTGATACTGTAATGCCTGCAAACCCAGATCATCATATCAGCCGAAAGACGTCCACTGCTGGACATAGGCCTTACTGCAAACCCATATAGTTGATGAAAATGCAGTACTGCGTATTTTATCTAAATAAGGCAGTAAAGTAAAAAATATGTCAATCGAAAGATTTATTTTTTTAACAATTTTTCAGTACACTTCAAAAGCTGTATAACATGGATTTGTTGTATAGATACCAAAAAATATGTTTACCGCGTTTATCTCGAAACCACAATTTTGCAAGTACTGCGTTTGCAATAAGAAGGGCAGATTTGTTAGCGTACAAAGTCGTAAATCTCAACACAATGGCATCTGTAGTCTGTAGTAGACGAAAGATTGATTTTTTTGTGGGAAGATAACTTAAACTTAAATCGCTGTTATCGCCGCAACAAGGCGGCCGAACTTTAGCGTAATACACAGGTTGTATTATTCAAACGGGGCAGTGAGGGAAAATCCGAAACTATAAGAGATACGGAAATTTGCTCTTAGGAGTCACGAGACTTATCCAGTTTATGGTAAACTATGAAAATAAACAGTCATAAATTCTGGAAATGCATAAAATCCAGTTCCGGAATTTTCGATATTCTGAGTGTACCAATTCCGGAATTGTAATATCGGAAACATTGCTCGAGATTCCCGAATTTCGAAAGTCCAGAATTGTAAGGGCTAAGTTATTGTTGCTAAGGAACCCTGTATCTACAATCACAGGAAAATGCCTAATTTCATAGTTTGATTTACGAAAATGGATTTCCCCATACTAAGCTCCTTAGTAAGTATGGGGAGAATAACTGTGGCGTCTGAAACTAGACAAAATTGGTAAATTCGTGGTTTTTTTTAATTTATTTTTATTATTTACACCATTTTTTTCAAAGCTGTAAAAAAATATAATTCCCATACGTACTCATTGTAGGTAGGTACACTTTTTTTGCGGGGAGATCCATTTCCGTACATTAAACTATGAAATTCAGCATCTTCCTGGGATTGTAGATACAGGGTTCCTTAGCACCAATTCTTCCTTACTATTAATTTACGCAAAATAACGCATTCTGATTTTTAGACAGATTTGACCGGGTTCGATTCCCGGCTTTTTTGAAAATCTTTGAATGCAGTATTTTTTTTTTTTTTTTATTTATTGACCAATATAATCTGAGTAGTACATTTTGGTATACATTTTTTCACCAGCGGAAACCTCTTTGATTTTTTCTAAAATCGGTCTCGTAACTCCTTAGAGCAAATTTCCGTATATCTTATAGTTTCGGATATTCCCTCACTGCCCCGTTTGAATAATATGCCCTGTATTATAATGCATGTCTACCCACTATGATTTTTGTACAATTGTTAACACTGTATGCTTAGATTTAGTATTAACTTATAACTTTTCTCATGTAAGTGAATTATGTTGATTCTTTATGAGAAATAAAGTTTTTTAAACATGTACATTTTCATTTCAAAAACTTAATATTTAGTCGCATGAGAATTAAAAAAAATTAAGAGAAATAAATCATTCAATCGGTGTTTGTTTAGTCATAAAAATATCTAGGTGACTCTACTACCTTCTGTGTGAAATCTGCCACCAATTGTCCGTACCCTAGTTAGTATGTATATACCTACAATTACAAATATGAATGATTTGCAAATGTTGCAATTATAATTTAGTTGTAAAAAGTTGTATTTTTGTTATTTGTTACCATTGTGTAAGCCACCAATACTTACTTTAACATAAAACTATAAGTAAATACCTACTTTATAATGGACTTTACGCCAACGAAACCGCGGGCAATTCCTAGTATAGTAATAAATAAGGGTAAGTTTCGTCTTTGTATTTCCATTAGCGTACTTAAAACAAAATAACAATTTTCCATTGATATTAGTTTAAAACATGCTTTGCGGTTTTTTTTATGGATGAGTTAAGGGCACCCTGCTGCCCCGCCACCGCTGATCGCTGCCTGGTGCCACAGGCAGCGCCACAGCGCACAGCGCGGCGCACGCATACAATACAGCGCGTTTGAAACGTAGTAATATAGGCACGGAATGCTTACCTATACATATCAGTATTTAGTGTCGCCGTGATTCTATATTTCTAAACTTTTGTTTCGTAACTGAGATCATTGTCAAGACCGTTTATTAATAACTCTACAAACTCTAATTCAATATTGGCTATACTGCTTAACCAGAAATAAATATCTACACAAGCCAATTGTCTACACATCTAACTTTTTTCCAGTATATTAAGTGGATCGATTACATCATAATTTTACAATATCAGCTACTCTAATTCTTTATTTGCAAAATAATTTGCATTTTTTTGTTCACCAAAATGCAGATGTTCCAGACTTCTAAAAACAGATTATTGTAAAGAAACTAAAGTGTTATTGGATATATTACAGTTTTTTGTAACTCTAATTCTATATTTACAAAGTTCTTGGCTAAAATTAAAATATTTCAATATAACCGAAAGCCGAACCTAAAAACTTCTAACTTTTCGTATAAGTATTATTTAACATGCCTCCAATGACATATCAAAAAAGAAAAAACTTTAATGTTATAAAAACCCATTTTTGTTCAGCCGCTGGTCTATATGCACAACCACGCGTGCTGTTTGCGATATTTTCTGGCTGCTCATAAAGGCATTCAGTGCCCCATTCACTCGATTCCCTGCATTCACTCTCCTTTCAATATCGTTCTCATGCTTTCCGTCTCCAGTAAATAGTATCCTCAAATACACAAACTCTTTTACTTGTTCCAGTCTTTCTTCACCAATCATTATTTCGTAGTCTGTCATAATTTCATCTTTTTCAAATACCATCACTTTCGTCTTACTTACATTCATCTTCATCCCTTTCCATTCAAAAGATTCATTCATCTTCGTTACCATCATTTGTAACTCCTCAGCGGACGACGCAAGTAGTACAAGGTCGTCAGCATATAGGAGACATTTGACGCGTAACCCTTCCATTCTCAAACTACATTCATCACCTTTCAGATCCTGCAGACAGCTGTCCATAAATAGATTAAACAGCCACGGAGACGCTTCACATCCCTGTCTAACACCCTTTTTAATGTTGAACCAGTCAGTATATGACCCGTTTATTCTCACGCAAGCACTGGAATCATTATATAAAGATTTCAGTGCTTGAACGAGGCGGCTGTCTACTCCATACGTGCACAACACCGACCATAGTTCATCCCTCATCACTCTATCATAAGCCTTTTCCAAATCCACGAAAGCGCAATAGATCTTTTGACCTTTGGCCAAATATTTCTCGGCTATGCATCGTAAGGAAAATACTTGATCCGTACAACCCATACCCTTTCTAAATCCTGCTTGTGCATCCCATACTTTCTCATCGGTCTCTTTCACTACTCTTTTAATCAACACTTTGGCATACAATTTGCCGACGATGCTGAGTAAGCTAATGCCCCTGTAGTTTTTGTAGTCAAGTTGTGATCATTTCCCTTTGTAAAGAGGAACGATTACGGCCTTGCACCAGTCCCTCGGAACACGGCCGGTGCTGCAGCACAAATTGAAGAGGAGGTACAACTGACTCGCTACGTCGCCCTGTCCTGCCTTCAGCATCTCAGCGGACACTCTGTCATACCCTGCCGCCTTACCCGATTTCATTCCTCTCAATGCTTTCACAATTTCGTCCATGCTGATATTAGTTTCATCTTCGGTTGCGCTACCATTCAGACTTGAGGTTAGACCATTTTCTTTCCTTCCTATCAAACAAACTTTCAAAATATTCCTTCCACCTCCCTAATATGCATTCTGTCTCATTAAGCAAACTTCCATTCCTGTCTTTGACTGACTTCAGCTCAGAGTTCTGGCTCTTACCTCTGGCTAGTCGAACAGATTTCCAGAAATATTTTATGTTCGTCTGGAAATCCCGCGACAGTCTTTCATCCAAATGGTCATTCTGTTCATCTTTCTTTTGTTTTACTACTGAAAGATCACCCGCACTTTCATTATTCTATATGCCTTTTTTGCTTCATTGACTTCGTCAAAGGAGGCTTTATTGACTCTTTGGTTAGCTCTTGTAGCTAACCAATCCTGCCACAATTTTTTCTTCTCACATACAGCTTCTTTTACTTCCTTATCCAACCAAACATTCTTCTCCTTTCTTCCTTAGCTCCTTTGACTGACACCGCACACTTCCTGAGCCACTTTAACAACTTTATTTTTAAAGTTGTGCCACAAATCATATATCTCGCTTAAACCATCCATTCCTTCGAATTCAATCTTCAACTTACTGACAAACTCATCACTTATTTCTTTTTCTTGCAAATTCTCTACTTTTATTCTCTCTAACACGCTAGTAGTAATACGCGGTCGGTGTCGCTATCCCTTGAACAGACCTCTTATTCGGCTCATTACCAGGAAGTGGTCATATCTTAAATATATATTATATATATATATAAATTCCGTATATAATTAGTCATAAAGGTAATAGGTAATTGTTTACAAAGTTTAAACCGACTTCAATTCAGTACTTCGCCAAGCCACCTAGGTACATGAAAATGTCCACATTTCCTTTCCAATTTACCACATGCACTGCTTTCAGAGAGCAAATGCGTTGATTATTACAGAAAAAACCCAAGTCGCTAATGGGCTCATGATATTTGAGGAGTACCGTCGATTCCTCAAGGATCTCAGAATTAACAATTCATTAGTTGCTACTTCAACGTAATGATGTCAGAATCTTTGACGTATGTACTTTAAGTCTTTGAGGAGTTCCATAAGTCATCTGTGGTCTTGAACATCAGTTCCACTTCACCAAAATTGCGATTTCCGAGGGTAAATACACAAGAATATATAATATAAAAATAAATACAGTGGACATAGGATCTCCTCCTTTTTTAAAGTCGGTTAAAAAGAATTTTCTTTCTAACTTTTCCGTCCCAAACCTATTACCCGAACCGTAACGCAAAGTAATCAAAGCTAGGCAGAGTAAGTATAGACCAATACAGCAGCAGTCAATTGGAAAACGTCCCGGGGGCAATTTTTTCAAACCCGATAGAGATGGGCAGAACAATCGTACCTACATAATTTCAATATTCGTGACCCTGTTATGCTATTCACAACTTGTCTCGTCTTCCCTAACCACTCACTCCTAGTATATGCTAACGCTGTGAGAGTCGTTAGAACCAAGCGTAGTTGGAGGTCAGGTTTATACTGGTTCTCCTCCGACGAGTTGGTGAGTATTTTGAACGTCGGCCCCGCGGCTTTGCGACCTCACGCCAATCTATGGCCGGTATTGGGTCACGGTTTTTAATTAATTAAGGAATTCTAAACATTGTACATTTTGTTGTTTGAATAAAATCGTTTAGTCATAATTATTACGATGATTTAGGAAGTATTTTGTTTCGAGCGGACGACGTTTTCTTATTATTTTTCGCGTAGGCAAAACAACAGTAACCGTGGACAAAAGTCACTAGAATTTTAGAAGATTGCTTGTAATATTTAAATACTTCAAACATAATGGGTATAAATTTGACTCACAAACACGTAACGTATGTGAATACTTCATAAAATAATGTAAAACTAGTAACTACACCTATTCTTAGAATTAGGTGTCAAATCAGACCCCAACCTCATTTATGGTACAGTCGACTACAAAGAGAACGATACGGCCAAAGTTACAAAAATATGTATGCGCGTCTTTATTGCCTTTACATTAAGGTCCGTTTCAATATTTGTGTACCCTGAAAATTTTAGAAATGAAATGACTTGGCGTTCGAACATCATAATTTTTTATATAACAAATTAGTAATTACCCTAACAAAGCAAGCGTAAAAATATAAGAAATCGGTAAACTTGTTCATAAAAATATAAGTACCATTTATGTAAACATGAACTAACAAGAAGGAATGGTAGGTATCCAGCCCCTTATCCTATTCAGTAGTTCAATCATAAAAAGAAATTGGCATACCTGTGACATCGTAATGCCGTCCCAAGGGACGGAAGGGATGTATTATGACATGTGAAGACATAAAACTTAACTATGACTAACTGTGGCTTAACAGGGAACGAGAAATTGTACCATAAATGTATTTTTTTCAGGAAAAGAATAAGATCGTTCCATTTTTTGGAACGCTCGAACGTAATCGTGTTAATTATGTTTTGTGGTTCTTTTGTTTTAATGAGTAGTATTTTACTTCAGATGTTTATTTTTCAGTGTTGGTTTTGTAGAATGAGAGTTTTGAGCTGGGCCTGAATGGTACTAACATAACTCATGCGTTACACATACATTTGTAAGAGCGAGGCGCACTTGTAAAGATAATGAATATGTATTAAATACCTACGTATGTAATGTTTTTTTCAGAATGCATTGCCTGGCTTGCGGCAAATGCTACGATACATTAGCCATGCTTTCATCAGATAATTCATCAAGCTACATCCTATCGGTGTGTAGTGAATAGGTACCTAATCATAATCTCTTTTTAGTACTAGTACTAGGTATATCAAATTGAGAATAAAAGTGAGAATTCAAAAAGTACCTGAGCATTAGATGGATTGAATTACTAAAGCTCCAAAAATCGAGTGCATAATAATATTAAGGTTATTCAAGTTAAGTAACATAATTAAGACTATTCGCCTGATTTCAGTTGCCAGTCACGCTCAATTGATTGCATCTCTTGATCGATAACTCATTTTAATGTGCTTTAATCACTAATTATTACCTACTAAAGAGAATATTGCCGTTACATTAAATATATGAAAACGTTTGTATAAACATAATTATACTTATTTTGTACAGTAAATATTATCACAAGCATTGTTTTATTCAGCTCACGAGAGCCTCACTGAACTGACTTCGAAACAGTATAGTCACAAACCTAATTAACGGGTATTTTGTGTTTTTTCCCGAACTATAGACATAGTGTTGACACAATATTAAGTTTTTAAAGCAATGTCGTTTTATAGAAATTGTTGCCTTATAATAAATATCTCAATTTTATGGTGATGCCTGTGAAAATATTATTATTTGTTAAAAGGTCACATTCTTGTTACAATTAACAACAAAATAAAATTATCATTATTATTTCATATTCAATACTAGGTCTTTACATTTGATTATTACAAAATCTTCTGTTTCACCAAATTATATTTTAGATCAATTTAAAGAAAACCTTTCTCTTTCTTTTATTCCATTAGGTCTCAATATGAAGCTACAAAATTGGGGTTCTTATTCATGTTTATGATTCTTTCTCCCTCATATTATCATGAGTTCTGCAAAGTAATACAATTTACATCCACAGAGCGTACTTACATTATCCATCGCCAAGACATGGTCTCAGGGGATTTCTTCCCGGGGAATCAACAGGTGAACACACGCTAAACGCAAACTGTGCACAAACTTACACCGTTTCCCTTTCCCTTAAAGTCCAACTTTGAACATCACTAGTTCATAGTAACGACAACCTGTGGATTTTCGCCAGATTACTTAAAATAGAGAGCTGTATTGAAAGTTACGAGCGATACACTTTTAAGGGGACTCAGTGTACAGTGGATGTGAGAAGTACTTGTACTGGTGGTAGGTTCACTAGTTGGTACGAACAGAGGTGATTAATCACGTTATGAAGGCGACTTGTCGTGGGCGCGAGCGGAGCGGTCGTGACGTCACGGGAGCTGATATCAAACTAGCCAGATGCGTGCCACGCTCCCTCTGCCCTTACTCTAAGCGCGATTCTGCAATCATTCCTTCAATTATTATTATCTTTTTTTGATTTGGCAAAAAAAAAAATATATATATATATATCTTTGAAACCTTAATTCTTGCATCTGTGTTATGCTATGTCTATATGCCATGGTTTGAATTTTCGTTACAAATATAAAAAAAAAATGATTCTTTATATATTCTCTGTGCGTTTTAAAGGGGTACCTGAATCCAAAAACTGTTTCCCAACTGTATAGTTAGTCCTAAAAGCCGTTTTTCTCTGAAGCCATGTCATTTTTAGGATGATTATAAAACAAACTTAACCTAACCTAATGGGCTCTACCTACGCGATTAGTATTTTAAAAAATTAAAAGCTTTTGGGTTTTCGAGATAATTGGCTTATTGCCGAAATGAAAATTCGGACAAACGAAGTTGGGAAATGAAATTTAGTGATTGCGATTCGTAGTTTACCGTTTTAAAGGCTTATAGTGCCTGAACTAGAAAACAAAATATCTGTCGCAATCTGTCAGAAACCAACAATTGTCACGATTGAAAAAAAACCTGTCCTTATTTTTCTTTTTTACCCCATCCAACTTTAACAAGGTAAAATGACGGTATTTTACCTCATCTAAACTCTCATATCAATAAATTTAACTATTTATTGATATAAATATTATAGCCATTATCGAAGTCACGCGCGGAATACATTAACGTGTCTCTTACATGCGGTTTTGAAAAATCGAGGCATCCTCTTAATTTTCGAACTGCCTTCATTTTCCTTGTTCGATTTAGTGAGACAATAAGTATTATTGTTAGGAGCGCCGAATCGCTCTGCGGATTGATCCCGTATTCGGGTGACAAGAAGGTGTACTCGTAGTGGGAAGCCGCTGCGTCGGAAAGAAAAGAAAACTCGGACGGAGAGAGAAAACAAAAGATTCATTCAGGAGCAGCCTTATTCTTTAGGAATTTCGTAACGATGAACCCCGGTAAAAATAGTTGCTGCTCGGTTTTACAAGCCTTATTTTAACTTTACCTATACTTAGTACGTATGTAAGTAATGTAAAATGGTTTTCCTTGAAACAATATATCTAGTACCTAGTATAAAAAGTTTAGTAAATAATCTTAAATATTAAAGATTGTACTAAATGTAACTGATGTATGTAATTTAATCACAGATATGAAAATAAACAGTTCAAAAATTTTTTTTTTTTTTTTTTTTACTTAACTACTAACGCAGGATTTGTCTGATTAATTATAACTTTTATCAAAATTAGAACTCCCCATAGACAAACCTCGTCTAAGGTTTTGCCTAAAATTAGTATTAAAATATAATATATGAAACTTATTTGCACCCGAGCAGAGCTCGGACGCCCCGATTTTGCATATGATATGAGCACAAATCAATCATCTTTATTTATATTTAGATAATACTTTAGATTAAGACAACAAGGTCAAACTGTAGGAATATTTGTAAATGATTGGAAAATTCGCATTATTTAAGTAAAAATCACTAATTCCTTTAAGTACCTAACAAACTTCTGAAATAGTGTGACGGATTCCTTTTAGGGGATTTAGACTTCGTTTCGTGTCTATAGAAGTTTTCATACCTTGACTATCCGAAATTGTTATCTACCCCTGGCTCTACTATGACAGCTCGGAGCAAATGACAATTTTAACGATGTCTTTATAAAATACGACACTGCCAGACTCCTAGAACGAAGACAATTGAAAAGATAATTTCCTCGAACGGGATATTGACTTGACTGGACTTTCATAGTTCCACGAGAAGCTTTTACGGAACAACAGTTTAAACTTAGAATATAATTTCCGGCATTTCTCTCAGGAACGTAAATTGTAGGTAATACAGGAGAAGCCACTTTAATCCCTTAATTGGATAGTATAATAAATACTTTATATTATGCTCGTAGAACAAGAAAACTCTCGACTTCACGAGGAGTAAGTAAATATTATTTTCATCACACTTGCTCATAAATTGTGTTATTCCATGCCTGTATACAGAAGGACAACGGCCTAAATTGTTCCTGCGGGAATAATGGTATTTTAAAGCTCCCAAGGGAAGTAATGAGCTTGTGTGTGATCTGATTGGTTAAGCAAATCTGGACGGCCGCTCGCGACAAGAATTCTGCTCTGTGATTGGTTGAAATAAAATCGAGCAGGCGCTGTGATTGGTTGAAATATTGAAGCTACGCCCTCCACTCGCACTGATCTGGAAGTGAACTTGTCAATTTCGTCAACATTTGATTGGTGCGCTTATATAAAACATAGGTTTTTCTGTCTTTTGTGGTTATTTATTTCCTCGCAAATGTGATGAAAAACATTGTGTATAACACGGGCGTAAGAATATTGCAAACTCGAGTCATCAAAACCCCTCCGCATACGGCGTCGGGCTTTTGATAGACTCTCGTTTGCAATATTCCTCATACGCCCCTTGTTAAACAATGTTCTATTTTTATTATATGTCAACGAAGCATAAAAAATGCAATGAGCTCATCAGACACTGAGGAATCAGAGGATAGCTTTGAATAGCAGTGTAACTGTCCATTTTTTTGATATACCTATACCTGCTGAGGAGATGTACGTATTGTAAGTGCAGATACCTAACTCTAGTGCAAATATAAAATTATCTAATATTCAACAAATTAATATATCAAATTTACAGCTAGTTCAACAGCTAATTTCAAGTTCAATCAAAAGTAATATGGAGTTAAAGCCATATCGGTCTGAAGGAAGATATTTCCCACGTGATTTTTTTATAAATATAAACAAATACATAAAACCTAAGTATGATGTTTTAATACTTTACCCGCATAAAAAAATATGCAGATACTTCTAACATCCTAACAAGCACTCCTTCGCCATGCCAAATTAAGGGATATTTCCTCAATATGTATTACTCGTAGTTGCAGAATGACGTAGACAGTCCCGCGAATGCTCCAGATTCACAGACAATGCCCTAATTTATATCCAACTCACTTACTGGAGTCAGGGGTAGTCGGCGCGGGTAGGGTACGGCTCTCATTACACGCTACTGCGCCACTGTCCGTGGAGTTTATAAGTGTTTGAAAGTTCACTAACTCATGTTCTCGCCTTTGATGGGTGTAGTGGTTTTGAAGATGTGTAACTTGTAATTAATGTAATTGCAAGATTTTTCGCATACTGTTATTGGGTGTAGATATGATTAACTTAATAATGGAAAGTTTTGTAACACACAATCGGCTTGTGTGATGTGTTTCCTGGGAAATTGTCATCCTACGGAAGAGAGGGATTGGCCTATAGTCCCCACGCTAGCTCGGTGCGGGTTAAGGACTTCACTTAATTATACTCATTACATTTCCTAAATATATTATTTTTCCGCTAAGGAGTAAAATTATTTTCTACAGCTACCTATACATATATTTTTCACGATAATGGAACCAATTTTCTAAAAACCTTCATTTGACATGTACAATAGTATCGTTGTTACCAAACCTACTCGTATTAAACGCCAACAAAGCATGCCATGATAAAACGTACATGTACAAAGTGGAAAAAGGCTCAAAGCCAATTACATTAAAACATTCGGCGGGACAAAGGGCGCGAGAACAATGGAGACTGCAAGGAGCCGCGATATGTCTTCCAATGCTTTTAACTTTGCTCTGATGGCGAGGGAAATGTTGACGGGCCGGGACAAATGCCCGTGACGTAGGGATGGGACGTGTCGATATATTTATTACTGTTTTTTTATAAAGTGACTTTTGAATTACGGCAACAGGTTTCGCTTAGTGGATAGTGACCCTGCCTACGAAGCTAACGGTCCTGGGTTCGAATCCCGGCAAGAGCAAATATTTGTGTGATGAGCATGCATATTTGTTTCTGAGTTATGAGTGTTTTCTATGTATTTAAGTGAGTACTTATATTTAAATTATATGTATGTACAAATACTATGTTGCTATTGATCGTTGGCTTTTTGTTAGAGATTACTCTTTGTTAGAGATTTAAAAAGGTAATTATGGAAAAAGATTTGTGATTTGCGAGTGAGGTGAGAGAAATAGTAGCGATATTATGTAAGACTATAACCTAACCGATGGGTTTTCTATCATCGACAATGTTTTATAATATTAATCGTAATTATTGCATAATAATCCTTCATTTTCATCAGAGACAATTCATATAGCTAACATTACATAACTTATGTACACTAATTATATAATTTACTTTAAAAACAAAGTTTAAACCGGAAAGAAAATTAAAATTTTAACATTTCCTTTCCAATTCACCACGAGAACTGCTTTCCGAGAGCAAATGCGTTGATTTTTACAGCAAAAACCTAAGTCGCTATCTGTGGGCTGATAATATTTAAGGAGTTCCGTCGATTCCTCAAGGATCTCATAATTAACACTTCATTAATTGCTACTTCAACGGAATCATGTCAGAATCCTTGATGTACTTTACATCTTTGAGGAGTTCCATAAGTCATCTGTGGCCTTCATCATCAGTTCCACTTCACCAAAACTGCAATTTCCAAGGGTAAATACACGAGTTATAATAATAAATACCAAAATTACTACACGCATGCCTAATAAAATTTGGGGGTCGCCCTCAATTCCCCTGGGATTCCATCATCAGATCCTGACTTGGTGACAATGGGACCACCTCAGGAGTATACTCTTTTGATTAAAAAAATAATTTTGGAAATCGGTCCACAATTGACGGAAAAATCAGCAAACAAATAAAAAAATACTTTCAGTGGAACATATTTATAACATCCTCCTTTTTTGAAGTTAGTTATGATCAGGGATCGGAGTCCTACTCCGTCCAATCCCTGCTTATGATATAGTTTTAACTCAGGTATTATAACTGTATCTACATTTATAACTGAGTCTTAATTTCAATGCCCACGCTTCACCACTTAAAAAACCAATCTACCGCCGAAATTGATTTTATCGTAATAAAAACTCGTAACATCGACACTTGCCCAGCATTGCACCTACCGTAAAGAAGTGAGACGTAACCAATGGTGTATCACGGCTTGGTTGCACCACAAACTCATTTTATAAATCGTCCGCTCGCTCGCCCGGAACCGCGCGTTGCCCACCCTTCTACACCAATGCACTACCCTTATGTACCGTGAAAAAACGTCCAACCATAACCAATATAACGAAAGCTTTTAAAAAGCAGTTTGAAATAGGTTACAAGCGTAAAGCCGCAAGCAGTAGGTAGTACTTATAACTATCAAGTAGGTAAGTAGGTACCACTACTACTTCTACCGTAGGACTACTACTACGTTATTCTAAATAACTTAGGTAGGTAGGTACTATAGAGGTAAGCATGAGATTGAATGCTGCTTGTAACTTGTGAACTATTCTCTTCTTATTTGTTTATTTTAATGAAAATTTCAGAACTGTGTAAAAACAGTCGCTAGTAGTAAATAATAATACTCTAAAAACGTAGGGAAAATATAGCTAATATTTTCCATTAGAAAAATAAAGAGGCTATTCAGATATTTTCAGGGTTTCTTTTAACGTTTTTAAAAGTCCCTTTCTATGTTTATACTGACGACACAAGCGACCCATGACATTACTCTCTATATAAACGACCGTCCTCCGCGACCACTCGCTTAATAGACAGTATCAACCCGAGATCTTAAGTAAATCAAATCGCCCCATGAATGGGAATGAGCCGGGGCTTTTCACAGACTTTTCTGCAGATGCTATCACAATGGCCGGGATCAAGGAAACTTATCTCGGGGACTCGCCAAAATGTTTCTTAATGCTTATTTAAGTAGCTGCTATTTGATGCTATCTTTAGAATATATCTTCATTTTCTTGTTTAAGTTGGATGGGATAATTTAGAGATAGTATCGTAAGCTGTCGTCTAGACAGTAAATAATAATCTACTTAGTTGTTCCTAAAGTCGTTAAAGGATTGGTAATAACCGTAATTTATGGCTTAACCTTTAGAGCTTGGAATAAAAAAAGTTAAAATATAAATTTTGCGTAATTTAGGACAAATTGACATTTGCATTACTGGTCCAAAAAACTCAATAAACTGAAACGCAAGAATAATATTCGCGTAAATGTTAGTGTTAACTAATACAAATAATTAACGCTGACCGTAAACGATATCGTTAAATTCCACGTCAAAACGATTATGTGCCTGCTTAACCACATTTAAACCATTTTGTCATAATTTAACTTATTTAATTTTACCCTGATTCAGCATCCCGCAATGCAACATAACATTTCATCAAAGTTAACAAGTTTTTACGATGTCTTCAAATTTGCATTTTTATGGTGCCTAAACACTTAACGGTCGGTATAAACCCCCAACACGATCAAACCACAGGCTACATGAGATATATAAAACATCCTAAGTCGGTGAGTATCTCAAAGGTATATACTTCCTTTTAGATTAGAGCAGGGAAGAAATTCCGTGGACCCTTTCAGCTACGAACGCTGTACCACGAGCTTTGAAAAACAACAATAACCCCCCACATACGTAGATGAGAATACGCAATATACTTTAAAAGTACGTATAGTGTAGAGCTAAGACGATGAAGAACTGTCTGGCTCGGTTGTATTCAGTAAGTTTTCATACTAGGTACATAGTGTGTACTGCAGTCCATGTGGCATGCGGCTTAGGAAATAAAACTAGGTAGGTAATCCTAGCGTGAATGTAGGATCCACTTCATATGTTTTACTAACCAAATAACTTTTACCGTATTTATCAAGACATCCATTGGCAGTGGCCGCGATATAGTGTCGCGAAATTGTTATTTACAAAATACTCGGTGCCGTGGGTTACTTTAGGAAAAAATGGGGCACTTGGACATTTTAAATGTAATTTAGCAGAACCGTTTGAAATTAAGTAGAGGTAATCGAGTACACCGGAAGATAGTATATTAATGTATGCACGTCCTCAGGTCACCCAAGAATAAAAAAAATAATTTCGGAGATAAACCGATTTGATCATAGTCGCCCCTCGAATCAAAGTTACCCCGTGTTTTATTTTTTGACAGTTAGCAACGTTAATGTTAGTGGTAATAATTGCATATCAAAATCGAGTTTAGCAATCAAACAACTTTTGTTAGAAGATTTATCAAACCGTTAAAAAAAGTTTGTTCACGTACCGGTAAATTCAGGCACACTGTGTAATCCAAACAGATTGTCTTGCATAAATAGTATCACTCTTTGTCAGCGGTCGCTTGCCGTACTTTATTAACTCTACGCAGTCCCCTCCCGGTTTAAGAGCCACGCTATTTTCATGTTTCGCAGTACAAATGGGAATCCATTTAAATACTAAGTCAACATTTCAATACAACGCCATGTAAAGTGTTTTGGCGGGATTCGATCCCCACAAGCTATATGTCGATCTTGCAAGATTGAAAATTCAATCTAGCTTGTAAGGGTTACTGATATGAAGGGTTTCGTATTCAAAGAGTGCTAATAGGAGTATAAAAACATACATTTGGGAAGATACGAATATATTGGTACAATGACAACTCTTGATAGTATGTATTCTATAATATAACCCACCAATAATTATAGTGGATGACATTGACCTGACCTTTATAGAACTTAACACTAAACACTTATATCTTTTTTCTTCTACCGGCCTTCTTCCCATTTTTGACATTGTGGTCGGCTCTCCTAATCATTTTCCTCCAGAGCTGGCGGTTCTGGGTCGTCTTTGGGTCAATATCATTTCTCTTAAGGCCGTTATCCACGGTCTTTATCCATGTCGCGAAGCCACTTCTGGTCACTCTCATGGCCGCGAATGAGAACCTATAGCACTTAAGCTAAAACCCGTATTAGCATATATGCAACTATAAACATACCCTTACAACTTGCGGAATCCTTTATATATCTGACATAGGGGCTGCCGCCTCGTGCGTGCCAGCTCCCTATGACGTGTGGGGACTTTCGTCCCCAAGAATGTCCTCCAACCTCCCCTTCTAGACATCCCTTACCACCATTGATACTGTCCCAATTCACACGCTATTGTTCCAGTTACCCGGGTGCACCCTTGACTGATGATGATATGGCCTGAAGCCGAGACTACCGAACTACCCTGTTGTTACACTTGTAACTAATCCTCTAACACTAAAGAACTCCACAACTAAGAACTGTGATGTGTGTCCTACAGTTCACGTACATGCGCGACCTGTAGGAAAACCTTATTCATCTACATGATATACCAATACGCCTCCCAAAGAGAATGAGACCTGTGGACGCACATAAATACATCGCATCATAAACAATCATCGTCCGATCTGTTAAAGCACATGAACACACGTGTAAATGATACCCAATCGTTACAATATCATAGGACGCATCGAAAGTGATTATGGAAAGAGCTCACCCTGGTTTTCCTCCAAATCAACCACTACAAACCGCACTTAACTGTTCGTTCCCAATATAGCCGTTCGGAACTCTGACAGCCCGCCTACCCGTCAACCTTGTTATAAAAATGATTCCTTGTAGGTGTTGCTACATAAGATAAATCGGCTGTTTGAGACATAATTATAAACACCAATGTAAATACTATCGTGAATCATGACCATTCACGACACTCCCGGCCCCCCAGAAAACTGGCGATCATATATCCAATAGAGATTATCATCTTTCACAGCTTTATTTAACTCTTCCTCAGATCTTTGAAATTACCGTTCTTTTCCCATTGCAAATATTGACAAGCTCTGAATCCTATCGATCACCTTGATTGGGCCCAGTAATCCACATAGTTTCTGATAGCTGTAACGTCTGATAAGTTCATCTTGACGCACTTTTCTAAATCAGTTCCAAGCTCTTCGTGGGGCCCGAGTAGCCAACTGCGAGGTCCTCTATTCTTGAGATTTTGACCAACCAAGCTTCATCGTGTCTTGGCGTTCCATGTCGTAATAAACAATCAATCATAATATGTCCTATATATATCGTAAAACCATATTATAAATTTGCTAGTGTATGAAAATACTTCTATACATTGTGCATTGCTGATTCATGTATATACATACTTTTAGGTTACCGCAATAGGATTTGCTTTGCCTTGCTAGATTGAAACGAATATCTGGCCAGATTTTATTATCATCTTTATACTTGTTTCCTTTTTCCATGAAATGGAATCCTCCCCCGCGGGCAAAATTGCTTACGTTATTAAACGAATGCACGAAGCATTACCACAACTAATGTTAATTTATCTGTTAATCTATTGATTTCCCTGATTCCTCATCGACCTACTATAAATATTTAAAAATTATTCTGCGCGGTTCAGTGTGATTTTTTTTTTATTTATTTTTTTTTATTTTTAAAGCGTTTTCTTGTCTATACAATACGAATACACTCCACTGATCACCTAAAAAAATAACATAGGATAGAACATGAAGCTTGAAAGTAGAGGCAAACAACGGGCTGCCCTATGGCTTGACGTTGTTTTTTCTTTTCTTTTCCTAAGACCTGGTTATTATTATTTATTATATAATACCGAAAATTAATTGAATTCTTAAATAAAATGTGATCCACCACAAACTAAGTTTGACGGTGGAGTGAGCACTCAGTCTCAATATAAATTAAATGAATTATGTCTCATACTTGATATAAAACCTCTTTTACTAAGACTATATTTAAAAAAAATACTTTTGTAAAATTGTTTTTGATTTATTTCATACGACGTATACCTCGATAACTGAAATAACGTTAATTCATTACCTCGTATAACTCGTACTTTATTGTTGATTCATTTTCGTCTTGTTTCATCATTCTTGGCTAAATGACCACATGTTACTTTCAAAGTACACAAAACAAATATACAGTTTATTTAAATTTTTATAAATGTTTTTTTTTTTGTTTTTTAATAAAATGTTGTGTTCTATTTTGATTGAAGGATTATGTATGCCTTTATGTACTGTTAATAGAAACGTGCTTAATTATTTCTGTTTACTAACTTTTTTATTATACATTTAATAATCGCACCTCACTGTAACGAAAATAATCTCTTATCTCACCTGTATTAATGGAACCCTCTGTAAATGAGACAGATATTAATACACTTGGATATCTGAGACACTTTTTAAGTGGAATACTTCTTTAAGCGAGACACATCTGCCGGTCCCTTGAAGTCCCAGTTATGTCAAAGTTTAACTGTACACATTTGGCTATATCTGCACAGATCTTGCCTAGTTTTACGCGCAGTTGTATACGTTTTAATTCAACAATGAAAGTAGTATGCTACGGTGGTTTTCGACTCCAATGCTTCACTATCAGTGGTCAAGTCAAGCATTTACCGACCGTGAGAAATATTTTTCTCAGCCTCAAATCTGATCTTTAACAGCCCATTTTATTCTGAGCGTAAATCCAAAATTGGTTTAGCATTGCCAAAATAACCTGTATTGTTGTGGCACTATTGAAATCGCTCAATTGTGCTCGAGTCTGAGGACCACCAAAAATAATTCTGAACACCATGGAAACTGTTCTGATGACCGCTAAACCAAGACCTCTAAGCCCTGCGAAATCTGTTCTGAGGACTGCTTAACCTAGGCCTTTGAGTCCTACGAAAACTGTTCTGAGGACTGTTCAGCTTAACCTAGGCCTTTGAGTCCTACGAAAACTGTTCTGAGGACTGTTCAGCTTAACCTAGGCCTCTGAGCCCTACGAAAACTGCTCTGAGGACTGCTTACCTAGGCCTCTGAGCCCAACGAAAACTGTTCTGAGGACCACTAAATCCAGACTTCTGAGCGTCGCGAAACTGTTCTGACGATCGTGAAGCTGTTTTGAGCACTGCCAAACCAGTATTTTGAGCACTCCTAAAGTGTAATAATGATATGTTGGCTTTGAAGGATACCAAAACTCATAATTTTTGGTTGAGTTTTAAATAAAGACTTATTTTCTGAGCTGAAAGCATGAAAATCATCATTTCCAACTATTGCTTGTATTCTTCCTATTATTTACGTCTTCCACGAGCCACCGAGAGCGCCATATAGTATGACGGGTGTCCTTCAACATGTGATTTTCCAATAAGATTTTAGGCTTTGCGATATTGCGTATCTCAATCCTCGCACACGGTCAATATGCGCCATTACATTAGTTCTTATGACCGTGCGACGTTTTATCATGCCTCCTCCCATAGTGTATCGGTTATTAATGATGTTAAACTTGTTCAAATATTCGCTACCCCTCAACCGCTTAAACTCTTTAGTAATCATGCACTGTGTCTGTCACATCAGTATAAATGACTAAATAAAATATATATGTGAATTATTTCCTGGACTACAGAGATACCAGTTTACGCTATAAAATTTATTTCTGCTATTAACTTTAGTGTCACTTGTGTGTTCATATTTCATTAGTTATCGATGGATAGTCTCTGTATGAATCTCAGTTTATATACATTGATGTGACGTGCTGCAGTTCAAAGTGTTTGCGACATCTAGCGCAACGTTCAGGTCTTTGTACTAGGTATATGGAAAATTAATTGTGAGCTTTGGATCAGATTGGTCCTTATAGTGCTTTTCCGAACCTTTCAGATTTAATTAACCTTGGTTTATCAATGTACGTAGAGATTCTTCTCTCTTCTCCTTATAAGTACTGTATTCATTCCGAAATTGGTCATATAGTGTGATGCCCACTCGCTAACACAGTAGGTTAATATTTTAAATTACATTGATTTATCGGTCACCATCAGTATAAGTGACTTCCGTTTAAATTTTATACTAATTGTATTAGTTTCGCTTTCCTTTCCTTCCCTTTTAACACCTATGTAAGGTCGGGTCTCTTAGTCAGTTTGCGACAGCGCGATCGATTATGAGTTGTCTTTTCTTCGACCAGGTTCTTCAAATTACATTTTTTCTAATATTGGACTACCACGTGGATTTTGGTATACCTCTTCCTCTGGAATGTTTGGGAAGGCGAAGTGCAATGTTATTGATATTATTATGGTATTTTCCTCCTTTTTGAGTGTGTCCGAACCATCGCAGTCTTTGATTGAAGCTACTTTAAAAACTTCCGTGAACGTTAAGTTATGTTATTAATGTCATTATCCTTGCCGTGCACACATGATATCTGTTCTGAGTTATCATCCAGGAGCCAAAAAATTTTCACTAGTTTTTCTGCAGTTCCTAAGATTGGAAGAACAGTCGTTGCTATAATCAATAATCAAATGCGATGATTTTGATGTCGGTTTTAAAGAAATCCATGATGCTGTTTAAATTAAGGTTGAGGATGGAAGCTTCATGCACCGGGACACCGATTTCAAACCCTTTACCTTTACCATCGGGTTTTAATACTTCTTCATTTTGTTCAATACTCTTTCATTTGATACTTTGTCTGTCCACAAGATTTTCAACATTCACCTATATAGCCACATTTGAAATGCATTCAGTTTTTTAATTGTCAATTAATTTAAAGTCCAAGCCTCTGCACAATACACAAGGATTGACAATACATAGCATTTAACTAATCTCCATCTCAGTTTTAGATGTATATCCTTATGTGTGTATAGTTTTTGCATTTTCAATACTGTTTTTAATACTTAACCATGTAATTTTTGTTAAGGCTGATATACCAACACTGGTACCCTGGTACCTAGATATTGTCGCCTTAGTACTGCCTCGTGAGATATCACAAGCGATATGATTGAACGCCTTCTCAAAATCTATAAAACGAATGAATTATGTTTGAGTATCATTGAAAGAACATCTCTAGGAATGATGGAATAATGTTTCTTGATTTAATTCTAGCTCGTAGTTGTCCATAAAAGAATTATGTACCAACTCGTAAGGTACAACAAATGATACAATTCATCAATATTAACGCGTGAATTTGTTTGATCCTTGCATACAGTCGGCGTCAGCTTATCCTACGAGCAGGTATATTCATATCGAAAGGCAAGTTCGCCATATGATGCTTATGTATGACGTGTAGTAACATGGGGACAGTCAGGTACTTAGTTACTTAAGTTCATGTTTAATGCCGTTGTTGATCGTGTTTTGTATTTTAGAAATGAAGTCCCAAACTTGAACTCCTTTCTGTTATTCATCGCGGTCTGCTGACATTCTTCTGATGAAGAAAGCGTGATGTTTCGTAAGTTTAGCTACTTGAGGTAACACTGAAAACTAGTGGTCAGTTCCAGCTCCAAGGCTATTTGTCTGCGGATGTCCAGGTTTGAGTCTTCTGAGCTGTTGTCAGGATATTACTAAGTGTTTCTAACTATCAGGTGCCCGAATAGCCATGTTTTTAGACATACAAATTGCTTTGCAAGTGTCAGATGCAGAATCACCTAGGCTCTATGATTTGCCTCTCAGAGAGGCGTTAGACTCATCGGCCTCCACATCGTGTATTGACTGTGTGAACTGTGTCTGATAAACCTGATTGATAATGAACATTATACATTTACACTAATGCTTTTTAAAACTAAAACATGGCCCACTAAACATAACTACCAATAACACCATTGTGCCTCAGGTAAACGCATCCCGATTCCTTGAATACTAGCTCAATAGCGACAGCCATCTCGGTTTATCACGCCTATATTTGCTCCCAAATACGATATGGGATCGTACTATGGGCAAGTTGCTCCGAAGCAAAAAGAGTATTCATTGCCCAAAAGAAATGCCTCAGAGCAATCTGGGGTCTGAGAAATGTAGACTCATGGAGACAAATCTTTATAAAAAATAAGTTTATGACAGCGCCTAGTATATATATTTTTGAAACTGCCAAATTAGTAAAGTCCAATATGTCACTATTCAAATTAAATGACAACTCTTACCGTAGAGCAGTTACGCATACGGCCTTGTCTATCCCAGCTCCTCCACCATGTCGCGAAGCCACTTCTGGTCACTCTCATGGCCGCGAATGAGAAACTATAGCACTTAAGCTAAAACCCGTATTAGCATATATGCAACTATAAACATACCCTTACAACTTGCGGAATCCTTTATATATCTGACATAGGGGCTGCCGCCTCGTGCGTGCCAGCTCCCTATGACGTGTGGGGACTTTCGTCCCCAAGAATGTCCTCCAACCTCCCCTTCTAGACATCCCTTACCACCATTGATACTGTCCCAATTCACACGCTATTGTTCCAGTTACCCGGGTGCACCCTTGACTGATGATGATATGGCCTGAAGCCGAGACTACCGAACTACCCTGTTGTTACACTTGTAACTAATCCTCTAACACTAAAGAACTCCACAACTAAGAACTGTGATGTGTGTCCTACAGTTCACGTACATGCGCGACCTGTAGGAAAACCTTATTCATCTACATGATATACCAATACGCCTCCCAAAGAGAATGAGACCTGTGGACGCACATAAATACATCGCATCATAAACAATCATCGTCCGATCTGTTAAAGCACATGAACACACGTGTAAATGATACCCAATCGTTACAATATCATAGGACGCATCGAAAGTGATTATGGAAAGAGCTCACCCTGGTTTTCCTCCAAATCAACCACTACAAACCGCACTTAACTGTTCGTTCCCAATATAGCCGTTCGGAACTCTGACAGCCCGCCTACCCGTCAACCTTGTTATAAAAATGATTCCTTGTAGGTGTTGCTACATAAGATAAATCGGCTGTTTGAGACATAATTATAAACACCAATGTAAATACTATCGTGAATCATGACCATTCACGACAATCCATGTGAGTCGGGGTCTCCCACGTTTCTTCGACGCTGACTCAAGCTCGAGAATTTTTCTGGTCATGTGGTCCGCTGGTCTCCTCATGACGTGGCCATACCATCGCAGTCGTGTTTCTGCTAGCT
Organism: Epinotia brunnichana; assembly: GCA_963854355.1. NCBI lineage: Eukaryota > Metazoa > Arthropoda > Insecta > Lepidoptera > Tortricidae > Epinotia > Epinotia brunnichana. The sequence continues at coordinate 50,306,867 of OY977936.1, forward strand.
TGTCTTCAATAGGTCTAACTTTAAAAGTTCCTCTTATTTAATGGTTAGGCACCTTGTCTAGAAGTGTGACTCCCGCGGACTATCTGAGCATTCTCATTTCTGTGACGTGGAGCCAAGGGGCCAGCATTCTGAACTGTATGTTAATGTGGGGGTAACTAAACACTTATATCTACTTTAACTAAATTAAGTCAATTAATATATGTAGCTTTCTATGTATTAACTAGCACAGTTCATATTGTAAGTTGTCCTCAAAATTCGCAAACCATTTTTCAGCCACTGGTCGGTGTACATATATAGGTACTCATGTAAATTCGGTGTCGACACATTATAATTGCATCACCAAGCTGATCTTATGAGACAGAAGGTGGCCTAAACTACGAACGTAGTCGTTTATGTCATTGGAACCCTCTCTATGCCTCTCTACCTTGCAATATTAAGTAGGTGTATGTTCTCTATATGTCAGTTTATGTTGTGTGTTAAATTGTATGTAAGCTTTGTATTTATGGTGTAACCTAACCTTATAATTAAAATGTAACCTAACCTTATAATTAAATCTTATGAAGACCTGAATTAAAGTATTTCATTCATTCATTCATTCAATGCGTAGTTTGATGACTATACCTACATAAAAAAGTACAGGCGGCAATAAAAGCTTGTATCAAAAATAAACTTTATAACAGAAGCTTGTTTGTTGTGAGGATGGTTAATATTCACAACAAAAAATGTTTTACGTGTGTGTATGTTCATTCCTGGATTCTATGTAAATGAAATCGATGTTGTGTTGTACGTTATGTTAAATGTTATGTGATCATCATCCATGTTAAATGATCCTTTTTTGAATAATTCCGTAATATAAAGCGTAATATGAAGCATGTGGTGTTGTGTTCCTGGTGGTAAGGTCGCCAGAGCTCCTTAGGATGCGCTGTGTTGGGAGTGAGGGACGTGCATCTCTCTATCAGCCATCACAGCGAATCCTCAAGTGAATAAAGGGTCGGCAACGCGCTTGTGATTCTTCTGGAATCACAAGTGTCCATAGGCGACGGTACCAGCTTAACATCCGGCAGGCCGTAAGGTGGTTTGCCACCGTCGTTGCCACCAAAAAATAAATTAAAAATCAGTATAAAAGTATTATAGGCAACTTGTTCATGATATTAACTTTTTCTAAGGATAGCAACGAACTTTTTAACGATGCAAGGCTTGATTACATTCCGTCCCAGCACGTGTATCGAATACTTAGAACCGCCTTTATAACTTGGAAACTGCAAAGGCGTCTGCATCGCCTGGCTTCCCTTTGAGCCGGGGTTCCATGGAATGGAACTCGATTGTAGGCAACAAACTTATTTGTTTGCTGATCGACTCCAGCGGGGCGAGCGTGAAACGGAATAGCGTTAGGGGACGAGCAATAAAAATATTGCTGTGAAGGGACTGGTTACGGTTTAATGTATCTTTATATCGACCGTAAACAGGGAATGAAAAGGTTTTACAAATTAGTGTTGCGATGACATCACTGGAAATATTGTAACTGAAATTACTTCGACAAACATCGACCTAAACGTATATAATGAGTAGGTACCTTTATTTTTACGAAGGTAAACGGCGTAGGCTAAATATTTCTATTTAATAGAGTTCTTACGAGTGAAAATTTTGAGTATAAAACTGTATTGTTGGCGACAAAGCGGCCACATCTCCAACTTAACCGTTTACCGTTAGCGCTAGCGATAAGCCGGCCGCGACTTCACTACAGGGGACGGTTCGCGGCGGATTCAACAGAAACACTCGCGCTGCGGACGCCATCCTTCCTAAAACATGACATTTCTCTCTGGCCGGCCCCGCAAAGCTCAAGGCGAGGTATAGTTGTGTGTTAAATGGGCGCTACTTTGCTTTTAGATGCAAGATTGTGAACACTGACTGAGCTATTATAATGATCAATGAAATTTCCAATTTAAAAAAAATCTTCCGATATTATTACCCACAATGTGTCATTAAAAATATCCTAATGCTAAATTTGAGTTTCTTTTTGTGTCAATTAGTCATAACTTTGGTTTGATTATGTAGTATGTCACGTATTATTCGACCGCGAAAGGTTAGAGAATATATTCTCTATCCTATAGGATAGTGATCAGTTCATACACATTTAGACTTAATTATATGGCAAAATATTCCCTCGTATCCATGAGAGGAGGTATGTGCCCAGCAGTGTAACGCTGATGATGTTGAATATGATGATATACTGGGCAATGTCACCTCCATCCCCGAACTAATCGCGTTCGAGTATTTTCCCGTATCGGCCGGGAGAGAAAAGTAGTGACCTCGAGAATAGTTCCACAAAGATTCATAGAGGTCTTCGCGCGCTATAAAGCCCTATTGTGACCGAGTGGCGGACTATTTTCAAGCAGCCTCTGTTATATAGCTAGGTCGTAGAAGTTGAGGCGCTCATTAATATGCATTCTGCAACTGGAGGCTAGAAATCAGATGACGTTCGTGATAAATTCAATATGCAACTTTATTAATGAAGAAACTGTCTGAATCTAAGCATAACATATTCCGTGTGGTACCATGCGGTATCCGATTATCCATGTTCTTATTTCTAAAAATAAGTATTAAATTACAAATACGAGTAACGACACACAGAAAGTCGTACGAGTACTTACCTTATCTTTTATGTTATTATTGGCAAAAGATTTTTATTAGACGAATATCTAATGTAGGCAGTTTTTTGTACATTTATTTCTACAAAAAGTATACTTTTAACAGACGCTGCCTCCTGGGTTCGAATCCCGGTAGGGGCAAACATTTGTGTCATAGAGCATGATATTTGTTTCTGAGTTTTGGATGTTTTCTATGTGTTTAAGTAATTATATATATTATATATCGTCGTCTAGTGCCTATAACACAAGGCTAGTTCGATTTGTGTAAGATTGTCCCCTAATATTTATTATTATTATTTAGCTGGTTTAATAATGGATATGAAAGGTGGCCATCGGAACTCCTGAAATTCACATGGTAAAAGGGTCGTTTAAGGGCTCGTAAGAATTGTATTGGCGAGTTATGTAGCTGACGAAAGTACATGCGGCAAGCTTGTCTCAAAAACAAGATTTTTTAAAGAAAATCTATTATGTTAACTCAAATTAAATATCTTTGAAATCCAATAAACATGTTAGGTATTTGACAGTCACTAAGTTAAGGATGACTCACGCTAGAAGGGGCCGTGTCCGGCCCGGGCCGTTTTCTCAGTAAAACGACGGCGTTTTTTCGCGGCCGAGCCATACCTAAGCCCGGCCGAGCCACGGGCGAGACTCGGAAGCGGCTCGGTATCGGCACGGCCCGCCCGTGGCTCAGCCGGGCTTAGGTATGGCTCGGCCGCGAAAAAACGCCGTCGTTTTTCTGAGAAAACGGCCCGGGCCGGACACGGCCCGTTCTAGCGTGAGTCATCCTTAGATATACTCGTGAATAATCATTACATGCGTTAATAAATGTTCTCTCTTCATTCTGCCAAAGTCAACACCTGTCTAAAAAAAAAACAAAAAAAACAACTTCTCAATTCCGTCCATTACAAAATGAGCCGTCCGTCTCCGTCAATTACATCAACAACTTTACTTTCAGCCCCCGAGATTGTATTTTAGATAATGGCTGTAATCACGTCGGTGATTTATCACTCGCTATCTCAGCCTTCACTGTCCATTAAGCAATCTGAAGTGCAACCCTTTGTCGCGCGCGAGCTGTGACCCACTGTGTGCTCACACGGTTTGGGTGACGACTCGCACAGTGTGTACAATCAAGGCTTGTGATCGGTGGTTCGATAAACATATGTCGTACTGATACTTAGTACGTACTTTAGAACTACCACTATTACCTTAAATTTTACATCTCGACTTATTCCCGCCATGTCCCGTATTGTACCTAGTACTCAGTGTGTAATCTAGGTACAAGATTTACAAGATATTTTTCGTGATATCAATAAAAAGATAACTTTGAAATTACAATATGAGAAGAATTGAGTTTTGATAAAAAGGCGTCATTATAATGACCTTACTTAGTATTACCTATACCTTTTTTTTTTGTTTAGGGGGGAAAATGCGTTACGCATACCACCCGGGTGCCGGGGGGTGACCCGAGTGGTTATGTGGGACTCCCGTATGGGCTAATGAGACCCACGGTGTACCCACTAAAAACCCCCCCACTTGCCACCTCGCTGCCTCATGGCGAGGTCACGGGAACGCTTGCGCACACATCCACGACCACGCCGGCGGCAGCCGCCCACAAGCGGCTCCTTCGCGGATGCCCGGGGGCCCTCCACGTGAGGCACGCCAGAAATCCCTACATGTTTTAACTTACAAATTTCAAGTAGCCGCAACCCCCCTCAAGAAGCTTCGCGACCCCCCTGGAGGTCGCGACCCACAGGTTGAAAAACACTGCACTAGTGTATGACACGGGCACTTTATGTCAAAGTGACATGGCTTCAAATCGAATGAAGAAAAATCCTGTTAGTTCGAATTTAACCCTTATTGCTTTGACATAAATAGTTTAGTTTAGTTAATAATTATATTCTAACAATAGTGTCGTAAGATTGTAATTACTAACCAATGGATCATCAGTTATCTGAATAAATAAATATTTATTATTATTATAAAGAGCACATGTCATACACTAGTGCAAAGTCGAGGACGAGGACGTTAAGCTTAATCCTAAATTGAAACTCAATGAACCAAATTAAATTAGATTCATAATACAAGGATCTTGCCATTGTATAGGCCTGAAAGTTCTTTTAAATATAAATCTGAAATTGTTGACGACCTGTTTAAGCCTAACGGGGTCACGACAGAGACCCTACTTACTGAGCAGACGATCCTCATTTTTTTTCTGTTTTTTGGATGTTTTCTGTGTATTTAGTTTTTTATATCTATTCAACATATCGTCTTTTAACAAGCCTTATTGAGTTTAAGATGGAGCTACATAGTTTGGTATGTGTGAGATTGTCATCCAATATTTATGTACCTAATTAAATATAATATTATATTTATTTTCTATACACTAGTGGATTAAACAATATTTTTTTTGTTATTTCGGTTAAAATCTATATAATTAACGAGCCTGCTCACAATATTTCACGAGAATCGGTTGAGAAACGCGACCTGGCCCCGTAGCATGGATGGCGTGGCGTTATCACGCGATAAGTGATAGGATAAGCGCGTCGTCTCATTCTATCGAACGGTGTCAGCCAGGGACGGCAGCTCTATCCTATCACTTATTGCGTGATAAGGCCATCCATGCTATCCGTCCTGTAGGGGAGAACAGACGGACGCCGTGACATCTGGACAGATACCGGTCATACGAACGGTTTTCGGCCAAAGCTGAAGCATAGGACTTCGTTAAGATTTAGTTTGTGCTCTATAAAGGGTAGGAATGGATACGATAAAGGACATGTTAAAATGTATGTATCTCTTTCCACTGCTGGACATATGCCTCCCCCAAAGAGTGCCACAATGACCGGTCCTGCGCCACCCGCATCCAGCGGACTCCCGCGACCTTTACCAGGTCATCAGTCCACCTTCTGGGGGGCCTACCCACGCCGCGCCTTCCAGTACGTGGTCGCCACTCGAGAACCTTTCCGCCCCAACGGCCATCGGTTCTACGTGCAATGTCCCACTGCTACTTAAGTTTGGCAATTCGGAGGGCTATTTCGGTTACCTACTTATATAAGTAGCAATATCAAGATCTCATTCTCGTTAAGTTTATTAGCTCATTAATTTGTCATCTCCAATTCTCGCAAAATATTGTCGTCAAAAGGGCAGCCTAACAGCGTTAAGGGCGCAACAATTGACATGCATTAACGGTATTTCCGGCGTTTCGCAAATGTCGTTACGGACCGGAAATTCAATCGAGTTTGGGGACGCCTCGCGCGTGTTGGGACACTTGGCCTGCAGTTTTAGCTTGCGTTTTGGCTTTTGCGTATGGAGATGAGAAAATAAACAATGTGCTTGTATTGTGATGAACAAAGAACTAATCTGCGCAAGAATGGAATTGGAAAAATGCCGATGTCTTTCACCTTACGTTTGTGCGTATGAAGATGAGACCTGTTACACACAGGGCTGCCAGTATATACTTTTAAATTATACGGGCACGTTTTCTGAAATTATACGAAATTGAATGTCAGGACATGAATAAAAAAAATTGTACTTGTGGAATAAAATGAATATGGACTCAGATTTTCCGTATCCAATTATACATGAGCATCCAGGATACGATCAGTCACCCAATTATACAGTTTTTGTGTCCAATTATACGATCTGGTTATTATCGATTGGTTAAATAATACGGTTCGTAGATGTAAAGGATCTCCAAAAAAAAAAGAAATAACATAAGTAATAAATGCTTTTGATGTGTAAGTTACACATCAAAAGCATTTATTACTTATGTTATTTCTTTTTTTTGGAGATCCTTTACATCTACGATCCATATTATTTAACCAAAAGAACCCTCTACAACATCTCCAAGCAATTTAGGTTAATAGTATCACAATACATTGAAGTATAATGTACTAACGGAATAGATGACACGCCGAACAAGAAGTTTGCGCTACGCGTTGCGGTCCATGGGCCGCACCGTCTCTGTATTCTATGACAAGTGACCCTCCCCCCGCATGCGCCCCGCGCTGCCGGCCCGCGCACAGATAATGTTCATGTTGTCTTCTCTAGTACGTTAGTACATTATACCTCAATGTCGCAATAATAACAATAGATATTTGAGGGAATGTACACCCTGTGAGGATGTTTAAAATACTACAGCTACAGATCTGTACTTTTCATCAATATTTTTATTGGTAGTTACATATTTATTATTATGTAACCGTGCATCTTCTATAAATAAAATACTTAAGCAAAAACACAAGTGCCTCCGTTTTAAATAAAATAACACTTTCTTCCCCAACATCAAGGAATTTAATTCCCTACCCATTTCGTTGAAATGTCGTTAGATATTCGCAATGCATTATGGTCGCAAATTCTATTTCACTAATAGTATTGAAATGTCAATATGTATTATTTGTCACTTCACATTACAGATAACCTCTTAAAGTACGTAAAGTTATAATTTGCTTTTCTACGTGTGTTATGACTTATGTGTCAATCGAGAAAATTGTAAAATAATTTTCAGGTTATTAATTTGAAAAATAAAATGCTTGCCGCTAACCGTGAACTATTAAGAGCTCAGCAGCAGCTGAGGGAAGTGGAGAGATGGTGCGACAGTCACCAATTATCCATTAATCCAGGCAAAACTGTAGTAATACCCTTTACTAGGAAAAGGACCCTTCGCGGAATACAGCAGTTAAAGCTGTACGGAAGGGTACTAGAACTGTCCAATGACGTGAAATATCTAGGTGTCACACTGGATAAGGAACTGAACTGGAAGAAGCATACAGATCTCACCATTACAAAGGCCCTGAGGGTATTTGGAATGTGTAGATCAGCGTATGGCAAAACATGGGGACTGAACCCCAAGGTACTGAAGTGGATCTACACCATGATGGTGAGACCCATAATACTGTACGGTAGCCTGGTATGGTGGCCAAGGACTTTAATGACCACATGCAGAGAGGCCCTGAGAAAGGTGCAGAGAACGGCATGCATGGCTATAACAGGGGCGTTTCGTACCACGCCTACAGCGGCGCTAGAAGTCCTACTGGACCTACCGCCACTTCACATGGTGATTAAGTCAGAGGCGCGCAAATCGCTCTACAGATTAAGAACTCTTGGACTATGGAGCGATAGCAAGCCGAAAACTAAGCACACAAACATGGAGACTGATGGTTTCTTAGACAGAATAACAAACATGGGAAGCGACAAAATGCTACCCAAGTATGTATTCCACAGGAACTACACAACAAAAGTTCCAACCAGGGCTGAGTGGGCCGAAGGTCTAAAACCACCAAAGTCTGGTATCGAAGACAGTATATGGTACACGGACGGATCAAAAATGGGATCCGGTACGGGAGCAGGCATTTATGCAAATGACTATAGTAGTAGTGTAAGCATGGGTAGTTTAGCAACTGTCTTCCAAGCGGAGACATACGCCATAATTGCTTGTGTACAGGAGAATATAGACAGGCAAACCAAAGGGCGGACTATCTATATACTCAGTGACAGTCAAGCGGCCCTTAAAGCGCTTACGGCGCCGAAAGTGGACTCTAGACTAATTTATAATGGCGTCCAAGCACTAAACAGACTTGGAAGGCACAATAAGGCAACTAGTTTGGATACCAGGGCACAAGGGCTTCATCGGCAACGAAAGAGCAGATGAGCTTGCAAGAGGGGGCTCTACAAATCACTTTGTAGGTCCAGAACCATTTGTGGGACTCTCGCAGGGGACCATAATATCGGCCTTTAAAGCCTACGCCAAAACCAAACACCAACACGAGTGGAGGAATGAGGCTGGCTTAAGGCACTCTAAGCTCTTCATAGAAGGAGTGGACTCGGGCTGGACCAGAAAACTCTGGAAATCCAGTAGGAAGCAACTCAGAATTATATCTGGGGTGTTCACAGGTCACTTCGGGGTCAAGGATCTCTTGGCCAAGAAGACAATCTGATAGTTTAGACTGTAGAATGTGTGGCGAGGAGGATGAGACTATGGAACACTTATTGTGTGAATGTCATGCCCTTGCCAGACAAAGAATGAACTACTTTGGTAACGGTTACCCGCAACCAAAGGAATTCAAGGTGCTCCCGGCGAACTGCATCATCCGCTTTGTGGAAATGATGGAGCAAGCCTGGGAGCAGGTATAAAGGAGAGGGCAAATGCACAAAAGATCCCACTGGGTCGAAGTGCATCCGAAAGGGCCCTCACCTAGATAAGATAAGATAAGATAAGAGCTCAAATACTGGAGTTACACCAGGAAGGAATAAGGATTCATGAGATAACATGTACAAAAGTTCAGTTCACCATGTCAACGTAGTTAATCTGTTGCCTAGTAACTAACATAACACAATGCATGCGATATGTCAGTGATGTGACTGATGTGACATCGTGCTCTAGCTAGCTCTTGTGGTGACTGACATTACAAGTTTGTTTTTCGTGTAATACGCCATAGGATACGCAAAGCTTAAGGTGGTTCGATTGCCATACAAAGCGTTATTTGACATTCGCAGGCTAACGGCGTGATATTTTAAGAAACTTATGTAACAAACTTTCATCAATTGGCTTCCCATTTGCGCCAAATTCCCCCTTTCCTAGAATAAACTTGTATAAACTAGATTAATTTGAGAAAAATAGTTTTCCCAAAATATGAAGGATTTTTTTTTACATTACTTTGTTTTTAGGGTACCGTACTCAAAGAGTAAAACGGTACCCTATTACTAAGACTCCGCTGTCCGTCTGTCTGTCACCAGGCTGTATCTCACTGATACCGTGATAGTTCCAGTTGAAATTTTCACAGCTGATGTATTTCTGTTGCCGCGCTATAACACCAAATACTAAAAACAGAATAAAATAAATATTTTTGTTGATAATGGTACGGAACCTTTCGTGCGCGAGTCCGACTCGCACTTGGCCGGTTTCTTTATAATTATTATGCCTTGGGCTATACCCGTTTGCAGTTCGGCGTTAGTTTTAGGGACATCCTGTATACTGAGCTTGTTCAAGCTTACACACACACACTGTGTGTCACACACATACAATATCTGATCTGCTCCACACAAATCTACCTCTCATCACACAAGGATAAAATCCTTATAGTGTTAGTTTATTTCAAAATCCCCGAATCGTGTCTTCCACTACATTTCTCCCCGGGCGCAAATAGCTGTGAAGACAGATAACAAACATCGGGAAGGGCATGCTCACAGACTTACAGCTCGTTTTGACGCCCGACACTCTCTCGAGACGTGATGGAAGCCTAGGGACTCATTCCGGAAAGAGTCTTTGACGTATTGCAATCATATTGAATCACCATTGTTGCTTCCTATTGTGTCAGCACGCACTTGTCATCTAATAGTAGTGGCATTAAAAATATAATGAAATGGGTCAATCACGTGTTTAAGCGCTACCTAGTCGTGAGCGGTCGAGATACCGACGGATTTAGCAATACATGAGAAATTACATTGGTAGTAAAATTTAAATAGAATTCTCAACATTGACGTTCTTTTGGACAAAACCTCTTGGGCTCAATCTAACACATACGTTTCACATTCACATCTCATGCGCGCGTAGCATTTTTGACAGAATGAGTGCGTAAAGACATTAAAATCCAATTAGAATACGAATAGTAGTGTTTGATTGATCAGGATAACTCCAATGTGGGGTTGTTTTTAACCCAATTCACGGCCCATGACGACACATATGCGTCAAAGCGCTACGAGCGCTTTTCGCTACATACGAGGTTTAACCTGCTATAGACTACGGCGTAGCGCTACGAGATTAGCGTGACCGTGAATGTGTTAATCAACATATTCACTGCCAAGAAGCGCTACGCGCTACGCTCGTAGTTGGCTTTCCTCGTACGTAGCGGATAGCAACTACGGCATTGGCGCCCGCTAGGAGCCGCGAGGATGTGCGCTCTGCTACGAACGAAGTGCTACGAAATCGTAAACACTCAATGTGTCAATAACATTCAGTGCTGACTTACGCTACGAGTGCTACGGCGTAGGCCAGAGCATTGTTTTTGAATTAAGATATCGATATCGTCTGTAAAAGAGTCCTAACTGAGATTTCCGTCCAAGAAAGACGCTGGCATTGCCTTGTAACATTCACTATTGACCACTGAGACAGTCAACAAACACGTTTAAGAGCCCGAAATTGCGCAGGCTTACCACTGAACAGACCCTCGAGACGTGCCGGGGCCGCGAGTGATCCCGCTGATCAATAAGTCTTGCCAACTCAAATATTTGCACACGACGCACATTAGAGGAGATGGTGGCGCGCGCAATACCGCCGATGTGTGGCTTTATTAAACGCAGAGTATGCGGCGGTATAGATTGTTCAGTTTGATATTTGTGCTAAAGCGTTTTTCAAACAGCTTGGGTTGTCATTCCAGTACAATTTATGTCATCTTTGAAGTTTTAAAAATTGTACCGGTTTTCTGATCAAAAAGACCACCTACAAGAAGGAACGCCGAAACAAACTCAAAAGCCAGTAATTTGTTCCAGGGACTGCATAACCGAAAAATACCGGTATCCTAGTTTAACTTTTTTTTTTTTTTTTTTTTTTTTTTTTTTTTTTTTTTTAATTTGAATTTGACATATACATATTATTTTAATTGACTGTACTTAGCTACTTACCTTTAATGTAAATTTCATTCTGGCCTAAATTATAAATTGTATTATTATTGTTTTAAATTGACTATGTGTGCTATTCTATTATTTTTGTAGTTACTAATATTAAGCTAAGTATTATTTTATTACTAACAATAATGATCCATGTTGGTCCCTGAATAAATGAATTGAATTGAATTAACGGTATGACGTCATATCGGTTGTCAAATAGCGGTTTCGGTAGCGGAACCTTTATATTTCGCTATCGAAATATAAAGGTACCTTTATTTTTTCCGGTGCCGTAACCGCTTTTTAAAGGTAACCGATATATCGACTTTGGCCTGGCGTTGTTGCCAAACCGCCGGCAGCCGTACTGCCGTTTTGTCTTTTTGTCTTTAAATAGTTACTAGCCAGTAGCTTCCTCTGTAGAGTCAGGGGCGGTTCACTCTGTGATTCCGTCGCGCCACTACAAGTACATGCCGGCGGCCGCCAAATTGGCGGCCCATTAGTAGTTGCCGGGCGTTGGTACGGGACGCTCGCACGGGTCGCAGCGCGTTGCATGCGATAGAAAGGGGTGGCCACATTTAGGCACGTTTGGCGTACCTAAACAGGGAATTTGTTAACAGAGAACCTTCTGTACGTAGTACTATTACTTATTCTGTGGTAGAGTGCCAGCTCGCTTATTTTTGTTCGGTTATTTTGATAATACCGGTATTATAAATGTATCGGTATCAATTAAAACTAATACCGCTAACCATTATTTCAAAAACGGTTACGGTACCGTTATGTTCGCGCGGCGCGCATAACCTTTACGACATAACGGTACCGTAATGGAATACCGTTTTCATACCGGTATAACCGTAACCGAAATCAGTCCCTGATTTGTTCGCCAACATTAAGCTTATTACAAGGATAGTACTAACATACTTAAAACATATCATTCGATTCAAAACTGTATTACAGAATACAAGACAGGAAGAGTAAATAACGAAAATAATGGAAATGCTAATAATATTGTACTATTATCCTTATACCTGCAGAACCGAGTGTCCACTTGGTGAATCTGGAAAACGGTACTCTGTGCTCTACACACTGTTATATAGAAGCAGAGTGACGTAAGTGGATACCTCATCGCCAGTGCGATGGCAACAAAATATAAAACTTACTTTGTTATACTCTTCTGGGATCAGCTAATCATAAATAATACGCTATCAACTCGAAACTAAATGTATTTTCGCACCCACAATAATAACAAAACGTAAAATAATATTTCATAATTTGTCATAAGAAATTCAGCTGACAGAACCGCAATAAAACCTATACCGCAGCGTAGTGGCCAGAACGTGTATTTACAGGTTTAATGCATACAAGGTTTTACTATGTGCTCTGTAGCAAGGTAGGTTCATAGGGAGAGTGCTGATGAGAGCCGCCACACTCTAATAAACGGGTCAGGGGATCGATTGGCGATAAGTTTTGCGGTCCAATTTGCCGAGCTAACACGTCAGAACGTGTGAAACACATTGAAATCGTATTGGAATGAGAATTGTATGTCTCAAGTTGACCTTTTACCTTCGAGATTTTTAGAACAACGATCAAGGTTTTTTGTTACACGTATTATTTGATTGACATAATTATCGAAATGGATTTCGGCTGCTTATTTTCAATGTCTGATCTAAAAATTGCAATGGAAAAACACAAACAGAAGTCTAGTGTAAACAGATATAACTAAATGTAATTTTTTTGCAGGGGAAAATGACAGTTGATTATTTCTGACGCTCGTGTGAAATGTTACGCAATTACCCCTGTGATCTCACTACTGCCAATAAAATGACCACAGCTATAACAGTACCTATATGTTTTCATCCCATATTTACCCAAACTGGACAGACAGGTACACAGTCAAACTCATAAGTTGATTCCTTGTCATTTTCACATTTGACAACGTCGTATGGCAGTTTAAACATGACGTTAGAGCGACACAGTACAAAAGTGTTCAGTCCCTTGAGCTCGACCGTACCTAGTCAGAGCGTACTCTGTTCTTGTAACATAGTGTATCATGAAGGCCCAGTCCCGTAAGTGGCGCCGTAGCGTCTCGCAGCTGATTCACTGCGCCTCCTCGGTGTGTTGGAATACGCGCTCGGAATTTGGAAACAATTGCAACCTAGTCTTTCAATTGTTTTTGATTATCTATGTATATACAAATCACATTAAAATAGACGTAAAATAGACTGGGATGTGGGTTATGCATTTAACTTGATAATATGAGCATTCTTGGTCGTCAAATGTAAGTTTTAGAAAAGATAAAGATAAATTGTACCTATTGCAATCTAATGAAATATTTGGGTAGGTACTATTTTTTTTTTTAGGTACTTTTTATTTTTCTTAAATGCTGTAGGTTTTATATTTCTTCGTAGCATGAAAGGGTATAAGCCGGGTAAGCATGGCGAAACTGCCCTTAGCGAAAAAAATAATTTCCTTTTACTGGGCTATTACCCTTTACATATGTAGTGCTTTCACCAAAAATTAAGCTTCAAATCCTTCAGATTTAAAAAAAAAACCCGCATTAAAAGAAATAGCATTTTTATTTTATTTTAGCCAAAGTACTAATCCGATTTCCTTGTAATTTGGATATGTTGTATATACAATTAAGATCGCTTTAAAAAAAATATTATCTCTTGAAAAAATCGAGTTAACAATTTTCAAAAAAATTAAAACAACTTATCGCAAATTTACATTCATCAAAATATTTTTTGACAAATTATTGTTAAACAAATAATTACTTGGTCATGTTTCATTTTACCATGTATCTTTTAGTTAAAGGTATCGTTTGGCATAACACACTCTTCCCAATATATTGCATCGAATATAATGCACATTGGATTTCTATCCACGGACAGTACATCATTATGTATTACGATCTCGTTCTATAATATTCATAAGCATGTATAGTTAGTTAGTTAGTTATACTGGGCGTTTTCCGCAAGTCGACATCCATTGTGCCTATTTTGCCTATGTAAAATATAACAATCAAACCTAATAAGAGACATGAACTCTAACTTACTGACTGTATAAGTAATGTAATTTTTTTTCGCTTTCTCATATTAGACTTATTCTCTCCGACTTTTGTAGTTACTTACATAATGTGTAAATTTAAGTATGTATTACTAAAAAAAAAACTGGTCTGGCGCTTCGCCGGCCGCTACCGGGGCACGCTCGCTTCGCTCGCTCGGCAGTTCTTCCTAACACTCCTCCTCGCTTCGCTCGTCGTCGGACTTACACCCACACCGACCTGCCTTAGTTTTTTAGGTTGGGAATATTTGGGGACAATCTTACACAAATCGACCTAGTCCCAAACTAAGCAAAGCTTGTACTATGGGTACTAGACGACGATTAACATACTTATAAATAATACTTTAATACATAGAAAACCTCCATGATTAAGGAACAAATAATTGTGGTCATCACACGAATAAATGCCCTTACTGGGATTCGAACCCGGGACCTACGGCTTCGTAGGCAGGGGACAACGTACCAACTAGGCTACTGAGGTCGTCACATACAATAGTGTAACAGGTATCGTGATTGGCTTCCTACTTACTTGCACACTTACTTAAACTCTTTTAGACTTATTCGTGTGCTCATTCAGAATTAAACAATACCTGTATAGTATTATACAATTATATTGTAGTTTAAAACTTTATCAACACGCTAAATGATTTAGAGCGCCACGTAACACTCCTCCTCGATTCGCTCGTCGCCGTACCTAACTGAGACCTTAAGTTAAGATATATTAAGCTATATACTTACATATAAGTTAAGTGTGCGAAGTGAAGTTGAACAAACATTTTTTGGAATATAATATTAGCCAAAGGAGAACGTTTGCTTAATCAACGATTGTCTTTAAAAAACTTTACAAAGTAAAATGATGCCAAATAATAATTTGACCAAATGAATAAAATGCGAAATGTAAATGTGCTAAAGATTCGCTTGGGAAATGAAACTACTGCAATAAGTTGTTTGGGAAGTAAAATATGGCGACAAAAATTTTGCCCGAACGGCAGGTTGCAGGTAGACCTGAAATTTAAGTGTATATGGCATTTTATGACTTTACAATTCATATGGGTACGTCTTCATATATGAAGCAAAAAAGCCTAGTTTTCGTTTTATGACTAAATAGTAAATGAGGAATCCTGATTATGTTTGACATGGAAAGCAATGTTACATTTAAAAAAATATTTTGTCAAAAGCCGACCGCCACGAAGTTCCATAGAGCTTGCAGAAAGCACGGCAAAAAACACTCATCAAAGCCACACGAAAGGCATCCCAATCAAAATTCTACGGACTTAATTAAACATGGCTTCCACTGTGACGTCAGAAATAATTAATTTCGCCATCGGTACGTCGATTTGAATACAATGTTCGCTACATGGCTGATATTCACTATGCTTACCAAGTACACAGTGTAAACACCAGTTTAAGTCTGACATCCGATACCGCATAGTTGTGACGAAGATCAGGGTCAAGTTAAATTAGGTATGGAAGATGAGGTGAGTCTCGACAGGTTGTGAATCACTTAGCATGTGGCTGTGTACTGGCCTTTGAAGTAGGATTACCACCGGCCCCGCCCGCGCCGCAAATTAAATCCGTGTCTCCAAGGATTCTCATTATAACAATTTAGTGCACTTAATGAGGAGCGGCAAGGGTAGATTTTAATCTGTGAAAAGATTGAAGTCACCGGTCAAATTAATCCCTGCTCATTGCAACTTCCCCAAATGACATCCGAAAATGTAAAATAAAATAGTGTGGACATTTCCAAACTCAACATAATTCAGCATATACAATTAAGTACGGAAGAAAATCTATTAATTAATTTATTTCAATACTTAACTCTTTATCAGACAGTATTAGTTAAGAACCCAACTTAACCCTGTAAGAGATCTGTTCGAGTTAACCTTTGAGCTATAGAGTGGTCAGGAAACAAGAGATAGATGAACTAACACTTTTAGCATGGTGCAGTCTTGAATTAAGGCGACGTGAGCTCCAAAAACGGATTTTTAAAAAATCGTAGCTCTTGTTTGGATTATAATACGGCTGCCTTAAATTTAATTAGCAATCTTGAGGCCTTTCTCGAGGGAAATCAGCTATTTGAATCCTGAGTTTTTGACTTTCGCTCGATAGAAAAAAATCACGAACAAAAATTCAATTTCTAAAATACACTTAAAAAAATTCTAACAAATTATGCACAACAGCTAAACATATTACGATTGGTTTTTAAAATCGACAATGTCATGTTTGAGGGAAATCAGCTATCCTTTTTTATTTATTAAAACGCACAAAGAAATAAAATTAAAAATAATGATATCCGCGCTTTCAAACACGCACTTCCATCTCGCTCACGCTTATGCTCAGTGAGAGGGAGATAAGACCACGAACCTACGTCCCCTTAAAATAGTTTACCTACCTACCTACTTACTAGGCCAAAAAAGTAGTATTGACGTGTGTCCAAAAGATTAAAGTACCTATAGTACTTCTACATAGCTGTTATAAATGTTATCTCCACTTATAATATCTCCACTTATAATATCTTATCTTATCTAGGTGAGGGCCCTTTCGGATGCACTTCGACCCAGTGGGATCTTTTGTGCATTTGCTCTCTCCTTTATACCTGCTCCCAGGTTTGCTCCATCATTTCCACTTATAATAAATCTCTAAATTAAAAAAAGAATCAGCCAGTTTGAAACTAAGCTTTCTGTGGTACGAATGTTCTCAGCATCCCATGGACGGAAAAATATGAAACATTTTATATAGGTACATTATTATTCCAGCTGCAACTAAGGATAGTTTTTACCCGACTGCGACAATTAATTTATTTTCCGTAATATACGACTTCATTTAATTTTCCATTTATTATTCTTTTTTTTTTTCCGTGTTGTGGCTTTTTGCTGCTTAGGCACTTTGCCAATGTCAAGTGGGGATTTATTATTCTTAAAGTATATCGCCGCCACATCTGTCAGCTAAAAGAAACGTCAAAATCACAGTAATAAGAAATACTACGGACAAAATGGCGGAATTGCTTTGCCTTTCTTTCGCCTATTAATAATTTTAATCCCGTCTACGATATACATTGACGAGACACATAGGTACCAAAAGCAAATATAAAATTAATCGATTTTGATATGCGAACTTATATGCGCGAATGTCGAATTAAGGCGTAATTTGTACAAATGTAACAACAAATTCGAACAATATAAACTTGGTTTTTTTGAATGGCACGCGCGCGCGCTCTTTGCGTATTCAGCCAAACCACCGAAAACCGAAACTCGAAGTTCGTATATCTGAGGGCCTACCGCGAACGGCATTCGAAGTTTTCCCTCTCTGTCGCACTTATGTACGAACTTGTAAGTATGACAGAGAGGGGAAACTTCGAATGCCTTTCGCGGTAGGCCCTCTGCATTCCTGTCATTTGTTAGTGCGATAGAGATAGAGATACCCGAATATTTTCGAATTCCGAAGTTCGTGGTTTAAAAGAAAATACGGATGTCGGATATATCTAAATTAATATTTTATGTGTGAATATGGTTAAAGTTATTTGGAAATACTATTGTTGTTATTGTTTTAGTATATTTGACTAGCTTTAAGTTTAATATTGTACGTCCGAAATGGGCAAGCTGTTGGACTTTATTTTACCCAAAACAACTAAATGTACACAGTTCTGACAATAAAGAAATCTTATTTTATCTTATCTTATCGAAAATAGGGATGTAGACACTAAACAAAATAATCATAATGTTGTATTATCTCGAAAAAAACAACGCAAGAGGCTATATAGGTAATCACCAGGGCCCGTAATTTTTATGCCGATGACATCAATTTGACGTCACGCTGCATATAGGTTGAATTATTAATCATTAGTCGTCAATCATTTTAATCATGTACAAATTACTTCAACAGTAATCTATTCACATGTGGAATAATTAATAGGTACTTGATACGTGAAACGTAAATTAAACTATTTGTTTTGTTTTTATACATACATTTTATTAAATGGTATTGTTACCACCAGGGCCCGTACTTATCATGCCGTTGACGCAGAAATGACGTTAGGCTGCATAGAGTATGATTGCAATTGTATGTATAAATACATAACAAATAGTTTAATTTATGTTTCACGTATCAAGTAGGTACCTATTAATTATTCCACGTGTGAATAGATTACCGTTGAAGTAATTTGTACATGATTAAAATGATTGACGACTAATGATTAATAATTTCAATAAACCTATTTGGTATCACCCTATATGCAGCGTGACGTCAAATTGATGTCATCGGCATAAAAATTACGGGCCCTGGTAATCACTAAGTTATAAGTGTATAAAGTTTTAAGAGGGGGTTTGTTGCGTCTCTTTTCCGCAAAACGCACCTTTATAATGAAACGATTGTTTTTTACTATGACGCTCGAGAATCGTGACGTCACGGTCCCTGATCGTTTTCTTACTCTAACAAGCGACATTAAAACGGTTGTAGCTTCGTAATTTTTTGAGATATTTGAATGAGTTTTTCGTTTCTTCTTTCTTTTGAAGTGAGTCTACAGCTACACCTTATTTGGAAGACAAGCGGAAATAATCCATACTATCCATACTAATAATCCATACTTTCATACTAATATTATAAATGCGAAAGTGTGTCTGTCTGTTACCTCTTCACGCCTAAACCGCTGAACCGATTTAGCTGAAATGAGCCCCGGGGAAGGACAAAGGGTAGTTTTTATATCTGAGGGGCTGAAATTGGGGGTGGAAATTTGAATGGAGCTACTTAAACCGCTGCCTGCACCGATTTAGATGAAATTTGGTATATAAATAGTTTGAGTCCAGGGGAAGGACAAATAATAGGTTTTATCCCGGAAATCATCCCCCAAGGGGGTGAAGGGGGGGGGGGGAGGGGTGAAATTTGGATGTAATCTATTTTGATGAAATTTGGTGTAGATATAGGTTAAGTCCTGGGAAAGGACATGGGATAGTTTTTACCCCAGAAATCATCCCCTAAGGGGGTGAAATTAGGGGTGAAAATTCGGATGGAACCCATTTTAATACAATTTGGTATAGAGATAGCTTGAATCCTGGGAAAGGACATAGGATAGTTGTAATTCCGGAAATCACTCCCTAAGGGGGTGAAATGGGGGGTGAAAATTTGGATGAATCCCGTTTAGATGAAATTTGGTATAAAGGTCGTTTGAGTCCCGAAGAATGACATTAGATACTTTTTATCCCGAAAATCATTCCCTAAGGGTATGAAATAGGGGGTGAAAGTTTGGATAAAATCCATGTACCTAGATGAAATTTGGTATAGAGATAATTTGAGACCCTTCAAAGGATAAAGAATAGTTTTTGCCTCGGAAATCATCCCTTAAGATGGTAGAAGTTTGTTTGCATTATATAAGTATAAGTTCTACGCGGACATAGTCGCGGGCAACAGCTAGTAACTTAATAAAAGTCCGATGTCATTGAATTGATTTACAAATCAATTTTGGTGACAAAGATTTGATTAGAATTTGTGCTACAGTGTATTCACACAATTTTAATTAGTTCTTCATGGAGTCCCGAATTAGGGAGTTGTTAAACGGATCGCAGTCCCATCAGCTTAGACAACCACTGTGCTAAACGTAAATATCTTCCAAGCATTAAACCATCCCTAATGTCGCGCCCGAATGCAACCTGCTAATAAAGATGTTTGTAGATTCGGGAGCCGTCCCCCTGGCGCCTGGCGTCGCGCCGTCCCGCCGGCCGGTCGGCCAGACTCCGTGGCGACGCGCTATCGATTCTGGGAGATGACGGATCTGTGGCAACAAAGCAATTTGGGGTTCACTATAAAGCCAGAGTTATCGAAAATAAGCCAGTCGGTCGCGCAGTAGCCTCGATGGCGTACTATTGATTCTGCACATTGACGGATTGCCGGCGAAAACAACGATGCACTGGGGTTAACTGTGAAGTCAGAGTAGATAAAATATCGGTTGGCCGGTCAGAGCCCACGGTGACATACCTATCGATTCCAAGATGATGGATGGTTGCTTTGGGAGACAACAATTGATTTGCTATGAAGCCATTGACTTTTTCTCAACATAATAGAAAAACAAGCATGATTATATTAATACTAGGATCTAAGAGAAAGGCCAAGAGTAGGTACCTACCTAGACTAAAGGAACGAGCATTTATGAGCAATATTGTGTAAGCGGACCCTGGGCTCCTTTAGGGTTGATGATTATGAAGGTGAATGAAGCAAAAGAGATATAGGTAATGTTGCAATATTCAAAGCAAAATGTTCCAAGTAACCATTGATTCACCCTTTCCATTCACCAAACGCCGACATTAGAAGCCGTCACATCAGAACTAATTGGACGTCCCTCGCCCACAATGAGGCCACAGCTTAGGTTCATTAAAATTTCATCCCGCGGGCGGTAACCGGCCAATTTGCGCGTAACGTGACACCCCATGTAGCAGACTTAATTCAGGACGTATTGACAGACGCTTTTATGACATGTTTAAAGAGCCGAGGGATATGGATAATTAAATATAAAGTTTTTTGTTAAGAAGTCACAGGCGGAGATGATGCCAAAAAAATTCTGAAAAATATTGGGTTCATTGTTAAGGATGCTTTCATTGCCAACCAATAATTAACCCCGTTTTTTCCACTAATAAATAATACAAATGTATCATGACTATCATGTTAATTATGAAATCGTCGTGCTATATTTATTATGAAAGCCATTGGATTGGTCCGGATTTTTCCTCTGAATTTGTCTAGGGTATCAATGTCTATAGAGTCTAACAGGGAAAAGTAACGGATATTAAATAAAATATCGATGTTTATTTTTTTTCAACACATCTACTTGTAACGTAGTGCTTTTTATGTGGTTTTTAAGCAAATAATCCAGGATATTAAACACGACTGTTTTCCAACATTACAGCACTCGTATTTAATTTTTCCATATCCCGATTAATACGTTTTTACCTTGCAGCGACGCGTATGCATGAGCATGACTCTGAAATAATTGTACCTACCTGATATTCTTAAATATGAAAGCAGTACCATGACGCGTTTAATTTTATAAAGTTATGAGTTTATGATAACATTTTTATATTTTTTATTAAGTAAAATTTGGGTTTTATTAAGGATCGGGCCTATACATTAGAACAATGAATATCCTTAAGCCTAGTACTCTAAATATTTATTGAAATATCTACAAACAACAGCAATTCGCAAAGATGATGCCATGTTTTTTCTTTCTTACTTACAATTCACCAAAATAATGCCATTCAGCATTATGTTATGCCAGTGACTGACTCGAACAGTCAGCTAACTCGCTGGTTTTCAGGGGACCCCAAGAGAACATTCAATTTATTTGTTGTTTTCCTAATGTAACTTTAGGCAAATACTTTAAACAATCAATTAAAAACGAAAATTACAACAAAGCTTTCAAATCTCCATCCGAAGCAAGTTCTAATCCGTACTGCTAATGCCGATGTTTTATTTCAATATCCGCTTTGTTCAAGTGGAATAAAACAAAATGGCTGAGCAATTAATTTAGGGTTCTGCCGCGGGCTGGACCCATTGGCAAATTGTCGCCAGCAATATTCAAATGGCGGAAACAATTAGTGTGAGTGCTGTGTGCTGGTTAGCACTATCGGGATATAGGTATACACCCACACATAGAAAGGTCGTAAGTCAGTATGAACCTCGTATGGAGACGACCTTTTGGGGTAGCATGGTGTAGGTGCAGGGTGATGGATGTGGCGCGAGGACAATCGAGTGGGGTGCACGGTTTTCATCACTTTTTATTTATCATCTCGCTTATTTATAGGTACTCGTTTTTTTATTATTGTTACAAGTACCTAAGTTATGAAGATTTGTGTAATTTATAAACATAAAATGTCTAGACGTAACAGCTTACGTACTGGTACCTACGGCAGATTTTTTTATACCATGTATGTGTCATGCGTTCTGGTAAAATAGGGTTTGGTGATGAAACTAAGTGACCAAATATTCTGAAAAAACACATCTTAAAATTTGATGTCGTTAACAAACCCCGTGTTTAATTTTTTAGAACAATTTGTCAAAAGAAATATTCACATGAAGCTGTTTACAATTTTAAAATCGGTACTGCTTAACACTTTTACTGCCAGGAACCCGACTAGAGAGTGCGCGTAGCGTATTTTGAGAAAAAAATAGAAATAAATTAATCCCATTCATCTTCATGTTGAATTTTATTGAAACGTAATTTGGTTTCTAAAAAAACAATAAATCAAATAGACAACCTACATGAACAACCATCAAATGCGCAACAACAGTAGACAGCAAAATATGACGAGTTATAATTGGCGGATCCCTCCCCCGGAGCACGTAGCAAATCTCTTTTGTGTACTCTGATAACGGTACAAAGCTTGCTAATGTCTTTTAAGGACTTAGTGATTTAAACGGACTAAATAATGAACCGCTACCCTTCTGCTCGCCTGCCAATTTATGGGCTTAAAATCTTAGGGACTGCATTGATGGACTGCAGTGGCGATAATTTAGATGAAAATAATATAAGTAGTGAATTATATACACGCAAACTTTATAAGAGTATGCAAGCTTTTTAAGGTATTATTATTGCATGAATATTTGTTTCCGAGTCTTGGATGATTTCTATGTATTTATAATTATTAAATAGGTATATTGTCAATGAGATTACATTTAAGACTATCCCTAGTTTCGCCCTATTTTACAGACGATTTATTTCGGATTATATGAAGTTATTCTGTCCTCACCTAAATAATATTTATTTTTAACCCGTACCACGTAGCTGTATTTTTCCGCTTTGTAACGGAACCTGCACGTTGGGGCATGACTAATATGTGAGTCATTGGACCTGAATTATTGGTTAAGTGAGGTACCTAACGACTTTCTCGATTTCCGAATGAAATCAAGACAAATCAAAATAATTCGATCACGGAACAACCAACTCAACATCGCTTACTCGCTGACTCGCATCAAGACATTTTGGGCGACTTAGCGAAACATTTGTGCAGCGTATCTCAAACAAGCACGCACGATAACCACAGCCGTTCAAGGAGATTTGTCGGCAAAGTCCCACTCCAGCCGCTAGGCGGTGCGCATGGCGACGCAAATCCGGATGATGTCTGTTTGTTATCAGCGCGGGGCAGTCGACTGGCACGCCTAGGGTTGTCGTTCGTTACGGAATAATCGTCTTATTTATCGATTGCGACGGACTATTTGTTGGGCTCATTAGGATTATTATTTTTATCGAGGAGTGGGGCTCTTCATTCGATAACTTATGAATCGTACTTTATAGTTGTTTGTGGATTCTATATTGGTTATGTCATGAATTATTGAGGTACGTAGGTACGTCACAAAAAGTGACAAAATGGCAAGGAATTACTTAAGTACAATGATAATACATATGTATGATAATGTATAACTTTATTAAATAAATAAATATTTTTATCATTCACAGATTTAGGTTTCTGTCTTTCCTGTGGATATTGTCAAAGACTAACTTTTGATTCGACTCTTAATCCGCATAAACGGCGTCTCCTCTTGTGGAATAAAAACACAATTTAATATTATTTATATAAACGTAAGCTCTTAACGATTGACCACAGGAAAGACGCCCAAGACCCATTTATGCCCTTCCAAATGGTAAATCGGAAATATGAATGCGTGCATTCCATGAACCTGGTTGGTTAACCATTGAATGGTTATTTGATAGTGGTTGTGATTTCCGTTTTATTTTACACTAGCTTCCCGAGCGGTTCCACTTGCGTATTGCAAAGAACACTGACAAACCCGCGGGAAAAGTACAGCCTATGTGAATCCAGAAAGTTCATTCTATACACAGGTGAAATATTTTTTGAAATCAGATACTTACTGGTAACGGCCACTTACAAACTTAGAAAGCTACAACCCCAAGACTTTTTCTCTTTATAATACTTAGTACGTAAAGAATACTTAGTGTTTGATAATTTTTATGTTGCACAAATCAGATTTGCCAAAAGTGCTTCAAAAGCTTCCTGAATATAGTACTGAATAAAACATTGCTACATTAATAAAACAGGTAATATAAAAACTATTGGGCGACCCTACGCTAAGGATCTCATTAGAGTCAAGAAATCGTTCGAAAAACTTCAAGACTCAACTGTGATTCCCTTTCCCTCTAATCTTCCGAAACTAAAGTGCAAGAGAGACAGTGAAAGTTCGGTTTTCAAATGGAATACCCCAGGATTGCCCTCGTGTTTTATTTCCACTGCAACTCGTATTATCCGCAGTCAATATTATCGGCGATCGGTGCGGTTCCCGCCAAATTGCTTCTCCCTCTCAGCATAGAAACAAAAGTTTCTGTATTTGCTATGTTATTGCTTTTATTTAAAAAGCGCACAGTGTTCCCTGGAACCTCATTTTGATACAGTCTTACTTTATTGGATGATCGAATAGAGAAAGATGTCACTATCATAGTTTTGAAACGAATGCAATCTAAACTTGAAGTCCCGGAATCTTAAGATAATCTTTATCTTTTTTTTTTTAAGAAACCAGCTTATATATATCTTGATTTTGCACTGTGATAAAAAGGCTTACTCTTAGGCTAAATTATAAACCATCTGTGGCCAGGCTAGGGCTTCTCAGTTTCAAGATTATCGCGAAAATGTCAAAATCATATTTCTTTTTTTGTGATTAATGTCTTTACTATTCGCAGTTTATTTTAGCTTTAAAACGTGGCCACAATCATGGACTACTTACTACATAAAAAAACGATTGCATAAAGATACCAATTTTCTTTTTAAATCATGGTTGCCGGGCTTTTGATAAAATGTCAGTGTTATATTTTAATTGTTTACTTTTCGTCTTCTAGTTGTCATTTTCGTCATTTTCTTTCGTTTTCATTTTCGTCACTATCTGTCATTTTCGTTTTTAAGAATATATGTTACAACTTCACTTCACCAGTTACACGCCAAGGCTCCATAGTGCCTCACCCACGCTTCCTCCAAGTAAAACGACTACGGTTACTAAGTAATACGGGGTTTTGGCATGCCTAACGAGGGTGGACTCCTTCCCGCATTACATAGATATTACCTATCATCGGAAGAGTCAGTAGATCGTGCAGTCCACACAATAAGGGTATCGCATGATCTGTACTGACCTTCAGAGCCGTAATAGGGTATGGTGGTACAATACCTATATTTTAAGTAGCTATTCAAATATCAGAAACGACTAAGTACCTAGCTGAGGTGCTATAATTAAGGTGTTAAATACCAAATAAAGTCATACAAGTGCAATTAACTTTGACCGAAGAACATGACATGAGACATAACAAGAAATACATGACATGACATAAGAAATAAGTATGTATTTCATGATTTCTAGATGTTTACCAAATAATGCCACATGCCAGCTATATACGAAGTACTTAATATATTTATCACCAATAAATAACACTGAAAATTTATCAAAATCCCGGAAACTGGGATTTAAAAAAAAATTGTTATCTCCGGAAGTCCGTAATATATGCAATCGGATTTTTTTTGTGGTAGTAATCCATTATTGTGGCTATGTTTTTAAGCCAAAATAAATTGCGAATACTAAAGACATTAATCACAAAAAAATAAATACGATTTTGACATTTTCGCGATTATCTTGAAAATGAGAAGCCCTAGCCTGGCCACAAATGGTTTATAATTTTGCCTAAGAGTAAGCCTTTTGATCACAGTGCAAAATCAAGATTTGTATCAGCTGATTTCTTAAAAAAAAAAGATTAAGATTATCTTAAGATTCCGGGACTTCAAGTTTAGATTGCATTCGTTTCAAAACTATGATAGTGAGCCACGCGGGAGTTTTTGTCCTTCATTCGTAACATATTTCTCTATTCGATCATCCAATAAAGTAAGACTGTCTCAAAATGAGGTTCCAGGGAACCCAGGGAGCACTGTGAAGCGGTAGGAAATCAATTGTTTCTTTTATTGTTTATGTGAAAGCGTTTGTATTTTTGTTTGCATTTTATTTCATCATCATCATCATTACTTAAGAGCCTTGCTCTTGTCGGTGGAGTAACCGCCACTTTTCTCTGTCCATTGCCAGCACAGATTACAGAGAAAGGCAGATAGGCCCTAATAAATTGAACGTTTTCTATACATCCGATCTCTTCACACTTACGTACTGAACAACGAGTAAGAAAGGGATAGAAACACGTAATCTGCCAGGTCTTCATACGTCATTGTCTACGCTTTCTCGCTCGCACGATGTAATTCGCTCTCTCACTCGCTTGAGATTTAGTGCAGCGAAAGATATTTCCTTACAAGTTATCGATATCGATATTTCTGTTAATAATATATTCGTAATGTGCGATACTCGTAACTATACTCTATCCATCTTCCCATCCATACTATGACAAAATTCATATGGTACTTACCGAATTAAAAACAAAATCCATTAAGTACTACGAAAATAATACACTGCATTCAAGATTTAGACATTCGCTACAAATGAATTTATGAAAATACATAGGTAGTCAGACAAGTTTTTTTTAACCCTGGCCATTTTGTGGATTTTTAGTGGAACTAATTTAATTTTAACTGACTTCAAAAAATGAGGTTGGCAATTCGTCGGATTTTTTTTATTTTTTGTGTATGTTTCTCGATTATCCCAACGCGTGGACCAATATGGAAAAATATCTTTTGTTAGAAAGGGTATCCTTTCCCAGTGGTTCATCTTATGATGGGATCCTGGAGAAAACGACGGATATCTTCAAATTGTATAGGCATACTTGCTTTAATGTCAGGCTTGGACTTTTCTCATTGCTTACATTAGTGACACTCGATGACTTTTAATGTGTTTATCGTTGCCATTATAACTTACTTTAATAACAAAATAGTACATTACTTACCTAGGGCAGTTAAACAAAGAATGTCTCAGATCGCAGGTATTTGACGCCCGAGCCGAAGGCAAGGGTAAGGGACGTAAAATTGTGTACTCACCACGGGCGGTAATAAAGAAAGCCTCAGAGCGCATATTTATCGCCCTTGCCTTCGGCTCGGGCGTCAAATACCTGCGATCTGAGACATTCTTTGTTTAACCGCCCTAGGTAAGTAATGTACTATTTTGTTATTAAAGTAAGTTATAATGGCAACGATAAACACATTAAAAGTCATCGAGTGTCACTAATGTAAGCAATGAGAAAAGTCCAAGCCTGACATTAAATACGCAACTTAAAACATTTCAATTAATCCATTTTTGTCGAAGGTTATTTTTCGGAAACCTGAACTTAACAGTTAACTACGTGTAACATCAAAATATTTTGTCTAAACGCCTACATAAATATTTCATGTCGATAAAATATCGACATATATATTTTAATTTAGTTACAACACTACCCGTGTTTACGACAATTGTATTTTTACCAAAAATCCCAATAAGATCAACTTGGAACCATGTAAAAAGTACTTATTTGATAATATCCAGCATCTGCAGTAATCCCAGACCATTATATTGCGTAATGTACACGAAATATTTGAAAAATAAGCAAAAGGTTCTTACCGATGAAAACCAGTCTTTTCTCCGGTCTTCATTGTTAATCTGGAGTAAGTCCGGCAAAATGGAACTACACAAGACATTTTGCCAGTTTTGCTACTACATATAAATTGTATCTTACACTTTTGCCACACAAAACACGAAATATTTTTCAAATAATCTCACAATAATCTAATATTTGACGTTGATTGACTTTGACGGGTCGGTATTTTGTTAACTTTTTTTAACGCCTCGGTTGACAGTATTTGGAGACAGCTCGGTAAAGCCTCAAAATAACTTTATATTCGTCTCATTCTAACTCATGTCAGCTGTCCATAAGAATTGACAGAGACAACTGTATGAAACATGGTATTGCTTAATACTGCCGGTCTGTATTAGTCTGTGATTGCCAGCCTCTCTTTTTTTACAATGCATTAATTCAGTATTTGACAAAAGTCAAATCAGCTTCTTTTTTGAAACGTCAAAAACGCTTCGTTAGTATGGAATTTGTAGGGATTACTATGTTGTGACGTCACAATCAAACAACGTCCTTATTGTTAGTTTTTATGAATTTAAAAATCTTAAAATAGGAAACATTAATGAAAGCGTGACACTTTCCGAGTATTTTCGTAATGTTTATCTGTTGCTAATGAAAATACCCAATCACGATGAAAGTATTTTTTTTAATTAAAAGGAACTATTCGTTTATTTACCAAAAAAAAATCATTACGAATCACAATCCTGTTGATGTAACACTTTAAAGATGGACTATTTTAGTATTTTTTAATTCATACAAATGCCTAGCTGCATATTTATATATTTGCTGTATATTTTTCACCTAGCAATTTCATTTCAATTCATATTTGACAAGTATCAGTGCGTCTGGCGTACACAGACTGTGCAATATTGAACGCAACCCCGAGATAACGAGGAAATCGTTGTTTGGACTTTTGAACTAATTTTCATGTATCCTGTATGAAAATTGGGACATCATACGTACACCTTTAAAAATAAATATTTTGATTGTAGAACCTAGTTTTATTGACTTGACTTTGAAGTATTTTTTTAGAGGTACGTGTCTCAAAAGAAAAAGAAGGAGGATAAAAATAACTTCATTGCCCGTCTCCCCGTTTGTCTGTCAAGAACCTTTTTAACCCCCGACGCAAAAAGAGGGGTGTTATAAGTTTGACGTGTCTGTGTGTCTGTCTGTGGCATCGTAGCTCCTAAATTAATGGACCGATTTGAATGCGATTTTTTTATCCGAAAGCTGACGTGCTCGAGATGGTTCTTAGATACGTTTCAACAAAATCGGTTCAGCCGTTTTTATGATATTGAAGTTTGAAATGAAAATATGGGGGGTTTTTCGATTTTCTAAGTTGTTAATTATTCTCTTGATCGTTTGGGCGTATCGAGTTGAAATGAACTCAAGTCAAATTCAGCAAGAAAAAAATAACAAAAAAACTAGTTATGTCGGTTTTTGTAAATAAAAACTGGATAACTAAGTATCGCTTCTCCATGGAAATTATGCCTTTTAATAAAATGGTTAAGATTATTTTTCCAAAAAAAGGATGAATTTAGTGAGCTGTCACTTTTATGTCTGTGAATAGCGACGCAAAACTTGGCAACATCAGTGGCAACGTCGTTACCAAAAGAGCTTAATGCACTTTAGTAATCACAATAAACAGTTTACATGAAAATTGATAATATCTTCAAAACTAAGCCGGATTTGACTGGCGTTAATCTAACAGTTTTTGCTTCTAATGACTTCAGGAATCCATGGTTAAAATCTGTCGGTATACTCCTGCCTACCCTATATAGGTATGCAGTCCTTGGAGCTGTGAAAATATCAAACTTCGAAGTTAACGCAATCAATATATCCGCCGTTTATGCCGCACATTTTGATCGGATATTGTGTATGAATCAAGAGTTACAAATTCATCGTTTTCGAAAACAATATTCCTTCACTTAAAATTTGGTAAAAGGCAAGGTAAACTACAAATTTCAAGAAACGGAATTATTCTGAAAACAGTGTATTGAACCTTCAAATGAAGATTTTCACGAGCTAGTTTATATTTAACGACACATAAAAAAACCATTAACACGACTGAATGAAAGCTAACCCGTCATTACCATAACATTAGGGTAAGTCAACTAAATTAAATATATTTTATTTCATATTACCAAGGTTCATGTGAGGTCCCTAGTTAATTTTATCGTTTAGGTAATATATGTAAAGCTAATGTTAATAGGGGTGTAGACTCAAAATTTATTATTACTTCTACTAGTTTGAAAAGAAGAAATATATGCCTAATGACGAAAATCCCATTCGAATATCTCAAAAAATTACGAAGCTACAGCCTCTTTATACTATGGTTTTAATGTTGCTTGTCAGAGAGAGAAAACGCTCCGGGATCGTGACGTCACGAACGTCAAGCGTCATAGTAAATGACAATCGTTTCATATGAAGGTGCGTTTTGCGGAAAAGGGACAGAAAATACCCCTTCTTAAAACTTTGGACGCTTATAACTTTGTAATTATTTAATTTCTTGCGTTGGTTTTTTCTCCATTTGACTACATTTGTAATCCTTTTTCGAGAAAATGCAACATTATTGATTATTTTATTTAGTGTCTACACCCCTATTGTTCAGTAAGTGCAACCTTAGTTGTATTTACTCTTCGTCCGTGATCGTACAGTCCAAATCATAAATAAGTAGGTAAAAGTACCTACGTTTCCAAAGGTTAAAAATATATGAGGAACCATGCCCTTAACAATAAAGTAGTGGTCACCGATTTTTGATCACTTTGTCAATGCACATATTTTAGAACCCAACCAACTAACCAATCACTAAATGTAATGTCATTTTTAACCGACTTCAAAAAGGAGGAGGTTCTCAATTCGTCGGAATCTTTTATTTTTTATGTAGGGTAAATCGCCAGTAACTGGCCACTGTTCAATAACTGGCCACCTCATACTAAAAATTAACTCTATTCACCTTTAATAGAATTCATTTTAGTATAACGTTTTAATTAATTTAATTCAATAACTGGCCACGTTATACTAAATTGAATTCTATTATATTCTTGAATTGAATTGAATTCTAGACCCTAAGTATTATTATTAACTAACACTCATTTAGTCATAAGTTAATTATTTTTTACTAACAAATGTGTATGGACCTTGTCTGAAATAAAAATGAATTGAATTGAATTATAGGTTAAACGAATTCATTTTTAGTATGAAGTGGCCAGTTTTTGAACGGTGGCCAGTTACTGGCGATTTACCCTATGTTCCCGATTACTCGAAGACGTCCGGACCGATTTACAAAAAGGAAAGTAAAAAGTAAAGGGCGATATCCTTCCCTGGTCATCAGCAGGTCGATCACGCGCATTGTACGCACGTCAGGTAGATCTAAATGTCACTTTTTGCATCGCAAAATTACAGTTGAGTTGTCAACTGACATTTCAAGACTCTTGGTTCAGTAGTTTCAGCTTAGTGTTGATGAGCAAACTCGAAATGTGTTCGTGGTATTATTCTCTGATGTTATCATGCTAAGGGTTGATTTACTCAAGATGCTTGATGAATGAAGAATACTTAGATGTCATTATAACTTTGTCATTAAAATCGTGAACAGAGCTTCCAAGTCCAAAAATAATTCACCCCCTATTTCAGCCCTTTAAAGTACGAATATCTAAGAATGCTTCAAGGTCAAATATCATAGATCTACCTTCAAAAATAACGAAACTATCATACAAACTTTCACCCTTCATTTCACCCCTTTAAAGCACGAATATCCAATAATGGTCAAAGGAAATCTATGTTTATTACTGACCTTACAGCCAAATCTCGAATTTCATAGATCTACCTTCAAAAAGAACGGATTTGCATACAACGTTTTATCCCCAATTTCACCCCCTTCAGGGTTGAATTTCAAAAAATCCTTCCTAAATGCGCCTCTACGTCACTTGAAGGATATGTGTTCCAAATGTCATGCTCGTATCTTTAGCGGTTTAGGATGTGGGTTGTCTGTCACTATATAAGTAACGGACGAATTTTATATATGTAACTAGCTTTAGCCCGCGACTTCGCCCGCGTGGATCTCGTTAATCGCCTTAGAGGATAATTGCTATTAATGTATTTCAGGCGTAGGCTTAAACATCGCTCTCTGTACAAAGTTCCCCCCCCCCCTTTTTCACCCCTTAAAGCGATTATTTCCGGGATAATAGCTATCCTATTGCCTTTCTAGGGTTTAAAACTATAACTAAACCAAAGTGTACCTAAATCGGTTCAGTGGTTTAAATGCATGCAAAGGTAACAGACAGACACGTGTATATACAGGCAGATAGAGTCACTTTCGCATTCACTGGAAACATTATTACTTTCTAGATTGCTACATTACGCATCAAAATCCGTTGAAGCCCAAACTAACGTAAGTAGTACTACTTACGTTAGTTTGGGCTACCCGTTATCTTATGCCAAAAGACGCAAAACTTTCCATTCCATTCCAATTTGACGGTATTAGATAATACATTATATTGACTGATTGATTGATTGATGAACTCTGATCAAAAACTTTTCAAATTATTGAAAAGCCACCACTAGGTCAGCAGTTCTAACAACTTAGCCTACTTTTCTGTAGCAGTTCCGTTCAGTGAGGGTCGCAGTTCTAAACTAAACAAACCTACATTCTTGCTAGTAGTTGGATTCTGTATACATACTGGGTGGTGCACATTGCACGTAGAACTGATGGCCGTTGGGGTGGAAAGGTTCTCGAGTGGCGGCGGAAAGTTATAATGACATCTAAGTATTCTTAATTCATCAAGCATCTTGAGTAAATCAACCCTTAGCATGATAAAATCAGAGAATAATACCACGAACACATTTCAAGTTTGCTCATCAACACTAAGCTAAAACTACTGAACCAAGAGTCTTGAAGTGTGTAAGGTAGGTTACTTATTTAAGGTAGGCAATCAATAAGTAAGGGTTTTACAAAATTCAACGTTTAAGTGGGTTTAAAAAATGTAAAGTCTAAGTGGAAAACAAGTTAAGTGTGGACCGCACTTTATTTGATGACATGGAAAGGTTTGTGCTGAGCTATGTGGCCTGGCGAATTACTAACTGAAGTCTAGAGAGCTTAAAATGGCGGCTAAAACTTTATAAGAAGACTTGCCTTAGTGAGAAAATTGTAACTCTGTTGAAACGGTTTGTTAAGGATGGTTCGCTGTTATTATTGTCTAATACCGTCAAATTGAGGTGGAATGGAAAGTTTTGCGTCTTTTTATAAGATAACGGGTAGCCCAAACTAACATGCGTAGAACCATTCAACGGATTTTGATTTAAAAAATCAGTAATGTAGCGAATCCAGAAAGTAACAATGTTTCCAGTGAATGCGAAAGTAACTCTACCCGCCTGTATGTATGTACATGTGTACAGGTTTCTGTGCACCTTTGCCCGCATTTAAACCACTGAAACGATTTAGATACAATTTGGTATAGATATAGGTTAAAACCCTAGGAAGGACATAAAATAGCTTTTATCTCGGAAATAGTCGCTTAAAGGGGTGAAAAGGTGGGAACAACTTTGTACGGGGAGCGATATTTAAGTTTACGCCTAAAATACTTTAATAGCAATTATCCTCTAAGGTGATTTACGAGATCCACGCGGACAAAATCGCGGACTAAAGCTAGTCGTATATAAAATAGCAACCCCATCAAACCAGCTGAAAACAAAATACTGGATTATGGTGACGAAAACTTCTGGCCTAAGAAACTACAACCAGTTCGCGATGAACAACCTTGTCTTAAAACCGTGTATAGATTTGCATCGGTATTGAATGTCTTGTTCGAAATGGTATTTAGAAAAGTCACAATGTTCATGTCACCTTGAAACCATTGAAAAAATGTGGGATACGATAATTCCATTGCCTGTGAGGGTAATTCAATTCAATATATTTATTTCAAGTTATTGGGCCCATAACGTGTTATGTATAATAGTAAAATACTTATAAGATTGCATAACCTTACAACTCTCTAAATCTACAAAATATCTAAAAATGCTCCGAGTGATCGGCTTTTAGTTCGCTGTAATTAAGTAAAGTGTTCAGATTTCACCATAAAATACTGAAGTTACTGGTCAAGTGAATTCAAATGACTGCCAAAGTTACATTATTAGTTTTGGAAGTGTGTTGTGAATGAAGATCATTATGTAGAATCATATTAGCCTAGTTGGTAGTGACCCTGCCTACGAAGTAAGAGGTCCTGGGATCGAATCCCAGTAAGGGCATTTATTTGTGTGATGAGCACGAATATTTGTTCCTGAGTCATGGATGTTTTCTATGTATTTAAGTATTTATTTCTCCATATAAGTATATATATCGTCGTCTAGTACCCATAGCTTTGCTTAGTTTGGGACTAGGTTGATTTGTGTAAGATTGTCCGCAAATATTTAGTATTATTATTTATTTATAATTAAAGGGATTGGGTTGGATTGGTTAACTAAAGTTAAGTGCTTACTCCACGCTCTGCTTCGTCCTGGCAGAATACTGCGTCAGTAATATCACTGCAGACTGAGTCGGCACCTTTCCACGGCTATGTCATTTAGGCCCAATACGAAGAGAACTGGCGAAACTTCATGTATTTCTGTTCACTAGAACTTTCAGCTAACGTAATTCTAATCGTTGAATCATTTTTTGTGTGTTTGTTCGGATACTTCACAAGGTGCCCGGCTTCTTAAAATTTTAAAATAAATCATTTTACCATTTAAAAAGAAAAGTTAAAAAATGATATCTCAAAATTTAGTTTCTTCCAAAACTCTGTGTATATAAATTGAGAAAAAAATATTTTAAATCCAAAATATTATTATTGTGATTCTGAAGGTGCCTGTCTTCTTCATTTTTGATACAAACAATTAGTTATTAAAATAATTTATTTTAAACACAAACGCCTAGTAATATTGCATATTGCCAGATATAAAAGTTTGCTGTCATAAATCACCAGGCGTTTCGATGTGTGGCGTACGGTGATAACAGTCAGTTGTGTCAGTATTGAAAATCGTTGTCGTTATTTGTAACATTAGCATAGTTTTAGTTTATTACAAGCTTTCTATTAACTTGCGATGTATGTAGGTACCTAACTAGCTATGTATGTCACTATGTTTGTTCGGGTGGAATTTTGCAACTCAATTTTGAAGCAGATATCTTCAACCGATTGAGCTTTTGGGTAAAGGTATCAGTGGCGGAGCGCCCATACAAGCCGATTCCCACCGGAGGGGTTATCACGTAACGTTCCGAACGTGCGTCGGTACAATTTAACTGTCAATTTTCCATATAAAAAGTGACATTTAAGACCTGACGCGCGTACAATGCATTACGTGATCGACCTA
This sequence comes from Epinotia brunnichana, assembly GCA_963854355.1. Taxonomy (NCBI): domain Eukaryota; kingdom Metazoa; phylum Arthropoda; class Insecta; order Lepidoptera; family Tortricidae; genus Epinotia; species Epinotia brunnichana. The sequence continues at coordinate 50,342,033 of OY977936.1, forward strand.
CTCCTTGCCTAAAATTTCCTTAACACACTTAGTACATAACTATAGGCTTGCCTACTATAGTTATGTACTCTAAGCTCTTTCATAACTTTTTTTGTTCCGGGTTGCCCACCGAAAATTTCACGTGCCGCCACTGAAAGGTATACATAAATAGTTTGGATGACAATTCAATATTATGGTACCATTCAGTACTTAACCGACGTAACCCCGTTGAGTTTGGGCTCGTTAGAATCGTCTCAATGAGTAGTTGATGACAGCATACAGAAAAGTACAGTCCGCAATAAAAGCTTGTACCAAAAATTAAATTTTTGACAGAGACTTATATTAATATATGTTTTAAACCACTTCTTTTGTCTTAAATTTTGTAGTGACTTATACTTAAATAAAGTTTATATCCATCTTCTTACACTATTTGATTGAATTCATTCTTAATGACACTTTGACCAAACAAGACCAGAGAGGATTAGGACACAATTTTAGCGTTGTCGTTGTCCATATTATGTTGATGCATGTTGTCTACCAGAGTTTATATCTAGGTCAAGCTTCACGTACCTGATGTTTTCTTGGTGATCAATAAAGATTATTTAAAATATAATGTAGGTATTGTGTTGATATTCCAGTTTTCTACCGTGTCTTCATCGGATGAACCCAACGGAAGCTAGCTTCATGCGTAGTTGGGCTCATTGTGACAATGTAAAGATTGACTTTTTCTCCTGTGTTTGTATACTGCTTGTTAGTGTGTCACGAATAAATCTTTAATTCATATTCTGTTTCAAGATGGTCAAATCAGGTTTAGTGTGAGCACTTACTTGAATAAAAGGGGTTTGTTGGCGAAGAGGCCAGAGGCCTTTTCTTTCGCGGCTTGCAGCCCCTGCATGGTGGGTGCCCGATGTCCCACATCAAACCGCAGCCTAACACCTGACAACACACAATCAATCAATTAATAATTTCCTTCTCAGAGAAGAGACAGACACATACGATTTAACATTTATCAATTTCGTGACGGCAATTACCCATACTGGTGTATGGGTAATTGCCGTCACGAAATTGATAAATGTTAAATCGTAGATTAGATTAAGGCTCTTAACTATGTACAATTTTTTTGCAACCCTAATACACATTTGACATGGGACAATTTTGTAGTGCTGATTCTGGCTAGTCTCGAACGAACGAATCATGCCACTTTATTGGCTTCAAAATTACGCACCTAATATGCATTGGAAATGTAGGCCTTCTAGCAAGATTTGAATCAAATATGATACAACGCCACATTAAGACTATCTCTAAAAATTCTGATGCACCAAAATTGCAAGTGGCAATGAATAATGATTAATGAATTAAATATCTGTACAAAAAGTTACAATTCAGATTTTTATATTTAACTCCTATTGGACACTTGCGAAATTGAATTTAATAAGCATCATTATTTAATGATGAGGTATAAATATTAATATCTATGCTTATGTCACTGTTACATAACCTGCAGCTATTCATAGCTATACATCGACGTAGGTATGTGCAACCCCATCCCCGCCAGAAAAATCGATAGTGAATTAATCCTCGTTCGCCATTCGAAATACTCTCAACAAAAAATCACAAATAGAGATAGTTTTTAAATAAATAAAGTGAAAAACTTACATTACTTCCAGTTCCCGTTAGTAGCAGCGAGGCAGCGTCTGTCGATGGCGTAGCGCCCCGCGCGCCTCTACGCCGTAGCTCTACGGCTGCGCGTAGCCCCGGCACCCATTGGCCCCACAGCCTACGTACGTAGACGCATTCCGGCCAATCACAGATGGAGCTGGAGAAGAGGCGTGGTTTTGAAATTTTCAGAAATTTTCAGGAGTACCATGCAGCCTCCAAAAGGCACCCCCAACAATGTTTCCACATGAGTGCAGTGCAGGGGGGCGATAGCCTTTATGCAATTCTAGGGTATCCTTTTGAATCGTTATTGATTTTGCTATATTTTTTTGAAACTTTCATATACTAAACAGAAATCACTTAGTATGAAAAAATGGAATAATTTAAGAATTTATTTAAATTACGTTGCAAATGATACCAACAACACGAGCCCTTTAGCAGAGTAAATCAAGTAGTGGAACCATATTTTACGAGCATTAATTCGTTCAAATAAAGATCAAAGTAGGTAATAATTGTAACCTGCAGCTTTTTAATAAGCATTATCATAAAACAGACAAATAGAGTATATAATCCAGTAACTTTGTACATCCAGAGCATGCGTCAAATCCGGTAGTTGTGATTTTTTGCAGACTTGTTTATGATGTTGGCCTAATGAATACTTAATCCAAGTTTGTGACCTCGTGCGCTGACCGCAACTTTGTCAAAAACAAAAACGCCCCGAAAGTTTTTATTATAACCCTAAAAGACTAGTTTTTGATACAACCTTCTCAGGAAGTTTTTAAAATAGACTAGATTTGCTACAATATGAGAGTAGAATTGTCTCTGTAGACCCAATAGTTTCCGAGATAAAACCTTACAAAGCTTATAATTTTTCGAACTTCGCAACACTAGCAAACTCCATCGGGGGTGGTACTTACTTGGAACCTTATCCCGCTAGAGTAGTTCGAGTGATGTCTAAAATAATACGAAGTAAAAAAAAATTATAGATTTTGAAAAGCTTTATCTCGGTAACTACATATTTGGTCTACAGAGACAATTATGAGGAATTGGCCGTGAGAACAACTTAACCGACATCCAAGCCACATGAACATTTACACATTTATTTTCCAATTTACCACATGAACTGATTTCCGAAAGCAAATACGTTGATTATTAGAGAAAAAAACAAATTGCTGTATGTGGGTCGATAATATTTGAGGACTTCCGTCAGTTCCTCAAGGATCTCAGAATCACCTTTAGCACTTTTTTGTTTGCTATTTCAACGGAATGATATCAGAATTGGTGACGTACTTTTATAGTTTGAAGTACATCATTGAGAAGTTCCACAAGCCATCTGTGGTCTTCATCATCACTTCCACTTCACCAAATTTATGATTTCCTGATGTAAATACACGAGTTATAATATACCCAAAAAGCGTATCATGCCCTTCGTATATTATACAACAACCTGTTCCGGGCGATGGTGGGGCTTCCTCGACACTGCAGTGCGTCAGGCATGTTTGCAGATGCGCACACAGACGATTTTTTTGCGTTGATGCGTAACAAAGTCGCCTCGTTATTACGCCGAGTGAGGGGAAGCCCCAACAGTCTCCTGCAGGTCGTGGCGGGAAGGCAGGACAGCGCCTTGCTCGGCAGGTGAACATGGGCTGCACGCTCCTAGTACGTGTGCACCTCGTTGAGGCTGCCAAGTCTGGCTTTTAAATTGTAAACAAAATAATGTTTTGCTCTACTAACATAGGTCATTAAGTATTTTTTTTTTTTTTTTTTTCCTTGTGTGTACTAACAATCTATGGACCATGTTGTCTGAAAATAAAGATATTTTATTTTTATTTTTATTTTTTATTTATTTATAATAGAAAACACCGAAATTACTACACGCGTTCCTTATATATATTTGAGCAGTTCCCTCAATTCCTCATGTTTCCCATCATTTAACTGGAGTTTTGAAAACAATACGACCAACCTGAAAGCATATACTTTCAATTAAAAAAATAATGGTACGAGTCGGTTCATAAATGACGGAGTTCTGAGGTAAGCCTCCTTCTTTTTTTTTGGAGTCTGTTAAAAATTAGTAATAGACGCGGAATATGGTTGGTTAAAAAAGTTGCTTGTGGTGAATTTTTAGGAGCTCGGCTTATTAGTGTTTATCTATCATCACACATTAAAAAAATTATATATAAATAAAAATTAAATACAACCGAATTGAGAACCTCCTCCTTTTTTTGAAGTGGGTTAAAAATCAGAACTACCGGATTTGACGCAAACTACAACGTACTTTCAGGCGTTACTGGATTAAACAGGGATAGTTATGCAATATTTGAAAGTAACTCTAAAATTACTAAATCGCTAAATGTATAGGCTGACAATACACATTTGCCTGTATGGGTAAAATTAATATCTGAAAAATGTTCAAAGCAACAACTGATAAATGTATGTAACATTAGCAATAAGGTTTTTTCAATAAATTATTCTTATTCTTATTCTTATAAATATTTTATTTTCATTTTGACGTAATATCCGGATTGTACTCAATTATATGACAAAACTGTCACCTCCATCCCCAGACTTATCGCGATTTAATATCTAACTGTTGGAAGTCGTTTCTTCGTTTTTTTTTTATGCTGGTAGTACTATTGAATATATCTTACTATAGAACCATGTATCATCATCCTCCTAGCGTTGTTCCCGGTTGAGCCTTAAAGGAGCCCGGGGTCCGCTATAGAAGCATGTATGTTACAATCAAATTAAAATTGCGCGTTTTGTGGTTCAATCTGTAGTGAAAAGAAGCTTGACAGGACAACCTTAAAAAAAATACCGGCGAGTTTCTTCTCAAAACAAAAAAGTCATCAGAATTCATTCTTCTCAGCCCTGAAAACCGTTATCAGACCCTCATTTCACCTCGCTTCGCCGATTAGGCACTCTGGCCGAATGCTCATCGCTTCAGATATCGATATAGCGAGGCAGTTCATTTCACGGGCAGCGGAGCCCGCAGATGAAGTTTACCGGTCCACCGACCACCCGCTGATATTATTCAGCTTTGTGAAATATACCCATCGTTACGGTTATGATCGAGACAAAGTATGCCTACCTTTGTATAAATCGGTTTATCAGAGAAGACATTTTCCAAGGGGAACTTGAATGACTTTAAGTGAATTCTGTTGATTACTCAATTGCATTTAACTGAGTTTCTACATTAGTTCGTTTAGATTAAAAGAGCTTCTCTGTCAGTAGGAATTCTATGATATCTCAGACAACCATCACTTCATGACACTATTTTGATACAGTAAGGTGTAAATATGACAAGTAAAGAAGGAGGGGGACAATTACATCTTTGAATTTTGTCCTGATCGGAAACATCTGCTAACTAAACTTTACTCGTTTATAATAATCAGGCATCGGAGTATTTTTAGCACGGTAAGACTTAAGAGAGCTATGGAGTCGTTGTAAGCATAAAAATAAAAAAAAAAATACTCATACTCATCCTCATTAATTTAATTCATAAAATAAAATAATAATTATAAAAAAATACACCACCATCTTCATTGGCGAATAACAAGTAATATGAAGGATCCACGGAAAGATCATGTCTAGGCACTTTTTTTTTCAAAATGAGATTTTGATGTCAAAATGTTGCGCTCGTTATGAACATTAAAATCTCACTTTGAAAAAAAAAGTAACTAGACATGTTTTTTTTCCGTGGACCCTTTATATTATTTGTTATTCGTCAATGAAGATGGTGGTGTATTTTTTATAGTTATTATTTATTTTATGAATTAAATTAATTAGGATGAGTATGAGTAAAAAATAAATTTTAATGCTTACAGCGACTCCATAGCTCACTTTAGTCTTAACGTGCTAAAAATACTCCGATGCCTGATAATAATAATGTTCGACTGTGATTTCAGTATCTTTGTCAATGAGCGATTAAAATAAGTGTCTACACCATGAGGAACAGAAAAATTGGTTTCATAGTAGTTGTTCCCAGTTGTATTATCATCTCATCAGTCGGTATAAATTCTACGTCGCATGGCTGGCACAGTCGTCTTATCTATGTAATAGGTTGTATTAGGCATAGACTATATTGAATGACCTATATCGATCGATTGGTGTGGTAGGTTTGGCTGATAGTAGAAACTGTCGATCGACGTCGACCAAATCGATCGATGGCATCGATCGATTGGTGTGGTAACACCCTTAGCCTTAAGCGGTTTGGGGATTCTACATACACATTTGAATATCTTTGCAGTTGTAGGTATGGTAGGGAAGTTACTGGTAAATATCAAATTATATATTTCAGATACATAAGTTTCAAAAAACAGGAAGAGCCAGGAGTCATAATTTCAAACCCACGATCTCCGTTTGAGCTGCGTACTCGAACCACTAGGCTATCGTCATCATCCTGCCAATGTTTTTCTCGGCAGTGCCCAAAACGAACGAGCCCGGGTTCCGCTAGGCTCCCGTAGCGACTTTTAAATACTCAAATTTAAATACTCCTTAAACATTTCGCATAAATTCCCGATTTGCCTGACAAACTGCAACCCTCTAGCTTGATTAATGCATTCTTTTATAATCTGAAACGTCAGACGGGGGCGCCCCAATCCAGTTAAATAGATCCAAAACCGCTGACGGCGACCGCTCATGCGGAGTATAATGAATGGCGTTAACATTTCGCTGGATTTGCGTATTCGTACTGCGAGACGTGGTGGGCGGAGAGAATTTAGTAGAACGGGATTTATGACTGCATGACTTTAAGGGAAGCGTGCCTTGAACGCGTGAGTTTGAATATTAGATAGTATAATATCCTATGAAAGTATTAAGCATGGTGTTAGTTAAGCCCAGGTCTGTCAGAAGTCCGGAAGCTCATTTAAATGTAGGTGCAGTAAAAAAGTAGGTACTGAGTCTACAGACAATTACCTACTCGTGATCGGGTGCTGTTTGTGGAGTCCGGTCTGTTCATGCTTGTAAGGACATAGTAACTACCTAAATACTAGTGTTATTATCATTATTTTGACGAGAGACATCATTTTGTTCTTCACACGTTTTATTGTTATTGACCCTGTACATCTCTGACAATATTACATTAATGATCCTTTTTTTTCTGTTTTAACGCTTAGAGACAGTATACATCTCTATAAGAACATTAGAATAATTATTAATTGTATTTAGACACTCAGAGACCTTATACATCTCTGGGGTACTAAATTAATATCATAAACTTATTGTTAATTCAGATACAGACCTTATATCGAATGTAATTGATAATATTTTACCATTTAGGATTTTTTTGTTTTCATTTATTGACATTTAGTTTGTTAACCGTTTAGGTACTAATTGGTTAAAATCTGCAATTTTTAAATGATTATTGTGTAAGATTATTAATATTATATTGTAGAATACCATTTGACAAGTAGAAGTGCCCTTGTGGCCTATTTGCAGAATAAAAATTTTGAATTTGATTTTTTTTATTTTGAATTGATGCTGACAGCTTTACTAATACCGTACCGCCTCTCTGATTCAGGATACACGAAAACGTGATATTACAACTGCGCAAATTTAATACTTACCTACTGACAATATACCGACAAGTTGAGAAGCAAGTTAGGACAAAAAAACACCGTCAATGGGAAAAATCTTTGCGACTCCGGTAAGCTCACGTCATAGTAAAAAATACCAAGTCAGAAATTCGCCTAACCTCACGAGCAGGAATATTAAAGCTAGTACCGGTATATAAGTACGATTTTTCGCCTTATATGACTATCGAATACGGTGCAAAAGTGTAAAACATGTCTTTGACGTCGATTGTACAATATCGACTTGCACTTAACAGTGACTCGCCGCGCCGCTTACTCAGCTCTTATCGGCCCTCAAGTAGCCCTCACTACGCTTAAGAGCGGCTAAAGCCAGCAGAGTAACGAACGATTATATAACGTTTAGAACGATAGCCTCACGTCTTAAAAAACGCTTGATATGATTACTATCAATTCAGTAATAAGTATAATTTAGTTTTTGAATACCTATGTGATTATTCAATGCGATTATTATATGTATTACAATTAACAAAAATACATAAACAAAGATAAAGAAGAGATTATTGATAAAAGAGTAAGAAAAACAATAATGAGATTATTAAAAGAAATATCGTAAAACACACGCTTATCTATTATTTTTATTTATGTATGGCTCCCACCTCTACTCGAAGGCGTGTTGTTTTATACGTACAGTCAGCAGCAGAAGTAGCTAAGCGGCCGGGTCTTCAAAATGTCCTGCACACGACTTTATTCTTAAGAAATTAAGAGCGTGTGCAGGTCGTTTTGAACACCCGGCCCGCTTCCTTAGCTACTTCTGCTGCTGACTGTACGTTAGGTAAATATAAACGTCATTATCTGTATGAAAAAATATCAGTGGAATTGTTCTAACAATCGTTCGAAAAGATACGAATTATCCGTCTGATCTAAAGGGCCCATTTAGTGTAATTTAGGTACAAAATCTCGTAGTTTGCTATGTAATTTAATACGTTATTTGGTACTTAGTAGTGATCGACATTCGGCATTTATCAGCCCTCGTTGCTCTTGAACGGTAAGTGTAACACCATTTTGTCCATCGAAAAGTTATGATAATATCATCATCATCATCATGCTGGACATAGGCCTCCCCCAAAGAGTGCCACAATGACCGGTCCTGCGCCACCCGCATCCAGCGGACTTGACACCTTGTGGGGGCCTACCCACGCTGCGCCTTCCGGAACGTGGTCGCCACTCGAGAACCTTCCGCCCCAACGGCCATCGGTTCTACGTACAATGTGGCGCCCACTGCCACATAAGATTAGCGCTTCGGAGGGCTATATCGGTCGGGCTATTATTATCTATTTAAGGTCAAATCTATCATTTATATATCTAATACCTTATGTAGTTTAGGTTAGGTATCACTGAGAGCTATGAAGTGCGACATGCTCGGATACAACGTTGCACAAAAGTGCTTTACGTTTACCTAGAAAACTACCCAGTCAAAACTAATTTTGCTTGTGGCCGTAATGTTTCAAAAATCTGTAAAAGTGCAATGAAAGCCGTGATCGAGCACTCGATGCAGTGCGTGAGCACTTATCGGCCCTCTCTCTTGATGTAAGTGCTACTCTTAGTGACAAAACACGCTGATCTCATCTTTGTTATACATGTATCAAGCAGTGTACTGGTGTCTAAGACTCTATTTAGAGCCTTTACTGAAACAATTTCCCCTTTAAATTATTGGTTTCTCAGGGCACAGCGCAAAGATCCCTCGTTGAAATTTGGATTATGCCAACAGTAGATACCTTAGTAAGTCGACCATCCGCTATAGTAGACCAAACAAAAAAACAAATACCTAGAACTCCATATGTGCATAGTGACGCATAGCACAAACCGTGGTGAATATGGTCTTCAGAGTTTGTGACGTCGCGCTGTGTTGAAGACAACGGACCTGGATTTGTCAAAACAGCGAAGGCAGAGAGCAAGTCTGCAAGTGAGCGTCTATAATCTACGGCATCCGTTTTCTATCAAGCAGCGGCGCTACCACGTAATTCGAAAATCGAAGTTTGCAATATCTCCCTCTATGTCGCTCGAATATGCAAGTATGACAGAGATAGACAAACGAACGATGTTGGAGTTTCATAGTAGCTACTCTGGTCGTTCATATGCTTGCTACTATCGTAAAAAAGTCGGTATAAAAGTAGTATCGACAGAGTGGATTTTTTCAAATAGGTACTGCGTTAAAATGCAATTATTGCTGTGATCGGCCACTTGATATCGCGCTCAGCTTTTATCGTCCCTCGTCGCTCTTGAAAGGTAAGTGTAACTCTTCAGGACACCCTCCCGCCATTTTTGTCATGCGTCTACGGAGTACTAAAAGCCACTTAATTTTATGAAATACAGGATGTGTCTGACCTTGTGAATTTTAATGAAGAGAATCCATAGTTCTCAAATTTCATTATAGAATGTGAAGTAAATTTGTTTTTGGTTTCCGACTTCAAGTAATTGACTTTAAAGACAAAGTTTTAACCGACTTCAAATCAGTAGCCAAATAGCTTCATGTTTGTCTATAAAATTTGAAGAGTTCCCTCGATTTCTCCGGGATCCCATCATCAGAACTAGATTTTTGTGACAACGGGACCAATCTGGAAGTATATGCTTTCAAACCAAGAAATATTTTTTCAAATCGGTTCATAAATTACAGAGTTATCGCGTAACATACACACATAAAAAAAAACATACAGACGAATTGAGAACCTCCTCCTTTTTTGAAGGCGGTTAAAAAGGCAGAAGTATATGTTCACTGTATGTATTTTTTTTTTATGTAGGTAAGTTCACCGATTTACTCTGTTAATAGGGAACATTACTGCAATGTTCTGCCGCCAGAGGCAGCACCACTACCACTAATAGTAAACCAGTATAGGAATATAGGGATTCACACACACATGCACAATTGTTTGTCAAATGAGTGACAAGGGTGCTTGCATAGACAATACCGCAAGTGGGAACGAGATACAATGTCAACGCTGCTAGTGTCGCCACCTACGAAGAGTTTTGCGTAATGCTCCCTATTGTAGACCGATTTCCAAAATTCTTTTTTTATTCGAAAGAGTATACTTCTGAGGTAGTCCCATTGTCACCAATGGTAGGATCCCAGGGAAATTGAGGGCAACCCTCAAATTTTATAGGCACGCGTGTAGAGATTTCGGTATTTTCTATTATAACTCGTGTATTTACCCTCGGAAATCGCCATTTTGTTGAAGTGAAACTGATGATGATGACCACATATGACTTATGGACCTCCTCAAAGATGTACGTACGTCAAAGATTCTGACATGATTCCGTTGAAGTAGCAACTAATGAAGTGTCAATTCTAAGATACTTGAGGAATTAACGTTACTCCTCAAATATTATCAGCCCACATCTATTAGTTGGGTTTTTTCTGTAATAATCAACGCATTTGCTCTCCGAAAGCAGTTCATGTGATTTATCACGTGGAAAGGAAAAGTGGAAATTTGTCATGTAGCTATGTGGCTTGGCGAAGTACTGAATTGAAGTCGGTTTAAACTTTGTTTTTAAAGTATATTATTAACATCACAGTATCACAGTTCGGGTTATTCTCCATACCTTGGGTTAGCCTTGTTTACAAATATTCCAAATTGATAGCATAAGATATTCCCAAGATGGACGCTTGAATAAAGGTTCCTTTTTAACCTTTTTGGTAAGGAACCATTATATACTATTCAACTACCTAATCTTTTTAATATGCATATTTTGACGCTTTGGCATTAAATTTATTAACTAAAAATCGGTAGGTACCTGGGCGTTTTCAAGAAAAGTTGTTAAATTTCGTATGATTTTGTATCTGGATAAAAATTGTTTTTTCTACTCGGAATTTGAAGCCTTTTCGATTTTAGTAGCAGAAAAAAGTGTCCTAAGTTTTTCTGTTCTGTTACATTACCGTCTTCATAGAAGTTTGTAGGACGGTAGCGTAATGGAAACAAAAAAAATATAAATAACGCGGGACACATTTTTTTCTCTTATTAAAATCGAAATGGCTTCAAATTCTGAGGACAATATAACGATTTTTATCCCGATATAAAATCATACGAAATTGAACAACTTTTTTTGAAAGTGCCCACCTACGTAGGTACGAGTAATGTAGAATCGATAATAGAGTCATTTATGTCAAAAATCGCATCAGTTCAGCGACACCTCATCACCTCCAAACGAACCTTTTTCCGGACGATTGCGTGTCACCGCGCCACCTGGGGGCGCATCCCTCTCCCTCCCTCTACAGAGAAACACCTCACTCCATCCCCTTCGCGCAAGCTATTCATGACTTATTAACTTCTCTGAGGTATCATGGCAACCTCCGCTCCGACGATTTAATATAGAAAATGGTGTACTCAGTTGGAAATAAGATCTATACAGTTTATTAAATTCTTTGGCCTCGTGTCGATTAAATTTACAGTGATTTTGATTTGATTTTGTTACCTAGTGATTCGAATAGGCGATTTCCTTAATTATATTAGAATCATTAAAGTAAGGCTGTACCAGTTTATTAAATTGATGAGTACCTAATACTTAATATGTTGTCTAGAACAAAGAATGGCTCTTAGGAACTGAAATGTGGGGGGCGAAAATCATTCTAGCGAGATCTCATTCCTTGTAAAATTCATTTCTACCGCATGATACCTACTTACTGTATATAATATAAATGAGAAAACTGAAGTAGTAGTAGTAATGACCTTTTAGAATCGTTTTTGTCAAAAAAGATTTCAGACAGTGGAGGTGATATCTAATGGAAAATAATACAACAGCGAATCCTCAAATGAATAAAGGGTCGGTAACGCGCTTGTGATTCATGTGGAGCCACAAGTGTCCATAGGCTATGGTACCTGCTTGACATCAGGCAGGCCGTAAGCTTGATTGCCACCGTCGTTTTATAAAAAAAAAAAAAAAAATAAGATCTACTAGCAGCGGTAGCGTGGCGATTTCTCGGGTTTCAGCACTGGGTAGGGTATTCGCTATTTTTAGCGTTTATAAACGATTTACCATCCGCCGAAACGAAAGGTGAAGTCGTTCTGTTTGCCGATGTCCCGATGACACCACAACAGTTGTAGTGATGCGCGTACGTACGCTCAACTGCACGAAAAGATCAATAGGTACGGCAAGTGACCGACTGAAGAGATGGTTCTCGTTAAACGTGACTACATCTACCATTAAGTATGCTCTTCTCGGGTAGGTGCGCTTCAAATACCAACATACAGTGCAACATCCCAATGAGTGATAAATATAAACTCTTAGGCTTCACCTTGAGAGGCTGGGCGGTGCAGTTAACACTGTCGGTGAAAATTTTTTTTTTAGGGGTGCTCTCTCTCCGTATACCTATGTAAAAGAAAGTCAAAATAAAATATCATTGTAAGTCGACGTGTGGGCACATCAATCGTTAGGCCTTTCAAAATAAATATAAGGTTTCTCAGCAATTTTTTGGATTATAGGAATATAGTCGGAGATAATCGCCCCGAAAGTCACAAAAATGGTGCCCCCCCCTCTAATTACCAAAGGGTGTGATAAAAAAAAATTATCATGGAAAAAGTGCTTATTAAACTCTTTCACCGAAAATTATTTTGAACAAGATCGATTCATAGTTTTTCGAGTTGTTTTTCGTTATTTTTGTTTTCAAAAGATTCTTGCGATTTTTTAAATTTTTATTTATTTTATTTTGTGTTTTTTAAATAAAAAGTTACTTGTAGCAAAAATAGGTGGGTACTTACACAAACTTATTTTGAAGAAACAATTTTTTTTTTAATATTGTTTTCTATTAATTATCTTGGAATTAATGGTTCAAAAGCTTAATAATCTACCATTATTTTTTTTTGCTCCTGTTTCAGGGCCCACCCTGTATATATGTGCAATTGTATATCAAAACAAAGGTGGTTCATAAATATGAGTTCTTTATTGACCACCACCATTTTATACCCAGCTTTACTCTGTAGGAGGTCACTGCCTGCTGTGCTGTGCAGATATTAAGCTTGGTAGCAAAGAAGTGTTGCTTATACTGAATTAAAGGAATTTAAAAGGGACCTTTAAATAAACCTAGTATAACCACCAGTTTTTATTTAAGTTTAAGAATCCAGTCACAACTGCTTAGGTACTTACAGACAGAACTTTAATCCATCTTCGAACACTATTTCTACTTGAAACCGCATTTCAAAAATACGAACGTATTTATTTATTTTAAAACATCGACAACAAGGAAATCGCAGCATCAGAATCCCGAATGTTTACCGACCAATCGCTCCCCAAGGAGGCACTCGGAAAGCAATAAAGTGCTCTAAACCCCACGATATTTATTGGAAATACATCGAAGCGATTTTACTCGAATACCTGGAGAACTGAGGCGATGTTGATATAAAATGTCGAAATTCAGTTGACGAAACAATGGAGTATAGAAACCAAAATCAATACTTAGAATAGCTAAATTATTACTTACTTATTTTATATCGTAAATATACATATTTTTTACATTGGTATGTATGTAGATTTTGACTTGTAAAAGTGCCATTGCGGCCTACTGTGAAATGGGGTGAGTAGGTTTTGCGGGGAGAGTTGGGTTATGAATGGGGAGAGAAGGGTTGAAAGGAGGGTGAGATGGGATTTTATGGCTACTGCTACAAAAATAATGTATTCCAATTTAAAATGGAGCTAGAGTAATAGGTACTCATAATAAAAAAAAACGATCCAACAATCTTCCAAAATCACCTTCGTATTAAAAGTTCCAGTTTATCGTCAAAGTTATGAAATGGAACAACCCAAAATAAAATAAAAACTAAAATACAAACGTCCGGAACACTTATTAGTTATTATATATGTCGGCGGCCGATCGTAAAATCCAGCAGATCACGAAATTCCTAGGCACATCGTGAAACGCCGCCATTTCATGATTTGGCTAAATGACATCCGCCATATCGTTCAAAACTTAACGTTTAACGATTTGTCTAATGACGTTTAGGCAAATCATGAAATTCCTAGGCATATCATGAAACGCCGCCATATCGTTCAATACTCGCCGTTATACGTAAGTAGGGTTTGCAAACAAGTTTTTCAGCTCTTTTATAAAAAAAAAATAACCTCGACGATCCGAGTCGGTTTTACTACTAAGTCGATCTGCCGTATTTTTTTATCAGGCACATCATGACATGCCTGGTCAACATTTAGCCAAATCATGAGATGCCTGCGTATCATGAAATGGCGGCGTTTCACGATATGCCTAGTAATTTCGTGATATGCCGGATGTTTACGATGTGCCCGGTATAGAGCTAGGAATATCGACGAATGCGTTGCTCTAATGGATCTGCCGTATTTTTTATCAGGCAACAACCTAGGAAGATATGCCTTAGAATTTCATGATCTGCCGGATTTTACGATCGGCCGCCGACATATACCATTCAGTTTGCATATGTAAAAAAAAATGTTATCGAAGTTTGAATGTCAGTTTTGACCCTACTCACCGCATTTTACGGTACTTGCAGAATAAAGTTAATTTAGACATACTTAGTATATAAATAAATTGCGTGCGAAAACTAAAGGCTTTTTCAAAGAAACATCAATCACACATGAAAACTTGATATAAATGCCGGTTGTTCCAGTCTGAATTTTTATTTTATAAAATACTTATAATAAATTTAGTTAAGATTAAAATTGTGTCCTGCACGGCTATCACAAGACGGCCGCGACATACTCTCGAGCTTTCTCGCGCTATCCGTCTCTTTCTTATTAGACCACTTAGAAAGAGACGGATAGTGCGAGAGAGTTCGAGAGTATGTCGCGGCCGTCTTGTGATAGCCGTGCTGGACACTCTCTCTCACTCACTGTTTCTGTAACTGAGTGAAATTATACTGTACTAGACTTACACAGCTTGAATTAGACTAATAAAATTATTCCTATTATAGTAGTTTATGTGACTGTACATAATGAAGAATATTAAACACTAGTGTGGGTTTATGAAACGAGCCAAAGGCGAGTTTCATAATAAACATCACACGAGTGTTTAATACCCTTCATTATGTACAGTTACATACACTACTTTATCTATCCACATATATTAAGCCTCTTTGATGCATCCAGGAGCCGCATATTATGACCGGCATCACAGCGTTGTTTTCTGGCAGCTGTCATAGTTTTTTTTTAATTCAGCGACAAACAAGAGTCGAATCCAACTATCATATCGTTCGATATCTTACTTACGTGCGACATATGTTAAATTTGTATGCAAATTGACAATTCATTTTGAACTTAACGTTATCTCGACTGATATTAAAATAGAGGTCAAATCAAATGTCTTTGTTTTTCAGAGATATTCGAAATTTGAATTAAATAATATTATCTAAATCGATGTTATTATTTAGCAATAAAAAAACATTTTTACAGATAAGAAATTTGTTCTAACAGAACAGTATTTTTATGGTGGTCATAATGTGCTGTTCTTGAACGCATCATGGAGGGTTTATGAATTATGATATTTGGATATATAAAATCAAAAAACTAATTACATCAAGTATATCTTTAATTTCTATTAATTATCCTATTTCCTCCGCGATGTACCTAAGGTAACATTCAATAAACATACGTAACATTGCTGTTCAACAAACAAAAGACATTATTAAGTCTTTTGTATGTTCCTTTCATGTCACTAGTTAATAATTATAATACAGTTATAAAAAAAACATGTAGCATTTTAAAGTCCGCCATCTCATCGGTTTTACATGGTTACAGTTTCAGTAACGATCGGGATTTCAGGGCAGGTGAGGGCGGCGCCTACCGTGGCCCCGCCCCACAGCCATTGTTCCCAGTTCAACCAAATTGAATAAATTAACTCGAAATTTAATAGATAACTCTATTAAGACCCCAAACAAGCTCTGACTCGGTAGGTGCCCACGTCAAGTACAACTTAGCGAAAATTGTTTGCCTCGTGATTGAATTTAGACGTAGCGAAGGGTACGAGTTTCTATGATATAGCATTAGCCAAATCGGTGGGGCGGAGAAGTCAACATTGAAAGTTTCATTACGTCACCATGTTAAGTATTATTATTTAATCAAAAATTATTATTTTTTTGTAGAAAATTCAAACACAATAAAGGGATTTATAAAGGATTTCATTTTGAATACAGGGAGAAAAAATAAACATTTATTTTAGATCTAAGCGAGAGTGTACTTTAAGCTTAAGCTTTTCATTTAACTTATGTCTTAGTTTATCTTCCGGTCTAAATAATTTAATCAAAATCAAACATTATTTTATGTTTGCAATACGCCATGAGGGCACTTTTATAAGTCAAAAAATAAAATAGTCAAAATATTGTATTCAGAAGGTTATCTATTTATTACCCGAATGCCCCAGAAGAAATTAAATTAAATTAAATAATTTATTCAAGACAAACACTAAGTATTAAGGTAAAAAAAACAATATAATAGGTATAAAAAACTAACAAAATACCTAAAACTTCCTATGTGTTTGTCCCAAAATACCTCAGCATAATGCTGACTCACGAGTCAGCGCTGGTCTACCGGCGAGACCATTTGTGGGCCCCACGTTCTTTTGATTATTTTAAAAAACTACACTACGAGACATGAAATTAATAAAACCAAATAAGAATGAGGTTTATATGTTTGTATGTATTTATGTATGTATGTAGTATGCAGATGACAATTCAATTTCACGGTTTACCGTCCACACCGCTTGATGTTTTTGGCATATGAGGTGTCGTTGCATTGCTCATAATCGTGGCATTGCAGTGACATATCAAATATGGCGCAGGCAGCTGTTATCAAGTAGAAAACTGTCAAACTTCGCATACAAAACGCAAAGTGTTTAAGATCTTATTTCCGGGAGAATACATTTCTGCGGAAAAATAAGAAAAATGCCGAGCAAAGCTCGGTGACTCGTGTGATTCCTGATTACCAATTATTAAATTGCAAAGCTACGGTGCAAAAAATGCAATAATAAAAATTAAAAAGACAAGAAGAGCCAAAAATAGAGCGCTTAAATTTTTATTTGTAAAATATTGGGGTTTTACTATATCAAAATCTAAAAATAAAAGCATCCCTAGGTACCCTTTCTTAGGGTTCCGTACTCAAAGAGTAAAACGGGACCCTATTACTAAGACTCCGCTGTCCGTCCGTCCGTCCGTCTATCCGTCTGTCTGTCACCAGGCTGTATCTCACTGATACCGTGATAGTTCCAGCTGAAATTTTCAAAGATGATGTATTTCTGTTGCCGCTATAAGAACAAATACTAAAACAAATAATAGTACGGAACCCTTCGTGCGCGAGTCCGACTCGCACTTGGCCGGTTTTTTTTTAGGGTTCCGTACTCAAAGAGTAAAACGGGACCCTATTACTGAGACTCCGCTGTCCGTCCGTCCGTCTGTCTGTCACCAGGCTGTATCTCACTGATACCGTGATAGTTCCGGTTGAAATTTTCACAGATGATGTAAATATTTCTGTTGCCGCTATAACAACAAATACTAAAAACAGAATAAAAGAAATATTTTTATTGGTAATGGTCCGGAACCCTTCGTGCGCGAGTCCGACTCGCACTTGGCCGGTTTTTTATGTTTGTTTGAGACGTGTGAAAAAGGTCCCAAATGGATTGAATAAAGTGAAGACACTTTTTTCTTAAGCAAAATCAATTTTAGTACCGAGTAGGAAAAACCTAAAATTAACTAATACTGAAAAAATAGTGAAATGAACACTTTTTAACAGCCAAAAATATTATTATACATTTAACAAATATATTATTTTTAATAAGAATGAAGAAGAGTGATTTTTCTTGACACATGCAACACAGACTCCATTCGTCCCTTCAACTAAATAGTTTACCCAGTGAGGTTATAGATATTATAGAGAATAAACCACAGAAGATCAAATGTACCCTGAAGAAGATCATGTGTGATAAGTAAAATAATAGAAAATAAATAAATAAATACTGTTATGCGAACACTCATATTATATAAATAAGTTAAGTTATATAGATTAAACTTAGAAATGTGATAGATATTAGCTAAGCTTAGCAAATAATCTTAAAAAATTTAGATTGCGCTAAGCTATTAGTAGACATACTTGTAACAATTAAAGTAATGCAATAAACAGTTTAAATTTTAATTTTTTTTTTTTTTTTTTAACTTTGTTATAATTTATATTTAAAAAATCTGCATACCTATCTTAATTCAGCATATGTTGCAATTATTGAGTTACGTAGGTAATGTTTAAAATTAGCAGAACCGGAAACACAGATTTTACATTATGATATATATGTAACTGGGTGTAGATGTAAACGACATGTTATGTATTGAAAGTTTGAAAGTGTAAATAATTTCTTCTGCATACCTACTCCTTTTACCTCATTTAACCCACATTAAGAAATCAGTCCACAAAAAAAAATGGTGCCAAAACAAAAAGTGCACAATAATTTTATTTTAGCGTATCAATTAAATTTGTTTTCTCACGCCGAACACATACATGCTGCACCAATAAAAAGTGCATGCGAATTGTGACGAAGTTGGATTTAATTTTATTTGTGTTCGAATTGTATCTCGATTCCTAATCGTGGGGGTCAACACGTAACGTTCCGAACGCGCGTCGGTACAATTTAACTGTCAATTTTCCATATAAAAAGTGACATTTAGACCTACCCGACGTTCGTACAATGCGTTACGTGATCGACCTACGGACACGCGACAAAATAAATCATGAAAATATTGATATAGGTACTTTTTTGGAAAGCGCCCAGTAGCATCCAATTTGTCTATCCAACCATCTCAGTTTATATCTCGCTCGAGCCAGATAAGTACTTGAGACTCGCAATATTTTATCGATAATCCATAAATAATTAAATTTGTGTCATTATCGAATGCTGAAATATTAGGCATTTCCCGCATTCACGCCGAAGTATTAGATAAGTTGGTTAGAATATAGGAATACAAATATGAAATAATAAGCTAGATAGGTACCTAAATTGATTATTGGTATTATTGTTCGAAAATAATACCGGTATTCGGTCCCTGACTTGATACAGTCAGTGGTGTTATGTGTGCCACGAAGTGACTGTTTGGCGCCATTTTTCAGTTTGGCGTCAGTTTAGTAACTAGTTACGAGTAGGATTGTAGAGTGGAAGTCGACCAAACCGAAATAAAGTTTATTCCGTGATTAGACCATACAATTTGAATTTGAACCTCCGGTTAAGTGCATATCTCGTATTTGGTTGAATCCGACCTTAGATGATAATCGCTGATGAGAGTGATGAGCAAAACATAGTTATTTCTCAAAGGAAAGTTTATACGGCCTACCTAATTCAATTATTAATTGTATTTTTTTTTTATTCATATTAAAAGAAAAAAGATACAGTACAAAATTAATAGACGCGTACAGAAACCTGTTTAAGATTTATGCGTGACGCGAATGTATCGCAACGCTCACAACAGTAATATCATGATCCTAATATAGGTACCTAATTACAATATATTATTATTATGTAGGTATTGTATTTAAACTCCAGCAACTACACCTCGCTGTCTGTTCTCGTTAGATAGAATCTTTTTAATGCGATCTTGCACGACTTTTTCGACTTTAAAATAGTAGTTAATACAGAAGGCGGATTAAATCCCTTAAAGCTTTCTCTATCAGTCAATCTCACGTAGATAAATAAGTTAGTGCAGTAAACATGTATGCTTGAGTTTGTGAAGCCAGGCAATCAATTAATGCCAAATAAAAAGAAGTGTTCCATAAACTCAAAATAATTATTCATTGCGAAAACTCACCTGTTAATATAGCTTTAGGAATATACACCTTACACATAGATATCATAGACACCGATAGTACTGAAGATATGTTAATAACTAGACCTAATTTTACTACAACATTAACTAACAAGACTTATGAATAGATATGTGATTTTTTGATATGTTTTGTATTGATATTCTTTAGAGTGGTTGTTGTATTATATACAATTACTCTAATTCAATACGAGAACATTTGTATTAGTGATATATGAGTGAGATGTATTGTAACTATAGCTGTATTTCACTAAGTCTTAGGTTCCGGGGGTCATCACTCTTAAGGCTAGTTCACTATTTGTTTACTTGTTTAGAAATACTTTTTGTAATGTTTTGGTTTGCTTCTTATTACATTTTTTTTAAATTACTGTTACAAATGAGTTTCAGTATTATCAAATCAAATGGTATATCGTTGTATAAACAACCGTTGTTTGATGGTTGCCGCGAGTTTTGTGGTTGCTGCGACCAACCCTTAAGAGTGATGCGCCCCCGGCGGGCACCACGTGACTGCCGCGCTCAACTTTTGTGTTTACATCCCCCTACCCCACCCCGCGCCGTGCCGCCCCACCCGCCGGAAAACTCACTATGCTAATAAAGTCCTAAACTGGACACTTGTTTTATAGCTTGGATTATGTCGTATGACGGGGCGAGGATAAAAAGTTTAAATACAGAGTCTGAAAATTTAAATTTTCTAATAAAACGGGCGTAGATAGCTAAAGGGGAAAGAGCTAATACAAATAATGGCTTTACTGTAGATGAATGGCAACATAATATGTTTTTTTTTAAACTCACTGCAAAAATTAATTGGTAAGAGACGTGTCGGTATTCAGAAGTTGCTAAGAAAATGTAGGTTTGATTCAAACAGTGTATAGCCAACGTCATGTTTAACTTTTGCACCTTATTGCATTGTAAATTTTGTTTATAATATGGCAAAAAATAAACATGTAGATACTTGACGTCGACTGTAGGACACCTATTTGATATAATTTACTTTAAAAACAAAGCTTTAACCGAATTCGCTTCAAGTATGCCTATAAAATTTAAAGAGTTCCTTCTATTTCTCCAGGATCCCGACATCAAAGGGGTAATCACGTAACGTTCCGAACGCGCGTCGGTACAATTTAATTGTCAATTTTCTATATAAAAAGTGACATTTAGACCTACCCGTGATCGACCTACAGATCCTGACTTGATGACCGTTGGACCACCAACTGTGAAAAATACTCTTACAAAAAAATAAATACAAATCGGTCCAGGCGTCAATGAGTAATCGGGGAATATACATAAAAAATAAACGATTCGGACTAATTGAGAACCTCCTCCTTTTTTGAAGGGGGTAAAAAATAAAATGAAATACAGCTAAAAGGGTCTCGATGTTTTCTATTCCGCTTTTTGGCTTTTTTAGGGTTCCGTAGCCAAATGGCAAAATACGGAACCCTTATAGATTCGTCATGTTTGTCTGTCTGTCTGTCTGTCCGTCCGTATGTCACAGCCACTTTTTTCCGTAACTATAAGAGCTATACTGTTGAAACTTGGTAAGTAGATGTATTCTGTGAACCGCATTAAGATTTTCACACAAAAATATAAAAAAACATTAAGTTTTGGGGGTTCCCTATACTCAGAACTGAAACTCACAAAAAAAATCATCAAACCCATACGTGTGGGGTATCTAATGTGGATAGGTCTTAAAAAATTATATTAATGTTTTTAATATCATTTTTTTCTAAACTGAATAGTTTGCGCGAGCGACACTTCCAAAGTGGTAAAATGTGTGTCCCCCCTGTAACTTCTAAAATAAGAGAACGATAAAACTAAAAAATATAGGTATATGATGTACATTACCATGCAAACTTCCACCGAAAATTGGTTTGAACGAGATCTAGTAAGAAGTTTTTTTTAATACGTCATAAATCGTAAAACGCAATTTATTTTACGGAACCCTTCATGTGCGAGTCCGACTCGCACTTGGCCGCTTTTTTCATATTATATCCCGCCACAAAGTGGAAACCTGAACAATATAAGTAAAATTGGGGACTGTTTTTCGGTATCAGATCAGAAACAACAATTTCAATATAAAAAAAGACACAATTTTTAAACGCAGATTCACATTCACGCCAACGCAGCCGCCAGTTCTTCAAAATTGCAGATTTAGATTTGCACTAAGTTTTTACTAAGTACCCTAAATGATCGTAACAACATCACAATATAAAGCACTACTTTCTTAATATATATATTCAGTCCTAATAGTGTAAGTGGGTAAACAAGTCTACATTTGCCTCGCGGCGTTGCCCGGCAACGCATCAGTTGGACTGGAAACTGCGATAAGCAGCTTTGCTATGAGAAAACGTAGGTATAGGGGAATAGATTTATGATAAAAGAATAAAATGATAAACCTGCAATGTTATGACATTTACGAAATTGGCCACTCAGGCTTGATAAAAATATCTTAGAAATACTTAGCATAAGTAAAATATGACGCAAGTCACGCAAGATTTGAATTACCATTGGAATTATGTATATTTGTGCGGAAGAATATCCACCTGTTCAAGGAGCAACAAAATAAAAGACTAAAACATAAACTTATATTACCTGTCCCAAATCTTGAAATATTCCGAAATAGACCTCAATATGCAACAGTTAAATATTATAATCATCTCCCAAACTATACTACTCAAAAGAAAATAGGAGCCACTAAGTATTTTGATTGCTACGTGAAAAATATAGTAAACAGTAATGTATATTTATTAAAATAACATGTAACAAGGCTTTTGTTTTAACTTATGCTAATAACCTTTTAATTGTGTAGTCAATTGTTTCACTTATTTCAATTAACATGAAATTAGTCCATTGTCAACAGCAAAAACTAAACAGAAGCTCTTTGCAAAACAAAACAAAAACTGACCCAAGCTGTTTTTTTTAATGGTTTAGTAACGGATATGTCCTCCTCTCCTGTTTTCACACTCCTGGAGCCTTGAATGCATACTGTCGATTAAGTTTCTGATGTTTTCATCAGGTATTTCTTCCCACGCACGTTTCAGACCATCCATAAGCTTTTGCTGGTTGTGAACCTCTTGCTCATGCTCCCTAACCCTTCGTTTTAATTGGTCCCACATATGCTCTATTGGATTTAAATCCGGACTATACGCTGGCCATGGTAGGACACGAATATGGGAGTCATCCAGTACAGTCTGAGTGGCCCGAGCTGTGTGTGGGCGGGCATTATCATGCATTAACCAGCACCCTGGCCCCACTCTCTGTGAGAATGGAATCACATGAGGCCTGATGACTTCATCGATGTACCGTTGTGCCTTGTAAGCTAATCCCAGCCCAAACCATCACACTAGGACCTCCAAAGCGGTCAATTTCCTTGATGCAGACATCGGAAAATCTCTCACCCTGTCGTCTCCATACTCTAATCCGCCGATCATCACTACAAAGCTTCACTTTACACTCATCTGTGAAGAGCACCATACCCCATTGATTCATGCTCCAATCTGAATGTTCGCGGCAAAAACTTAAACGATATCCACGTTGAACCCTAGATAAAGGAATTCGTACTACTCGGCGTCTGGACCTTTGCTGGTCTTCATGCAGTCGATTACGTATCGTTTGGTCACTAACACGAGTCCCCGTTGTCAACCGTAGGCGATTTTGTAACTTACGTGCCGTCACAGAGCGCTCTCGACGGGCACTCAATCGGATGTAGCGATCCTCTTGTGCCGTAGTCGCTCGCACCCTGCCCGATCCAGGCCTTCTTGCAACACTGCCAGTCTCTTGGAACCGATCCCACACATTTTGGATGGCTGGGCGAGAGAAACTCAACGAAAAAGCTACAGACCGCTGTGAATGACCTTCAGCAATCAATGTAACGGCTCTGGTGGCAGTAATGGTATCCATATGCCTTCGTTGACGTGGCATTATTAACAAAAGATGTTAAAACAAGCAAAAGATGGACAGAAATAGTTTTTTAACAGAATAAAATTGTGATTCCATCTGAAAGGAATTTGACCTGAAACTTTTTATTTGCTTCAATTTCTGGCCAGCTGTAAGACTTAAACACCAGCATTAAAGAGGTTGGATACTGAAGGAGGCCGGACATCATTAATTAGTCACTTATTAATTAGTTTACATCTAAAAATTTACTCAAAAACATAAATATGTAAGTGGCCCTTATTTTCTTTTGAGTAGGTACGTAAGTGCGACAGAGAGGGAAAACTTCGAATGCCGTTAGCGGTAGGCCCTCTGACCACTTCCATTGCTTAAGGATTGTACAGATGGAACTATAGGACCATCAACTTATGTAGGGGGTGGGTTGCACCAAACTATATATTTAAAGGCAGAAGAAAAAGACACAACTTACGCAAAAAAGTTAAAATCATATCTAGCAAACAAAACATATTACACAGTAGAAGATTATTTTAGTGATAGATAATAAGAGCGAAAGTATTTTTTTTTGTTTTGATTTCATGATGTATACTATATTGAATTTAATTTAGATTTATATAAGCTGTAGTGTGTTTTTGCTTTGTAAATTTAGCTTTTCCTAATTCTGCCTACACACACTAGCAAATGTAGGTAACAATTTAATAATTTAAGTTTGCTATACCCGTCCAGGGTCCATGAGACACATACATATTGTAAGAACTTTTATTTTACCATGGTGCAATAAACGATTATGATTATGATTATGAATTATAAAGGTAGCATCGTTTTTTCATAGATAGTCCCTGGACGAGCGAGCTCTGCTCGGGTGAAAATACAGAGAAATCGAATTTTCCCGGACATGAGACCTAGCTATATCGATTTTTCGCCCCCGTAAACCACTATATTCCAAATCTCATCGAAATCGTTAAAGCCGTTTCCGAGAACGTGATTGCAAATATATATATATACAAATATTGCTCATTTAATAGTATAGGATAATAAAGTTAAATTTGACCACGATCAATGGCATACGACTCTCTAAATTTCGTTGAAACTGCGTTTAATGTCCTTTATGATTCAATAATTTACTTTAAAAACAAAGTTTTAACCGACTTCAATTCAGTACCTACTCCGCCAAGCCACATGAACATTTCCACATTTAATTTCCAATTTACCACATGAACTGATTTCCGAGAGCAAATACGTTGATTATTAGAGAAAAAAACCAAATCGCTGTATATGGGCCGATAATATTTGAGGACTTCCGTCAATTACTCAAGGATCTCAGAATCACCTTTGGCACTTCTTTGTTTGCTATTTCAACGGAATGATATCAGAATCGGTGACGTACCTACTTTTGTAGTTTGATGTAATTGACAAGTTCCACAAGCCATCTGTGGTCCTCATCATCACTTCCACTTCACCAAATTTATGATTTCCGGATGTAAATACACGAGTTATAATAGAAAACACCGAAATTACTACACGCGTGCCTTATGTATTTGAGGAGTTCCCTCAATTCCTCATGGTTCCCATCATTCAACTGGAGTTTTGAAAACAATGGGACTAACCTGGAAACATATACTTTCAATTAAAAAAAGAATGGTACGAATCGGTTCATAAATGACGGAGTTCTGAGGTAACACACATTAAAAAAAAAAACCTACAACCGAATTGAGAACCTCCTCCTTTTTTCGAAGTCGGTTAAAAACATAAGAAAATGTATCTGAATATTTTTTAAGTACTTAAAATTTAAATCTTGAGTAATTTTTGGGCACCCTATAATTATTATTGGCACTTTCCGTTTTTTTCATATAATTTGTGAATGAAAATGAAAATGAAAATGAAAATGTTTTATTTCATAGATTGCTAGGTTACATTGAAAATAAGGTTGGGTCTTCCTAGTAGGTAAAAAATACCTGTGTCAGGAAGACCCGCTCCTCCATAAAAAAGCAGTTAATGTTAATTTCTTATATGTAGGTAAATATTTATAACATAAAATAAAAACAAAGACGAATTAGGTATCACAGGCATAGTGTCGTGACCCTAAAGTTGAGTGTGTGTGTGTGTGTGTGTGTGTGTGTGTGTGTGTGCGTGTGTGTGTGTGTGTGTGTGTGTGTGTGTGTGTGTGTGTGTGTGCGCGCCTGTGTGTGCGCTTGTGAGTGTGTGTGTTAGTGTGCGCGTGCGTGTGTGTTAGTGTGTGCGTGCGTGTGTGTTGTTTGATAAAGTAGGTATATATTATATATAACATTTTCCATTTTGTTATGTTTTACTAACTATAGAATTAAATTTAGATTAATACAAGATTAAGTAACAGTTCAGTATCTTCATAACTTAGCATCTTTAACCATTCCGTTAGAGACCTCTTACAATTATATTTCTTTTGTTGATAGATATTAATTTTAACATTTATTTTATTATAAAGGTATGCTGCACGTGTCTTATACTGCCTTTTAGCAAACAAAGATCTATATGTTGTAAGTGGGGCAACGGTGTTTTTACGTCTTCTAGTTAGAAGCGTTGGATTAAATTTTAGTGTTTTATGTAACTTTAATGTTGTATGGAGGATATACAGTTTTCGCATTGATAATTTGTCACTAATTTTATACAGTTCATTTGTGGGAAATCTGTATGGCCTCAAGTACATTACCTTTAACAGACACCGTTGCCCTCTTTCAACCTCCAAGAATTTGGATTTAGTTGCTCCACCCCAGATGGTGATACAGTAGGTCATGATGGATTCCGCTAACGATACATATAGTTGGTTAAGTAGTGTCTTGTTTGCAATATGTCGAAGAATTTTAAAGATCCATACCAATTTTCGAATTCTACCATTTACAAATTCAATATGCTGATGCCAAGATAGGCGCTGGTCTAAGATGACACCAAGGTATTTAGTGGAACTATTTAGTGAATCAATAACGATATTATTAGACTATGAAAGTATTATTTTCTTATTCCGTTGTGTCGTTAATTTTCATAAATTTACAGGACAGAGGTCCCAGCCAGCTGCTAATTGGTAGAAAATCGTTTTTTTTTACTTAACTAAAATTAATAAATAATGCTCATGATAGAGGAAAAATGCAAAGGCTCCGAATTCTGAAGAAACCTGTAAAGGTGCCTACATTTATTGAAAACGCACTAAAAATTAAAATGGATTGCCTCAGATAACTGCACTCTGTGGAGAGCAACCCTAAAAAAACGTAAAGACATGACTCATATGTGAGTCAAAGGCCTTGAAAGGCCCTTACCAAGAATAAAACTATGATAAACGCTTGAGTTAATTTCCGCCCCACATGTAGAGACGACGTCGAATATAGAAGAGAAAGAAGAAAGATACATTTATTCACTAACACACAGGACACATATATTAAGCAAAAATAAATAAAAATAACATGTAACAAGTGTGTCTCTGCGGCCGTGAACCGGACACTGGCTCAGCATTATGCTGAGGTGTCAGTCAGACACCTACAGCGCTGATTTTCAGCCAGCACCGTTGGTGACTCACGGAAACGTCATACAATTATAATTACACAACTATATATATAATAAATTGTGCAAGGCGAGAGAGAAATAAACATAAATACATAGTGAGATAATACATACAGCACTACCTACATGCAGCTTTAATAAAATAATAACTACGTTACACATTAAAGTAAATTTTACTATTAAACTAAAAACAAAAACTAGATAAAAATGTGCAATTGGCATATTTTTGCTGTCAAAAGTGCAGGATTAGGATTAGGATTTTTGGAGCGTCAACAAATAGCCTTTAAGCTTACGCTTAAAGGTGTATCTGCTAAGCGCCCCTTGGATAGGGGGAGGGATATCATTCCAGCACTTAGACGCCGCGAACTTGAAGCTACCTCGGAAAGCAGCGGTTCGGTGCATAGGAGTTATGGCCATTGCCTTGAATCTGCGCGCACTCTTTGACCATAATGTTATCGCCTTATTATTAAGGATTAATAAATAAATATAAATAACAATTAGGGGACAATCTTATACAAATCGAACTAACCCCATAGTAAGCTCAATAAGGCTTGTGTAATGGGTACTAGACGACGATATATTTAATACATATAAATACATATACAGTATACACATATAACACATACAATACATCCAAGACTCAGAAACATATATTCATGCTCATTACATTACACAAACATTTGCCCTTACCGGGATTTTAACCCAGGACCTTCAGCTATGTAGGCGGCGTTACTACCCCACTAGCTAGGCTAACCAGCCGTCAAAATTAATAATTAAAGTGCAAGTGTAAACATATCGTTGATGTCGACTATACCTTCTTGTAAAACAGTACCTAATTCTAATGTCAATCAAAAAAAAACAAAATTATTTATTCGTTTTAACATGCAAGTATAAAAAAATAGAGATATCCGGCGGACCCTAAACTAGGCTGAGCCTGTATCTTGGGACCCTTAGTTGTTGGCTGGCACGTTAGTTGCGAGAATTCAATGTCGGACCATAAACATATAATATTTAGTGTTAAGGGCCCATTAGATATGGAACCACAAACACGGAGAAATCCACGAGAAACGTCCTGGGAAGCTTACAGAGCTCACCTGGAGAACTTTCTAAAGGATATCCCAAAATATGTTAAAAATCCAGATTCCCTCAATATAGCAGTAAATCAACTCTCCAACGGCATCTACAAGGCCTACGAACAGAGTTGCCCATTGCGAGAATCAACCACAAATTACACTACGACATGGTGGAACAGAAGGCTAGAAAAGCTCCGTGTCTCCACCCGTCGAATATTCAATCACTCAACCAGACCAAACGAGTGGGAAAGGTACGGTAGAGCACTGACCGAATATAACAAACAGATCAGAAAAGCCAAAAGGAAGTCGTGGCGGAAATTTTGTGAAGAGATCGCCCAAACACACAAAGGAGCGAGAATTCACAAGATTCTCTCCAAGACTCCAACCAACTACCTAGGTCTACTTAAGAGACCTAACGGAAGCTTTACGACCACGGAGGTGGAAACAATGGACTTGCTTAGAACTATCCACTTTCCAGGCTCGTATCCCACCAGTAATACCCAGTTATGCACCCAAAGGAGCACACAAGACCGGAGGGCACATAACAACGACTGGAATTTGGCTGCAAACATTTTCAGACCAAACCAAGTTATATGGGCACTTAAGAAATTCAAACCATTTAAATCGGCGGGAGAAGACGGTATTTTTCCTGCATTACTACAACAAGGACAAAATCTAGTCCTCCCGCACCTGGTAAGAATATTCCGAGCTAGCTTTGCTTGGGGTACTATACCAGAACGATGGACCAAAGTCAAGGTACGCTTCATACCAAAAGCAGGGAAAAAGGACTACTCACAGCCCAAATCCTTCAGACCAATTAGTCTATCATCTTTCCTACTGAAAACGATGGAAAGAGTCATTGATCAGCACATAAGAGCGAAATACCTGGTAGTCAGACCATTGAGTCTGAACCAACATGCTTACCAAAAGGGGAAATCTACGGAAACTGCACTACTAGATCTGGTCGACAAAGTGCAAAAAAACCCTAGAGGATAAGCAAACAGCTCTATGTGCATTCCTTGACGTCGAGGGAGCTTTCGACAACACACCCACAGAGACTATCCTTAAGGGATTGGCATCAAAGGGTGTGGACGAAAACACCATCAGATGGATCCAGAGCATGCTATCAAATAGAATAGTCACTCTGACCCTCAATGCAATTGAGTTTACATTTTACACCACAAGAGGATGTCCTCAAGGAGGCGTACTATCCCCACTACTATGGACCCTGGCAGTGGACCAACTCCTAGCAACTATGAAGGACCTAGACTATGACACGCAAGGATATGCCGACGACCTTGTAGTCATAATCAAAGGTCCCTGCCTCCACACAATTTCGAACCTAATGCAAGGAGCGCTCAACACCATAAACAAATGGTGCAAAGAAAATGACCTGTCCATCAATGCGAGCAAAACAGTACTAGTTCCTTTTACTAAAAAAAGGAAACTAGATAAGCTTGCCAAATTAAAACTGAATGGACAGGAAATACCCTATTCAAATGAGGTCAAGTACCTAGGAGTTACCTTTGACCAAAGGCTAACTTGGAACGCTCATTTGAATAACACAATACAAAAGGCAAAAATGGCCATGTGGACTTGCTGTCGAATGGCAGGAGCAAGATGGGGCATAAGACCCAAAATTGCTTTGTGGCTTTACACAGCCGTAGTGAGGCCGATAATCACATACGCCTCTGCAGTCTGGTGTAACAAAGTCCACCAAAAGACAGCCATCACAAAGTTAAGCAGTCTTCAGCGTACAGCTTGCTTAACAGCAACAGGAGCTTTATGCTCAACACCGGGGGCAGCCTTGGATGCACTGCTCGATCTAACGCCACTCCACCTGCAAGTGCAAAAGGAGGCGAAGCAGTGCATCTACAGGATATGCACACTAACAAGGCCAAAATGGCGCTCTCAAGCGCTAAGCAAACTTGAGGCCCTTGTTTTTGATAACAAAAACCTAAGCATGCCCACTGACGACACATACGTGGAATGCAAATTCACTAGACTGTATACAGTGGAAATACCTCCGAGAGACAAATGGACAAATGACCAAATGGACTTCAAGGAGGGAAGCCACATTTGGTATACAGATGGATCAAAAAAAGGTGATGATGTTGGATGTGGTATCTACGGTGAGAGGCCAAAGTTCAAAGCTAGCGTCAGCATGGGGAAGGAGGCCTCAATCTTTCAGGCTGAACTCTTCGCATTAAATAAATGCGTGGAGATAAATCTTGAAAGAAACCTAAGGAACCAACATATCTACATCAACTCGGACAGCCAAGCTGCTCTGCTGGCACTAGAATCACTAGAGTCCTACTCTAAACTAGTCCAGAATTGTAAAAATAATCTAAACACCCTGGCGAACTCCAACAAAGTCATACTTAGATGGGTACCAGGGCACTCCGACATTGTAGGAAACGAAAGAGCAGATGAACTTGCAAGGCAGGGCGCAGACACGGCCCTAGTCGGCCCGGAACCGTTCTGTGGCATCACAAAACGGAAAGCATATTCTCTGCTAAACAACGCGGAAAAATCAGAGGCAATCAAGCTGTGGAAGTTCACCAAAGGACAAAAACAAGCTAAAGCCCTGATCGAAGGGTTCAATAGTAAGCTGTCTAAAGAGTTATTACAATTCAAAAGGCACAAAACCTGCGCAGTGACAAGAATCCTGACAGGACATTGCAAATTGAACAAACACCTGTTTCAAATGGGTATGAAGCAGGACACAACTTGCAGGTTCTGCCAGGAGACAGAGGAGACTGCAATGCACATTCTCTGCTCCTGCGGACCACTCATGCATAAAAGAAGTACCTACCTAGGGCGGCACATAATGCACCCACAAGAAGTACAACATATCACCGCCCAAAGAATCTGGAATTTCCTGGAGGCAACGGGACTTAACGGTGAACTCTAAAACAAGGGCTGCCACAATAGATCACTTGCTGGTCGAAGCGGCATACTAAGGCCCACAAAAATAATAATAATAAATAAAAAATCTTGGGACCCTGGAGTACAAAATAATATGTGAAACAGATTTGGTAGAAAAATCATAGAAACAAATTAACAAGCAAAATTTACAATACAATACAAGCAACGTTGAGTATGTGTGTGTGTGTGGCGCCATCTTCAACTCACATTGCCATGGATACCCTCGTGACAGAATTAAGAATTAAGAATTTTTATTAATTCACACATAGGTTAACAGTATGACACCAAATCACTTATGTGGTACCTACAAAATACATTATTTAATCGTATGGCGTATTCTATATTGTAGGCTTTATTATTTAATTATAAATCAACATCCAGGTCGCACAGCCAGTCGATCGCGTCAGATGTCAGGTTAGTGTAGAGGTCCTCCGGGTCGCCTTTATAGCGTCGCTTTGGGCAGCGCTCCACGATGTGCTGAGTGGTTTGGTCTTCAAGGCCACAGTCACACATCGGACTTTTGCTCCATCCCCATTTGTGCAACATGTAATTGCACCTGCCGTGACCCGTACGGATTCTGTTGAGGCGGCACCAGTATTTCCTCTGAAGCGAGAAGCCCTTCGGCTTCTGAGTTGGGTTTCCGATACGTGGGCAACGCTGATCGCCAGTCGCTTCCACCCAAAATACATAACATAACTAAATATATTTATACACACTTTATGCGAAATTTAAAACATACGGTAACGATATAAAACAATAAACAAAAACTAAAATAAACTCATTAACAACTTCAACAAGAAACATGTCCCAGTTTAAATCTAAACACTGTTATGCGATAAGAATGTTAATACTTTTCTACAGAACACACCAATACTGTCAGCAAATATGTCTATACGACAGATAATGTGATTTGATTTAAAAAATGTACACTTACGCAGAAGATGTAAAACCAAACGTTATATTTCATATCGGATGTCGTATCGATCATACGATATATTTTTTAAGAACAGATTTTCTTTTAGAATAAATTAATATATTAATAATAGATGTTAAAAAGAATATTTACAATTCTAAGTTGAAAATTAACTAGTGAAGGATTTTTAAGCCAATTTGTCTAGTTGTCTAATATAAAGAGCAAGGTAAAACGTAGATATTAAAAAAATTACCATTCATCTTGCGGTCCGTTGTTTTCTAAGTTTGCAACCAAAAATCTGAAACAATTCAAACTGATTATGTATTGATACAATTCAATAAGTAAATAATAAAATATACAAATACTACATACCTATAACATAAAACTATTTCCGCTTCAAATACGTTATAATATACAATACGATTGTTAATAATGTATATTTCAAAACATTATAATTATTATGATGATATTTTGTTTAGAGTAAATATGGGATAAATACAATAATATTGTCACTAGGATAAAATATAGCAATATATTCTCATTTGCGGTAACCTATATAGATTGACATGCTTGGTTATGCTTTCATCTTCAAAAAAGAAAAAAAAAAAACAATGACTTAAACTTAATTTAAAAAAAAAAAAAACATCTCTCTTTCACACATGTTATGATAGTCCGTTCAACTGTCAACTTTACATATCAAGTTATCTAGGTAAACCTGTAATTGGCCATACTACTGTGTATTATATTATAAGTTACATACTTTGTATCGCTGTTGGTTTTCTGAATAAATAATAATAATAATAATATTTTTATTTTTACTGCACGAGTCTTTGAATAATCTACCTCAATCCAACGACTGTTTTGCAAAGTTCTGCTGAAAGAGGTTTAAAAAAGGTAACGCAAAACATAAGGTAAGGTAACATATAGACTTGACGACCCACCAGTATTAAAATATATATATTAAGTTAGTTAATTAATGTATAGGCAGTAAGCATCCTGACTAAAATAAAATACTAAAGTGAAATTTACCAAAAACAACACTTAAAGTTACCCTAAATTCCCTAAAACTCTCAATAAATTTTCCGATGCAATAAATAAATACTAAACGATTTCATTTGACTGTTATCCTATGTATCGTATCTGTTAATATCTTTATCTATCCACATGTTATAAATCCTCTAGAATGTGTTCGGAAACCGTATATAACGACCACCATAATTGCAACCAGTAACGTAACATCAGCGTTTTATCTGTGCCAGTGTTATTATAATGTATGAAAAATCATAATAGCATCGACAATCGATGTTATTATGGAAATCAGGTCCGGTGTTGGGGTCGTACAGCATGATGTTGTCGGTCATGATTTGAAATCTAGTCGGCCATGGCGGTGCAATACAGGTTATTCTAATGGTTCCCGAACAGATCATTGAGGATTTATAACATGTGGGTAGATAAAATAGTGTATGTAACTGTACATAATTAGGCATTAAAACACTCGTGCGATGTTATTATGAACCCACACTCATGTTTAATGCCCCTCATTATGTACAGTCATATAAACTACTATAATATCACGTGCTCGTACGCCAGCTGCTTCTCTCTACAGTCAATATTTCGAAATATGGATAAAAAATCGTATTACGTACTCTATCATTTTTGAGAAATCTAAGGTTTTTTTTTATATTTGTGCTATTCAAAAGTCAAAATGGAAGGACTTCACAAGCACCAAATAAGAGTTGGGTTCAATACAAGTTCGTAATATTCGGAATTCACTTAGGTACTTATAAATAAATACTAAATGGATTTTTTTTCATCATCTAACCAACAATTACAAATTACCCAAAAGTACTGTGTTTATTACTTTTGAACCATATGCAAAAGCATTATTATATGTATTATATTTCATTCTCCGACCCTTAAAATTTATCTTTACAATTTATTGCCAATATCAAGCTATCTTACTTATAACCCTTTACTGACAGGGTCAAATAATCCATTAGTTACAGCGCAAATAATAATATCTAAACAAATACAATTTATGTCATGCTCAGGCATTTGAATATTTCCAGTAAAAAAACATAGGTAGGTAACAAGCGCAAAATATCACTATGAATAACTAAAAAAAAAACTCAATATAGGTACCTGATGCCATACCTATTGTAGGCCAATATTTATATAGGTATATAGGTGTGGCGTGTATTGATTAAATATTGATATCGTTTTACAATTTGACATACTAGGTTGGTAGGTAGGTTACTGGCGGAGGCATTTCCTGTTGTTGTTTATTATCTTTATCGTTTTATTATCATACTAACAAAATGGCGGTCCAATTTACCGATGTGCTGTGCATGAAATCCATACCTAATATTATAATTGGCCTACCTGCATACTAAGCGATGCTAAAAAGCTTTTAAAAATAGAGGGCATAGAAAATTACATCGTTTTAGACGGTTAAAAGGTAAAAACGTACGTGTATCCATAAACCCTGCAATCTGTTGGTCAATACAACTAAACGTACTAAATTGAAATGGTTTTTTCAACCGACGTAAAAAACGGAGGTTCTCAAGTCGACGCGTATATATATATATATATATATATTTATATATATTTATGTATGACCACGCATAACTTTTTACAGAGTAGTTCGATTTTGATAATTATTTTTTTATTAGAAATACTAATACCCCGAAGTTGGTCCCATATAAATTTGGAAAAAAAAACTAACCTTAAGGGTAGGAAAATAGGGGATGATTGATTTTTCGTCGATTATATCTTTGTTTTTAAAGTAAATTATTATTAGATGCACACGCTTGCTTCCACTCGCATCAAGTCGTGTGTCTGGAAGACTGGGTGGTTTTCAAAAAATCTAACTGCTTGTTTCAAATATTATGTCCGGCCTATGTCCGGCTATTAATTGAAAGAAACAGATGGATTTTTTGTTTTTTTTTATTATTTTATTTATTTATTTATATATTCAAATGACATCTTACAAAACATTTATATTCTCGCCAAACTGTTACGTTTGAATTTACTTGTTAATATTAGTACATGTTATTAGGTCTCCGAGTATCAAAAAGATCGCGTGCGACAAATACAAAACCGACTCTAATCCAATACGTGCATTGAAAGGGCAAGTAAACGCGATGTTTAATGACGTAAAGATGGATCGAGAATTCTAGATAGCCGGCGGAACCGTGTCGTCTAATGGACGCTCGCCATTACCGAAGTTGTCAGCGTGTAACTATTAGTCACACGCCACCACCGAGCTGCACGTTTCAAATCCACGCTAACGCTGTAGGTATTTAGATGTAACCGAGAGTAGCTTCTTATTGCAAGAGCGAGCGAAGCGAACGAAATTATCCGTTTCGGCAAAAACTCTTTCGTATGTCCAGCGTCTGTCTTCAGCGGCGATTCTCGTGAAAAGTGTTGTGAGCAGGTTCGATATTAAAATGATGTGGATTGTTTACTCGAATCAGTGTGGAAAAAAAAATTAATAACTACAACTTAGAAATGTTCAATATCTTAAAAACGGCTGAACCGATTTTGTTGAAACGTAGCTAAGAACTATCTCGATCACGTCAGCTTTCGGATTCAAATCGGTCCATTCGTTTAGTAGCTACGATGCCACAGACAGACAGACACACACACACACACACACACAGACACATAGATACACAGACGGATAGATACACAGATAGACAGACACACAAACACGTCAAACTTATAACACCCCTCTTTTTCCGTCGGGGGTTAAAAAAGTAAAGCCTCGCGATTTATACAGCTCGCATACTAGTCACTAGTTTTATTTATTAGTAGGCAGCTGTCAACGTGGCTTTGGTAGCTTATCAAGATATCACAAAATCCAGGCAAAGCCGTCGAATAAAAGCCTCTATATCACGAAATTCTACACGTGGCTTAGTGTTTTTTAATCGGATGTTTATTTCCAGAATATCCCTTAGCCCTTTTTTTTATTCGGGTTCTGAATTTATAAAGAAAGTCGTGCTTAACTGATAAAATAACTAGTATTTTATCAGATATAGCTGTTTTATCAGATGTGGCCCTGGTTAGTAGGGTTCTACTGGTTAAAGCACTCTGTTACAACATCTACCTAATCTCTAAATTCAGTTTGTTAAATCCTGCCTTAACTCGCTTGCATAAGGTAGAATACTAGTTCCTGGAATGAACTGACCTACACATCTCCACTTATAATAAATCTCTAAATTAAAAAAAGAATCAGCCAGTTTGAAACTAAGCTTTGCGCGGTTCGAATGTTCTCAGCATCCCATGAACGGAAAAATATGAAACATTTTATATAGGTACATTATTATTCTAGCTGCAACTTAGGATAGTTTTTATCCGACTGCGACAGTTAATTAATTTTCCGAAATATACGACTTCATTTAATTTTTCATTTATTTTTATTGAAATCAAACGCTGCTCCAACTGTCAGCTATAAGAACCGTCAAATTTTCGTCAAAATGGCGGAATTGCTTTGCCTTTCACTTATTAATAATTTAAATCCCGTCTACGATAGACCTTTACGAGACAAATGCTAAAATATAAACCATAAAAAAATATTCGATTCTGATATGAGAACTTATATGCGCAAATGTCGTTTTATGTCGTAATTTCAATAAATGAAATCAACAAATTTGAACAATATAATTAACACGAATTTGTTTTTTTTGAATGACAATGGCACGCGCTCGGCGCATTCAGCCAAAGTACCTGCGGCGCTACCACGAAAACCGATACTCAATGTTCATATATTTGCATCCCTGTCACTCGAGTATGGTTAGTGCGATAGAGATAGAGATACCCGAATATTTTCGAATTCCGAAGTTCGTGGTTATAGCTCAGGAATCGAAAATATGGTAAATAATCATAATGTATTTTCTCGAAAAAGAATTTAAAATAAATATAGTCAAATGGAGAAAAAAACAAAGCAAGAGGTTATATAGGTAATGATTAAGTTATAAGAGTCCATAGTTTTAAGAGGGGGTATGTTCTGTCCCTTTTCCGCAAAACGCACCTTCATATGAAACGATTGTTTTTTACTATGACGCTCGAGTATATTGACGTCACAGTCCCTCATCGTTTTCTCACTCTAACAAGCGACATTAAAACGGATGTAGCTTCATAATTTTTTGAGATATTTGAATGGGAGTTTCATTATCTTCTATCTATTTATACATAATAAATCCCTATGTCCTGACTGACTTATTCACTCAATCACTCACTCACTCACTCATCAACGCACAGCCGAAACTACGAGGGCGACACTGAAAGTCTTTAGAACTGGCCACTTGTAATAAATATAATAAAAAAATAAGTTCAAAATTTGAAAATGGAACTCTTTCTTAATATTTTTGTGTACGAATTCCACTCGATTGTCATTTGTTTTACGATTTGGCGGCAAATTGAAAATTGTGTGTACTACGTGAGCATGAATTTAACGCGAGAAAATTTTCGAGCAATGATTTTTTACGACTTTCGATGTAATTTAAGTCAACAAGAAAGTTATGATAGACTTCGATTGGCCTTTCACGATGAAGCCCCATCTCGTGCTACTATTTACAACTGGTTTAATGAATTTAAACGTGGCCGCACTGATCTCACTGATGATCTGCGTGAGGGCCGGCCTTCTACGGCGACTACTGAAGATAACATCAGTGTTGTGCGGCGTATGATAGAGACTGACAAAAGAGTAACCTATCAGCAGATTCGTACAAGCTTAGCCATTGGTATGAGTCAAGTCCACAAAATCCTCCATGAACATTTAGCGGTGAGGAAGCTTTGTGCCCGGTGGATACCTCATAATTTGACAGAAGCCCAAAAAGTCCGTCGTGTTGATTGGTGCCGTGAAATGGGTCAAAGATTCAACGGAGGTGACTCAAATGCTGTGTTCGACGTAGTTACGGGTGACGAAAGCTGGATTTACTGTTATGATCCTGAAACTAAAAGACAGTCTGCTGAGTGGGTGTTTCCTTCCGAGGAGTTGCCTACTAAAGTGAAGAGAGGTCGAAGTGTGGGAAAAAAGATGGTGGCCTCGTTCTTCGGAAGGACTGGTCATTACGCAACAATTATTTTAGAGGATCAAAAAACAGTTACTGCGAAGTGGTACACTAACAATTGTTTACCACTTGTCTTGGAAAAAGTTCGAGAAAAACGGCCTCGCAGTAGGATCCTGCTTCACCACGACAACGCCTCATCGCACACCGCCAAGCAAACGATCGACTACTTGGCGACGGCAAACGTGGAATTACTGGGTCACCCACCTTATAGCCCCGACCTTGCACCTTGTGATTTTTATTTATTCCCAAAAATTAAAGAAAAACTTCGAGGAAAACCTTTTATGGACGCCGACGAAGCAGTGGCTGCGTTTCAAAAGGCCGTCGAAGAGACCCCTAAGGACGAGTGGGCAAAGTGCTTTTCTCAGTGGTTCTATCGAATGCAGCGATGTATTGATGTGAAGGGAGGCTATTTTGAAAAGATATAATAAAAGTAATAAGTTGCTTGATTGCTCAGTTTTTGATTTTCTAAGAACTTTCAGTTTGACCCTCGTACAAATCTTAGAGAGTTGATTTTTCCACAGTATGTTGCTTTTATAACGTGGGCTAGGGATAAAAAGGGATTTTTGAAAATTCTACCCCTAAGGGGGTAAAATGGGGGTGCAAAGTTTGTATGGGAGAACCTTTTCTTTTTGAGCTAAAGACTTAAACTTTGTATAAAAATTAGTTATTAGAATACAAATGAAACACTTTCAGCGTTTTGGAAAATTCCACCCCTACGGGGGTAAAATAGGGGTGCAAGGTTTGTATGGGGGAAACATTTTTTTTTTAAATAGAGACTTAAAACTTTGTAGAAAGATCAGTCATTAGAATACAAATAAAGAACTTTCAGGGTTTTAGAAAATTCTACCCCTAAAGGGGTAAAATAGAGTGCAAAGTTTGTATGGGAAAAACTACTTTTTTTTTAAATAGAGACTTAAAACTTTGTAGAGAAATTATTCATTAGAATACAAATAAAGTACCTAGATTCAGTGTTTTAAAAAAATCTACCCCTAAGGGGGTAAAATAGGGGTGCAAATTTTGTATGGGGGAAACAATTTTTTTTTAAAATAGAGACTTAAAACTTTGTAGAAAGATTAGTCATCAGAATACAAATTAAGTACTTTCAGCGTTTTAGAAAATTCTACCCCTAAAAATAGGGGGCTAAAATAGGGGTGCAAAGTTTGTATGTGGGAAACTATTTTTTTTAGCTTGAGTCCTAAAACTTTGTAGAAAGATTATTTAAATACAAAGAAAGTACTTTCAGCGTTTTGGAAAATTTCACCCCTAAGGGGGTAAAATAGGGTGCAAAGTTTGTATGGGAAAAACATATTTTTTTTTAATAGAGACTTAAAATTTTGACGAAAAATTACTTAGTAGAACATGAAAAATACTACATTCGGCGTTTTACAAAAATCATTCCCTAAGGGGGTTAAAAAAGGGTGCAAGGTTTGTATGGGGAACACTTTTTCTGAGCTAGACACTTAAAACTTTGTAGAAAGATTACTTATAAAAAAAGAAAAAAAAAAGACTTTCAGCGTTTTGAAAAAATCTATCCCTAAGGGGGATAAAAAGGGGTGCAAAGTTTTTATCAGGGAAAGTTTATATTTTTGAGTTAGAGACTTGAAACTTTGTAGAAAGATTACTTATTAAAATACAAAAAAAGAACACAAATCGTTTTAGAAAATTCCACCCCTAATAGGGTTAAAAAGGAGAGCAAGCTTTGCATGGGCAACACTTTTTTTTGAGTTAGACTTAAAACTTTGCAAAAACATTACTTATTAGAATACTAAAAAAGAACTTTCAGCGTTTTAGAAAACTCCATCCCTAAGGGGATCCTTAAGATCCTTAAGAAGGGTAGCCAGTCTTGTGTGGGAAAAACTTTTTTTTTTACTAGACTTAAAACTATTCAAAATGTTACTTATTAAAATTAATAATAAAGTACTTTCAGAGTTTTAGAAAATTCCACCCCTAAGGGGGTTAAGAAAGCTTTGTATGGGCAACACTTTTTTTCAGCTAGAGACTTAAAAGTTTACGAAAAAAGTTCTTTCAGCGATTAGAAAAATTCAACCTCTAAGGGGGTTTAAAAAGGGGTTCAAATTTTAAATGGCGAGCAATAAAATTTTAAAGTGTGAGTAAGAGATTTTTAACTTCGGTCTTATTCTGTACGTTAAAAGACTACAAAACTGATTTCAGAGTTTTTCCAAATTCATCCCCTAAGAGTGTTAAAATTGGTTCAAAGTTTGAGTATTTCAAGGCATTTTTAAAGTATGAGATTTTTAACTTTGGTTTTAGACTGTTTGTTCACAAACTAGAAAATGAACATCAACTTTTTTTTTAATTATCCCCTAAAAGAGGGTTCAAATTTTGTATTGAGAGAAATCATTTTCTAAGACGATAAAAAGTTCTACGCGGACGAAGTCGCGGGCAACAGCTAGTTACCTATAAACATGGGTTTGCGGTTCCTTTGGGTCTGCCGGAGTTTTCTCGCCATTCTTATCTTTTCCTTAGTACTTTCTAGCTAAGCCTTAGGTCCCAGCATTTACTCACGATATTGGGTTATATTATCGTTCAACGACGGCAACCCTTAGATACAATTTTGTCTGATGTGCCGTATACGGCTCGCAAAGCCGGACTTAAGTTTTAAATGTTCTGTCACATTGTGTAGAGTATACAGTATAGCTAGCCCAGAGGACCTAGCACGATAGGTTTTATCTTCACTTTTTACGTGACGTTTCAGTACATTTTGTCTTAAAACGTGACGATAAAACCTATCGTGCTAGGGCCTCTGGTCATTGTAAGTGTCAAGTAATCGAAGTGTGGTCGTGTATTTTCATTAATTTACGAGCAAGTGTGATGAAAAAATATTTTTTTATCGACAAGTGTCCATTATTGGAGAAACGTAACTTTAGCGGATCCAATGATGGATACTATCTATTCCAAATGAATAAACCTAAGCTCAAATTGTTCAATTCCAACATTATTTGAAAGATATTTATAGCAATCCATAAAATAAACTGAAATTCAAATAGCTTTCATAGTAATTAAATAATTGGCAAAAATCTACACTCACTTCCTTAGCCATTCGGTTAAGAAATCATGATTTGTTCACAGCAGCGCTGACCCCACTTCATTTTTAATTCACCATCAAAACGACCTATCTCAATGATATTGTGCTGGAGAAAGTAGGATAGATACTAGCTGTGTATGGTTCAGTGTTTACATATTAGAAAAAATTGTTGCTTATCTTTATTTTCACCGGTTAAAGAAAAAAAGTGACCATTATTGGCTCCATTCCATTACTTGTGCCACGACGTCATATACTTAGTCAGGTCTACGGTCACTTGAAGCTGTGAAAAAATCAAAATTCTAAGGCCTTAAGGCTCGACAGTCAACAGGGGCAGCGTTTTCGAGTTTTTTAAAACAATCTCAGACGTAGAAAATAGAGTTCAAAAACCTAAAAAAAAGATACGTATTACTTAAGGATCTAATCTAGTCAAAGTCGCATTCAGTTACGCGATCTAATGAACTTCACTCGATGGAAAAAAATTCCAAAGTTACCTCTTTTTGTAAAGTTTATTCAATATTATGACTAAACTATAGATATTTTAAATTGAATGTTTGTACTCAAATAAAGTTAATAAATATTTATAGACAAATTCGCAGAGTTTGAATAGATAAAATGATTATCTTAATTACTATGTTTAAATACCTACAAAATGCGCGAGCGCGGAGGCTCGGCAGGCCCGATCAGTCGCGCGCTGGCCCATACGGACGACGACTCAAGGACGTTAGCGGGTGTACAAGCCTTGTAAAAAAAAAAGATACGGAAAACGTGTATTTCGACACTATCAAAAGAATCAAATAGGGTACTTTCCGTTAACCTAGAACTATAAAATGTGGGAAGTAATATCGTCTTATACTACAAGTACAGAGAAAAATCTGAAAACTATACATTTGTCTTTTTGTACGGAGCCCTCGGTGGGCGAGTCCGA
The DNA here is from genome assembly GCA_963854355.1 of Epinotia brunnichana. Classification (NCBI taxonomy): domain Eukaryota; kingdom Metazoa; phylum Arthropoda; class Insecta; order Lepidoptera; family Tortricidae; genus Epinotia; species Epinotia brunnichana. The sequence continues at coordinate 50,384,380 of OY977936.1, forward strand.
CTCGCACTTGTCCGGTTTTTTTTACTTTCACCAATCAACGGATGAGGGCTATTGTAAACATATTGTTTTAGATACTATAGTTTTTCACAAGATTCAAATGAAAGGTACCTTAGCTTTAGTCCTTTCTCCCACATCTTCCATTAAATTTTGTCTGTAACTAATCGTATTTTACTAATGTTTAGCTTTTTCTCAGTATTGTTAACACAGTCTTGCAATCTTGCTATCCAAAATTTTGTTAAGTTCTAGTTCACATGAAATGAATTTTCAAACCCAAAGTGCGAAACATCCGTTTCTACTATTGAGATACAGTCAACAGATTTTTTGAATTACCACAGCCCCACCTCCTACGCCTCCCACCCTGATGAAATTAAAGCTAGAACCCTTTTGTATCATGCTGCGTTGTGAAATATTTGCTCAAACTTATCGCAGTCTAATTTTATTACAAAGGCTTTGACTTTTTTTGCGCCACTTCGCTGTCCGCTCTGCGGGTGGCTTTTGCCATTTCCATAATTAATAAAAATATCACTTTTCAAGTCTATACCTTTGCTGCTTATTACTTTGTTTTATTCTAATTTCCAAGTGCACAATTAATTAATTAATTAATATTGTATACTTGTACAATATCTAACAAAAAAATTACGGTAGCCTAGTGGTCGCATGCGGCTGTCAAGCGGCGGTCGTGGGTTCGAATACTGGCTCGTACGAATGAGTCGGAACATATGTACGGAATATTTACCGTTAGCTTTTCGGTGAAAGAAAACATCGTGAGGAAACTGGTTTTATTCCAATAAGGTCTAATTTTCCCTCTGGGTTGGAAGGTCAGATGTCAGTCGCTTTCGTAAAATTTGTGCCTATGCCAAATCTTGGGATTAGGTGTCAACGCGGACCGCCGCCGGCTCCTTTAGGGGCACAACCGGGAATTTATTTATCGTATGGCGGTAACACACTGGTACATATATGTATTCGTATCGATGTTGCTGATATAGAGTTCCAGTGTGCGCTGCGAGGTTCAGAAGGAACAGTCCAACCGGGAATAAATCAAGGATAGGAGTATGATGATGACATTTACAATATCTATGGCGCTAACATAATATAATTGTGAGTTAAGTAAGTAACATTTATATTTGACGGTAAAATATGAGTTACTAAAGGCCTCCACACACCGGTCGCGTGCGCGGGCCCGCGCACGCGACCGGTGTGTGGAGGCCTTTAGTTGGCAGGACTCGTCGGCTACACCATCAACAAGGCAACTCTGCCTGCCCGTGGTTCGTTGTGTCGCAATAACTTGCCTAGATACTCACAGTCAGTAAGTATATAATCGATTGGTTTATTTCTCGTTATAGAATACCTTCAACCCATGCTTTACCATTTCCAATCCCGATGTATTTATCAGTTATTACTTGACTTATTAGGTACCACAAGTAAGACGCAAAGCAGCTGTCTTACAGTTGACAAAATTGTAATAGTAAGATACTGGCTGGTGCGAAAACCAGTAAATATAAATAAATAAATATTAGAGGACAATCTTACACAAAGCGAACTAGCCCCACAGTAACAATGAATGGTGTATCGCTATTTCTATATTTCAAAAAGCATTTTAAAATACAGACTATTAATCGATATATTTAGGGAACCCAGGTCCTGTAATAATTCGAATAATAATCTGGTCCATAATTTAACCCTACTTCATTTACATTTATTGCATCTAGACGACGACGCCGTTGAATAATAATTATATTATTCTTATCGTATCATACGTTCCGGGGGGGCCTTGTTGATACACTTTACTCCGAGACAGTGGAATCTTTGTGTACTGTCCCCTTAATTGCACGAACTACGTCTCATTCTACCATTTATCAATGTAGGTGTCGGATGATTGAACCTAAAATACTCAAAGAGCGAGCTACGAATTCTTGGTACATACTCGTACCAACGTTCTTAACCTGGGTTTAATTTATTTTAATGTCTCGCGCGCTTGTTTGGACGGGCACGATACAGATTGGGATCGAATGCGACTACAAACTTAAGCCCCCGCTAGACGGTCGCCAACACGCCCCTCCGACCGGGTGGCCTTGGTCGGCACCGACCGCTGTAGTATTAAATTTAGCTCCAAACAACTGTCTACACGGTCGGTGCGGACCAAGGTTGCTCGGTCGGAAGGGCATGTTGGCGGCCGTCTAGCAGGGGCTTAAGGCCTGGCCAGCCACCTAACTAAAGGACCGAGGGCGTAACGTGAATAGTACGGGTTTCGTCGTTTACGCCTTTAGTACTCTCTTAGAATGACAGTCTCTCAAATTTGCATAATGCCTACGAATGCTACATTTGTGCAAAATAAAACGTTAACGATGCAATCACTAGCGATTCAGCCCACTCAAAGCAAATGCAGCAATTAGAGAAGCTTAAACTGTAAGAGGCTTTGGTTTGAAGGCCGTCAGCCTAGGCACAGAAACATCGCTTTGAAGGAATCCAGGCAAATGCTTCTATTGTTTATGGACTTAAATGTGTAATTAGTGTTGTAAAGTAATGCGAAGTAGTTCATATGGCACTTTACTTTAACCCTTCAACGGACCAAATAAAAATTAGTCCACAATTCAAGGCCTAAAATGCTGTAGGCACTAAAAACGTGCAAAAAGATGATCGTAAAAGGTGGTAGGTATACATGACATTATTTAAGTTGACCGAATTGCGTCAAGGTAGTCCATTCAAAAACCTACTCCACCGTCCAAGGTAAAAGATTCAAAAAGCTACTCCACCGTCCAAGGTAAAAGCTACTCCACCGTCCAAGGTAAAAGCTACTCCACCATCCAAGATAAAAGATTCAAATTCGATTGAGCAGTTTTATAAAAAAGTCGGTTTCGTTAAATAATCGCAACTATACTTCTATACTATAAAACTAAATGAAAACAATTGTTTACTGTCACTTGAAACGCCTTCAAAAGAAACTGCGGCAAAGTCGTTTTAGCTTACGATAACTTGCTAAGCTTGCTAAGTCATTACAAGGCGTATTTTTTCAATCAGAAAATATAAGACTCCCCCAGCTTTAAATTAAAAATAAGAAAGAAATACGAAATCTACGTCCAATGAGCTTTAAAATAAAACATACGTTAACTTTGGACATTGCAATTTTTGTGTGGGCACGCGTCCATACTAAGTTGGTCATAAATAAATAAATAAATATTTGGGGACAATCTTACACAAATCAACCTAGTCCCAAACTAAGCAATGCTTGTACTATGGGTACTAGACGAAGATAAACATACTTATATATAGATAAATGAATACTTAAATACATAGAAAACATCCATGACTCAGGAACAAATCATCGTCCTTTAGATTGTGCCTTAAAAAGATGTTATAAACTTCTATCTCTTTTAGATTTTAAAAATAGTCCCTTTATGTTTGATATCTCTACAAATGATGTACCTATATCTAATCTAAACTTTGATTTGAATTGCCTATTCTGCTTTTGGGCCTAAAACAGAAGATAATTTTTTTTCATCGCTTTGAAGTGCTCTTCGTTTGTAGTTGATAAATCCTGAACCAAGAAGGATATAGGATGGCTCCTTAGCTTATGTTTATTGCAAGACTGGAAATGTCAGAAATCGGTGAGCAGAGGGGTCATTACTTTACTTTCCGAACGAGCCTTAGGATTGTCAATCGACCAGCTGAGGGTGTTTGGAGAGGTTTTAAACTACAACCCCAAGTAAGTTAACACACACGAGTAATATATCTACTAGTTATTACTTTTATAATACTCTGATACTGAAATTATACACCGTTTATTTTTAATATTACCTCAAATTGTAACCGTGTAACCGTAGGTGTTAGGGATATAATCCGATTTTGCAAGAAAATTTTCTTAACCTACCATTTTTTTTTCCTTATAAAATAATTCAGCACGCAATGTAATCACTACTTTGTCTTCCTGACGTGACGTCACAAATGTCACAAGTGACCCGCTTCTTCCATGTGTCAAAGGACAATACATTGCTGCTCCATAAATTTTCAAAAATTAGTTATACTTTGTTAGTTAAGTAAGACTAACTTAAAATGTTCTTGCAATATCGGTTCATAGCCCTATTACCTACATCTGGTTACAATTTGAGGTAATATTCAAAATACAGGCTGTATATATTATATACTGTTTGGAAAAAATTATACCTCGCCGATTGTTTTACGTTCTTCTCGAGGCAGAGGTTTTCTTTCCGAACCGGTGGTAGTTAATCGACATTCATAGCTGCATGTAATATGCCTAAATTAAAGAATAAATCACTTTGACTTTGAGTGGCTCTGTGACCTGTAGAAGTCGCAAGTGTCTATTATTTTAATAAAAAAAATAGATCATGCTCACAAAATTTCACAACATCCGGGCACACGAAAGTTTTATTATTTGGCCCAAGCTGAAACGTAATACTTCTGTACTGGTACGTCGCCACATACATCGGCGCAAACAAGCAGCTCACAAACATCGGCACACACCTCTATTTTCAAGGTAATAGGGTGCATGTGCCGATATTTTTGAACACCTATTGTACCGATGTATGTGATGGCGACTGTACACGTGTAAGACAAATAAAATAGGCATCCCTTTGAAAACCCACGCGTTATTAATACTCGTTAGCTTCCAAGTTTGTTTGCCCGTCGGCAAATTATTACGAGCCGTATTCATCGCCATGGCATTGAGATCTGAATGAGAATATAATCTTGATGGGGTTCGGAAAAATCACAGGGGGGTTGGGGGTTGGGGGCGGAACAACAGGCTCGTTACGGCGCTTCCGGAGGAAGTTGCCTCGCGATGCATTGTCGCGGAGGGTGGACATTGATGTTTTTATTTTCATCGCTAACATTAATGATAAAATCGCTCGGCCATATTGATGGATGAAAATTATGAGAGTATTTGTTTGGTACCTCAATTTGATTATTTTATCTTTTCGTATTATTATTATTCTGGTAGTGGCTTTCGGGCTGTCAAAGCCCTTATATCACTGCGACCATCGCTGATCTATTGTGATCGCCACTTACTACAATTCTTGGTCAAGTCCTGCAAACTCGAAGAATTGCAGGATTTTGTTGAACTCAAGAAATTTGATCTCCTCCGGGCACATGATGTGTTTGCCCAGGAAGGAGTTACGACTGCGCATGAGGCAAGGGCAATCGGTTAGGATGTGTGTAGGCGTCTCCTCTGCTTCAAAGCAGAATCTGCACTGCCTTGTGTCACACAGTCCTATCGTTTGCATGTGCTTATTTAGGCGGCAGTGCCCAGTAAGCACCCTGACCAGCATGCGTAGGCGGTTCCTACTTAGCGCCAAGGCGTCAGATGACGCCTTTTTGCTAAAGGCTCTAATAAGTGCCTTGGAATGTTTCAGTCCTGGGTTAGCTCTCCAGGCTTGAATGGTCTTGTAGAAACAATAGGCTTTACGTAATTCCGTAGTGAAGCTAACTCTCACTTTTGTGCACACTGTTATAGCCGTGCATGTCGCTAACATGTCACTACCGTATGTGTAATTTACGCTTTATTTAGAAATATACGCAATTTAATTACTTATTTCAGATACTAATAAAAGTCATTTCAGTTTTATGATTGCATCCACGGTAGCATCCACGGTTGTGACGGAGAGCTTCACAATGGTGTGTGTGAATGGCCAAATAAATTTCAACTAAGTTTTGATTTTTGAATGGTTATTAACTGCGCGCTTCTCGGCTTTGATTGGAAGCTGCGTTAAAACATTGCTCCCGGTTAATATCTATGACAGCAGTTACGCTAAGTGAGAGAGGCCTTCAGACGAAAATATCTAGTCCTCATTCATCAGCAGTTAGGCGTCCACAGATTTCATTTGACCGTGAAAAAATTGGCTAAATTAGCGCCAACTTGCCGATGAATGTAGATTAATATAAGTTTTACGTCACTCTAATGTTACCCATCGGAGTGGAAAGGGCAGATGGAAATAAGACCCCCCCCCCCCCCCCGCGTCACCGTCAATACCAATAACATCTGTAATACTTATCGTAAGTCAAACATCACTCGTTAATAATCAGTTACGCCCAAAAATAATTACGATATCCCGAAATGATTAGCGCTTCCCTAAATAGCGTCAAACTTAACATTTGCAATCACCAGCGTTTCTATTTCCTTTCATTTAAGGTTGAATTTGCTTGACAGCGGTTTCAGTTGAAGTTACGTCGTTTTGTGCAGGGGGTGGTGTATGGGAAAGTAATAACGTGGATGCAGTGAGGTGTCTTTTCGGTCCGGCCCTCCCGGGAAATCACCGTAATCCACGGCGTCGACAGCGGCGGCTAAATCTCTACAAGCCAGTGATGCGAACCGTGGGTGTTTTGTCGTTTTTGATCCAGTTTAAAGAAGCGGGAGTTCTCATATCAACATATTTTTTTGTGTGTAGGTACTACGTACGTACGCGTTGTTTATGTCATGATTCAAATTTAAATGGGGATTTCTAACTTCTTTTTGGGTTCCGTACTCTCCGTCCGTCCGTCCGTCTGTCTGTCACCAGGCTGTATCTTACTGATACCGTGATAGTTCCAGTTAAAATTTTCACAGATGATGTATTTCTGTTGCCGCTATAACAACAAATACTAAAAACAGAATAAAATAAATGCTATGCGTGCGGAAAACCCCACTTCCTGGCCAGATAGAGACGTAAAATTTTGTACTCACCACGGGCGGTAATAAAGAAAGCCTCAGAGCGCATATTCAAATACCTGCGATCTGAGACATTCTTTGTTTAACCGCCCTAGGTAAGTAATGTACTATTATTGATAAAATAATACGAAACCCTTCGTGCGCGAGTCCGACTCGCACTTGGCCGGTTTTTTTATACTCTTTATTTGGCAAATTAAAAATAAATCCTGAGCCTCGTTTGCACCTTGCAAGAGCCAAAAAAAATGTGCATTAAAAAAATACAAAAAGCACATCAAAAAATGTGTATACTGTGTCATGTACATCATCAAATAAAGGGTAAACATATTATTTTAATGTTTACTGTATACCTATTTACTTCAATATACTTGAACACTCGTGACAGTATCACCTCTTTTACCTACTTTTTTTTAACTTATTCTATAAAATTGTTTACATTTACGAACCTTCCGCCATTCCTGCTCTGTGCAGCACCTCGCAGTCGGTAAAGATTGTTTTTAGATTTTTTTCCAAAAACTGAGTCGACAAGAAAAGCCAACTAACATTCAAACCTGGTCACAAATTTTCATGACAATCGGTTGAGAAATGCGAGGGGACCGATTTTTGACTTTCGAGCGCTCGAATCTTTCACTCGAAAACGGACTAAAATTACGAAATGCTCTTTTGAAATAGCGATAGAAAATTGAAAAGTGAGTGGTATTGACTACTCGTATTCAATTCTATCGGTAGAAAGTTACCTAGTTCCTGCAACTTAGACACTAAAATTGTATTTACTTTTATTTAATTTTCGAGCGGTCGAAAGTCAAAAATCGGTCCCCAGCAGAGCAGAACAGCCGGAAATTGGGCCCAAGCTGAAACGACAGCATAAACTTGCTGTCATGCGAAACTGATCAGTAAAGAAGTACTTTTTATCGATACAACAATTCGACTCCCTACTTAAACCGCATCTGAATCCAGAGATCGTCGTGAATGGGCCTTGATGAATCGCCAGCCGTACGCACATTACGCTCGAAGGGGATTTAAACCGCTAAGGAGTTAGTTTACCTTATCCCTCACTTAGACGTGTGTGACTAGGTTTATTTACAGAATATCTGTAATAGATAAGTAAGTAGGTAGCTTTATTCTTGAGTTAAAGCATGTCTTCTTGAATTTCATGTAACAGAAAGTAATTAGGTCCAAGTTTTTTCAGTAGGTACAAAACATCAAATTATTCAATGCTGCCCTTAAACATAAATTTATTTTCTGTATATATATATTTTTATATAATCCGGGTTTCATAAATAATGTAAGTGTAATGCTTTGCTTCTTATTCGATTCTGATACCTACATGTATGTTTTGTAGCTCAAATTCCGCATTCAACAGTTATAGTTTTTTAGACGTCCAATTCATAATCATTTGAGGACTTAGATTTGTGAATATTTTTGGTGTCTTTCCTCATCTATTTCTTACAAATCTTACAAGTATAAAAATAACGTAGGAATAAGCAACTTGGCTGTATAATCATTTTAAGGATTTGTACAATATCCGCTGAGTAGGTATCAATTAAAATTACGTCACTGTCGTCATCCCCTCAGCCCAATAAATGAGATGACAGTCGCGTCAAGACAGACTCATAAGTCTTCATTACCAAGTTGGTGGCGCGAAACTTGCCAGCTTAGGACGATCTCTTTATAACGATGTCCACCCCTTCTCACCCTCGTTTATGCTGATCCTACTTTTTACAATAATCTGATTTTGTGCTGGTAATGTCTAGATATTGATGGGGAAACTTAACCTTTTGGACCCCATTGTTCACGTAGGTGCCTCCTCGTATGAATATGACACGAACACGCCAACTTTTTTCCGTAAGTGTTACGGCCTGAGTGCACGCCTCGCTGCGAGCGGTGGGTGTGAATATAAACTTATATAGTAAGTAGTTGAAAGCATGTAGGTGACTTTGAGAGCGTGGGCCACAACACATATAGTCGCTTCGCCGCCATCACAACACGCAACACCTTGAGATGTTCTTGGCGCCCAAAGGGTTACACACTAACTAAGCAGAAACGTCCGCTAACGAATTTCTAAGTTTCGAACAAAGAGGAAAATTGAAAAATTATTCGCTACCAGCGGGATTTGAACCCGCGACATCTGGATGTTTATTATTTATGTTGCTTTCTACTAAAATGTCAAATCTACAGGTAAACTTTAGATAGCCACAGTTCAATTTACTGTTCTACCTTTAGAGTGGGTGAATTAGGATATTTACGTAGTTGAATGTTGCTCAATGGTTGAATGTGTTGTCGAGTGAATCCCATTTTAAAATTTTATGAGCCTACAAATATTTTAACAACAGACTTAGGTACATCATTCTTAAACAAGACGGAAACTTATAATATTATCACTCAGCTCATGACGTCAAATTAATGAGCATAATTTGTTTGCCTGCGTGAAACCATCTCCGATACCAAACCGTTGGATAAAAGCAAAGTTAAAATTTGATCAGTGCTATTTACAGCTGTTACCGTCTACTTCCTTCACGATAACCAGTGTAAGCCCGATCCCTGATCACACATAGTTGACACGAACTTGGGGTCAAATTAGATTGGTGATGAGTGGTGAAGTTGTGAATCGCATGCTAGAAAGCATTAGGGATCCTCATTAACAGTGACGTGAGGGGCGACAATGAGATTGCATTACCAGAGTAATTAGAACGCGCTCAACTGAGACTTGTTATATGGCTTTGACTGATCCTTTTACAAACTGCCAACTGTTGCAAAGGGGAAGGCAACGTTTTACTACCTTTTAAGAATGTAAAACATATTACACCCGAATAAGTATGTGAGTTGTACCTACTTCGAAATTTGCAATCAATTTTTCAGCCACTTGCCGTTATAAGTATGGTTGGGCTGAAATTTGTCATGCTTAGGCACCTTAAAGGCGCATTTTGGTTATGGTATAGCATTGCAAGCGATTCTGTTTTGAATCTGGTCGACTCTGGCTTTGGCTGATTGTATACCTATGTTAGTTCGTCGGTGACTACGCAATATTATAGCACCACCGAGCTAATTAGATGATGGGCACAGGAAGGTGGCCATATATAGCAATTCCTAAACTACACACATACGTGTTTGGACTCTTTGGAACATTCTTAACAAGTAGTTGGTGACTGTGCAAAAAAAGTACAACCGGCGATAAGAACGTATTCGGGTGCTATCTTTTTCACTTCTCATGCTCGAGAAGTGTGTCATAATATTAGGCTTAGCAAGCGGGGCTATAGTAGTACATTTAGCCCCTAGGGAAAATATGTGTTGCTTATTTATGATTTTAAAACATTTTAATTTGACCAATCAAAACACTTCACCGTAGGTACCTATTAAATCCACCAATTGTATTTGCTATCGACCAATCAGGAAACCGAATTAATTTCAAACATCAGGCGTTTTTTATTCCCTAGCTCACAATCATTTAAAAAAATAAACGCCTCTGACCGTCCGTTCTATAGCCGCGTCCAAACGTTGGAGCGTGGTTGACTGCGTAAATGGCATAAGTTATGAGATTGAGCGGGATTGACTGCTGTCTATCTCGCTTTATCTTATGCCCTGTATCTGTATGGTATGCTGTCCGCCGCGCTCGACCGTTCGCGTGTGGATGCAGTTTGGGCGCGCCTATAAACGGTCAGAGGCGTTTATTCTTGGTGTCAATATTTTGTATCTGTGTCAAAGCAGTTTATTACAAAAAAACCAGCCAAGTGCGAGTCGGACTCGCGCACGAAGGGTTCCGTACTGTTATCTATAAAAATATGTATTTTATTCTGTTTTTAGTATCCTATATATTACTATTTTAAACGAGCAATATTTGTATGTACCTTGTATATATTTGCAATCACGTTCTCGGAAACGGCTTTAACGATTTCGATGAAATTTGGAGTACAGGGGTTTACGGGGGCGAGAAAACGATCTAGATAGGTCTCATGTCCGGGAAAATTCGTTTTCTCCGTATTTTTTCCATTTTCATCCGAGCGGAGCTCGGACGCCTAGGGACTTTGTTGTTATAGCGGCAACAGAAATTTCAACCGTAACTATCACGGTATCAGTGAGATACAGCCTGGTGACAGACAGACAGACAGATAGACGGACAGCGGAGTCTTAATAGGGTCCGGGTCCCGTTTTACTCTTTGTGTACGGAACCCTAAAAACATGCCGCCAAAAATTGGACAATGTTTTCGCCATGGAATTAATTATTGATTGTGGATGAATAATCTTTGTTTTTACTATTTTCTCGCAGTCGAAGTAAAAAGTAGAGTGTATAACTCGGGTCTAAAAGCCACCACGAGATGGTTATTTCCCCGAACGAAGTGAGATTTAGAGTCTAAGAGTCTAGAAGTAGATTGTATGACAAGGGTCAAAACTTTAGACCCTTGTCATACAATCTACTTCTACTTCAACATTGTAGGCCGTTGTAAAAAAATAAGCATCCCCAAATCGTATAGTTAGTTACCTACGGCCTACAACGGGTATACGGAAGCATATCAGTGTCTGTCTATCCGCTTGTATTTGGGGATTTAAAAGTATTTTTATTCAAAGATTCAAATAATTTATTTGCTATCACTATCACCTACATGCTTTGTTATCCTTCCGTGTCAATGACTCTAAAAAAGGAACATTAAGTATTTATTACGTAACACTACGAAACCACTCGATATGACGTGGTATCTACTAATAATGCCACGGCAGTCATTTATTTTTAGAGATTCAAACAAAATTAATCCGTAATTCATTGAGTTTAGATTGCTTTTAGAGAAAATAGGTCGCGTCGTTTTCCCCATCAGGAGTATCAGAAAAAGACCATAAATTAAACTCAATGCCTGATAAGATAAGAGTGGCCACAGCTTCCTCTTAACATTTACTGGTAATGTTAATTCTAAGAATTACAGTGCATTAGTTCTGTAACTGTAATACTGTGTAATAATTGTTTGAATAAATAAATAATTAACACAGTGTGACAAATACACTTAAAACTAACTTTAACAATTGGATAAGGTCTTTCCTCATGTTAAAGGTTATAACGTAGTTAATAAGTAACTTGCTATATTATTAGTAAACCATCAAACTATTACAATAAAGTGTAAATTACAAAATATAGGTAATGAAAATTATAATATTAATTTACTTACAAACAAAGTTTGAACCGACATTTCCAATTCACGACATGAACTGCTTTCCGAGAGCAAATGCGTCGCTACCTGTGGGCTGATAATATTTGAGAAGTTCCGTCGATTCCTCAAGGATCTCAGAATTAACACTTCATTAGTTGCTACTTTACATCTTTGAGGAGTTCCATAAGTCATCTATGGTCTTCATCATCAGTTCCACTTCACCAAAATTGCAATTTCCGAGGGTAAATACACGAGTTAGGTACCTACACCTAATATAAAATACCGAAATTCACCCGTGCAGTTGAAATTTGAGGGTTGCCCGTAGCCCTCAATTTCCCTAGGATCCCATGATCAGATCCTGACTTGGTGACAATGGGACCACCTCAGGAGTAGGTATACTCTTTCGATTAAAAAAAGAATTTTGGAAGGCGGTCCGGGCAATTGACGGAAAAATCGGCGAACATATATGAAAAAAACAAAAAAAAATACAGTGGAACATCCTTTCCTCCTTTTTTTAAGTCGGTTAATAAGAGATGAGGCTTGAAAGATTCAAAAACATATGTAGGAATATTTTATCGGCCAAGAGCAAACTTAAATATAATACCAATAGAATCCTTAAATACAATTAACGAAAAAATTATTATAAAACCACTAGGTATGTAAAATAAACTAAAAAATTAAGACCAAAACAGCAATTTACGTGATTTGCCTAACAACGGTTAGAACAAGATACTGCTGTGACGTCATAATACTACGTCAATCTGTATGAGCCGTTTCGGCTGTCGCGGGTGCGGGTCCGCCTTTGACCCTGATTTTTAGGGTTCCGTACTCAAAGAGTTAAACGGGACCCTATTACTAAGACTTCGCTGTCCGTCCGTCCGTCTGTCTGTCACCAGGCTGTATCTCACTGATACCGTGATAGTTCCAGCTGAAATTTTCACAGATTATGTATTTCTGTTGCCGCTATAACAACAAATACTAAAAACAAAATATAATAAATATTTTTATTGATAATGGTACGGAACCCTTCGTGCGCGAGTCCGACTCGCACTTGGCCGGTTCTTTTACGTGCTCTAATTGTAGCTACCCATACCCATACCTACCATGTAGGTACCGGTAGTACAGTCAAAGAATTTAATTTCCTACCCATTTAGGACTATTTCAAAGTGACACTGTAAATAAAATCATAAGAAGTCTCTTACGTTTTGATTGATTACGTCACTTTGACAAAGTCCAAAGTGGGTAGGAAATTAAATTCTTTGACCGTACATTTGACCCGCTCAGAAAACTGGTCGGAATAGCACCGTTAAAAAAATTGACAAGTAGCCAATTGTTTAGACCGTGTTTATGGACATTCGGGGCGTTAAGCGGCGCGAGACGCATTTTGTTAGGCGAGTATGGAAACGCCTGTAATTACATAAACATTGCGTTCAGTATGAGATCCTGGGCTGTTATTCAAAACAAGCTCATTCGCACACCTCACCCGTCACGCCTAACGAAACTAGACCTCCACCTACGCTTAGTTACTACGAATCGAGGCGTCAAGATATATTTGTGGGTGAACGGTGAGGTTACCACAAGTTACAGAACAGAGGGGCCAGATTCCTCCGCATGAGGGCGCAGATGCCGGCAGACGTGGATTTTTTAGTGGATAGAAATACCACATAACCCAGTCATCCCTGGGTACCTAGCTCGGAGGTTATTTCCACGACAACCAAGTTTCTGTCAAAAATTTCATTTTTGGTACAAGCTTTTATTCACGACTGTACTTTTCTGCATACCATACCATCATCATTGAGACGATTCTAACGAGCCCAAACTCGATGGGGTTGTGTCGTTTTATTGCGGAGTTCCTATGGCCACCTTCCAGCTCCAGCATCAGATCAGCTCCATGTCATCATAATATTGCATTGTCATGCGATATACATATGCATGCAAAATTTCAGCTCAATCGGAAACCGGGAAGTGGGTCTAATTTAACTTGCATCGACAGCAACGATAACAATCATAGCAATACGAGTACATAGCCCAATACCGATAGAACACAAACATAGCACAAGGTCGGTGTCCGCGGGTAATTATGAAGTACCTCGGGTTGATAACTATTTTGGAGACCGTACTTTAGCCAAGAGACTTCCGTACTTCTTAAATACTTTACCCGAAGACATCCGACATGAACCAAATAAACATACATTTAAAAAAGCACTAAAAAAACACCTACTGCATACACTTAAGTAACGTTTGCTTATTTTGCAAGCAAGCGTTATCACACTTATATTTATAACTAGCTGTTGCCCGCGACTTCGTCCGCGTAGAACTTATACTTAGACAATATAATGCAAACAAACTTCTACTTACCATCTTAAGGGATGATTTCCGAGGCAAAAACTATTCTATATCCTTCGAAGGGTCTCAAATTATCTCTATACCAAATTTCATCTATTAGGTACATGGATTTTATCCAAACTTTCACCCCCTATTTCATACCCTTAGGGAATGATTTTCGGGATAAAAACTATCTAATGTCATTCTTCGGGACTCAAACGACCTTTATACCAAATTTCATCTAAACGGGATTCATCCAAATTTTCACCCCCCGTTTCACCCCCTTAGGGAGTGATTTCCGGAATTAAAACTATCCTATGTCCTTTCCCACGACTCAAGCTATCTCTATACCAAATTGTATTAAAATGGGTTCCATCCGAATTTTCACCCCTAATTTCACCCCCTTAGGGGATGATTTCTGGGGTAAAAACTATCCCATGTCCTTTCCCAGGACTTAACCTATATCTACACCAAATTTCATCAAAATAGATTACATCCAAATTTTCACCCCCCCCCCCTTTTTCACCCCCTTAGGGGATGATTTCCGGAATAAAACCTATTATATGTCCTTCCCCAGGACTCAAACTATTTATATACCAAATTTCATCTAAATCGGTTCAGCGGTTTAGGCGTGAAGAGGTAACAGACAGACAGACACACTTTCGCATTTATAATATTAATATGGAAGTATGGATTATTAATATGGATAGTATGGGTTATTTCCGCTTGTCTTCCAAATAGAGGTGTAGCTGTAGGAGACTCACTTCAAAAGAAAGAAGAAACGAAAAACTCATTCAAATATCTCAAAAAATTACGAAGCTACAACCGTTTTAATGTCGCTTGTTAGAGTGAGAGAACGATCAGGGACCGTGACGTCACGATCCTCGAGCGTCATAGTAAAAAACAATCGTTTCATTATTAAGGTTCGTTTTGCGGAAAAGAGACGCAACAAACCCCCTCTTAAAACTTTATACACTTATAACTTAGTGATTACCTATACGAGTATAGCCTCTTGCGTTGTTTTTTTTTCGAGATAATACAACATTATGATTATTTTGTTTAGTGTCTACATCCTTATTTTCGATAAGATAAGATAAAATAAGATTTCTTTATTGTCAGAACTGTGTACATTTAGTTGTTTTGGGTAAAATAAAGTCCAACAGCTTGCCCATTTCGGACGTACAATATTAAACTTAAAGCTAGTCAAATATGTACTAAAACAATAACAACAATAGTATTTCCAAATAATTTGAACCATATTTCACACATTAAATATTAATTTAGATCTATCCGACATCCGTATTTTCTTTTAAACCACGAACTTCGGAATTCGAAAATATTCGGGTATCTCTATCTCTATCGCACTAACAAATGACAGGAATGCAGATATACGAACTTCGAGTTTCGGTTTTCGTGGTTTGATGGCTGAATACGCAAAGAGCGCGCGCGCGTGCCATTCAAAAATACCAAGTTTATATTGTTCGAATTTGTTGTTACATTTGTAGAAATTACGCCTTAATTCGACATTTGCGCATATAAGTTCGCATATCAAAATCGATTAATTTTATATTTGCTTTTGGTACCTATGTGTCTCGTCAATGTACTCGTATATCGTAGACGGGATTAAAATTATTAATAGGCGAAAGAAAGGCAGAGAAATTCCGCCATTTTGTCCGTTGTATTTCTTATTAGTCTGTGATTTTGACGTTTCTTTTAGCTGACAAATGTGGCGGCGATATACTTTAAGAATAATAAATGAAAATTAAATGAAGTCGTATATTTCGGAAAATTAATTAATTGTCGCTGTC
The DNA here is from genome assembly GCA_963854355.1 of Epinotia brunnichana. Lineage (NCBI taxonomy): Eukaryota > Metazoa > Arthropoda > Insecta > Lepidoptera > Tortricidae > Epinotia > Epinotia brunnichana. The sequence continues at coordinate 50,400,303 of OY977936.1, forward strand.
GGATAAAAACTATCCTAAGTTGCAGCTGGAATAATAATGTACCTATATAAAATGTTTCATATTTTTCCGTCCATGGGATGCTGAGAACATTCGTACCACAGAAAGCTTAGTTTCAAACTGGCTGATTCTTTTTTTAATTTAGAGATTTATTATAAGTGGAGATGGAGATTATAAGTGGAGATAAGATTAATAAGTTAGCATTTAAGTATAAAATAGGATTAAAAACGATGTTATTATTATGTTATGTATATTAAGCATAAAAGAGACTTACCTGCAGGCAAACTGTTCAAGTTCAAACAGTTTTGCAGGGACATGTTTTAGAATAAGTTTTTTTATATCTTTGGTTAATAAATAAAAATAATAAAAATAAAATAAGACAGGCAGACACAAAGACAGACAGATAGACAGACAACGGGACAGGTGAAAGTAAATAAAAGCTTGTAAAAAAAGCAAAGGCAACGCCGTATCGACGGGATTGTCTTGTGTAAGAGTAGTTATTTGAGCAAGTTTAAGTTTGTTTTATAAATGCAGAATCATCATCATAGCGGCAGGCAAATCACAAAATTCGGTCACAGCAGCGGGTCGATCACGTAACGCATTGTACGAACGTCGGGTAGGTCTAAATGTCACTTTTCATATGGAAAATTGACAGTTAAATTGTACCGACGCGCGTTCGGAACGTTACGTGATTACCCCTCTCTGGGCATATTTCTAACCATCGAACCTTAAAGGCTGAAACGCACTGAAAGCGATGGCGGTGCGGCGCGGCGCGGTGCGCCGCGGAGTTGGTACTGGTTGTAATGTTCGAACTAATGCGAAAGGGTCCGCACATATTATTACCTCGAACATTACAACCGGTACCGGACCCGCGCCGCACCGCACCGCACCGCCACCGCTGTCAGTGCGTTTCGGCCTTAAGTAATTGTCCGTATCTCTGTTGTCTAATTAGGCCTCAAGTGTACAACATGCAGAATTTGGCCAAACCGACGAACCATGCATGTCTTCCACTTCCACCATTCGTACAGCGTAAATCTACTGAAAACACAATAAATAGTAAAAATATGGTTCAAAAATACAACCTACTCGTACATTGTGAAAATTCTCCTAAACTCCTGTATCCAAATTTTTCATCTCTTCACAAAAATGGAAACTGAACCGTAATTAAACGCGAAGTTCAATAAAGAGCTCAGCCGCACCGAGCATACAGCATCTGATCCATCATTATCATATCGAGGGCCCACAGTCACAGACTAAGCCACAAACAGTATCTTATTTAACCTTCATATCATTAAACGTTGGTAGTAGTTATAGGATCAATCGTCAATCGATTAGAAATACTTTACAATGTTCTATAGAGTTCTAGATCTAGACAAACACAGTTCCCATACCACGCATATATTTGTTTGCAAGCAAGGTATCAGACTTATCTTCCAACACGGAATTGGTATATAATCCAGTAACTGTATACATCAAGAGCATGAGTCAAATCCGGTCGTTGTGATTTTTTGTAGACTTGTTTATGATGTTGGCGCAATTAAAAATCCAAGTTTGTGACTTTGAGTTTGAGTTTTTAAACTGAATAATTATATACCTATGTAACGTTTATAGTTAATATTGTATGCCCGAAAGGGTTGCCATTGTAACTCACACATTTATCATTAAGACCTAATTGTACATGGTAAACAATAAATGTTCTCTTTCTCTTTCTCTTTCTTGACCTTAGATTTTTGACAAAGTTGCGTTCGGCGCTCGAGGTCACAAACTTGGATTATTCATTGGGCCAACGTCATAAACAAAAAATCAGAACTACCGGATTTGACCCAAACTACCCCGTCCTTTCAGGCGACAAAGTTACTGGATTAATTAGAATGTGTTAGTTATTTTGTCAACTGGTTTAGCCCAGTGGGTAGTGACCTTGCCTACGAAGCTGACGGTCCTGGGTTCGAATCTCGGTAAAAGCAAATATTTGTTTCTGAGTCTTAGATGTTTTCTATGTATTTATATCTATTATATATGTACCCATAATACAAGCTGCATTGAGCTTACTATGGGGCTAGTTCGATTCGTGTATTAATTTCCTAATATGTATTTACTTATCTGTCAACCAAAATTCTCTATTTTCATAGCTTAGCTCGCATCGAAACCCGGGGAAACATGTTTAACGAAGCTGAGTTTTTAATACGGAGGAATGCAATAGCTTTGACCTTGCTAGCTGCTTAAGAAGCCAATGAATATTAAATTCAGTTGATAAATCAGACAAGCCTGTAAAACTTGTCTTAATCTCGATAATAGCTCTGCAAATAGAGCTATGTCAGGGATTAGTCTAAATAGGCCTAATCTCAGCAGTATGCTGCGCCACCGCCGTTAACTCTTTACCATTCACTATACTGTATTAACTGTATCTGATTTAACCACCCACCACAACCAATACGGGTACCAAAAATCCGTGTGGCGCAGAATAGGGTAGGTTCTCATGTGTCAGAGAGGCAGAGGCCATCTTTGGGTCATCGAGCCAGCGTAAGAAAGTGAGTATACTGTGTCTGTACGTACTGCGCCGGAAGCGAGTCTCGCCGGGAGGCGCAACGATATTGCTGTGTGCTCTGCAAATATTTGCGCGCCCGCCGCCCGCCCCGCTACTTACCGGAGTTAAATCAATATTTAAATCATTCCAAACTTTGATTAATTTGCAGACATTATTGTTTACAATGATTTCGTGGAGGATTAAAAGTGTATTAATTCATAACGGTCGGTATTTGTGAAATTGCATTGTTACTTAGGGTACCCTAAAATGGCCGGTAGCAATAGTAGACCAATCAAATTAGCTTACCCTGGACATAATTCGTAAACTCGTTGTTTTTATGGTTTTATCGGATTTTACTATTCAGTATCAAATATTAATGAAATATATTAAGTAAAAAATCCGCGATCGTAACCGTATTTAAAAAAAACACGAGTTAACGTACACTACCTAACTTTTTTTTTAAAGTTAAAAAGGTAACCAAATACCTTGTTAGTATAACTTTGAGGTGCATTCAAATGCGATCACTTAATAGCAAAATTAAACTGAAATCAAATTCGCATATACGTTTTTTTTCACAGTTTTCCTCTAATCTCATTATCTAGACAAGCCAAAATGGTAATACATTTTTAAATTGCAGTTATCTATAATTTCTGGTAAGCTAAGCCAGAAAATGTGTAACTTACTGAAATTTCTTTATTAATGATTTGATTGGTTGGTTGATTAATTAGTTTAATTTTGATTTCTTTAACTGGAATGCAAGCGTCATATCATAATAGAGGCACTTTTACAAAGTTACATATTATGCTGCACTTATGAATTCAAAATTTGTTAAAAATTTAGATTTTTGGTTTTTTTTCAATGACGCGGAACCCTAAAATGTTTAATTCTTTATTTTAACGATAACTATCAATACTTTACATCATAGAAAAAGAAAATTACAGTTATCGAATTATGTCCGGGTTTACCTAATTTGATTGGTCTATAGGCTTTTGTTTTTATTATATATGTCGAGGAATGAAAAAGTTCATCCCTCCTAGATCTTATTAAAAAGCTGTCAAGGTCCAAAAGTAACGAACCTTTTAATTCCAAACAACACAACATTAGCGAAATATTTATATCTTAGATCTTAAACTACCTATATACTTACCGAAAACACGGGCCCACCTTTATGACGCCACAGGTACATGGTTAATTTCCACATTTCCTTACCAATTTACCACACGAACTGCTCTCCGAGAGTTCATCCTCCTAGCGTTATTCCCAGTTGTGCCCCTAAAGGAGCCTGGGGTCCGCTTTGACACCTAATCCCAAGATTTGGCATAGGCACAACTTTTACGTTCGAACGCGACTGCCATCTGACCTTCCACCCAGAGGAAAAACTAGACCTTATTGGGATTAGACCGGTTTCCTCACGATGTTTTCCTTCACCGAAAAGCTAACGGTAAATATTCCGTACATAAGTTCCGAAAACTCATTGGTAGGTACGAAAACGAATAATATTTAAGGAGTTCCGTCGATTCCTCAAGGATCTCTGAATTTTGGAAATCGGTCCAGAATTGACTGAGAAATAGGCGAACATACAATAAAAAAAATGTATAGTGGAACATATAACCTCATCCTCTTTTTAAGTCGGTTAAAACCATGCTTACAAGAAATTGGCTTCATAAATAAATAAATAAAATAAATATTAGGGGCCAATCTTAAAAAAATCGAACTAGCCCAGCCCTATCCCATAGTAAGCTCAATAAGGCTTGTGTTACGAGTACTATAGTAAGCTCAATAAGGCTTGCGGTATGGGTACTATAGTAAGCTCAATAAGGCTTGCGGTATGGGTACTATAGTAAGCTCAATAAGGCTTGCGGTATGGGTACTATAGTAAGCTCAATAAGGCTTGCGGTATGGGTACTATAGTAAGCTCAATAAGGCTTGCGGTATGGGTACTATAGTAAGCTCAATAAGGCTTGCGGTATGGGTACTATAGTAAGCTCAATAAGGCTTGCGGTATGGGTACTATAGTAAGCTCAATAAGGCTTGTGTTATGAGTACTAGGCGCCGTTATACAACGTGTCCCGAAAGTCAACGTCAAGTCAAGACGTCAACGGGGCCCCTAGGCCAATTCATAAAATTCTTTGCCGAAAAAATAAATAAAAATAAGTAAAACTAAGTATTATACCTAATGTATTATTCGAACCCAGGACCGTCAGCTTCGTAGGCAGGGCACTACCCACTATAACACTAGGCTACACCGGGCGTCTTTCGAAGTAATATACGATAAAACAGTCTATATATTTAGAAAAAAGCGGCCAAGTGCGAGTCTGACTCGCACATGAAGGGTTCCGTTAGATAAATTGCGGTTTACGATTTATGACGTATTAAAGAGAAAGAGAAAGAGAAAGAGAACATTTATTGTTTACCATGTACAATTAGGTCTTAATGATAAATGTGTGAGTTACAATGGCAACCCTTTCGGGCATACAATATTAACTATAAAAGTTACATAGGTATATAATTATTCAGTTTAAAAACTCAAAGTATTCTTTTAAATCATAAAATACATTTTCTGTCAACCATCGTTTTAATTGGCGCTTAAATTGATTTCCGCTCAACATTTTTAGGCTAATGGGTAGATGGTTGAAGACTTTGATAGCGGTGATAAAGGTGCTCCTATAATAGGTTGCGTTTTTGATCGCTGGCAGTGAAATGTTGTACATATACTGTGATCGTAAATTGTTACGCTGTTCTGAGCAGAAGTTAAAATTATATTTATGATTTATTACATAGGAACACAGCTCTAAAATATATAATCCAGTTAAGGTTAGAAATTTCTTTTCCCTAAAAATATTTCTAACGGACTCAGTATTGTACAAGCGGTATATAATGCGGAGACATTTTTTTTGGAGAATGAAAGTAGTTTTGACATTAACAGAATTACCCCAATAAATTACACCATAATTCAACAAAGGATAAATATTTCCATAATATGCATTTCTTACAATATCTTCTGAGCAAGTACTTGATAAGACGGATAAAGCATAGCACTGACTGGATATTTTTTTATTTAACTTTTCTATATGAGATTTCCAATTTAAATGTGAATCTACAGAGACGCCTAAAAAGTTGGTACTGTTTATGTTTTGTATAATAGCTCCCCCGTGTTCAACATTCAAGTTTATTGGGTTTGTTTTGTAATTTCTAAATTGTATCGTTTTTGTTTTATCTACGTTTACTTTTAAGTTAATTGATTTAAGCCAGTTGACAACAGTTTGAAGAGTATTGTTAATTTTTTCTTGAAAATTGGATCCTGAGTTTTTTCCAGAGAATAATATGGTTGCGTCATCAGCAAACATTACGCAAAGTTCATCTATGATGTTTGGCATATCATTAACATACAGTAAAAATAACAGCGGACCAAGGATGCTGCCTTGAGGTACTCCAACTTTAATATGTTGAAATTTAGACTGTGTTTGCTGTATAGTTTTAGTTTTCTTATTATATTTTTCAATAACCGTGGCTTGCTGTCTATCTTTTAAATAACTTTCAAATAATTTATGTACATTACCTCTAATACCTACGTTACTAAGTTGCGATAACAAAATCTCATGCACTACACAATCAAATGCCTGGGACATGTCTAGAAATAATGCAATACAGGGCCTTTTATTATTGATTTCATCCCATATATGTTTAAACAATTGAAACACTGCATGTGTTGTTGACTTTCCTCTTTGGAATTAAAAAAAAACTACCTACTAGATCTCGTTCAAACCAATTTTCGGTGGAAGTTTGCATGGTAATGTACATCATATATTTATTTTAGTTTCATGATTCTCTTATTTTAGAAGTTACAGGGGGGGGGGGGCACATTATGTACCACTTTGGAAGTATCAGTTTAGAAAAAAAATATGTAAGAAACCATACTTAATGTCATTTTTGAAGACCTATCCATAGATACCCCACACGTATGGGTTTGATGAAAAAAAAAAATTTGTGTTTTAGTTTTAGTTCTAAGTATCCCCAAAAATGTATAGTTTTTTTTTTTAATTTTTCTGTGAAAATCTTAATGCGGTTTACAGAATACATCTACTTACCAAGTTTCAACAGTATAGCTCTTATAGTTTCGGAAAAAATTGGCTGTGACATACGGACGGACAGACAGACAGACTTGACGAATCTATAAGGGTTCCGTTTTTTGCCATTTGGCTACGGAGCCCTAAAAAACCGAATGAGGCTAGAAGTACCTATAAAACCTGTGGTACGTCCTTGAGCTATTTGTAATCACAAATGATGTTCGGCCCGCTTTGTCAAAGCCCTCATCCCCTTTTAGTCCACACTATCCAAAATATGCTAAAGAGAATAACATCGCTTCTAAACGGAGCGATTAACAGGGTTGAGAGCGTAGAACTGTTTAATTTCTCAAGCTCGTATCTAATCGATATGTAATCGAAATCGCAACCCTATCCCATAAAACATAAAGTTCAAATTCAAATTAAACCGTGTAAATGTTTACCGTGCCCAGTGTCGCAAGTCCCGGGGGATCGTGTACAAAACTCTACTGGCACTTAATTAAGGGGAAGCGACGAAGGGAATAGATTTCAATTAACATAACGTAACGCCCACGGTTCTTTTGTTTGTTCCAAATTGAAAATCTGGATAAATGGTGATTTGGAACCGAAGTTGATGTCATAAGTTCTGTCGACAAGGATAGAGGCCGTTATGTAGACAGAGTTTCAGTGGTAAGGCTGAGAGACTTGATATATTATCATTATTATCTCTTTCTCATGCTACATTTACACGCTTGCCGAGGCTTGGCAAGCGTCTACAAGCTCCAAGCTTTTAAGCCTGCATCACACCGGCGCGGCCTGCGGTGGCGGACCATAGTAAATTTGACAGCTAATGAAAAGTTTTGTATGGTCCGCCGCGGCCAGGCCGCGCCAGTCTGTGAGAGGCCTTAGAAACGCTTGGACGTCATTTACACGTGTCGTGAATGGTCATGATTCACGATAGTATTTACATTGGTGTTTATAATTATGTCTTAAACAGCCGATTTATTTGGCTGAGGGCTGACAGATGTCGAAATCGAAACATCGGACAAACGATTTTCGACCCAAGTATAGAACTTCGTTTGCTTCGCGCGCTCGTTCGACTATCCAAAACTAAACATTTTAATGTTTTCAAAATTACACGCAGATCTTCCCGTCTCGACTATAAAATGTAGGTGAGAGGTCACCATAATAAAAATAATTAATGTGGCCATTTAATATTAATTTACTAATGTAGTTGTATAAGTGTTTTGTAACTAACAATGCTATGGATCTAAGGAATCTGAAAACAAAAATAAAAAAAAAAACAATATATTTTTTTATTTTTTTATAATAGTGACCCCATAATCTAAGTACTAAGTAGGTAGAGCCTCCTTTTCCGGAGTAAACGAGTTTTCTTGTAAACGAGCTATACACGATGATTTTTAATCCGTGAACAGGAACCATTTTTTCTAACTCAGTAATTGAAGGGGATTACGTTAAAGTAGTAATTACGTGGAAACAAACTTGTTTTTTTAAAACATAATTTTAATTTTGAGTTAAATTTTAACCTAAAATCCTTGTCACTCTACTACTTTATCGGTTTTAATGAGTTTGTAACCTCTTTACAAACTTATTAGCAATTGACAATTTATGAGTACCTAAACCATGTCCTTGACATTGTCAATCACTTTTGTCCCGCCATACTGATGGCACTTGACGTATCGTAGTTAAACTTTATTATACTGTACGATGACCATGTATTCAATGGTTACTTGTTTTAACTATGTTTTCACTTTTAATTAATTAAGCAGTGAAGAAATTACGCCAGACCTCGCCGAATAAGTTTAATTTGGGCTAAATTTTAATATTTTCCCACTCCTGTTCACGGATTAAAAATCATCGTGTATAGATTCTGCTCCCCCGTAAACCGCTGTAAGTATTACAAATTTCATGATAATCGTTAGAGCCGTTAGTTAGTTAGTTATACTGGGCGTTTTCCGCAAGTCGACATCCATTGTGCCTATTTTGCGTGAAACGGCGGTGTGGCGCTACTCTAACCACCCCAGCTCGTTTAAAAAGTTGGTGAGTGCCTTGGTGTTGCTGACTGCGTCCCGTAGTGTGTTTGGAGAACCTAGGTGCTACATTCTGTATACTTCTACCTCCTTGCAGTCCAGTAGTATATGTTTGGTCGTTTCTTCTGCCTCCATGCACGCTCTGCACATGGGGCTGTCTGTGATACCTAAGTTATAGAGGTGTCTGTTCAAGGTGTTGTGTCCTGTTATTATACCCACTATCTTGCGCAGTTGGTTTCTATGTGTCCTTAGTAGCGTGGTTGTGAGTTTGTAGTCGCGTTTCGACAGAATCTCTTTGGTATGTCTGCATGTGTCTATCTCCTCCCTGCAGTATCTTTGGTGTAGGTCTTTAGTGTGTTGGTCCAGTTGATTGTATATGTAGCTTTGTGGCAGGGGCAAGATTGGCTCCGGTCCGTATGCCGTTGTTTCTGAGCCTTTCCTGGCCAGTTCATCCGCTGCATCGTTTCCCCTTGAGCCACTGTGCCCCTTGATCCATTGTATAGTAACTTTGTTTTTATCTGCGCACACCTCTGTGAGGTTTAAGTGACATTCGTATATCAAGCTAGATGTGATGTTATCACTGCTCATTGCTTGTAGTAACGATTTACTGTCTGAGAGTATCCGTATGTTTGTGTTTTCGACTTGTCGTCCCTTTATGGCATTGCAGGCTTCAATTATCCCTACGCATTCAGCCTGGAATACCGTGTTTTGTACACCCAGTGGTTTGTATATGTGTTTGTTTAAATCCTCTGAGAACACACCATTTCCTGTTCCCGTATTTGTTTTTGAACCATCTGTTTAGAGCCGTTTTCAAAACTCATTTACAAACAAACAAATAAAGATACAAGTGTTGCTCATTCGATATAACATATTTATAGAATTTAAATTATAACAGTAGATAATGTAACAATAGCAACTGCAAGAATTTATCCTGCAAAATAAACTTGCGAACAGTAACTAACTCACTTATACTTCCGAAACTGAGACAATGAAGGAAAGCAAATAAGAGGGAGTATTCTTTTAAGAATTTGAATAAATTTCCACTAAAGACGGACGGGGTTCTCCCGTTACAAAGAAAACGAGACCTAATAAAAATGGCGGGGGAAAACGTTCATTTTTAAAGCAGTGTCGGGTAGATATAAAAGCAGTAGGTAACTAAGTGTTTCCAGAATGTGACTCTCAAAATGGAAGTTGCGGGTTCGAATGCTGGCTCGCACCAATCAGTTCTACCGCATTTGTGTTCAAAATATCATTTGATATCTTCATATCAATTATTTATTCGAATTTTTACGGCCTTATTCTTCTACGTTGCTTTTTTATCTAGGATATCAAAGGGAATATGATTCAAGCGACACTGCCGCGAAAAGACTCATCCTGAAGAAGAACTCCCGAAAAGTTCGAATCATGTCGCCCGTAGTGATATTTAATGCGTTAGTTCACCCATTTAATTATTATTATATTTAACATGTCTCACGAAAGTTTACGTACGATAATCAATGTACCTCGAACTATAAAGTAAATGTTTTTTGCGTTTTAAATGGCTTTCCTTGAAATCGCATGACGATGACGCACGATTTTTCTAATATTACCTAAGTATATGGAATATAATTTTATAGACCCAAGAATATCTATTTAATTTCATCATTGGGCTGGCAGCTCATATGACAAAAAATAATCAAGGGGACCCCGGTCTCGTTTAGAATGCAACCAATATGGAATAGGTACCATCTATCCAGAAAACATTTTGTATTCGACTGACATCGTACCTAATCGGTTCGTACTAACTGGAAGTTAGGTAAACTGGTTCGACTGTAGCTCAGCGGTCGGTAGCTTAGGTCTTGAGATTCATTGGCCGAATCAGCTTGTGACCTTAATTTTTTTACGACGTTATTCGAAACAGTTTTTGTAGAGGAACAAATGTTTGTATGGAAGCAACTACATTTAAAGAACATTAATACCCATTTACTCTTGGAAAGTAAATAAAAAAACTTTTTTTTTATAAACTTTTAAGGTTCATATCTTTTTATGATTTTAATTATATTTTATAATTTATACTTTATTACAATCATTTGATGGTTTACTATCCATTTAGCAACACGATGTTATCAAATTTAACACCACGCCACAAGCCTATTGTATATACTTGGTCCATTCAAAAAACAACTACCGTCGTCCAAACGAAGAAACGAGCATTATTTGTTTGAACAAATAAATGTATCGACCCTTATTGTGAGATACAATCGTAACCTAACGTTACGTAACTAATACGAGATCGAATAAACGCGCTTCGAATAGATTTCGATCTCGCTACGGTATTCTTTGATTCGACCCGTCAAACTTGTAACTCACACTGCCGTTGGACTACGAAACCAACTGCAAAACGTTAGGCACTTTGCGTTTAGTTTTCGATGCGTAATTTAACGTTCGATTCGTACTACCAATCGGTAGTGTGAGACATTTCGAATCGAAGAATACCGTCGCGACTGTAGTTTACTATTTCACTTGCAAAATGGCCCGTGATATCGTATTATTCCGTCAAGAGTTACCGTAGATCCGATCGAAATTTATCTCAAATTTAAGAACTTATAAAAATAAGGGTTTTGAATTGACAACATATATCCGCAAAATTCGGATTATCGCGTATTATGTATTTAAAAATGCAAATAAATGGCCCCCGCGCCGCCATATTGTATCGACAGTCGACACTGTCTACGTCGCGATGCGCGTATTCTGTAATCTCATAACCGACAAACATTTAAATTAAAACGATAAATGCTAGTGATATAAGGTTGAATATTGGAAAATCGTGAACGAACGTGAAGTCGATAGCGAATTAAGTAATGTAGGTATAAGTGCCTCACGTTACAGTTTGGATTTTTAGTTCTATGAGTGACCACCAGGGGCGGTGTATAGACTGTTCATACTAAATCTTGACGATAGGCGGTAGCGTCGATAGTAGACGCGACTCACTTCAATCCCACGCTAAGGGTGCGTTCGCTCGCGTTGTGTTTTCACTATCGCACGGAGCACGTCACGTGAAACGCCTAAATAATTCTCTCTCAGAGCAACTGCTCGGCTCGCACGCTTCTAGCTTGTGTGTGAATCTCGTTTTCACTGAATAAATGAGTGAGCGAGCAATCGCTGAGTCCAACCGAATCGTCACGTAACAAATACGTTCGCTCACTCCAGTGTTTTCATTTACCGCAAGAACGAACGAATGCTCGCTCAGAACTGTTCAGAACACAAAGTGAAAACGCCGCTTTATGAATCATGGTCCCAAGTTAAACTAGCCAAGGGTGGTGAGGCGAAAAATAGGCTGTGAATCGCATAGGGTGTCAAAGGTCAGCCCGCCAATTCGTCACTCGGTCACACCATTAATTTCTATACAGAAATACCATGAACGCTTTTACAGCACTTTCGATAACATCAAAACGACATTAGGGACGTATTTTTCCTACGTACGCGTCCATTGGAGAAAGGAAAAAGTGTTTTAAACATAAATCAGGCCACGTATATGGACAAGCGGGGCGGTCGGCGGCGCGTGGCCCGCAGCGAAACACGCGCAGGCACAATCACATGTCTAATTTAATTATTGTACTAGTACCTACTTAACGTTATCGATAACGATAATATTAGTAGGTACCCAACGTTATCGATATCGATAAATTATGATTATGGACATCGTCGGGTCCACTGCAGAGATGGGCAAATTTGTATTCGCGAATAAATCCACGAATAACCCACGAATAATGTATAATTTACCTTTTTACTTCATCTAAACAGGGTCCATCCAAATTTTTACCCCCGATGACATTATTTTCGGGATGAAAGCTATCCGTTGTCCTTCTCCGCGGCTCAAACTATCTCTATACCAAATTTCATCTAAATGGGTTACATCCAAATTTTCAACCCCAATTTCACCCCCTTAAGGGATGATTTTCGGGATGAAAACTATCCTATGTCCGTTTTTAGGACTCAAACTATCTCTTAACCTAATTTCATCTAAATGGGTTTCATCCAAATTTTTACCTAGCTTATTTTAATTTATTCGAGAATATAAATTTGCCCATCTCTGGTCCACTGTATGAACAGAAAAGAGAAAATTCCTTTACAATACATAGTTAAGAGTCTGACCAGCGACTCGTGACAGTGAAAAATAACGGCAAATTTAAAAAAAAACGCATGCTGGTAACACGAAATGTATGATGGAGGCGTCATAGGTACTTATAACTGACAGTTTATTTCATAGGTAAAATTGTTGCCATATAAAGAATTTGATAAAAATGCTATTGTCACGACTCGCTGGTCAGACTCTATCTGACACTAATCCGATTTATTGTGTGAAATAATAACAGAACAAATATTTCATACAGTTTATTTCTCACATATTTACAAATCATAAGTTATTTTTCATTAGCTTTTTTTTAATATATATATTTTTCTACTCCTGTACCGTTCCCGGCTAGCACACTAGCAAAATGACGACTTTTATGCACATGTTTTATGTCCACAACCGAAGTATAAAATTTTACCGTCATGAGCTAACATGCTATACCATCATTTACGTAAAATGTGACCATTTATATGTTTTGCACATAAAACCATTTGCTTTACGTCAAATGCTAACATGCTCTTGATTTTGGCACATAAAACTTGACGATATGAGCCGTTGACGGACGAAATTTTATGTAGGTCACTCGAGACCCCGGATAAATTTTAACACTATGAAAACAATATAATTTTCGCAGGATTTCTCCGATTTCTGTCACAACACATACGGTTTCAGTCTCAAAACTCCTATCGTCTCCTGAAACAATGATCTAGCATTTTTAATTTTAGCTAGATCATGATTACTAACTATAAATTAGTATAAATAACGCAATGATTATGATTTTTTGCTTGTGTTGTAATAAAGTATATTACACAAATTTACAAATATTATTGATTCTATTATAAACTAACATGTGTTTTGGTACTCGCTAAATTACTTAAAACCACTACGTAAAACTTTTTGTGGGGTGGGAGTAACGTAAATAAAAACAAAAAACTATTATAACACAACTTAATACAGGAGAACAACTGTTTAGTAAACTGTGCAGTGCTTATCATTACTCTTTAATTAGGTAGTATTATAATAGACTTCTAACCATAGACTACTATTGAACGAATGAAATGAATGTAATAATTTTGCTACGTATATTTTACGCTATGGCATAAATATATGCTGCGTGATTACCATGTTAGCTAAGTAACGTAAAAATGGGCACAATCGTAAAGTTATACGTCCGAACGTAAATATATGTCCGATTAGTGTGCTAGCTGGGCTGTCATTTATATAGGCTGTAGCTCAAATACAATGACACCACTAATAAGTCATCGCAAAACTCTATGCTCTATGGCCCAAAAACGCACTGTTTAGAGTACTTTTTTGGTTCATACATTTTTCATAAAAGCACTGTTTAACTTTTTTTTAAATCGGCCGCTAATGCCGCTATATTGCAGTGGTGCCAACTTCATAAACAAATATTTCGAAATAAAAGTATTTATTTACGATTTAACATTTGTATATTATACATTATTTACTACAATAATAATAAATCATCATCTATTGTGTGTTAAATTACATGTTTTATAAATTCTTCGAATAATAAACAGTTCGAATTCGGTCCGGGTCCGGATTCGGTTTGGTTCGGATGGCAAGTGCAAACAATTAAAAAAAAAACAAACCATAAGCAAGAGCTGTCACATTTCCGATTTCCCACCAAAATACAGTTCAAAATGAAAAGACGAAAGATGATAAACTATTAATCCTAAACTATTAAGATTTTATTCGTGTTTGTGAAGACAAAAGTGTGCGTTCCTTTTAACATGGTCGAAGAAATTAATAACTGCACTCCTGAAGAAATTGCGTGAGTAGCAAAAGTACGAATAGCTTGCTGCCTGAAAAGTTTAACTATTCTTTAGTCTGCTATTTATTTAAAATTTGTCGTAGAAAAAGTATTGTATGCAACGGTGTATAACTGGTCTAAAAACGCTCGTGGCGTCTTTAATTGCGATGCTCGCCAAGGCTCGCATCGCAACCCACGCCACTCGCCTTTTAAGACCCTTCTTATACAACAGTTGCATAAAATACTATTATTTTTTTAGTTTTGGTAATTTGGTTAGCTTGGGAGTTGGGGTCGCATTTAATGTCAGAAAGAGAAAGTACGGAAGTAGAAGATAGCATGAGTCCGCTATAGCAAAAGCACAGATAAAAAAAACCGGCCAAGTGCGAGTTGGACTCGCGCACGAAGGATTCCGTACCATTATCTATAAAAACGGCAAAAAAATCACGTTTGTTGTATGGGACGAGCCCCCCTTAAAAGATTGTTTTTTTTTTTTTTAGTATTTGTTGTTATAGCGGCAACAGAAATACATAATCTGTGAAAATTTCAACTCTCTAGCTATCACGGTTCTTGAGATACAGCCTGGTGACAGACAGACGGACGGACGGACGGACAGCGAAGTCTTAGTAATAGGGTCCCGTTTTACTCTTTGAGTACGGAACCCTAAAAAGAAGCGGGTTGTGTCGGAGAAAAAACCGTGAATTAAGTTTAAGTGGATACTTCTTGGTTGGCTATACCCGTTAAATATATATTTGAATTAATTCACTAAAATCTGTATAAGTACAGATAAATCGGTATATATGGCAACATTGACTGACGTAGCTCATTCATTTAACTCGCGATACATTGAAAACTAGCTACCCGCGCGGCTCCGCCGCGTGTACAAAGAACCTAGGCGAAGCGAAGGTATAAAAATATAGCACATACTTAATCCTGTAGCTCCATCACGACATAGTATAAAACAAAGTCGCTTCCCGGTGTATGTCTGTCCCTATGTATGCTTAGATCTTTAAAACTACGCAACGGACATTGATGCGATTTTTTTAATAGAGTGATTCAAGAGGATGGTTTATATGTATACTTGCATGTATTATACAAATAAACCCGTGCGAAGCCGGTCGCTAGTTCTACATATAACCTACTGAAGAAAGGGTTTTTAGAATAGGATGGGTATAGTTTCTGAGATTACCCCCAACATACGAACTTAAATTTCACAGACATTACACCTGTTTATTATTAGTATCGCCACAGATCAAAGAATACTGAATCGGGGACCGTTAATGGTTTAAAATAATATTTTACCTGTTATACTTGCATTTTGCATTTGACTATTTATACCGCTAAATAGTTTATCTACGCACATATCATTAGTGCTCTAAAATGCGTTCAGAAACCGTCGGTAATGACCAGCATTATTACAACCAATTTTACTATGATAATTGATAACTTTCTTGTCTGTGGTAGTAGGTAAAATCTGTACTGTAATGTAATTACAGTACAGATTATCGGTATCGTTATGAGTTTAAATTTGGAACAGCTGTCAAAACTCAAGTGGGTCTCTTGTCTAGTATCTATAGATATTAAAACAGTTATCGATACGAAACGTCAATTTATTAAGTTTTTTCATTTCACCTTTTTAATTTTTTTTTCTTTTTTACTTTTTAACTTTTTTTTTAACTTTTTTTCACTTTTTTTTTTACCTTTTTCACATTTTTTTTACTTTTTGAACTTTTTTTTCCGCTTTTTAACTTTTTTTTACTCTTTTTTAACTTTTTTGCACTTTTTTTATATTTTTTTAATTGTTTGCACTTTTTCTTTACTTTGTCACTTTTATTCCTTTTTTACCTTTTTTTTTTTACTCTTTTTCCATTTTTTTTCACTTTTTTTTCATTTTTTTGCTGTTTTTACTTTTTTCACTTTTTTTTTACTTTTTCTAACTTTTTTTTACTTTTTTTAAATTTTTGTCACTTTTATCCCTTTTTCCTTTTTTTTTACTTTTTTCACTTTTTTTTTACTATTTTTTCTTTTTTTTGCGGTTTTTTACTTTGTTTACTTTTTTTTAACTTTTTCTAACTTTTTTTACTTTTTTTTCAATTTTTGTCACTTTTTTACCTTTTTTTCACTTTTTTTTCATTGTTTTTGCTGTTTTTTACTTTTTTACTTCTTTTGTACTTTTTCTAACATTTTTTACTTTTTTTTAATTTTTTTTTTTTAAATTTCCCTTTTATTTTCACTTTTTTTTTTTAAGATAACTTACAGGTAGCACTAGTAGCAATGCAGGTCATTTTCCTACGGCTTCTGAACCCATCTTAGAGTACTTATGATATGTGTTTAGATAAAGTAGTGTATGCAACTGTACATAATTAGGCCTTAAAACACTCGTGTGATCCTATTATGAAACTCGCTGACGCTCGTTTCATAAAACCACACTCGTATTTTAAGGCCTCTCATTATGTATCAGTAGCATAAACTACTATTAATACTAATTTACGTTTCCCAGTATTTTAGACATATTTTACGTTTCCCAGTATTTTAGACATATTTTACGTTTCCCAGTATTTTAGACATATTTTACGTTTCCCAGTATTTTAGACATATCGGTTTCACAAATTAAAATTTATATAACCTACCTGTAATCAAAATATAATTATCTGAACCTGATATAATTTGGATGGTATTCTAGTCAGGTCAACAAAGTCGCCAATGGGAGTCCCCAGCATCCGCAAAGAAAATTTTGTAATCGAGTTTCGTTTTCTACATCTTTGTAGGTAGGTGGTAGGTACTGGAAATTAGGCGAGCCTTTTGGCGCCTACGGCATTGTGCTAAGTAAGGTTAAAAAAACCGGCCAAGTGTCGGGCCACGCTCAGCGTAGGGTTCCGTAGTTTTTCATCCGTCACAGTGTGTAAAATTATTTTGTAATTTTTTTCAAAAACTATTCAACCTTCTTCTTCTACCTAGACCTATCAAGTTCAAAATCATTTTCCTAGAAAGTTTTTATAAAGTTCTACTTGTGAATTTTTTTCATATTTTTAAAACTTATGGTTCAAAAGTTAGAGGGCGAGTGCCACCCCACATTTTTTTTACTTCTGGAGTGATTATCTCCGAAAATATTAACATTATCAAAAAATAATTTTAGCAAGCCCCTATTTATTTTTAAATACCTATCCAACAATATATCACACGTTAGGGTTGAAATTAAAAAAAACACTCTCCACGTTACGTATAGGGGAGGTACCCTAATAAAAAAAAAAACACTTTTTATTTTACCACTTTGTCCGCGTGATTGATATAGTACCAAATTTCAGCTTTCTAGTGCTAACGGTTACTGAGATTATCCGCGGACGGACGGACAGACAAAGCGAAACTATAAGGGTTCCTAGTCGACTACGGAACCCTAAAAAGCCGTCTATGGGGTCCATGACAATTAATGTTGTTGTTGTTCTACGTCCGTAGGAATAACCCTAGAAACCCTACACGTGACCTCCGGGTGGTGCTAAAAGAACAACAAACTCGGCAGCTGCACTGTTCCTTCTGAACCTCGCAGCGCACACTGGAACTCTATCAGCGACATCAATACGAATACATGTACTCGTAACTATGTACCAGTGTGTAACCGCCATACGATAAAAAAAAAATGACAATTAATGGATTTAATTAAACCTCATTCTTCTCCCAACATCTCGAATATGGGAATATAAGTTTGTATATAAGTTTTTTTGAAGTAAAAAATACATGGCAAATAATACTGACGTCTCCATGTCAATAAAAAAATTAATCCACAGTTGACACAATACGTCTGTCAGTTTTTATAATCATTGAAAAAAGATATTTTTTTATCAGTTTTGTTAATTTCTAAGTGTTGTATCCATATGTGGCCGACTCAACATTTATAATTTCTTATGCTGAAGAACTTACTGCAGGTTTGAGTTCAATTCTTGTTTATAATTTTACATTGTCATCTCAAGTCAAAACAGGATTTACGTCACGTGATGTCACGCAGCCAAAGTCACGTGGTCAGCGCACAGTAGTTTCTTTTTTTTTTATTTATATTTCAGAACTTTCTTATTTATATTTCAGAACCTTACCGATTAAAAATTAAAAAACGAAGACCTTATTGCAAATCTGCAGCATGAGACGAATCGAATGACATATAATTTGTCAAAATCGGACCATAACTGTAGATCTGATGGCATGTACAAAAATCGGGCTCGCGTAATAATAATATAGATAGATGGCGGTCATTTCAGCATTATTTTCATGTCCGCCACATAAACTAAATAACATTTTGTGATTAACAACTAATGGTAAATAAAGAAGGATAAAACATGTAACAAACAATTATTTGAAATCAGATTAGGCTTCTCTATAAAAAGTTATTCCGGAAGTCACGTGATACATTTTGAACTGAGGGCCTACCGCTAACGGCATTCGAAGTTTTCCCTCTCTGTCGCACTTATGTACGAACTCGTAAGTGTGACAGAGAGGGGAAACTTCGAATGCCTTTCGCGGTAGGCTCTCTGTACTGTACCCCTATACAAGAACGCGAGCGAAGAAGTATCCACTTCAAAACTTGTCACTTGTCAGAACTGGTTTTGATGCTGAATTTGAGCAAATGGACGTCATTCTACTTTTTGTTCCTAGTTGCGCGACACTGGGAGACCTTACTTTGATTGGGAGCCGTGCTTCCGGACACGTATCCACACGTGCCGAATCACGCTGCAGGACTGCATGCAGGCCTGCCGATTTCGCTCGTGTAGCGGCTCTTATAATCGAAAGTTATAGTCATTATATTTGAGAAGTAAGAATATAAAATATTATAGTACTAACAGCCCAGCTAGCACACTAATCGGACATATATTTACGTTCGGACGTATAACTTTATGATTGTGCCCATTTTTACGTTACTTAGCTAACATGGTAACCTCGCAGCATATATTTATGCCATAGCGTAAAATATACGTAGCAAAATTATTACATTCATTTCATTCGTTCAATAGTAGTCTATGGTTAGAAGCCCATTATAATACTACCTAATTAAAGAGTAATGATAGGCACTGCACAGTTTACTAAACAGTTGTTCTCCTGTATTAAGTTGTGTTATAATAGTTTTTTGTTTTTATTTACTTTACTCCCACCCCGCAAAAAGTTTGACGTAGTGGTTTTAAGTGATGAAGCGAGTACCAAAACACATGTAAGTTTATAATTGAATCAATCATATTTGTAAGTTTGTGTAATATATTTTATTACAACACAAGCAAAAAATCTTAATCATTGCGTTATTTATAGGTAGTAACCATGATCTAGCTAAAATTCAAAATGCTAGATCATTGTTTCAGAAGATGATAGGAGTTTTGAAACTGAAACCGTATGTGTTGTGACTGAAATCGGAGAAATCCTGCGAAAATTATATTGTTTTCATAGTGTTAAAATTTATCCGGGGTCTCGAGTGACCTACATAAAATTTCGTCCGTTAACGGTTCATATCGTCAAGTTTTATGTGCAAAATCAAGAGCATGTTAGCATTAGACGTAAAAAAATAGTTTTATGTGCAAGACATATAAATGGTCACATTTTACGTAGATGACGGTATACCATGTTAGCTCATTACGGTAAAATTGTATACGTCGGTTGTGGACATAAAACATGTGCATAAAAGTCGTCATTTTGCTAGTGTGCTAGCCGGGCAGACGCTCGAATATGGTGCGTCGAATCGACGGACAGGTGCTGTGCGCTCGACACGCCACACCACCGCACCGCACAAAGACGGTCCAGTGCTTTTCGTGCTACCGTACAGTGATCACGTCGACATTCCTCCGACTCTATCCAATAAAATATGCAGCTCTAAGATTTAAAATTTTTTTTTACTTCCTCAGCCCAGCTAGCACACTAATCGGACATATATTTACGTTCGGACGTATAACTTTACGATCGTGACCATTTTTACGTTACTTAGCTAACATGGTAATCACGCAACATATATTTATGCCATAGTGTAAAATATACGTAGCAAAATTATTACATTCATTTCATTCGTTCAATAGTAGTCTATGGTTAGAAGCCTATTATAATACTACCTAATTAAAGAGTAATGATAAGCACTGCACAGTTTACTAAACAGTTGTTCTCCTGTATTAAGTTGTGTTATAATAGTTTTTTGTTTTTATTTAC
Source organism: Epinotia brunnichana (assembly GCA_963854355.1). Classification (NCBI taxonomy): domain Eukaryota; kingdom Metazoa; phylum Arthropoda; class Insecta; order Lepidoptera; family Tortricidae; genus Epinotia; species Epinotia brunnichana. The sequence goes on from OY977936.1 coordinate 50,420,971, forward strand.
GTTACTCCCACCCCACAAAAAGTTTTACGTAGTGGTTGTAAGTAATTTAGCGAGTACCAAAACACATGTTAGTTTATAATTGAATCAATAATATTTGTAAATTTGTGTAATATACTTTATTACAACACAAGCAAAAAATCATAATCATTGCGTTATTTATACTATTATTATTATTTGTTTGTGGGCCTTAATATGCCGCTTCGACCAGCAAGTGATCTATTGTGGCAGCCCTTGTTTTAGAGTTCACCGTTAAGTCCCGTTGCCTCCAGGAAATTCCAGATTCTTTGGGCGGTGATATGTTGTACTTCTTGTGGGTGCATTATGTGCCGCCCTAGGTAGGTACTTCTTTTATGCATGAGTGGTCCGCAGGAGCAGAGAATGTGCATTGCAGTCTCCTCTGTCTCCTGGCAGAACCTGCAAGTTGTGTCCTGCTTCATACCCATTTGAAACAGGTGTTTGTTCAATTTGCAATGTGTTGTCAGGATTCTTGTCACTGCGCAGGTTTTGTGCCTTTTGAATTGTAATAACTCTTTAGACAGCTTACTATTGAACCCTTCGATCAGGGCTTTAGCTTGTTTTTGTCCTTTGGTGAACTTCCACAGCTTGATTGCCTCTGATTTTTCCGCGTTGTTTAGCAGAGAATATGCTTTCCGTTATGTGATGCCACAGAACGGTTCCGGGCCGACTAGGGCCGTGTCTGCGCCCTGCCTTGCAAGTTCATCTGCTCTTTCGTTTCCTACAATGTCGGAGTGCCCTGGCACCCATCTGAGTATGACTTTGTTGGAGTTCGCCAGGGTGTTTAGATTATTTTTACAATAATGTATAGTTAGTAATCATGATCTAGCTAAAATTAAAAATGCTAGATCATTTTTTCAGGAGACGATAGGAGTTTTGAGACTGAAACCGTATGTGTTGTGACAGAAATCGGAGAAATCCTGCGAAAATTATATTGTTTTCATAGTGTTAAAATTTATCCAGGGTCTCGAGTGACCTACATAAAATTTCGTCCGTCAACGGCTCATATCGTCAAGTTTTATGTGCCAAAATCAAGAGCATGTTAGCATTTGACGTAAAGTAAATAGTTTTATGTGCAAGACATATAAATGGTCACATTTTACGTAGATGATGGTATACCATGTTAGCTCATTACGGTAAAATTTTATACGTCGGTTGTGGACATAAAACATGTGCATAAAAGTCGTCATTTTGCTAGTGTGCTAGCCGGGCTGGTGTCATGCGGGTAACCCCTTTTCCATTTTTCTTACCTAGCCTCCCAACGCGATAATATACGTAGACAATATAAGTACTTACAATTTAACATTGCCTTTGGTAAAAAATAAAACTTACGACAAACGCACATTTATTAGTGCCATTCGAGTTTTTAATCAGCTTCCTAATTAAATAAAAATGTTGGGTGACGTAAAATTTAAACGTAAATTAAAAAACATGGTTAAATAAGAAAGGTTTCTATTCATTAAAATATTTTTTTGAATTTTCGTCTTAAAGAAAATGATTTTATTATATACCTATTCGTTTTGTTTTCCTTAGTTTTAAGTAAATATTGTACACCTGAAATGGGTAACCGTTGGGACCTTACACTAAGTATGTAACACGGTAAAACAATAAAGTTTTTTCTACTTCTAAAATTATTTCCAACGCTTGACTGGGGGGACATCTTTGTTGCAGTAAAGGTCGTGAGTTGAGTCCCACAAACAAGGAAAATCTTTGTAAAGTTCTAATACTTCCACAATTAATCTTTTTTCCATAATATTCACGGCTTCTTGGCCTGGTGACATTGTAATGTGTAGACACACCGGTTCGATGGTTCTCCCACAGGATTTGGTGCGGTCCGCACCAAGTTCGCTCATGTGTACGGGCCACCGCACCGTTCAGAGGTTTAGTCGCGGTTCTACCACCGAGCGAGACACACGTTACAATGTCACCAGGCCAAGAAGCCGTGAATATTATGGAAAAAAGATTAATTGTGGAAGTATTAGAACTTTACAAAGATTTTCCTTGTTTGTGGGACTCAACTCACGACCTTTACTGCAACAAAGATGTCCCCCCAGTCAAGCGTTGGAAATAATTTTAGAAATAGAAATATAATTTTTTTTATTGTTTTACCTTGTTACATACTTAGATGGTATTTAATACAAGTGTTAGGTCCCAACGGTTACCCATTTCGGGTGTACAATATTTACTTAAAACTAAGGAAAACAAAACGAATAGGTATATAATAAAATTATTTTCTTTAAGACGAAAATTTCAAAAAAATATTTTAATGAATATAAACCTTTCTTATTTAACCATGTTTTTTATTTTACATTTAAATTTTACGTCACCCAACATTTTTATTTAATTAGGAAGCTGATTAAAAACTCGAATGGCACTAATAAATGTGCGTTTGTCGTAAGTATTATTTTTTACCAAAGGCAATGTTAAATTGTAAGTACTTATATTTTCTACGTATAATATTATCGCGTTGGGAGGCTAGGTAAGAAAAATGGAAAACGGGTTACCCGCATGACACCAGCCCGGCTAGCACACTAGCAAAATGACGACTTTTATGCACATGTTTTATGTCCACAACCGACGTATACAATTTTACCGTCATGAGCTAACATGCTATACCATCATTTACGTAAAATGTGACCATTTATATGTCTTGCACATAAAACTATTTGTTTTACGTCAAATGCTAACATGCTCTTGATTTTGGCACATAAAACTTGACGATATGAGCCGTTGACGGACGAAATTTTATGTAGGTCACTCGAGACCCCGGATAAATTTTAACACTATGAAAACAATATAATTTTCGCAGGATTTCTCCGATTTCTGTCACGACACATACGGTTTCAGTTTCAAAACTCCTATCGTCTCCTGAAACAATGATCTAGCATTTTCAATTTTAGCTAGATCATGATTACTAACTATAAATTAGTATAAATAACGCAATGATTATGATTTTTTGCTTGTGTTGTAATAAAGTATATTACACAAATTTACAAATATTATTGATTCAATTATAAACTAACATGTGTTTTGGTACTCGCTAAATTACTTAAAACCACTACGTAAAACTTTTAGTGGGGTGGGAGTAACGTAAATAAAAACAAAAATCTATTATAACACAACTTAATACAGGAGAACAACTGTTTAGTAAACTGTGCAGTGCTTATCATTACTCTTTAATTAGGTAGTATTATAATAGGCTTCTAACCATAGACTACTATTGAACGAATGAAATTAATGTAATAATTTTGCTACGTATATTTTACGCTATGGCATAAATATATGCTGCGTGATTACCATGTTAGCTAAGTAACGTAAAAATGGGCACAATCGTAAAGTTATACGTCAGAACGTAAATATATGTCCGATTAGTGTGCTAGCTGGGCAGAGGAAGTAAAAAAAAATTTTAAATCTTAGAGCTGCATATTTTATTGGATAAAGTCGGAGGAATATCGACGTGATCACTGTACGGTAGCACGAAAAGCACTGGACCGTCTTTGTGCGGTGCGGTGGTGTGGCGTGTCGAGCGCACAGCACCTGTCCGTCGGTTCGACGCACCATATTCGAGCGTCTGTTAGTACTATTAGATTCAACCAATTCTACAACCCTGTTGATGTTGAGAAAGGATTTAATACTGACAACATTACTGTATCGGACCGATATTATCGGGATATATGAACATGTTCTTATGTAAAGGTACCGCTACACGTACGAAATTGGCGGACTGAATGCCGCGTGTTTTCTGCTCGTGCAGAATCGGCGGTCGGCCAGGCAATGTCACAGAAAACACCTTGGTTAAGTCGGCCACCATGATACCGGCACTTATCCACCCTGGCAGAAATCAGAATCAATTTTGTAAGTGTAGCGGCACCTATAAAGAGACGTTACACGGGCCGATTTTGTCGTCAGACGGCCAAGCAAGGTCACAGAAAATCTAGTATGGAGTTGATTTCCGTCCGAAAAATTCGTAGGCATAGCGTCTCCTTATGCTGCTACCCCCCCCCCCTTTTACTCGTACCTCAGTCTAATCAAGTACTCAACCGATACATTATTAATAGACACAAGTTTAAATGATGGTATAGGTATTTTATTATTTATGTCTTTCCCGCTCACGGGACAATGATGTCCCGGACCTGGGAGGCGTGCGTGGGGCTAGGTACCTACAAAGTACCAACTGAGCCAACACGTAGAGGCCCTTTTGACAATTTAATGAAATGCAAGGAGTACACCGAGCGGATGCTGTCCCTGCCCGTGTCATGGGACGCACACAGAGACAGCACCCGCTGGGGTGTATAGGGACTATTGCTGGTTGATGAAATCTAAAGAAAACGGGTTATTGGGTGAAAATGATGGACTAGTGGCTGGGCTATTGGGTGAAACATCGGACGCCTGCCTAATAAACTGTCTCATTTTTTATCTCTGGCAGACGGTGACTCACCAACTGGTAGATGGGCCCCTATTAATAGCCCCTATTATTATTTATTATACTTAGGTATAATAATAATAAAATTTATCGAATAAGAATTGTCCATAAAAGCCATTTCCGACGAGTGTTGTAGCTATCTCGTTTTGCCGTGCGCAGAAGACAAAATACAGTTTTTTAAGGGGTCGTGGTTTACTCGTCAACGTCGAGGAAGCCCTTAGTGCCATTACACACCTTGCAATTTGACACAACAACTTGCTATAAGCCTCTGCTAGACGGTCGCCAACACGCCCCTCCGACCGAGCGACCTTGGTCTGCAACGACCGTGTAGACAGTTGTTTGGAGATAAATTTGATACTACAGTGGTCGGTGCCGACCAAGGTCACTCGGTCGGAGTGGCGTGTTGGTGTCCGTCTAGCAGCGGCTTTAGTTGGAATGACGGGACAGATTAAGCCTGCATCACACTGGCTCGGCCAGCGGTGGCATACCAAAGTAAATTTGACAGCTAATGGCAGGTTTTCTATTGACCTCCGCGGCCAGGCCGTGCCATTTGTGATTTTACCACTGTTGGTCATTATGGGCTCTACAAACCATACAATTATCACTTCTGATTTGTCGCATCCAATTTCTGACAAATTGTGGCAATTTACGGATACCATTTCATAAAAATAATATTACCATAACAAAGCACTGTGTCATGATTGTGTTATTACTTATTTTTCCTAATGTGTCGCTATTCGCAGTAAGATGCTAACGTGATGATAAAAAAAATATAAAGCCATCAAAGCGTGGCTCAAATCGACTGTAAAATGTGTTTTTATAGCACTATAACACCTTTACAATACAAAATTTATAATAAATGCGTGTAAAATGTGTGGAAAGACTTGTGGCGTCACTCCTGTCAAATCTGACGAGTTCTGCATCGCACTATCGAAGTTTCTTAAATCAGTTGCATAAATATAACATCCAAACAACTCTCATTGGACTTCGGTCCCTGAGAGATCTCTCTATTGTCGTATCTTCTACATTGGTGACCCCGACAATGGACATAAGCGCAACTCTGAATATCCTGACTGACGCCCGACTCTTCTCAGCAAGCCAGACTCTCTCTCTCTCTCTCCGCTCGCCACCCTGGCTCTGAGCGCTCGCTCGCCACGCTGGCTCTGAGCACTGGCAAGCTGCACTCTACTCTTCATACATCCTTGACCCCTCCGTCTCAAAGGGGGGCTGATGTGGCGTCACTCCTGTCAAATCTGACGAGTTCTGCATCGCACTATCGAAGTTTCTTAAATCAGTTGCATAAATATAACATCCAAACAACTCTCATTGGACTTCGGTCCCTGAGAGATCTCTCTATTGTCGTATCTTCTACAGACTAATGACAATATATTAAATAATACTTCAAAATTATCTGACAGAAAACTTGGCTAATCATAAATTCGTTTCATGGTCAAATTGTGTTAGTTGTCTACATGTATACAACTACTACGAGTACTAAGTACAACTCGTTTGACAGTTGCATCAGCAGCGCAACTAATGTTAAGGTTGAGGTCTACAGATTATATGATTTGACCACAATTTGTCAGTACAACATGTCGAAATCAGAATTAGATGTTTCGTACAGATGTAACAATCTGCAAATCTCCAACTACAATTTCATTCAGTGTGGCCAGTTAACAGTAAGAAAGCGAGAATTGCCGCATTTAAACTTCTCTCGTAAATACTTGTTTTTCGCGTGTAAGTGTATTCATTTTCCTAAGGTCACTTAAAAGTTTACACTTAAACAAACAGAGCGCGGTTCGGTGCAATAAAGATTAGCACTAGCACTCTCCAGTTATTTTTATTCCCTCTACAAGCGGTTTTAAATTTGCGTCCAAATTTGAGAATTACAATGTAAAATATCAAAACAATATTCTTTCTTAAATCGTTTTTAATTTTCAGTTAAATTTATTTGAATGTAATTTGTAACACTTGGCAGATCATGCAAATTCCATGGTCCAAATTGTGATTTTCACGTAATTAGTCAGTACAATTCGTTTGACGGTTGGATCAGCAGCGCAACATGCCTCCAGACATGAACCTAGGATACTATCCTAGGTTCATGCCTCCAGACGATAGCAATAGGGAACAAATACGCAAAACTCTTCGTAGGTGGCGACACTAGCAGCGTTGACATTGTATCTCGTTCCCACTTGCGGTATTGTCTATGCAAGCATCCTTGTCACTCATTTGACAATAAATGAGCTTTTGTGTGTGAATCCCTATATTTCTATACTGAGGGCCTACCGCGAAAGGCATTCGAAGTTTCCCCTCTCTTTCATACTTACGATTTCGTACGTAAGTGCGACAGAGCGAGAAAACTTCGAATGCCGTTCGCGGTAGGCCCTCTGGTTTACTATTAGTGGTAGTGCTGCCTCTGGCGGCAGAACATTGTACATGTATAGACCCCATAAGTGTAATTTGACGGACAGTTCGTTGGTCTGCGAGGGGCTTAAGAATTTACATATAGTAACATCGCGCATTTCCGGCTACTACATACTGGCAACAAACAACATTTTATTTTGTCACGTTTTGGAATCGGACGGAATGAGATGAGCCATTTTTCTTTGCTGATTGACGCGTGCATGCTGATTGCAGTGACAAAGTTTTTCGCCTTTTCTTCAGGTGAGGCCTGCTTATCTTAGCTGAAATATAATGTACCTATATTTCCAAGCGTAATCTAATAACGTAAATTGTAAGAATTGTTTTTGTGATAAATGTTTTGCGTGTAGAGGTCGTCCGTTATTATTTTCTCTGTACCTATTTCGTTGGTTTAGCAATTCTAAAGTGCTAATGGTCTAAAATTGTAATTAAAATCAATACAACAGGGATCTCAGTCTATTATTACTATTTGTACTGGAGTCGTATACAAAACAAACATGCTTCGCCCGCCATTGTTGATAAATAAAATGGCAGGTCAGCTATTTGTTTTGGTGATGACTTGATGAAATTGCGAAATGCGAATGTCTGATCAACTCGGCCGCTTCCAAGTGAAACTAGATACTTTTCAGGTATCACATACTTAAATCTGTAGAAAGTTACTACTTCTAGTATACCGATACTTGAAAATATTAAAAAGAAAGTGGGTCAACCATTTTGAAAAAGCAAGGAATTCAAGGTCACATGGTAATTTTCGTACAGCGGACCTGACCCAACTTGGGTCACCCAAGATCGAAGCGTTGATCTTATTGTCAGCTCGGGATCACAAACCGTTCGGAATCCCTGCTATTCCGGACTCATATAGACCGGGAGTTAATTTTCTAATCATCGTTCTAGACTAGTGAAAGATGGAACAACCTCGCGGACGTGGTAAGGCCCGGGGGCGAGGCGGGCGAGGCTCCCAGGAGGGAACCGCTGCGCCGCCGCCGCGCCGGCCGGGTGAGGTGGGCGCCGGGCCGGCCGGTGCGGGTCCGGGGCCCGTGGGTCCGGGGCCGCGCCCGCAGCCCCCGTCGGCGTGGGGCCCGCCCGCCGCCGCGCCGCCCGTGCGCGCCGGCGTCCCGCAGCAGGCCGCGCCGGCCGGCCGCGCCTCGCACCGCACCACGCCATCCACGCACGCCCACCCGGGAGATATCGACATCCAACAGAGGATGCAGACATTAGAGATTGGTCAGTTGATTTAACTTATTCCTGGCCTATCTTTAAAGAAAAGTCAGATTCCTGACCCCGCTAAACTTTACTCGCCCTGGCTTGGGAGTTCTGCTGATCCTATACATCTATAGGATCATTAGAACTCGGCATTTCAGTTTATTGTTACAGTACATTTAATTGGAATCTGTGAAGAAAGCCATTGTCAGGTTTGCCACCCTGACTTCTGGAGCTGTTGTGTCAAAGATGTTGCCTCTTTAGTCAGTCCACTTAAAATTACTTCATAATATAAAATTTATAACGTACATGGCTTAAGTTGCCCGATGCCATGTATGTACTGAAGTGACTCCCTCAGCCAGGCGACTCCACATTAAACATTACCTCAGTAGCCCAGTGTGTGATGGTATACTGGGACTCTTAAAATAGAGAGAATGAATGTATGTTTCTGGGATGTTCAGGACAACCTGAGCAGCCAACCGGTGGCGACACTGGAGCGAGCGGGCGCGGCTCACGTCGCGGCGGCGGCCGCGTGCTTCCCGAAAATGTCATGGTGCTGCGGACTCGTCCGGACAAACTCCAGACCAAAAAAGGTATGGTTTAGAATACTTTAGCGTGATCAGATAATGGTTTCTGTTGTTAAGATGTGTTCCTAATTTGAAAATTGACCACCTTGTAGTTAGGGCATGCTGTCCTGGTGACCCTGAACACTTTACATACCGATGATTCATATAAGTATCTGAGAAGCATAAAATGGTCACTCTTATACTTAGTGTAGAGTTACGGTCTTATGCTTCTCAGGTATGGATATTGTATTTGAAAGAATAAAGACCCATAGTTCCATTCTTGTAAAAGCTGCAACCTAATGGGAACATTTTAAAAATATTTTATGCCACGAGTCGCAAACTACATCACATACTTAGTCATATTATGGTAGTTTACAACAGTAAAATTAGATTGTTCTTACCCTTTAAAAAAACATAAAATACTCAGATTATCATTTTCAACTTATTTCTGCTAGTTTAAAGGTTTACAAATACAAAGAGATCAAAAAGATATCCTCATTTCCCTACTAACAGGTGTTATTGTGTCTGAAGAAGTTGCTGATTTGGCTATAATTCAACAATTATCATTCAATGTAGTTCCTACGTTACTGTACTTGTAAGGCACACATTTATATTATGCACTTGCGAAAGTTATTGGGTTCATGACCATGTTGGAGCCCTATAACCCTATTTGCACTAATATTTAAAGGTACTTAAATAAACAAAAGAAATTCGAGCTGATGAACAGTTACCCATTTTTTGTCTACATTCTAATAGGTTTACTTTATGGTAATCAATCATACAAAATTAAATTAAATCTATCATATAAACTGGTATTATATGCATAAATGTGTATGAAAGTGAAGCAAGAGAGGTTTGTCAACGTCATCCTTAACCTCTACTCTGGGAAACTGACGTGTTTATACATGTTGGTTTCCACGGGACAGGCCTAGCCTAGTGTGGGACCATCGCTATCTTTCCGATTGTCTGTATCCTATAATATCCTATACTATTATAAATGTGAAAGTTTGGATGTCTGGATGTTTGTTACTTAAACGGCTGAACCGATTTGGATGAAATTGTGCACGAACATATTTTATAGCCTGGATTAAAATATAGGATAGTTTTTATCTCGGGTTTACACAGATGAAGTTTTTTGAAGTCGGTTAAAAAGCGAGATTATGATTATGCTATTTAGAGCAGACAATAAGGCCTACCGAGTCCCCTCTGTGACTCTTTGTGGTACTCCCTTTGCACAAGTCAAGCATTTTAAATATTTGGGCCACTGTCACGGGTGACATGTGTGACCAATATGGCCAGGGAGAGGGAACGCAGAGCGCTGGCTGTGCGTTGCAACATGCTGTCTCGTAGGTTTGCACGATGTACTGATAAGGTGAAGGCATACGCAGCGGGCATAAAGCGCTCTGCGGGTACAGTACATCAACTCGTACGCCGTACCAGGGTAGTGTTCGGGCTGCCGATGCCGCGACACTGCAGCGCCTCGGGTATGTTCGCGGGGGGGCGGATCGACGGCTTCCACGCGATCATCACACAGAACGCAGGCAAACCCGCGCCATAAAACGTAGCCTAATAATCTTCCTTGGTAAATTAAGAGTAAGATTTTGATTCTGAAATCAGTCTAGTGTCGTGTAGTGTCTAGGTCACATATAAACTCACAAACATACAATCTCACAAACTTTTCCTCTGTATAATATTAGTATAGATAAACTTACCTCCCATTCTATTTTTCACCATTTCAAGCTAATTTCGCATATTTACTTACTATATAAAACAATGATCAAAAATAAATTAATTATAAAATTCTCATATATAATTAACTAAAGTATGGTTTGTGCAAGCGCCTGGTCGAGGCTTCACGTGACCAGAAGGCTGGCTTTTACCTCGCCCAGAGGTTCAGCAATTGCCATACAACGTAGCAATGCTGCCAGCCTTCTGGGCACACTGCCGCCTGGCAGCGATCTGGAGCAAATTTTTTACCTTTAGTTTTAGTTATTTGTAAGTTATTTTATTTTATAAGTAGTTTAGTTTTAGATATAGTTATAATAAGTTTTGTGTTATTTTTTAATATCAATTAACCTAATATAACTACCTAATAATAATAAAACAATGGACAAAAATAATGTAATGTATCTGCCAATTACCTGCTAGGAACGGAATCAATAAAAGGCGTTGACGCTACCAAAGACCTGTGTGTCATATCATATTTGACACACACCTCAACTTTCATGTCCATATGAGAACCCTAGCTATATCTACTGCTGTTGGAGAATGGGATTTGTTATCCGCAATGCGCGTGAATTTGACAAAAAAAATTGGAATTTTATATAAAAAGAACTATGGGTACTATCCCTTCCTTTACCCGACAAAGTTTTCGCTTGGCACCCTGGGTTTTAATTCCGAATATAACGTGAGGATTCAGACTGTCCCCAAGCTGGTCTCGCAACTGTAGACCTTTTCGTGCTCTCCCTCTCAGTTAAAGTTCAGTTTTAGACCACGAAATCGCGACTTACTGGCAGTTCCCAAAGCGCGCACTGTGGTGTACAAGAAATCACCACTAGTTAACGCTTTAGATTACCTATCTAAACGCGCTTGTCAAGTCAGCACCTGACTGCGATTTTTTGCAAGTAGTTGAAAGATGATATGTGTTGAATGTAAGAGGTTATCTGAGGCGATGGATGACCGTCCGTGTTCAGTAGTTGATAATATTATTGTTATTATAAGATTATGTTAGTACTTAAATAACATGCATACAGCATTTCACAGGGCCTTGGTGCCTCACTGTAATACTGTGTAATTTGTTTGAATAAATAAAAAAAGGTATCTAAATGTGAAATAAAAAATATATTCAAATATATACCTAAACTTACCTTTTGTTAGTAGATTTATATAGCAAGTAAGACTGTGCTTAGTTAACATAAATATAACGAGAGAAATTGAAAGCACGTCTCCGTGTACCCAACAAATAATAATTCAGCCTATAACACGTCCCACTGATTTTAATTAACTACCTAACTATTTTGATGATAAAAAGAAACTGTTGAAATGTTATAAGCAGGGACCCGTCCACCCCTTCCCAGAAAAAAGCCTTTGAACGGGTAAGTCGTTCGTTCAATAGCCCATTCATTTTACTTAGCCGTATGAAGGGGTTTCCCTTTCGAAAGGGCTGGACGAGTTTGGGGTAGACGGCCGAGTCGTAGACGAGGCCGGATACAACGAGTCCAGCAATCCCTTACTTCACGGCCTTTGCAGTAATGTACTATTTTGGTACAAGCTTTTATTGCCGACTGTACTTTTCTGCATACCATCATCAACTACTCATTGAGACGATTCTAACGAACCCAAACTCGATGGGGTTGTATCGTTTTATTGCGGAGTTCCTATGGCTACCTTCCAGGTCCAGCATCAGATCAGCTCCATGTCATCATAATATTGCATTGTCATGCGATGTACATACGCATGCAAAATTTCAGATCAATCGGTTGACAGTTGAATCATCAAGAAAGAAAAATAAAACAAACGGGGTGAGCTAAATAAAAGCTTGTAAAAAATACATTTATCTATCTCTCAGGGAACAAGAAAAAACTCTTACAGCTCAGGAGTATTAGGTTTTAAACATAAAATCCTCCATAACTAGCTGAAAATTGGTATACTGACGCTGAATTTGATAATTAAGAACTAGTCTACTTTGTATAGTGCTTTTCTCAAACGATGTGAGGAAATAATAAATACCTAGTTATTTGTTATACAAGGGTGCAGTTATAATTTAACCGCGAGTGTGGTGTGGAATTGAAACACGAGCTAGCGAATGTGAGAGGTTTAAAAATAGAATCCTTTTCACCTCACTAAAGCGAGAAAATTTCTACATAAAAAAATCTAAAAATAAAAAAAACAATAAAAAAGAAAAAAAAGAGAACAAAAAAAAGTAACAGTAAAAACATTTAAAACAACGAAAGGAAATAAATATTAAAAAAATTAAAATAAGAGAAAAAACATTTAAAAAAAGAAAAAATACAAAAGGGGGAAAAACAAATTTAAAAAGGGAAAAAGAAAAAACTAGAAAAATAACATAAAAGACCATACAAAACTTTAAACAATAAAAAAATACTCCATCAAAAAAAAGTTTTTCTTTAAATCAAAAAAAATGAATAGAAAAAAAGAAAGAAACATTTTTTTTTCAAAAACATTTAAAAAAGAGAAAACAAAAAAAACAAACAGGAAGAAAAAACGTTTAGAAATCATTAAAAAACGACAAAAACACAAAAAAAAAACATTTTAAAAAGGATAAAAAATAAAAAAAAGCAGCTGAAACATTCAAAAAAAGAAAAAAACGTTAAAAAACATAAAAAAAATAAAAAAAAAAAAAGTAAAACATACAAAAAGGGGAAAAAAGACATTTAAAAAGGGAATAACAAAAATTTAAACATTAAAAATTGACATAACATCAAAAAAATGGGGAAAAAACATGAAATATTATTAAAAAACGAGAAAAACAAAAAAACATTGAAAAAACAATAACACATTCAAAAAAATAAATAACATTAAAAAAAGAACAGTAAAACATACAAAAAAAGAAAAACAACATTTAATAATTATTTAAAAAACGAGAAAAACAAAAAAAACAAAAAAAACGTTTAAAACATTGAAAAAACAATAATCATTCAAAAAAAGAAATAACATTAAAAAAAGAAAAGTAAAACATACAAAAAGGAAAAATAAAATTAAAAATTATAAAAAAACTAGACTAAAAAACAAAAAAAGAATAAAAAAAACCAAAAAAACGACAAAAAAAAAGAAAAAAAAGAAAAATAAAACATACGAAAAGGAAAAAAAGATAAAAAAACATAAAAATAACATAAAAGACCCTACAAAAATGTAAACATTAAAAAATAGGCATATACACATCAAGAAAATAAACTTTTTAAAATCATTAAAAGACTAAGTAAGTTGGTTCATTCGTATCATGCTTAAAATAATTATATATACTTAAAAAATAAAAAGAAATCAAAAAAAGGACATACCTACATATTCTATATAAACATAGTTTAGACAAAAAGGGGATATAGGTCAAAAAAACCCGTCGTGATTTGTATCGCATGTCGAAATATCTATTATAGTTAATGATTACCATCAAACATCCCAAAATCATATGGCGATATAAACAAACTTGTTCCGGCTCTTCGCCATACAAAAGGAAACCATATTACAATGTGATAAGTATTTTTAGTAAGTAGGCGGCATTGTTAAAGGCGTCCGCTTTGGCCTTGGCCCCTGTGCCGACACCTCTGGACTCTAACGTCTAATTTGCAATATTGCTCTTATTGTCATTAGCAAAAGGATAAAAATTGCATGAGCGTTGAAAAGAAAACCTCTTCAAGAGCGTTGATAGAAAACCCTTTCGAAAGGGTATTTTTAAGCGCTTGGAAAGGGTATCTAATATTCGTTTAGGGAACCGCTTACCCGTATTTATAGCGCTTAAAAAGCCAAATGAATGGGTATTGCGGAGCTACGGCTTTGGTAAGCAAAGCCTTACGGAAAACCCCTTCAAAAACCCTCGAAGGGGATACCGGGCGGGTCCCTGGTTATAAGTAAAGGAATCTATGTCACGCGTCTCATCCGGTTTTACGACCGTTTCATAATTTGCGTGTCACGTAAATTTGTACAATTTATGTTAAGGGATAGTTTATGTTGGGTTTTATGATAATTATGATAAAGACCTTGCCTAACAGGTATAAGCCGTTAGGGAGCTGAATTCCCCATAGTATTATTGAAAGAGTAGTTCCCTCAACGATAACGTAGTAGTACTGTATAGATAGTAAACCATCCAATTTTTGTAATAAAGTATAAATACAAAATATAGGTACTTAGTTAAAAGTTTAAAAAAACATGCATTTTTTTTATTGTAGCAAATTTAAAGCTAATAGAATCCTTACGCTTTTATAGAAACAAAATTGTAAAACAACTGTGGACCTAAACGCAGTATTTCGCGTCCGAAACAGCAAGTTACTTGATTTTTCATACACCGATTAGTACCAATATTAAACTGTGACGTCACCATTCTATATCAATTAGTATGAAGCGTTTTGCCTGCCGCCAGCGAGGTCCGTCTTTGAATCCAATTTTTGGGTATTTAATAAATACATAATATGTTCTTTAATTGTAGTTGCTCCCATACAAACATTTGTTCCTCTCCAAAAACTGGTTCGAATGGCACCATAAAAAAATAGGAAACGACGAGCCTATTATGACATGATTGCCAAAGCCAACCCTATTATTGATGCCTGAGTCTTTATACATTATTTCCTTAAACCCGCTATCAAAAACATGGTGACAGCACCTGAACCTTTACCTACCAGCACGGCTATCACAAGACGGCCGCGACATACTCTCGCACTATCCGTCTCTTTCAAAGTGGTCTAATAAGAGAGAGACGGATAGTGCGAGAGAGCTCGAGAGTATGTCGCGGCCGTCTTGTGATAGCCGTGCAGGATTTCTTATGTTGAATGGTGTTCGGAAGTAAGTAAGGTACTTAAAGTCCTTTACAAACAGCCCTTAAATAACACTAAATTTGAATTTGCTTGCCCAATTTACACATACTTCAAACACCTCTCACGACATTCTTCGGATAGCCAAGATTTGTATGACGGACAAAGTCGAGGGGCAGAGGTCTCGTCTCGGAAGCATTTTTTCTTCAATATAGTGTTTGACTTGATGATGCTGTTTCGGCCACAGCGACTGTATTCTGGCTTTGGTATTAAGGGGCTCACAGCTCCCAATAACCTTCGATCTGTTTCCGTTCGATTTTTCGTGTTTTTTTTTGGCTTACCGTATTAACAACAACGAGGTTAACCGAAATAGTATCCCATATTTACTTCAAAACTAATGGTTTTTGAGATATATGGCACTAAACTTTAGCAGTTTTAGGCCAAAAAACCAGTTTTTGGACGTTACTTTTGTAAAAATGAGTTAAAAATAAAAAAACTCTTGGGTCGTTAGAAACGTCAAAAAGGAACAGTTACATGTAAATTTCATATATAAAAGTGTATAAACAACATACTAATATCGAAAACAGAGCTGTTTTGGACCATGTTTGAATAAATCATAGAAAAATAAATATACATTTTTTTCCAAAAAAACTCTTGCAAAAGTAGATAAAGTATTGAAGAACCGATTAACGTTTGTGGCATAAGTATATCTATTGTAATGAATGACGGAGGAATATCAACTCAAAACTAGCCAAAATAGACCAATCAAATTAGCTTACCCTGGACATAATTCGTAAACTCGTTGTTTTTATTGTTTTATCGGATTTTACTATTCAGTATCAAATATTAATGAAATATATTAAGTAAAAAATCCGCGATCGTAACCGTAGTTAAAAAAAACACGAGTTAAAGTACACTACCTAACTTTTTCCTAAAAGTAAAAAAGGTAACCAAGTACCTTGATAGTATAACTTTGAGGTGCATTCAAATTCGATCACTTAATAGCAAAATTAAACTGAAATCAAATTCGCATATACGTTTTTTTTCACAGTTTTCCTCTGATCTCATTATCTAGACAAGCCAAAATGGTAACTATGATGTTTTTATCTGTTTAAGCTATATTGCGTCTTTTTAAACATTTAAGACAATATTTAAACATTTATTTGTAACGTTTTAATAATAATGTATTTCTCAGTAATTATAAATAGTAACTATGATTTTTTTGTTTACTAATAGCCTTTTGTGAACGATAATCATGATTTCATCAAAATCAAGCATGTTAATTTCACGCTTAAGAAATTGAAAATTTAATTGAAAATACTCGCGACCTTGTCGTGGAGCCAGATGCATGCGGTGGGTGCGAGGCGGGGAGAGAGTGGGGCGCCAGCGGGCGAGCGCACGGCGAACCCGTCTTAACGAGTTTATTTCAATTACGTGTTTTGCACCGACCGCGCCGTGTACAAATAAAACAAATATAACGGAATATCCTAATTGTAGGATTTTTAGCTCTAATGAAAAAATCACAGTTTGTCCCTTACGCCCTTTGAAAACTCTGGTCCAAAGGGCGTAAGGAACGATTGATTTGCTTTTATCATCGAAAACATAAATAAACTCTTAACTGTTAAGTAAATGACAGAGATGATGTCATGATCGTGGTTAGCATAAAAAAAACCGGTCAAGTGTTCCGGACCACCCCGTACAATAGAAACAGGTCCACTATAAACTGACACTCACTAAGTATGTATTTACATACTTAGTGCGTGTCAGTTTATACTGGACATCAAATTTTCAGTGATGTAACTAAAAATTTACGGTTTTCGCAATTTTTCCTTTATTTGTGCTATAAATACTTCGTACCAAATTTCAAGATTGAGAGTTCACGGGATATGGGCATGGGCATTTCGTCCCTTACGCCCTTTGAGCCTACGGTAGTCGATATCCTTATTGGCAAAATTGAGCCGACAGGCCAGAACGCCAAAAAAAAGAGAAGATATGCTTATTGTCACCCACCCAGAGATGGGATAAATTTATTCGAATACGAATAACGTTTAAGAATAAATAGGATTATTTGCGAATGACGAATAAATATTTCGAATAATTATTCGCCAATATTTATTCGCGAATAACTTCTTCATTCGCATAATCATTCGTAATGCTTTTCGGGAATAATATTTTGAACGAATATTGTAGGAATGCTTTTTAATGGAATATATCTCAAAAACGTAATAATTTCCTACAGACAGAACAGAGATACCAAGTTTCTAAATTTGTTAGAAAAAGGTTACCGCTTCATCAAGGGTACCAATTAACATCGCCGTGCATGGTGAAACGGATATTAATTGTAATTATTTCACCTGTTTTATTTTTACTATTTCGGCTTTACCACGGGTGAAAAAAAAAACCGGTCAAGTGCGAGTCAGACTCGCGCACCGAGGGTTCCGGAATACCCCGTACAATAAAACAAAGTCCACTATAAACTGACACTCACTAAGTATTTTGCTATTTTTCCTTTATATGTGCTATAGGGCGTTGCTTCGCACCAAATTTCAAGTTTCTGAGTGCACGGGAAGTAGGTTTTGATTCCCTTGCGGGTTTCGAAAACTTGCAGAAATTTGCGGCATAAACGGCTGTATCTTTTGATTGCGTTGGCTTAGAAGTTAGATTTTTTCACAGCTCCAAAAGACAGTAAACCTGAGTATTTGATATAAATTTCAGCTTAATTCATTTATCTGTCAGTGCTAATTATTACATTAAATAAAATAAAATATTTGTTGCAGTATGGGTCTTACAAGATGTAACATATAAATACAGTTCCAGCATAACCCTGTTAGGGCACAGCAACATTAATATAAAAAATATTAATTCTAAAATAATGTATGCACACACTATGCACAGGAATTCAAACTTTTAATGATTGACACCTCCAAGCGTTCCTGAGAAAAAGGGTATTGACAGACGGACGGACGGACAACAAAGTGATCCTATAAGGGTTCCGTTTTTCTATTTCGAGGCACGGAACCCTAAAAACACACAGATCAGAATATAACATGATTAAGTACATACAATGTACAATTACAGTTGAACAATCTTACATGCGTAATCGCCTCTAATAACATAACATTGATCCAATTACAGACAGTGGCTGTCCATAAATTACGTCATTTCAAAACAGGGGGGGGGGGGGGGGGTCTATTGGATGACGGTAGTCATTTTATGAGGCGGGTAGTGTCCATTTAGGAATTAACAGGATGATGATAGGAGGAGAATTGACAAAAAACAACCGGCCAAGTCCTGAGTCATGGATGTTTTCTGTGTATTTAGGTATTTATTTATCTATATAAGTATGTTTATCGTTCGTCTAGTACCCATAATACAAGCTTTGCTTAGTTCGGGACTAAGCCGATTTGTGTGAGATTGTAAAAGAAAAAAAAACTGGTTTTTAGTATTTGTTGTTATAGCGGCAACAGAAATACATCATCTGTGAAAATTTCAGCTGTCAAACTATCACTGTTGTTGAGACACAGCCTGGTGACAGACGGACAGACAGACAGACTGACAGACAGACAGACAGACGGACAGCGGAGTCTTAGTAATAGTGTCCCGTTTTACTCCTTGAGTACGGAACCCTAACAAAACAATGGTTCAGTTTCAATTGTTTTCTCGAGTTGTTGAGTTGCCGCTGAAGATGGAATTGTCCCGTAAAAATTTATTACGACTTTCAAAGTGGATGAACACAAAAACAATGTGGAGACCGGATGATTGCTGCTTTTAGTAATGAAACACCTTCAAAGACGACAATATACAGGTGGTAAAAACCAATCTCGAGTATGGGGTAACGAAGACGAGCTTCAAGCCAACAAAAGTTATTCGCTCTCGCAGCAAGGCCAAGAAGATGGTGGCTATGTTTGTCTCCGAATCGGGTCACGTGGCTACTGTTCCACTTGAAGATCGTAGAACGGTCAAAGCCGATTGGTATACAAGTATTGGTTTGCCGAGTGTCTTTGCTGAACTTAGGAAAAAAGGCCTAGTCGCCGCATCATCCTTCACCACGACAATGCCAGCCCTCACACCGCTCGTAAAACAAATGAGTACCTGGAAGGTGAAAAAGTCGAACTACTGGACCATCCTCCATACAGCCCTGACCTAAGTCCCAACGATTTTTTCACATTCCCCAAAATCAAGGATAAGTTGCGTGGTGGGCGCGGTGTTTCAGACACCGGCAGAATCAGTGGAGGCTTTTAAAATGGCCATTTTGTCGACTCTTTTTCAGCGTTCAATAAGTGTTTTAACGACTGGTTTGAACGCATGGAAAAGTGCATAAAATATAAAAGAGAATACTTTGAAAAACAATAAAAATACTTAAATCAATGTTACTGCATATTTTTTTTTATTCCCGAAACTTTCAGTTTGACCCTCGTAGTGACCCTGCCTGCGTAGCCGGAGGTCCCGGGTTCGAATCCCGGTAAGGGCATTTATTTGTGTGATGAGCACAAATATGTGCTCCTGAGTCATGGATGTTTTCTATGTATTTATTTATCTATATAAGTATGTTTATCGTCGTCTAGTACCCATAGTAGTTTGCTTAGTTTGGGACTAGATCGATTTGTGTAAGATTGTATAAGAAAAAAAAAGAAAATAAAAAATCTGTTTTTTAGTATTTGTTGTTATAGCCGCAACAGAAATACATCACCTGTGAAAATTTCAACTGTCTACCTATCACGGTTCGTGAGATACAGCCTGGTGACAGACGGACAGACAGACAGACAGACAGACGGACAGCGGAATCTTAGTAATAGGGTCCCGTTTTACTCTTTGAGTACGGAACCCTAAAAACGACGACGTAATATATGGACAAGCCCACACACATGACATATTGAAACAAACCTGTTAAATGCCCCATGAAGTGACTCATTTAACTCACAAAAATATTGTTAATTAGTAGAAAAGGGTATTAATACTTGAAAATAGGTACACTTGTAGTGATCGTGTTAAATTCGTGTAAGTGTTACAACGAGCAACCGCATCCTTAAATATTATTCGTGGATTTATTGGAATGAAATGAGAATAAATCATTCGTCATTCGAAAGTGTAGACGAATAAATTATTCGCGAATAAATGTTTATTCGAATAAGAATCATTCCAATAATGCCCCTTTCTGCACCCACATAAGTAACATATTTTATTTAAATAATTCTATACAGAAGACTGAGTGCTTATAAATAGGTAATCGACATTCCACGACAATTACGTCTCATGCTGAACAACTTAGTTATTATCGATCTAATGAACACAATATTTCAATAAATCTCCACCCTAGCCGAACCGTGGTAAACGCCACGTTCGTGTTTATAAATGTTTGACAATCATTGACCTATCCATAATAAATGAAGGCCGAAACGCATTGACAGCGGTGGCGAAGCGGCGGCGCGGCGCAGTGTGGAGGTGGTACCGGCTGTAATGTTCGATCTAATACGAATGGGTCCGCACAGAATACCGGCCGGGAAAAAAGCGTTCGGATCCTTTCATATTAGCTCGAACATTACAAGTACCGCCTCCGCGCCACCCCGCGCCGCTTCGCCACCGCTGTCAGTGCGTTTCGGCCTTGAATGCCTGCGACTCGCGACATCACGGTCGGTAGTTGAGGCGCAAAGCAATGACGGCCTTATTCTGCAAGAGATAAGGTTCATATCAAAACTTAAGTACGAAAAAATATGAATTAATTAATAATCGTGGATATTTTTTGTTTAATTTGTTTCTTATAGTACTAATAATATGTTGACCGCATAAATCAAACACTTTCCAAGTAGTTATGTATTTTCGTTTTCCAAAAACTACCAATATTTGTGATTTTAGAAATCCGCAAAGAGAATCTGTTTAATTTTTAATAATTTATCAACACACATAATATACTATTCAAAATAATTTGTTAAATTGCAGTTATCTATAATTTCTGGTAAGATAAGCAAGAAAATGTGTAACTTACTGAACTTTCTTTATTATTGATAGTCCCGGTTGATTAATTAGATTAATTTTGATTTCTTTAACTGTAATGCAAGCGTTATATCATAATAGAGGCACTTTTACAAAGTTACATATTATGCTGCACTTATGAAATCAGAATTTGTTAAAAATTTAGATTTTTGGTTTTTTTACAATGACGCGGAACCCTAAAATGTTTAATTATTTTTATTTTAACTATAACTAACAATACTTTACATCATAGAAAAAGAAAATTACAGTTATCGAATTATGTCCGGGTTTAGCTAATTTGATTGGTCTAAAACGCGCGTGGAGCCCCTTAACAATCATTATTACTAGAGTGTTGTTCTTCTACTCTATCGTGCGCTCTCAAGAGGCTCACGTACCCTATATTTCTCGCGAAAGTGCGAGCGCACTTGGTGCAAGTTATAGTCCGTTTTTTTTTAGGATTAGAAATACGGTAAACAAAGAAGCAGCCGTCGTCAACCTTTTCTGCTTGAGACAAATATTAGATGTTACGAAGTCCATAATAGAACGAGAACTTAACAGGCCTATATTCGTTATTTTGTATTTTTCCTATGTAATAAATAAAAAGTGCGTATTTCCACATCAATTAAATGTAAATAAAACTATTTAAGTACTATAATAGTACATTGTGCATCAAGGGTAGTAAGAAGGGGATTACTAACGAGAGTGTTAGAAGCCCGATGCCGAAGGCGGAGGGCTTTTAATGACTCGAGTTAGTAATCCCCTTACTGCCTGTGATACACACAATGGTTTTCATCACATTTGCGAGGATAAAATTAAAAGTTACTTATTGATGTTGAAGGTAATTGTACAATTAGTATTGTTATTAAAATTGAACACCATATTTTTTTTCGGGATATTTAATTGAGTGAATTGAGTTTGATATATTTTCTTGGTTTGTTACTTGTGACATGGGAGCATTTTGAATATCTGGTATAATATCTGCCATTTTCTGTATGATGGGTGAATGGGGTGAAATTATTGGAGGCTCCGGTGTTGTATTAATTGAACATGGCTGTATCAATGTATCAACTTCCTGAGTACAGTCAACTAACTGTGGTGTCTGGTGTATTAGGGCTGATGAACTAGATGCAACAGATTCTGCTTGTTCCGGCATAATATTATGACATAGTTGTATAGATCCCTTTATTTTATTGCTTACATCTATCTTATTTGTTAGTGAATTGTCTATATAGCCTTATGCTACACTAGAAGATTTCCATCCGCCGTGTCTCTTTAAAGTTAAAATATCAACTCCGGAGTCAGCCAGTAATGTTGCCGAAGTCCGGCGAAATGAGTGACCTGTGTATGATGTTGCATCAGGTAAGTTAAGGTACTGGGCAATTATTTTGGGCATGCTGCCAAGTTTATTTTTGCCAATTACCTGGGGGCCGATTTTTGACTTTCGAGCGCTCGAAAATTAAATAAAAATAAATACAATTGTATTCTCTAAATTGCAAGGACTTATTTTCTACTGAAAGAATTAAATACGAGTGGTCAATTCCACTCTTTTCAAAATTTTCTATCGCTATTTCTAAATAGAATTTCATCATTTTTGTCAGTTTACGAGTGAAAGAGTCGAGCGCTCGAAAGTCAAAAATCGGTCCCCAGGGCTGTGCATTTCCCATTTCTAAATTGTAGAAAATAGCGATTGATGCTGGCTTTAGCAGATCGAAGGGATCGATACTTTTTTACTACTTTATAGTGACTTCCTGAAACCACAATTGATCTTGGAATCTTATTTTTCGTATTAGGGATCTTAACAAGTAGCATTTCCCCATGTTGTTCTATGTCATCAACTGTGATGTCACATAATTCTTGGCCACTTAGGGCACCAGCAACACCTAAAATAAGAGCAACCTGTAACAAATCCAAACATATTTAAAATATACCTAATGTTGTACATATATATATGTATCATTAAGCTTTAATGTGCAAATAAAAATAAAACTGTTTAAGAGGGCGCTCGTTTTTTGGTCAGGAATAAGCGAGAATGACGGATTTTTGACGTTGTAATTCTAAGAAACGGAGAGCTTTTTTTAGATCCCGGTTACTTATTTGCATAGGTAAACTCCTCATATTGGTCCTAGCCGCCTCCAATTTACGAAGAACTGAATACTTTAACCGAAAATACCCGATTACTGACAGTAGTTTTCTGAAGAGAGCGCAGAGTCATAAGTTTGAGCCCCTAATTTTCCATGATGTTATATGAGAACCTACTTGTTTTATTCTATTTTCACTAGCGTAATATGTTGCCATTGCTACTAGCCGCCTCGAATTTTCCTTATTCTGCACGTATATATATGTAAACTGTTCTCAATTGCACCATATTTGTCAACAAAATCTTACTGAAAACTCGAGGATTTTCTCATTATTGTTGAATTATTTGTGTATTGAATCTTACACAACATTAAAGTTCATGCTTGTTCCAACAAGATCCAGTCCAAAAAATATAAATTTAGTCAACATTTATATTTATAAATAATTATTCAAAACTAGTATAAATTTACCGCCGCGCGGGAATATATCTCAGTACCGGCTGAATAGCCCTCCGAGACAGACGTGTACTCTGTTTATTTGTGGCTATTCACGAAGCTAACCGGCCACTCTTCAGATAAAATAATATTATTTTGATCTCCGACTAGGCATAGTTGTTACAAACCTCGGGGTCAAACTATACTGGGGATACATTCGTGAGGCAAATCGAGACAAGTTATGAATTGCATAGCTATCAGATATGACGTAGTGTAGCGAAAAGGCTCAAACCCACAGGATATGTAACATTTAAAATTGAACCTTCTACCTAAAACAAAAGTCATACATTTCAATGGTGATATCTTGTGGGTTGGATCCTTTTGTCTAAACTACGCGTTCTATAGTCAATTATTATTGTACGAGTGATCGTGATACTTGATAGATTTAATTTATTTACTTGTTACTATCAGTCCACCTTGTGGAGGGTCCGCTGCAGTTTCCGGTACGTAGTCGCCTCTCGAGAACCTCCCCGCCCCAACGGCCATTATGATTAGTTAGTATGTATGTATGTATGTTAGTTTGGGCGAAATCTTCAAATTAGGTACAATTGCGTATCTTCGGTGACAATGCCATAATATCATAGAGCTGGTCTGATGATGGAGTCGGAAGGTGGCCATAGCAACTCCTAAACTCAACAAGATAAAGCCATCGAATTTGGGCTCATTAATTTGGTCATGGCACGGCAAGACTTTGGTGCTGGATGATTTCCAGAGTCTGATAATGGAGCTGGAAGGTGGTCATGGAACTCCTAAACTAAACTAGATAAACCCATCTAGTTTGGGCTCATCTGTTTTGTCTTGGTAAACACTTTGGTGATGGATGATTTCCAGGATCTGATGATGGAAGTTGGTCATGGGAACTCCTAAACTAAAATAGATAGACCTATCTTGTTTGGGTTTGTGTGATTTGTCTGTACAAGTACCCACGAACCAGTGACATAATATGCAGGGTTATTGAAAATAACAAGATGAATAAAAAACATTTTAAAAAACAAGCTTATGTGGCGTTTGTTAAGTACAGCACGATCCTACCTTGCATTTAGTTATTATTTTCGTTTATATATAATAATAACACACACCGGGGGTTTACACTGGAAAGGGAGATTTTTACGTGGTTTTATTACATTTCCGAGTCATCATCATCATCATCATCATATCAGCCGAAAGACGTCCACTGCTGGACATAGGCATCCCCCAAAGAGTGCCACAATGGCCGTTCCTGCGCCACCCGCATCCAGCGGACTCCCGCGACCTTTACCAGGTCATCAGTCCACCTTGCGGGGGGCCTACCCACGCTGCGCCTTCCGGTACGTGGTTGCCACTCCAGAACCTTTCCGCCCCAACGGCCATCGGTTCTACGTGCAATGTGCCCCGCCCACTGCCACTTAAGTTTAGCAATTCGGAGGGATATATCGGTTCCCTTGGTTCTGCTGCGGATAGCCTCATTTCTGATGCGATCGCGCAGGGAAACTCCCAGCATAGCCCTCTCCATTGCCCTTTGAGTGACTTTGAGCCTTCTTATGAGGCCTATAGTAAGCGACCACGTTTCCGTGCCATATGTCATCACTGGCAACACACACTGGTCAAAGACTCTCGTCTTGAGACACTGCGGAATATTGGACGAAAAGATGTGCCGTAGCTTCCCGAATGCTGCCCAGCCGAGTCGGATTCGACGATTGACCTTCCCTTCGACATTTCCGAGTATCACTCTTTATTTCGAAATAAATGTTAAAAAAACCGGCCAAGTGCGAGTCGGACTCGCGCACGAAGGGTACCGTACCATTATCTATATCTAAAAACGGCAAAATATCTATATCTAAAATCACGTTTGTTGTATAGGAGCCCCCTGTAGCCTAGTTAGTAACTTGGTAGTGACTCTGCCTACGAAGCTGGAGGTCCCGGGTTCGAATCCCGGTAAGGGCATTTATTTGTGTGATGACCATAAATATTTGTTCCTGAGTCATGGATGTTTTCTATGTATTTAAGTATTTATTTATCTATATAAGTATGTTTATCGTCGTCTAGTACCCATAGTACAAGCTTTGCTTAGTTTGGGGCAAAGTCGATTTGTGTAAGATTGTAAAATAAAAAGAAACAAATAAAAACTAAAATAAAAATAAAAAGATGTATTCTGTTTTTTAGTATTTTTTGTTATAAATAGCGACAACAGAAATACATCATCTGTGAAAATCTCTATCTTTCACGGTTCATGAGATACAGCCTGGTGACAGAAGGACAGACAGGCATTCAGACAGACAGACGGACAGCGGAGTCTTAGTAATAGGGTCCCGTTTTACTCTTTGAGTACGGAATCCTAATAAGTGACATAGGTTTTAGGCTCAGAACATAAAAAAAGGGAGAAGTGCCGTACTGCTTAATTCCAACCAAAACCGATGTCCCCAGTTTTCTCCCACCGCAGCGCCCATATTGAACCGTGTAAAAACAAAGACTCGGGCGTTGCCAGTGAGTCTACGGCAACATGCAAACAAGGGCTGTGATTGGCTTAAACGCACTACACTAGGGGGGCGACAAACGTTAAAATTATGTTTTATCGACATTGATATTAAAATTAATATTATGTTATGATATTGATAGGTAACAACTTCAACAACATGGTAAGTTTATGTGGTGGTATTTAAACTTTTAGCTACAAGTTTAAATAACACGGGTTGTTAACTTACCATAAATCGCAAAAGTAAAAAATATTGACGAATACCTACAGAGTAACATAAACGGCTTTTTATAAGTTCGTGTTCACATACATTTAAAACTCTGGTCACATCGATATTTTTGACCAGGCCGATCCGTATCGCATTTTGGCGCGAAATAATATGTCCATTACTCATATTACGAGATTTAAGGCTAAGGGCGAGTATCCACCAAAGATGTGCGGAGATGTGTTACCATACATTTTACACCTAGGTTTCAAGCAAGCGAGGTGTCAAATATTCGAAAAGTGTACGGCTCTTATTAAGTGGTTGGAAACATTTTTCTTGAAAATGTTACGAACACATTACCTCTTCTCTGTACAGGAAACCAGTTAGGACCTCTGCCAGTAGCATCTATCCATTTTTTTAGTACCTACTCGGATTCTTTGGAAAACTGTAATAAGAAACCGAGATTTCTTCTTCAATTATCACATTTCAAATGAAAGTAAAAAATACTCATTTAAAATAAATTATTGGTAATAATATCACATTTTAAGTTGTTCTGAAGCCATTTGCAACTAAATTATATACTTGTATATACAATTTTATTATGTCTATTTACCGTTCATACTTCAACTTAGTGAAAATCTTATTAGTAGGTACCGTAAACATTTTGTGCCTTTTAATCTTATTAGTTACCTTTAAGATAGGCACCCAACCAAAACAAGTAATTAAATTAAATAAAACAGCGAAAGTAGTCGAAATAAAATAACTAGTATGATATCGTACTTCTATTTTATCGATTACGCGTAAATTGTAACTGCACTTTGGCACCGCTCTAGTTTGCGACGCCAAGCAGCGGCCGTACCACAAAAAAATTCAAGCATCGTCCATATCCATAGTGGTTTAATACATTGCGCCGTGGTTTACTGTATTGAACATTCAATGTACAACGCATAGAACAAAAATATGCTTTTTCGTTCGATATGTTAGTTCGATCCCGAGAAATGAGGCGGCGTTGCGTTTATTTATTAAAATATTAGTTTTTACTGACTTAAGTGAAAATACTAATACTCACATGTGGTGCGTGACTCCACCATTTATGTAGGTTTTAGATTCATTCCTATTTTTGCATGTAACCACGCTACAATTCGGCATTTTGAGTAAACGTGGAAAAACATTTCAGATTCACGGCAAATTGCGACTAACATGCGGTGGGCAGTGACATGCCCATTTGGCCATGTCGCACCGACACGCGCCAAGCCCCCGTTTCATATCTATTCCTTTTTATCATCTGAGGTTTTAGGCTTTTGAATAAAATCACGCATTAATTAATTGTATTCTAGATAAAAAGCTGTGTTTGTATAATTTATAATTTTCAGTTCCTTTGGTAAGAAACGGACATAGCAATTTCTATGAAGGGCAGTTTTTTTTTACTGTCCATAACAAAAAAAAAATTCTTCAAGAAATGAATACGTCAGTACCCAGTAATTTCCTAGTAGTGGGTCGACTGGTATAATTTCATTACATTACTATATATAAATAAGACTCAGATAACATGCAAACTATTAATATCCGTAAAACAAATCATTATTCTTATTACTGACAACTTTAAAACTCGTTAGTTTATTTTATACTAAAAAAACGAAACTAAATATACTTTGTCATATCATAGTATTTTAATACAAATAGAAAACTTGTGCTCAAAAATCAAATACTTACTTTATTCAAGTTATCTAACTTCGCTAACATGATGTTCTAGAACATCATGTTAGCGAAGTAATACTTACCACTTTTTAGTGCAAGTATCAATATCGGTCACGGAGTGAATTCCAACGGTGCGCTATACAGCTATTTGCATCGGCAAGCTCCGTGGTTAGTTCTATCCCGATCGCACTTACATATAGCTAGAAAGGGACGGCACCCGCGGCTGGTGCGATCTCGCTGTGCATGTGGGGGTTAGGTACGTTTGTGTGGGTGGTAGTAGTATTTACACACACAAACGCACTACGCGTGTCAAAATACCGAATTCTGAGCGAGCGCTTTTTTGAAGAGCACTCTTAATTACTTCAAATATAATTAGAACAATCAATTGTCTCAAAAGTGTATTTCTACAGGATAGGTAGATAGTTACATAAATAAGTATCCCACTATTACTTTTTAACTCGGTATTAGATAACTAAACTAAACCCTGAACATAAAACTTTATATTTTAATTATCTTATCTTATCTTATCTAGGTGAGGGCCCTTTCGGATGCACTTCGACCCAGTGGGATCTTTTGTGCATTTGCTCTCTCCTTTATACCTGCTCCCAGGCTTGCTCCATCATTTCCACAAAGCGGATGATGCAGTTCGCCGGGAGCACCTTGAATTCCTTTGGTTGCGGGTAACCGTTACCAAAGTAGTTCATTCTTTGTCTGGCAAGGGCATGACATTCACACAATAAGTGTTCCATAGTCTCATCCTCCTCGCCACACATTCTACAGTCTAAACTATCAGATAGTCCCATCTTGGCCAAGAGATCCTTGACCCCGAAGTGACCAGTGAACACCCCAGATATGATTCTGAGTTGCTTCCTACTGGATTTCCAGAGTTTTCTGGTCCAGCCCGAGTCCACTCCTTCTATGAAGAGCTTAGAGTGCCTTAAGCCAGCCTCATTCCTCCACTCGTGTTGGTGTTTGGTTTTGGCGTAGGCTTTAAAGGCCGATATTATGGTCCCCTGCGAGAGTCCCACAAATGGTTCTGGACCTACAAAGTGATTTGTAGAGCCTCCTCTTGCAAGCTCATCTGCTCTTTCGTTGCCGATGAAGCCCTTGTGCCCTGGTATCCAAACTAGTTGCACCTTATTGTGCCTTCCAAGTCTGTTTAGTGCTTGGACGCCATTATAAATTAGTCTAGAGTCCACTTTCGGCGCCGTAAGCGCTTTAAGGGCCGCTTGACTGTCACTGAGTATATAGATAGTCCGCCCTTTGGTTCGCCTGTCTATATTCTCCTGTACACAAGCAATTATGGCGTATGTCTCCGCTTGGAAGACAGTTGCCAAACTACCCATGCTTACACTACTACTGTAGTCATTTGCATAAATGCCTGCTCCCGTACCGGATCCCATTTTTGATCCGTCCGTGTACCATATACTGTCTTCGATACCAGACTTTGGTGGTTCTAGACCTTCGGCCCACTCAGCCCTGGTTGGAACTTTTGTTGTGTAGTTCCTGTGGAATACATACTTGGGTAGCATTTTGTCGCTTCCCATGTTTGTTATTCTGTCTAAGAAACCATCAGTCTCCATGTTTGTGTGCTTAGTTTTCGGCTTGCTATCGCTCCACAGTCCAAGAGTTCTTAATCTGTAGAGCGATTTGCGCGCCTCTGACTTAATCACCATGTGAAGTGGCGGTAGGTCCAGCAGGACTTCTAGCGCCGCTGTAGGCGTGGTACGAAACGCCCCTGTTATAGCCATGCATGCCGTTCTCTGCACCTTTCTCAGGGCCTCTCTGCATGTGCTCATTAAAGTCCTTGGCCACCATACCAGGCTACCGTACAGTATTATGGGTCTCACCATCATGGTATAGATCCACTTCAGTACCTTGGGGTTCAGTCCCCATGTTTTGCCATACGCTGATCTACACATTCCAAATACCCTCAGGGCCTTTGTAATGGTGAGATCTGTATGCTTCTTCCAGTTCAGTTCCTTATCCAGTGTGACACCTTATATATTTTAATTAAGTATGTGCCTTTGTAGCTAAATAGGTATCATCCGGAGCTTCTGTGATAAACTTTTCCACATTTTCTCCTGTAAGTATTTTAGATTTTTTTGGGACATATCCATCTGTTTTCCTTTTCAAAAAAGCCTTTAGCTTGGCATAATGATCAATGTCCACACAGTTTTTAACTTTAAAGGTACTTTTTATCATGGAGTAAATGGCCCAGAGCGAACTCGGTTTATATTTGTCAGCAAGCTCGCCAAAGTATGCTAGTAAGACGTTTTCCGAAAACGAAGTAGTGTTTTTTTCTTTTTGCCATTGTATGAAGTTGTGGTATGTAGTATTATATTTTTCTTTCGATTTGGCTGGTAACAAATCGTCATGAAGTAATTGAGCGGCATTTCTTAATTCTGGTGGTGTAGCTGTAATATCGAATCCTAATTCCGATTCCTCGGATGAAGAAGCCATTTCTTATTTGTTTCTATTGTCTCACTTTAAAACACTTTTTATAACTCGGCAAAATATAAAACAATAACTTCTGGCTAATGCAGATTACAAACAATCTTTTTTTTGTAACATCTGCCACAGATAATGCTAAGAACTGCGTTTAGTTCCGAACTTGAATGACCAATAAGTACAGACAGTTTTTTCCAATTTGATAAAAATGGGTTCATTAAAATCAATAATAAATATTGATATAAACTTGAAAGATAAAAATAATGAAGTTTAATGAAGCTTTATAGGTTGTCTGTGATATTAAGTTAGTCTATAGCTAAGTTTTACACATGAAATTAGAAACTGTTTGAATTTTTGGCTGAGCATGAAACCTCCTTAGTCATAAATGATGTACGATTTTTTTTAAAAAGAAAGTCATTACTCCCTTAGGGACTACAAACTCACCATAACTCCCGCGGGAACAATTTAGGCCATTGTCCTTCTGTATACAGGCATGGAATAACACCATTTCCGAGCAAGTGTGATGAAAAATTCTTCTTTGCTGCAAAGTTCACACACCAACTTGTAAATGTTGACCACCGTACGTTTCTCATTTGTTGTTAATGGACTCTGTTTCTGTCTCTTTGCTTTTTTGGTGAAGGCAAAACTTGGGCCTGGTTGTCCATCGCAGTCCGCATTTTTTTTTATATTAATCAACAAATAGGTACTCGTATAATAATCTCGCAATCTGAATTCAATAATTTTTTGTTTACCAAGAAAACAAGAAAAAGAACGTGATACGATTGACAATTTTGACAATGTCGACAGCGAAAAAAACGAACCGATCGTTTCAAACCTCTTTTTTAGGTTTTTTATTATGCAACGTTTCCAGAACTGAATAACGAAATTTAAAATTACAGAGACAAAAAATATATGCTTCTTACTTTCAAAATAAACATAACTTTTTGTTGTAAGTATTATTTAGATAGCAATAATGAAAATACTTCTATAATTTTAGGTTCGACAATAATAATGTACTTAAGGCTTTTTTAATGGCTGTTTGAGATACTTTGACAGTTGTGTGGCTTAAAGTGTCTTATATAAAAAACCTCGTGCTTCGTGCTTCATTCTTCTTTCTAATGCTAAAAAAAACGCACTATAACACTCCACCGACGTAGTTGTAACTGATGGCTGCTGGTGGGCGAGCCTTGAGGTCGTTTCGTTTTTTATCGAGCTCGTTGCGACGCTCAGTTTCAAAGTCGTTAACCTGCTCATGGATAAGTATTTTCAGAACATCTCTGTTACCAAGGTACTGGCCACCACACTTACGTTTACCATTCTTCAGTTCTGAAAAGAAAATGCGCTTCGCCACTCTGGTGACTAAAAAAACTAGTAAAATTTTCTTCATAAATAGTATTTTATTTTTGCAGGTACCTTTGGTGACCCATTGGATCTAATGGCCAACTATTTCACGGTACATTCCACACCGCAATGGCGCCTGTACCAGTACCACGTGGATGTGGACCCGGAGGAGGACAACACTGGCGTCCGCAAAGGCCTGCTCCGCGTGCACGCCAATACTCTTGGAGGGTAAGCACAATCAAAAAACACACCCGGCAGCCATTTTATTAGTTCACGAACTGCACGCGTCAAATATAAGACATTTCCGGTTAGTTTATTCGTCCAATGTCAATATAATTCCCCATTCAGGCTAGTAACATTTATTTGTACAGGCGTCTTCATTATCTTTAATCTTCATAATAATATGCATTCTCATTTGGATATTGCTTTACAGGTACATCTTTGACGGTTGCGTTTTGTACACCGTCAAGAAACTTAATCCACTCCCCCTGGAGCTGTACTCTGATCGTAAAACTGATGGACAGCGTATGAGGTTGCTGATCAAGGTTAGTAGTGCATTTGTGGCCTTTCCACCAAGACTTTCCAAGCGGGAAAGTTGAGTCGGGAGAGCTCCATAGAAAAAAATATGTGATTATAGCTTTGTGTACGAAGTCTTAATTCAAAGTCCACAAGTAGGAATAGAATTTTTCATGCTTGTATAGTTGACTTCATAAATATATGCACGTTCCCAAAGGTTCCAAAATACCTGAGCAAAACCGTTAGCCGACGAAATGAGTTTAGAATAATACTTACGACGTAGTGACGTCTGACAAACGCCATATCAAATCGATTTAAAAAAAATTATCGACATGCGATATTTTTGCTTTTAAACTAGTGGGATACTTATATCAGGTAATTAAACGGATAAAAAAAAACTAAATAACTTCAATCATGCTAACAATTGGTTTTTAATGGGGAACTTGCATGGGATTTCTATTTCTAAGAGTTAATTTGATTTATTGATTGCTAATTTGATATTATTTCTTGTGTAACATCTATATTCTATATTCAACTTTTAAATCGTACCTAATGCATATAGTAAACACGCCAAGAATATATGCTGTGACGTCATAGCATAAGCCCATAAATCGTTTTCAGGGGGCGCAGGCGCGGGCAGATTTCAAATGCATATAACGTCAGAAAAATAAATCATAAGAAAGTCTTAATGCTGGATTATACTTTTGGTTTTCGTAATAAAATAAAAAGATGCAAGTTCCCTATTGCGAGTAATTAAACTCGCTTAATTTACGTACGTCTGGGAGACGCCATAGATACTATAGTCACAAACACACTAAGGTAAGTCCAGCACGGCTATCACAAGACGGCACGCGAGCTCTCTCGATTTTTCTCGCACTATCCGTCTCTCTCTCTCTTATTAGAAAACTTAAAAAGCCGTTAACAACACCGTGGTTGCGTCTGTGACTTAGTCGGTACACATAAAGCTTGAACACAGTAAAACATGGGCACATAAAGTAACAAAAATAAAAACGTTATGGAACATATTTCAAGGAAATTTTTATTGCATTTATTTACTAGACTAATAACCATTTTTACAAATATATACAATTATTTAATTTGCTTTCTATATGCCATACTGCGTGCTTTGCGTCGAAACCGGCTCATTAAGTCTTGCACAGCACTGTCAGGATATCTTTTGCAAGCCCATTTCCATTTGTTTTGCAATTCAGCTGCCGATTTAACTTCTCCGCCTCCTTTTTTTAGAATCCCTTTCATAATTGCCCAATATTCTTCAATCGGCCTCAGTTCAGGACAATTTGGAGGATTGCACTCTTTAGGTACCACTGCGACATCGTTATGTTTATACCACTCAACTACTGCTTTAGAGTAGTGACAGCTCGCAAGGTCTGGCCAAAATAATGGCTGTGAGCTATGACTGCGTAAAAAGGGCAGTAGACGCTTTTGCAAACATTCTTTTTTGTAGATTTCACCGTTTACTGTGCCTGTTGTTACGAATGAACGACTTCTTTTACCACAACTACAAATAGCTTCCCATAGAAGGATTTTTTTTGGAAACTTCGATCTCTTTTTTATCTTGCAATCTTCTGGGGCATCCTTACGATTCTTAGTAGAAGTATAAAATTCTTGCCCCGGTATCTGCTTGAAGTCTGCTTTGATGTATGTTTCATCATCCAATACAACGCATCCAAATTTTCTCAAGTAATTGTCGTACAACTTTCGTGATCTCTGATTTGCAGACAGATTTTGCTTAGCGTCGCGATTGGGTGCAGCTTGTGCTTTGAACGACTTTAATCCAGCTCTAGACTTAGTTTTCTGTACATATGACTGCGACATTTTGACCTTCTTTGCGACATCACGGGACGATAACTTCGGATTCGCTGTAAAAAGCCGCAAGACATGAACTTCTTTTTTTTTATCCTTTGCGCCTTGCTTACCTGTACTTCCCGGCTTGCGATTTACTGTCAATCGTTCTCGGAACCTTTTTAAAACTAAACATACGGAAGATTGCGGTAATTTTAAAAGTTTTGCTAATGCCCTATAACTTAAATAACGATTTTCAGTATGTTTCCGCAAAATAATTTCACGTTTCTTGTGTTCAGAGGCTCTAGTATAAGTTTTATCAATACAATAAGTTTTCGAAAGCGTTTGCGTTGAGTTTCATTTTGTATGGCAACGCGAACAGCGCCTCTGGTGGTAACTATTAAGAACTACGCGTTGCCATACAAATTGAAACTAAATGCAAACGCGTTCGAAAACGTATATGTATCGATAAAACTTATACTAGAGCTTCTGAGCTCGCCATCGTGAAAACAAATGATCAAAGTGGAACGCTGTCATAATCGTTTTTATTCATGATATCAAATAGTTTTTATTTTTAATACTAAGAAGTTTCCATATTGTATAAATAAAAATATATAAGCATTTACTTGTGCCCACATTTTACTGTATTCAAGCTTTATTTTCGAAATCTATTGTACCTATTCGTGTAGGTCATGCAACCCAAATTGGTGGATATCTGAAACCTATCGTCGCCGATTTTAAGATGAAAAAAAAACTGCGCAGTGCAATGTTTCTTAGTATGGGCATTCCCAGTCAAAAGGCAGTTTAGAATATTACTTGAAACGTAAGATAATCATTGAAATGGCAATCATGGATATGTCGAATTTTGTTACAACAATAATGTTTTTTCCAGCTCACCTGTGACGTAAGCCCAGGTGATTATCATTACCTGCAGATATTCAATCTAATTATAAGGAAGTGCTTCTACAAGCTGAATCTGCAACTGATGGGCAGGGACTTCTTTGATCCTGACGCTAAGGTAAACATAATGTAATATATTATTAGTGGGGTAATCCCGGCACCAACGCAGAACCGGCGCGGGACGTGTTTCCATGGCAACGAAGTGGCGCCGCGCATTCTACCTGAAAATACGCTCTAGCGAAAGCTGACATCTTGGTTCTGTTTTGGTGCAGGGGATTGTAAAATACGATGAAGTTTTAATAATATCATTTGCGTTATGAGGATTGGGAGGCATACGCATGCGCTGACGCATTACAAATTATACAGACATTATCCGTTGCGCTCCAAACTAGGCTGAGTCGGTTAACAAATAACTTAAAGAGTCCGCGGTAAGCTCTATTCTCCATAATACAAACGTAGTTACGCTCTCATTTTAAAACTACTAAGTAGCTAGTTTGCTCTGAAACTTTGTACTTAAAATAAGTTACCATCCAGGTCTGTAATTAGTTTATGTAGCTTCAGATACCATAGTAAAAAAAAGACAGCAAATTTCAGTTTTTCATACAAAACTTGTTTTTGCTGTATTTTGTTTGTTTTATAAACTGGAGCCATATAAACTAATTACAGACCTAGACATATACCTCATGTCATTGTATATGTAAAGTTTCGTTACAATCCAACACGTAAGTAGTTTTAAAATGAGAATGAAACTTCGTTTGTATGGGAAGGTGAAATTCTGCCGAGCTTATAGCGGACTCTTAAGAATTACACGCCACAAAGGATTTATAATTATGTTTATTTCGTAGATTGATATCCCGGAGCACAAATTACAAATTTGGCCTGGGTACAAGACTACCATCAACCAATATGAAGATCGTCTGCTTATGGTGACGGAAATTGCACATAAGGTCCTTCGTATGGATACCGTGTTACAAATGTTGCAAGAATACGCGCAGACCAAGGGCGCGAATTTCAAAAAGATCTTTGTTGAAGATGTAGCAGGTAAATGATATATTTTTGATGTTATTAAATACTGCAGTCTTTTCGTATCAGCTGCTCAGTTTAAGGAACGATGGCTCACGTTGACGTCACGTTGGTTATTGTTTAAAAGTCAGAATCAGCTACTTTCGTATCAGCTGCTCAGTTTAAGGAACGATGGCTCACGTTGACGTCACGTTTGTTATTGTTTAAAAGTCAGAATCAGCTACTTTCGTATCAGCTGCTCAGTTTAAGGAACGATGGCTCACGTTGACGTCACGTTGGTTATTGTTTAAAAGTCAGAATCAGATACTTTCGTATCAGCTGCTCAGTTTAAGGAACGATGGCTCACGTTGACGTCACGTTGGTTATTGTTTAAAAGTCAGAATCAGATACTTTCGTATCAGCTGCTCAGTTTAAGGAACGATGGCTCACGTTGACGTCACGTTTGTTATTGTTTAAAAGTCAGAATCAGCTACTTTCGTATCAGCTGCTCAGTTTAAGGAACGATGGCTCACGTTGACGTCACGTTTGTTATTGTTTAAAAGTCAGAATCAGCTACTTTCGTATCAGCTGCTCAGTTTAAGGAACGATGGCTCACGTTGACTTCACGTTTGTTATTGTTTAAAAGTCAGAATCAGCTACTTTCGTATCAGCTGCTCAGTTTAAGGAACGATGGCTCACGTTGACGTCACGTTGGTTATTGTTTAAAAGTCAGAATCAGCTACTTTCGTATCAGCTGCTCAGTTTAAGGAACGATGGCTCACGTTGACGTCACGTTTGTTATTGTTTAAAAGTCAGAATCAGCTACTTTCGTATCAGCTGCTCAGTTTAAGGAACGATGGCTCACGTTGACGTCACGTTGGTTATTGTTTAAAAGTCAGAATCAGCTACTTTCGTATCAGCTGCTCAGTTTAAGGAACGATGGCTCACGTTGACGTCACGTTGGTTATTGTTTAAAAGTCAGAATCAGCTACTTTCGTATCAGCTGCTCAGTTTAAGGAACGATGGCTCACGTTGACGTCACGTTGGTTATTGTTTAAAAGTCAGAATCAGCTACTTTCGTATCAGCTGCTCAGTTTAAGGAACGATGGCTCACGTTGACGTCACGTTGGTTATTGTTTAAAAGTCAGAATCAGCTACTTTCGTATCAGCTGCTCAGTTTAAGGAACGATGGCTCACGTTGACGTCACGTTTGTTATTGTTTAAAAGTCAGAATCAGCTACTTTCGTATCAGCTGCTCAGTTTAAGGAACGATGGCTCACGTTGACGTCACGTTGGTTATTGTTTAAAAGTCAGAATCAGCTACTTTCGTATCAGCTGCTCAGTTTAAGGAACGATGGCTCACGTTGACGTCACGTTTGTTATTGTTTAAAAGTCAGAATCAGCTACTTTCGTATCAGCTGCTCAGTTTAAGGAACGATGGCTCACGTTGACGTCACGTTGGTTATTGTTTAAAAGTCAGAATCAGCTACTTTCGTATCAGCTGCTCAGTTTAAGGAACGATGGCTCACGTTGACGTCACGTTGGTTATTGTTTAAAAGTCAGAATCAGCTACTTTCGTATCAGCTGCTCAGTTTAAGGAACGATGGCTCACGTTGACGTCACGTTTGTTATTGTTTAAAAGTCAGAATCAGCTACTTTCGTATCAGCTGCTCAGTTTAAGGAACGATGGCTCACGTTGACGTCACGTTGGTTATTGTTTAAAAGTCAGAATCAGCTACTTTCGTATCAGCTGCTCAGTTTAAGGAACGATGGCTCACGTTGACGTCACGTTGGTTATTGTTTAAAAGTCAGAATCAGCTACTTTCGTATCAGCTGCTCAGTTTAAGGAACGATGGCTCACGTTGACGTCACGTTGGTTATTGTTTAAAAGTCAGAATCAGATAGCTATTTTCGCTTGTGCTAGTACTGGTATTAGGGGCCTTACATTTCAACGAAAAAGGAATTCAATAACAACTAGTGCCTAAAAGTAGTTTTTCACAGTATTGAAAATGGTGACGTTAGTTCACGTAAATTATGGAGGATATTCAGCACTAGAAAATTCTAGGGAAGTGTCGAGACACGGATGTTCAATGGTGAATAAAATAATTGACATGGGAATGATTATTGTCCAGGGAAGATCGTGATGACTGACTACAACAAGCGCACGTACCGGGTCGACGACGTGTCTTGGACCGAGTCCCCGTCCTCTACCTTCAAGATGAAGGAAGAGACCATCAGCTACATGGATTACTACAAAACGGTACGTACCATACAACTGTACTAAACTACTGAAATGGCACGTTGCCAATGAGTAGCCAGGGGAGTGTATAATAGTCCTTCGTATACATACACCCATATCATAAATCCTCTAGAATGTGTTCGGAAACCATATATAACGACCACCATAATTGCAACCAGTAACGTAACATCAGCGTTTTATCTGTGCCAGTGTTATTTTAATGTACGAAAAAGCATAATAGCATCGAAAATCGATGTTATTATGGAAATCAGGTCCAGTGTTGGGGTTTATAACACGTGGGTAGATAAAATAGTGTATTGTAACTGTACATAATTAGGCATTATGTACAATCACATAAACTACTATTTACCTCTGGTATGTCAACGAGGCGTGAGGGCATTACTCTCAATCTGTCATGGCGATTGCGAGTATTACGAGTAAAGAGACAAGGTGCATGTATGTGTTTAGTGAGTGAATGTTGTATATGGCTCACACATTCATTCTAATTTGATTTTACCAATTTTAAACCATTTATTTGCACTATATAAAGTTGAAATTAGGTAAAAACTTATGAAGGTTACTTGGTCAGATCTGTGACAGGACAGATATAGAGGGTATCACAGATATGTGACAAGACATACCAGAGGTTCATCATCATCATATCAGCCGAAAGACGTCCACTGCTGGACATAGGCCTCCCCCAAAGAGTGCCAAAATGACTGGTCCTGCGCCACCCGCATCCAGCGGACTCCCGCGACCTTTACCAGGTCATCAGTCCACCTTGTGGGGGGCCTAC
Source organism: Epinotia brunnichana (assembly GCA_963854355.1). Classification (NCBI taxonomy): domain Eukaryota; kingdom Metazoa; phylum Arthropoda; class Insecta; order Lepidoptera; family Tortricidae; genus Epinotia; species Epinotia brunnichana. The sequence continues at coordinate 50,460,021 of OY977936.1, forward strand.
CCACGCCGCGCCTTCCGGTACGTGGTCGCCACTCGAGAACCTTTCCGCCCCAGCGGTTAATACCATCTATTTATACACGTTAGTAGGTTGCGCTGATACAATAGTGTAAGCCGTACGATTAAAAAAACCGCAAATCGATCTACAGTTTAGCCATTTGGCATACGCATACTAGAGGTCAAAACAATTTTTTTTGACCCGCAGTTCCTACCAAAATTTCTCTGAGCCTCGTGGCGCCCACCATACAACACAAAATGACATTGAAATTTGAATCAAACTAATAAAAGAAATAGAGTTTAATTTCTTTTGTTTCAAGAGAAGACCAAATGCAACTCTATTCCAACCCAAAATTGTTTAAATTCCTTTAAGAGAATATGTCCTTCCAGTAGGCCCATGGGCGCTAGGAGGTTAGGAGGGGAGTGCCAAGACATTTTATTTTTTGTACGGAAAAAAAAAAAAATTTTTTCAGAGACCTGTCGTTTGTGGTATCTAATGAAAGGGAATTTTGAGGCGGTTCTAAAAATATACCGCATCGTTACATTTCAGCCTTTTTTTAATTTTCGAAACATACAAAGTTTGAACTCCTCCAGACACGATATGGCAATTTTTTTTAAATACAATATACCACAATGGGCTTGTTACCTTAAAATTGTTTACGATGCCATTCGAACCAGTTTTTGTAGATGAACAAATGTTTGTATGAAAGCAACTACATTTAAAAGACATTAATACCCAAAAAATCGAGTTAAAGACGGACCTCGCTGACTGCAGCCGAAACGCTTCATACTGATTGGCTTTAAAGTATGAAGTCACACCGTGCAATTTGTACTAAACCGTTGCATGGAAAATTAAGTAAATTGCTGTTTCGGTCGCGAAATACTGCGTTTAGGTCCATAGTTGTTATACAAATTGGTTTCTATAAAAGCGTAAGGATTCTATTGGTACCTTTAAATTTACTCTTGGACAATAAATTAAAAAACTTTTTTTCTAAACTTTCAAGGTTCATATCTTTTTATGATTTGAATTATATTTTGTAATTTATACTTTATTATAATCATTTGATGGTTTACTATCCATTTAGCAACACGACGTTATCAATTTTAACACCACGCAACAAGCCTATTGATACTTGATATCCTCATATCTAATCTCAAAAAAGCAATTTTGAAAATAACTTCACTAAGTGTTTTTTTTTTCAATATTTCAAAGTGACAGTTCTACTTTAATACCTATTTGACGTGACTTATGGAACAGTAAAGATACAGAACATATTAATCATAAAATGATACCTAGTATCCATATATCCAAATTCTTCAATACTTTATCTTCTTTTGCATGAGAGTTTTTTGGAAAAAAATGTATGTTAATTTTTTATGATTTATTCAAACATGGTCCAAAAAAGCTCGGTTTTCGATATTAGTATGTTGTTTATGCACTTTTATATATAAAATTTACATCTAACTGTTCCTTTTTGACGACCCCAAGTAAATGGGATAAGGGCAAGGAAATGATGATGTTCCTTTTTGACGTTTAACAACCCAAGAGTTTTTTATTTTTAACTCATTTTTAAAAAAGTTACGTCCAAAAACTGTTCTTTTGGCCTGAAACTGCTAAGTTTAGTGCCATATATCTCAAAAACGATGAGTTTTGAAGTAGATATGGGATATTATTTCGGTTAACCTCGTTGTTGTTAATTCGGTAAGCCAAAAAAAACACGAAAAAACGGACGGTAACAGATCGAAGGTCATTGGGAGCTGTGAGCCCCTTAAAGAGGTATTTCCCGTGAGGTTAGATATAAGGATATCACGTATCAATTGTGGTATATTGTTTTAAAAAAAAATCAGCCATATCGTGTCTGGAGGACAACTTGGTATGTTTCGAAAATCATTTTTGTGTTTATTAAAAAAAATGGCTGAAATGTAATAATGAATGATGTAGTATATTTTTAGAACCACCTATAAATTCCCTTTCATTAGATACCACACACGACAGGTTCCTAAAAAAAAAAAAATCCATACAAATATAAACTGTCTTGGCACTCCCCTCCTAAGGGATTTTTTTTTAAGGAACTGTGGGACAAAAAAATTGTTTTGGACCTCTAGTATGCGTATGCCAAATGGCTAAACTGTAGATCGATTTGCGGTTTTTCTTTGAAATTAGGCTTGTACGGCTACCACTACAAGCAATATGCGTTTATGTTGCAGTAAACTATAATGTTACCGTTCAACTCTATATTACACGTGGAAGTATGATATAAATGGAAGTAGCGTTAAAATAGGTAGCAGAGACGTATACCTGTCCCCTACTTTCTTACGACGTACAAACGCGTCAGAAAGAGATGTGTATGCATTTGTTATTCCTTAATTTGGAAGGTTGTCACAAGTTTGTTCCTGCGCTGGGGATGTACCTACTGTGTCGACTGTTTATATCGATAATTCGATATATTACTCAACCAAACCTGTCCCCTACTTTCTTACGACGTACAAACGCGTCAGAAAGAGATGTGTATGCATTTGTTATTCCTTAATTTGGAAGGTTGTCACAAGTTTGTTCCTGCGCTGGGGATGTACCTACTGTGTCGACTGTTTATATCGATAATTCGATACATTACTCAACCAAATTATAAATTAAGATTTTAATAATTCACATTCACTGTGTACTAGCTTTACGGAGAAGGTAAAAATAATTACAGTACAGTCTAACTAACCCGGCATTATTAAAAACTAGTAAATCCCGGAATGATTGCGATTACTGGATTGTATAGAAATGTCATAACTACCTAATAATGTCATAACGGGTATAGAAATGTCATAACGGTGTTGGCCACACATATTGTATTTATTTATAAGGCTAATAATTTAATAAATAAAAAAATAATAAAAAGAGAGCAAGCGTCTAGAGAAGTAAAGGCCGGTGAAGAGGAGGTGCTGGTGGTGTGCCGGATTAATCGACATAGCCGGCTATTGGATTGACGGACTGATGAGACTACTATAGTAGCAAAAAGCAAAGTATCTTTGGTCAACCTGGATGCATGGCGTCCTGCAAAACCAAGGTCATTCATATCCCTGTCACAATCTATCTTATAATATCGCACTCATTTGCCGTACGTCATGCAGGACTGCCTGGACGCTACTTATGGGAAATGAAAAAATAATTTTGTATTAAGACCATTTTTTATTTAGTCGAAATTAATCCCCCTTCAATAAAATAGTTATGGCTAAAACTTCTTATTTTTCTTAAGGCACACGTTTCTATTAAATTTTGTGAAAGATCTGTCTGCTTCCAGTCGCCTCCATTTAAAATTACATTTAGTACTAATAATCTGGTGACGTGTTTGAAATAAAAATGACTGCTTTTCCATGTCAGATTTCTCCTTCTTACACGTGTGGTATCCATTCCTTTTAACATATTCGTCCTTTGGAAACCTAAAATCAAAAAGTTGAGTTATTATTATTATGTCGATAAGTTATTGTTCCGAGGTCGATAAAAAATCTACATCACTATGGGAAAAACGTAACTTCTTATACTTATCCGAAAAAGTCTTATTTTCATGCACAATCTGGTTATAATAGAACGGATAAATGATATTTACATAAATTACCAATTACTATTATTAAGTTTAGCTGAGCTTTCCATGAATAAAATCAAAATCTATCGAAACATACCAAGAATGAGAATGAGATATTTATTGATAATATTATACATAATTCTACATGTCATACATTTTACATGGATTATATTAAACTATAAGTTAGTTTAGGTTATGTAAGGGTTAGTTCATTTTATTTTATATTAATTTTAGTATACGTTGGTCAGTTCTATAATAGTAGTTTATGCAATCGTTATCTTGCCTGTCCAATAAAGAATTATTATTATTATTATGTATCTCCGATTTAAATTCACGGGGCGAACCCCGGTCATTTGGAAGGCGTGCGTGGGGATATAGATCCAACACGTAGAGGCCCTTTGGAGACGAAGTTTAATGTCATGTAGTATTATTATTATTATTATTATTATATAATGGATGCTTTTTAAGTCGAGTACCACGTTTTGCTTCGTGGCCTAATTAAGGTACGAGACTTAAAAAGCTAATTATATAACTATTGTATACAATACTTTTTCTACGAGTCAACGGAAATAATAATATATTAAACAAACTTGGTATCTATTCAGAATCGCCCTGCTGAAATGAAGCGCAGCAGCTTAGTAATTTTGCGCGTTGATGTCTTCTCAGTTATCTTATATATACAGCTCCTGGATTCATAAGATGACTGCTGGCAGTTATCTTATGAAACCATACGAGTTCGTGACGAGCTCGTGGAGCTCCAGGATTAAAAAGTATGTGATCTTAGTTTCGTGTACGAAATCTTAATTCAAAGATTAAAGTCGACGAGTAGAAAAATTAATTTATGTTAGTATTTTAATTTAATAAAATTACTACAAACTCTTATTTCATCATTTAACAATTTTAACATTCGAATTACTTTAATTGTCTTATTAGCAGTGGTCGGATCTAGGATGCAATTTGGAGTGAACGACCTCAAACGTTATGCTTATCGTGGATGTGTCTCGGATTTCCCGGGAGTTTGGGAAATGGGCTATTGTAAATTAAAAAAATACGTCATTTAATATTTGCACACTTAAAGAACACTAGAATTGTCTAATAATGGGTATTTATAACTGTAATTATTATTATTTGTCGATATGTTGAGAATGTGATAAGCAGGGCTCGATTTGAATGACAATGTCAGTTAAGACATTATATACTGCTCATTTCAAGTGGCCATTTCATTTAATAAAAGAGGTTGATAAGTGGTAATTGTTTACGAATATACTATTAGAAGGCATTTTATGTGCGGTGCAGTGCAACGTCATCGGCACTAAAAGTTCGAGCCCTGGTGATAAGATCAACAAAATGGTGATACTAATAAAAATTATTACTTTTACTTGTATACCCTTTTTTTTTTTTTTCTTGACGGAGTGGAAATGCACTTACGCATCCCCCCAGCCGGGAAGCTATAATGGGGGGTATGTGGGACTCACACCCTCCAGCCATCTCTATTTAAAGAGAAGGGGGAGGGAGTCTACCCACTAAAACCACTCCGGCGTTTCCGTCCCTGCCGTTAATGGGAGCGCCATGGGATCGCGAACATGTCACCACGACGCCCCCCGTACTTGTATACCCTGGTAAACATACAAGAATAATAAAAATACATAAAAGATAAGACATACAAGTTATGTTCAGTTATTCTATTCTATGCAGTAAGTGTAAACATTTTTGTTGTTTTTACATTTTCTGTAAATTTTATACTGTAAACTACTTAAAATTAAAAGTTATTTACCTTTTTGTAAAGGTAGGTAACAAAAAAAGTCGCTGGATTGTAAGTCATATCCATCTTAATATTACGGACTTAAACCCCGGGAAATTGCATCCTAGATCCGATCACTGCTTATTAGTCAGTCTTCCTCAACATAAATTCATTTATATCATAACATGCTAGGTCAATTAACATTTCTTTGAGTTTTTTTATAGAATGTAGCGTCACTTTCGGTGTTAATGACATCATACAGAAGGGTGTTGTAAATCTTTACACCAATGACACCGAGTGACTTTCGAGCCTTCGTCAGTCGGCGCCACGGGACGTGCAATAGGTGATGGCCGCGCGTGTTCCGGCCGTGGCACTGATACCGATAGAAGCAAACTGCTCCATGGTTAATTTATGTCCCTCTTGTATGTGATTTACAGCCTTCAATGGCACAATACATTTTATCACAGGAAACAATCAAGTCTCGCAAACATGAACAATACATTTTTTCAAACATTCTCGGTGGAATAACACCAAAATAAATAATTTTCACACAGGAGCCGCGATGTTTTGGAAGTAATATGATACGACTAAGTCAAGTTGGGACGTGATGCCTCCTACCTACTTCCAAACAATGATGACATGCTTAATTTTGCTGGGTTAAAAGAGATCCAAAAGAGATCCATTTGACATTTCCCGAGTTCATTCTAGTGACAACCTACGAAAATGTGAAACTGAATAGGGATTGTGGTCTCATTCCCCTCTTAGGCCAACTATAGATTTACGCAAGTGAATAAGGTAGCTGTTACCAAGCTCTTATTTTAATGTGGTTTCTACGTATATTATTATTCTATGATATTACACCTTCCCCAAAAGTTCCCTTCATTCCCGGAGTAGCAGAATTAAATAATTAAACGCATGTTACTTGCTTACATTTTCTTTTAATTCTGGAAAGAATTGAGAACATTAAGATTTTTTTTTTACTTATTTTAAGGTGGTTCGATTCCCATACAAAACGTTATTTGACATTCGTAGGCTAACGGCGTGATATTTTAAGAAACTTATGTAACAAACTTTCACAAATTGGCTTCCCATTTGCGCCAAATTCCCCCTTTCCTAGAATAAACTTGTATAAACTAGATTAATTTGAGAAATTGGTTTGTCACGTGATATTTTGGGAAAACTATTTTTCTCAAATTAATCTAGTTTATACAAGTTTATTCTAGGAAAGGGGGAATTTGGCGCAAATGGGAAGCCAATTGATGAAAGTTTGTTACATAAGTTTCTTAAAATATCACGCCGTTAGCCTACGAATGTCAAATAACGTTTTGTATGGGAATCGAACCACCTTAAGTTTACACATTTTAAGAAAAAAAGTTGGATCCCCTGTTTAAGATATTCCCTATTGTCACTGTATGTAAAATAATTAAAATATTTATGTATTTATAATGTACTCACTAAGTTACAAATTCGTTAGATTTTAGACAGGTGTTCATTTCATTAAACCATTAACAATTTATTCCTTTTAGTAGTTTATGTGACCGTACATAATGAACGGCATCAAACAGGAGTGTGGGTTCATAATAACATCACACGAGTGTTTTAATGCCTAATTATGTACAGTCATATTTAGTATAAAGAGGGCAAAGTATATTATCTTCATACAAACGAAGTTTCAGTGCGAAACGGGTCGAGATTTTGTTTGAGTGTGCGTGCGGCGACGTATAGATAGCGCAAACATACAAGCCGCGCGCGGTGCGTTTGTAGGAAGATAACATACTTTGCCCTCTTTATACAATGGTACACTCAGCGTCAAATACTCTGTAGCAGTCAGTGGCCAAATAGTTCGGTACACCATACTAAATATATGGTGTACAGTCGCCATCACATACATAGGTACACTATAGGTGTTCAAAAATATCGGCACATGCACCCTAATGCCTTGAAAATAGAGGTGTGTTCCGATGTTTGTGACGTGCTTGTTTGCTCCGATGTATGTGATGGCGACTGTACCGAACTATTTTACTACTTTGGTTGCTATAAAGTATTTGACGCAGAGTGTACAGTTACGAGTACATACACTACTTTATCTATCCACATATCATAAGCCTCCATGATGCATTCAGGAGCCGCATATTATGACCGGCATCGCGGCGTTGTTTTCTTGCAGCTGTCATAGTTTTTTTTTTAATTCAGAGACAAACTAGAGTCGGATCCAACTATCATATCGTTCGATATCTTACTTACGTGCGACATTTGTATGCAAATTGACATTTCATTTCGATGTTATTATTTAGCAATATTTAATAACATTTTCACAGATAATAAATTTGTTCTAACAAACAGCAGTCTATTTCTATGGTGGGCTCATAATGTGCGGTTCTTGAAGACATCATGGAGGGTTTATGATATTTGGATAGATAAAAATATTGATTATCTTTATCTCAAAATATCACTAACTTTTCATTTTATTTACTTGTACAACAGTATCGGTACTCTCATTAATAATCAAATGCCGTCGGAGTATTCAGCTCCTATTATAATAATATAAATGGGAATAGTTACCCAGGGCATTGTCACCCTACAATGATACAATAGTCAATGGGCTGGCTACTCGTCTTCGCGCACCCTTAAATCCCCTCAATAAACATGGGAATAGCTTCCCAAGAGTCACAAATTCATTAAGACAGTATAAGTCAGTCCACAACCACTTTCACTGGTAGTTCGCACTATGATAAAGTTAGAAGGACTGGTGCTCTACTAACCTTCTTCTAAAAATTATACCTATACCTTACAAGCATATTAAATCTTTGTCTTCCTGCAGAGAAGGATTAATAATATATTCAATTAAACAGTCACTAAGTTATCAGCTGACCAATCCAATAACTAGCTAAAGCATAATTGTTAACTAAATTGATAAAATAATTCTAAGTGTGAGGATAAGATTTCATTCATTTGATAATTAAACTTAGTTCAAAACAGTGAAATACTCGTGACCTACTAACGATTTGTCGATGCAGAGAAACGCGCTACGTGCATCAGTAGTTGACGGCACGTGTTATGTTGCGAAATATAAAACCGGCGGAGTCTTAGTAATAGGTTCCCGTTTTACTCTTTGAGTACGGAACCCTAAAAATTATGTGGAACAATTTTATCACCGTGACGCTAGAATTACAAATTGTATGCATTTACAAACTATTTCGAAAAGTTGTAGATATGAATGCTAAATTTTCAGTTATAATTATAACCTATTCATACTAAATTATCATTTTCATTATACTCACAGAAAATAAATACGCCACTATTACGTGACCTGTCGGCGTCCTGGTCTCACGTCGTGTAAGCTGTGACTGGGCCTTCCCATCCCTTCAAACGTGGGCCGGGATAACCCTGGACACCTTTTGCTTTGCGAGCCGGGAAACCCTGGGAAACGCTCTTCTCTTTATTAGTTATCTAGTTTCTTCTTAATTTTGAATCTTCTTTGTTCAAAATGTGTTACTAAAACCTTCAAAATTAATGTTCTATATTCAAGTTCTAATTAAACGTTTTTCCTGTTCTTCTTTCTTCCATCTTCGAGGTCTCTTCATATGAATTGGTTAAATTTTCCGTATTTTTCTTCATACAATGAGTCAGAGGGTACCGTGAAGTAAAGATTCGTCGTCGGTTCGTCTAGTTAGGCTAAGGTCGCAACTAAATGTACAAATATGTGAAGGAGTAGTGGCAAGGTGACCAATAAGTAGCATGGTGAAGAGTGTCTTAACCCTAGAGCACCCGCGCCCGTTTTTGTAACGCGAGTGCCCGCGCGAGGGAGCATCGCGCCGCATCGCGTTTAATAGTATTTTATGCAACTGTTTTATAAGAAGAGTCTTAAAATGCGAGTGAAAATTTAAAAATGAGAGAAAACTTGCTACCTGAAAAGTTAAACTATATTGTAGTCTGCTATTTATTTAAAATTTGTCGTAGAAAAAGTATTGTATGCAACGGTGTATAACTCGTCTAAAAACGCTCGTGGCGTCTTTAATTGCGATGCTCGCCAAGGCTTGCATCGCAACCCACGCCACTCGCGTTTTAAGACCCTTCTTATACAACAGTTGCATAAAATACTATATTGTCTATCCAAATTATATCTTGGGTGCACATTAACTTTGACTTTCTCAACCGATTCTCGTGAAATTTTGTGAGCAGGTTCGTAAATCATCTAGATTTGTTATGTCGCATTAGGTACTTTTCGAAATTAAAAAAAAAAACCTTTTCGTGTGACAGAGCCACTAGTATTTAGTATGTCTAACAAAAATGTGTTTGTTGGATGTTTGATTGCAGAAATACAACATCCGCATCAACGACGCGCGGCAGCCGCTGCTGATCTCGCGCTCGAAGCCGCGCGAGATCCGCGCCGGCATGCCCGAGCTGGTGTATCTCGTGCCCGAGCTGTGCCGTCAGACCGGCCTCTCGGACGAGATGCGCGCCGACTTCCGGCTCATGAAGGCTCTGGATGTCCATACTAAAATTGGCCCGGACACCAGGATTCAAAAACTACTCTTATTCAACAAGAGGTTCACACAGAACAAGGAAGTGGTTGCGGTAAGTTTATCGAGCTTTTCCAAGAACGCCGGAAGTTGCGCGCGAATTGTAACAGCACCAAGAATTAATAGTTATCCTTGGTGTCAAAGAGAACATGATCAATTCGCCCTCTTGTAGCGAAATTGGTGGGGTGTGATTTGTAAAGTGGAATACCATTGATTACATCGTTGGAAATACACATGGCGTTTCTCACACTTGGCTTTCTTTGTGATAGACTGACTGCTGTGGCGCTATTATCAGGATAACTCGACAACTTGTTTCATCAGACTTTGTCGTGTCAAGCGAGACTTAAATCCTAAGGATCTCTGCTGTATGTGAATAACATGCATCAATAACATTTTAGGAGCTCGGGACCTGGGATCTTAAGCTGGCCAATGATCTGGTCAAGTTCAAAGGCCGACAGCTGCCACCCGAGAACATCACCCAGGGCGACGGTAAAAAGTATCCGGCGGGGCTCACTACCGAGGGCTGGACCCGCGATATGCGGTTAGTATTTAAGTTTATAATATATCCGGTTAATACATAACCATCAAAAACATTTATTATTATTATTATTTATTATTCGGAAAACCAACAGCTACAATAATCAACGTAAGATATAAATGTTCAACATGTGATACAAAAAGCCAATTACAGGTTTTCACCAGTAGTAACACAATGATATAAAAAACGCAAATGGTGGCTAGCAGCACTATATACTGCATCACAAAAACCTTAGTGGAATAGTAGTTATAAAACTAAAAAAAAAATGTAAATATTGAAACAATGCAGTCGGTATAAGGCACGCTTAACATAAACGTGAAAAAGGAGTTAAGTTCAATATTAAGATAGACCGTGGTGGTCTTTGCCCTCAAAAGAGTTAAGAGCTAAGAGGATTTCAAGTTCAGCAATTTATTTATAAGAACTAGGCCAGTCCGTAGAGTATATCTTTGTTGCAAAAGTTGGTGTAGAAGATTTTGTTTTTTAATATTGTTTACATAGATACAACCGAGCAAATATCAAAAATGGTTAAACGAGATATCTTGGGACAACTTTTGGCAGCCACAAATCTGGGACTTTTTTTGGTTTCTCACTCGTAGCTTCTATACGGTGCATCTTAGCGAAAAGTTACATACTAGGGAATTAAAGAACATAAAATTATGCGTCTAATGAGTACCAATACAGTATATTAATTCAGTTCAGCGACATAGTAGAAAACCATGGTCGAAAACGAGGCTTTCCTCAAGTTTATAAGTTATTTCAAGATAGTTGTTTTTAAGCTTCTGCGTTTCAATTTTGAATTTAACCATAGGTTTTAGAGTCTCAATTGTAGGAATTTACAGCATCGACAGTATTTTCAGCATTAGTATCATCATAACTGGTAATCGAAGAGCTGGCAGTTTTCTCGTGCAACGTATCAGCATTGCAGTTCAGTGAGGAAATACCGCCAGCATACTCGATACACTGCCTAGAGGGCCTTTTTAGGGTTCCGTAGCCAAAATGGCAAAAACGGAACCCTTATAGTTTCGTCATGAATGCCCGTCAATCCGTCTGTCCGTATGTCACAGGCATTTTACTCGAAAACTATAAAGTGTATTTGAATAAAATTTAGAGGATAGGTATATTTTATTAGCCGCTACATAATTCTAAAATGAAATGACAAAAAAAAATATTTTAAAGGTATAACTGCAAATCAACAAAAAGAAAAACATCGTATGTCCACGTGTTGCACATCAATCGATAGGTCTTTTAAAATAAATATAAGGTTTCTCAGCAAGTTTTTCGATTAAGTGAAAATAGTCGGAGATAATCGCCCCGAAAGTCACTAAATTTCCAGGTTTTGTAGCTGCCAAAAGTTGTCCCGAGGTATTTCGTGTAACTATTTTTGATATTTGCTCGGTTGTATCCATATTACATGACATAAAAAATAAAATCTTCTACACCACCTTTTGCAAAGTACCCCGTGCTTTGAATCTCTACTGACAGACGTAGGCGATTATCTCCGACTATTTTCACTTAATCGAAAAACTTGCTGAGAAACCTTATATTTATTTTAAAAGACCTATCGATTGAAGTGCCACACGTGGACATGTTTTTTTTTTTTTACTTTTAGTTATATACGTAATATACCAGTAATATATGGAGTGCACCTCTAAAAGAATACTTTTTTTGTCATTTCATTTTAGAATTACCCCTATCTATTATTACACCTATCCTCTAAATTTTATTCAAATACACCTTATAGTTTTCGAGTAAAATGCCTGTGACATACGGATTGACGGGCAGTCATGACGAAACGAAGGGTTCCGTTTTTGCCATTTTGGCTACGGAACCCTAAAAAGGCCCTCTAGGCATTGTACCGAGTATGCTGGCAGTATTTCTTCGTTGAACTGCAATGCTGATGCGTTGCACGAGAAAACTGCCAGCTCTTCGATTACCAGTTATGATGATACTAATGCTGAAATGACTGTTGATTCAATTGAGGAGCTAAAACCTATAGTCTAGTACAAGAAACATGTTACAATAATTATCTACGTTTAACTGAAAATGCTTTGAAATCAAATCAGAAACACTTTTGGACTTACATTAAAACCCTTCGCGGGGGCTCAAATTACCCACAAATGTTAACCTACAATAATAAAAACTATTCGGACGGTTTTAACATATGTGAGGCCTTCAATGATTTTTTCCATTCTGTATTCATCGATGGCTCTGTTCCCGATAAACACACTTTTAGACCCGAGTTTTTAGATAACGGTGCTGCCTCAATTTCAAACCTACAGGTCAGCGTATCCACTGTAGTAAGATCGTTAAGTATACTATCTGCTGACAAAGGACCTCGTTCTGACGGCATCCCTCCTAAATTTTGGAAAAACTGTGCGAAATCACCGGCTTTGCCTATCAGCATAATATTTAATCGTTCTCTTAGCTTAGGCATTTTCCCTCTCATATGGAAAAAGGCAAACATTGTTCCCATACATAAGAAGGGCTCACGAACAAATATTGAAAACTATAGGGGTATTTCTGTGCTTAATACAGTTGGTAAGATATTTGAGAAAATTGTATATAACGCGATTTATCCGTGCATCCTAGCAGGTATATCTGATAAACAGCATGGGTTCCTAAGAAAACGTTCTACCATCTCTAATTTAGCATGTTTCTCTAAGGATAAAATCTTATCTGACCAAAAGATCACAGGCGGTAGTTCTTGGAGGTTACCGTTCAAACTTCTGTGAGATTCCTAGTGGCGTACCACAGGGATCTCATTTAGGGACTCTCTTTTATTGCGCTTACTTGTATGACATCACTGACTCTTTTACAAATGCTAAACATTTATTGTATGCCGATGACAAAAAAATATTTTACGTTATCAAAAGTCCTGACGATTGTATGGCTTTACAGGCAGACCTTAATCAATTACAAAAATACTATACTAAAAATAGAATTACTGTTAATGTCAAAAAATGTCAATGTATAAGTTATACACGTAAAAAACGTCCTGTCTGTTTTTCATACAATTTTGAAGGTACCACAATTAGTAAAGTAGATGTAGTTCGCGATTTAGGTGTCACGTTCGACAGTAAATTAATGTTTTCAGAACACGTTGATTATATTAGTAATAAGGGTTTTAGAAATCTAGGTTTTATCCTACGGTCTTGTAAAGTCTTCAAAAACATAGAAGTAATCAAACTGCTATATTTTGCGTATGTACGCAGTACTCTCGAATATGCCGGCCCTATTTGGTCTCCGAATTATACTAAATACATTCATCAACTTGAGCGTATTCAAAAAAAAATGATTAACCACCTTAATTTTCGTCTACACCTACCTCCGTCATCCTATGAGAATAACTGTCGCAAACATAATCTGCTGCCGCTTGTCGATAGGCGCAAAGTCATGGACATGAGTCTGTTATATGACATACTGAACTATCGCTTGGACTGTCCCGAATTGGTCTCTCAAATAATGTTTAATGCTCGTCTTCGTCGCACTCGTCATAACCCAATGTTACACGTGCCAATGCATGGCACCAACTACGCTAAGAATAACGTGCTCACACGAATTGCTCGAACTTATAATGCGGATTTCAGTAGCGTAGATATATTTAGATATTCAAAGGCATCTTTTAAATTGCAAGTAATTAATAGTGTTAAGAATAAGCACCATAAATAGTTTTAGAAATAGGTAACTCACCTCTTATCATGTTTAACAATGTTGTAGTATTGTACATAAGTTACTAAATCTATTTGTTTAGAGTAAATATGGGATAAATACAATAATATTGTCACTAGGATAAAATATAGCAATATATTCTCATTTGCGGGTAACCTATATAGATTGACATGCTTGGTTATGCTTTCATCTTCAAAAAAGAAAAAAAAAACAATGACTTAAACTTAATTTAAAAAAAAACATCTCTCTTTCACACATGTTATGATAGTCCGTTCAACTGTCAACTTTACATATCAAGTTATCTAGGTAAACCTGTAATTGGCCATACTACTGTGTATTATATTATAAGTTACATACTTTGTATCGCTGTTGGTTTTCTGAATAAATAATAATAATAATAATAGTTAAATTCAAAATTGAAACGCAGAAGCCTAAAAACCACTATCTTGAAATAACTAACAAAGTTGAGGAAAGCCTAATTTTCAACCATGGTTTTCTACTATGTTGCTGAACCGAATTAGTATGTATTGGTACTCATTAGAGGCTTAATTTCGTGTTCTTTAATTTCCTGATGTGTAATTTTTCGCTAGGATGCACCGTATAGAAGCTACGAGTGAGGTGCCAAAAAAAAGTCTCAAAATTTCGAGGGTTTGTGGCTGCCAAAAGTTGTCTCGTGATATATCTCGTGTAATCATTTTTGATATTTGATCGGTTGATCGATGTCAACAATATTTAAAAAAAAATCTTCTACACCACCACTTGCAACGTACCCTGGGGTGCTTTGAACCTCTACGGACTGGCCTAAACATGCAACATTTTTAAATAAATTTAAAACATAATCTTTTGTTTTTTCCTGCTACAACAATGTTCTCTATATACAAATGTTTTTTCATCTCTCCTATTCTGAAAGTTTACTCTTAATGGGATCCGGTTGGAAAAAAGCGTTTTCTACCTTAGGGGGTCCACCCTTGTTGTAGCAGGAAAAAACAAAAGATTATGTTTTAAATTTATTTAAAAATGTTGCATGTTTAGGCCAGTCCGTAGAGCTAATTGTAACAATTTGTTACAATTAGCCTTGGAGATAGTTTTTATTAAGGTAGGTATATCTAATAATGTATTTATTTCACCCTCGAACCCCCGGGTGAAATGGGTCGCTTTCAACCCTTGGTTAACAATCTACTATTTTAAATTATGAATGCCAAAATTACATTATAATAACTAATAACACACATTCTCGGTAGTTTTGGTAAATGGTAGTAACATAACTTCCAGGTCGCGGCCGCTGTTGTCCTTTGGGCCGTGTCCGTCGTGGGTGGTGGTGACGCCGGAGCGGCAGCGGCGCGACGCCGAGAGCTTCGTGCAGCTCATCATGAAGACCGGCGCCGGGGCCGGCTTTAGGATGCCGCAACCTGAAGTCGGTACGCTATGTTTACGTCCTTGTTCGGGCCGTGTCCGTCGTGGGTGGTGGTGACGCCGGAGCGGCAGCGGCGCGACGCCGAGAGCTTCGTGCAGCTCATCATGAAGACCGGCGCCGGGGCCGGCTTTAGGATGCCGCAACCTGAAGTCGGTACGCTATGTTTACGTCCTTGTTCGGGCCGTGTCCGTCGTGGGTGGTGGTGACGCCGGAGCGGCAGCGGCGCGACGCCGAGAGCTTCGTGCAGCTCATCATGAAGACCGGCGCCGGGGCCGGCTTTAGGATGCCGCAACCTGAAGTCGGTACGCTATGTTTACGTCCTTGTTCGGGCCGTGTCCGTCGTGGGTGGTGGTGACGCCGGAGCGGCAGCGGCGCGACGCCGAGAGCTTCGTGCAGCTCATCATGAAGACCGGCGCCGGGGCCGGCTTTAGGATGCCGCAACCTGAAGTCGGTACGCTATGTTTACGTCCTTGTTCGGGCCGTGTCCGTCGTGGGTGGTGGTGACGCCGGAGCGGCAGCGGCGCGACGCCGAGAGCTTCGTGCAGCTCATCATGAAGACCGGCGCCGGGGCCGGCTTTAGGATGCCGCAACCTGAAGTCGGTACGCTATGTTCACGTCCGTTTACTCACGGGAAGAATAGGTTCGTCATTGATTAAAGTCGACACGTGACGACCACACGGTACATCCAACACAGATACAGTAAATAATTCCCTGATGACTAGACTAATTTAACAAATTTATTTCCTTTCAGTGTCCATACAGCGAGATGGCGCGATGGAGTACGCAAACATGTGCGAAAATGTGATCGCCAAGAAAAATCCGGCCCTTATCTTGTGTATCCTGGCGAAGAATTTCCCAGACAGGTGATTATAGATGCAGTTTAAAATGTAATAAACAGAATTTGTATAAAGTGCATTAAATTTCTTTTAGGTAAATTTGTGTGAACATAGTTATCTATGTCTTGTGTACCTAGTTGAAATTTTGTTATAGGTATGAAGCGATAAAAAAGAAGTGCACAGTCGACCGCGCGGTGCCCACTCAGGTGGTGTGCGGACGCAACTTGACCAGCAAGTCCGCTATGTCGATCGCCACTAAAGTGGCCATTCAAATCAATTGCAAGGTAATATTTGTTGTTAGTTAACCTAATTGGTACGTACGCAGGTTGTCCTTTTTGTCAAGTGTACAGTCAAGGAATTTGATTCGCGTACCGTTTCGATGATTTATTGCTTGAAATATGAACATACCTTAACCCGTCAGACGTGCGCCTCCCAAGAGGCCCGTTGCCCCAAGTGCGCAAGGTTTTCAGATCGAAAAAACTTATGTTGACCGCCGTTAGAAAAATTGATATAGTTCTCGTATGTTATAATAATATTGTATATATTATATACCATTCGATACTAGACAAAATTGTCTATTTATTTTAGTAAAGAAAAATTGACTGACCTGTTCCATTATCGTGAAATAAAATAATTTATTTCGATTTTCATTTGTTTGAAACAATATAAAAATTTTCACCAAACCATTTCACAAATTTCACATTTTTATTTCACTATTGCGGACGCTATTAAAACATGCGTCGATTAAAATTATCACTTCACTATATTATGCACTATTTACCTCACATTAATTGTTTATTTACATTAACGGTCACAAAGATCGCACGACATTTTTCCCAACTATGGCGGACGTGATAACCTTGAAACGTACTAATTTCATTAGAAATCCGATTTCAATAAATTGTTAAAATAACACACTAATCTGATTACTGAATCAAATACTGGGATAAATTTACAACAAACTTATGTATATTTCACAATATTTGGAGCTCATTACATATATTTTTCTATCTATAACATTTTGTCAAACGTAGTTAAAAATGACGTGTTTAAACTTTGAATACATTTATCAACCACTTATTTTTCGAAATCGTTTAAACGAAAGCTCAAAACACATTATTTATTATATTCCCAGTAATTTGATATATTATTTTAATGGGAAAAACGTAATAGTTTCATTTTAAAACACATTAACTTCACGCGCTTGCTATCTCAACTGGTACAATTTTGCAAGTGTTAAAAACAAAATGGCGCATCTAAGAAAATTTTCGGATATATTTTTTTTCTGTGGCCTGAGTACTGGTAATTTGGCCAAAACATGTTTCTTCTGGTGGCCATAATGCATAAGCTACCCAGGTTTATTTTATTTAAGATGTCCACTCGATAAATCCGAGGAAAAAAATCGGCCAATGACGGCGCAGCCGTTAGTGCCACATGGTGTCCCTAGCGCGCTAGAGACCAATTTGAGTTAGTGCCACCGTGTGTCCCTAGCGCGCTCCACGGGTTCCACGGGTTAAGGTTTATAATCGTAAAGTAAGCGAAAATTGCTTGCATAATTTAAATGACGCATGGTCGGGTGAAAGGTCTGCAAACTTCAACCTTAGATAATGCATCCATTCAATTTATTACACTTTGTCAACCTGTCTTCTCAGAATACAAACCTTTTTGTATTTTAAATAGAAAAAAGAATTCTTCAGCGATGTCAAACGGCTGACAAAGTCAAATGTCAAACTAAAACTAATTGTAAAATATTGAAAATGCATCTAGTAAACAATGCTGAACGAAGAAGTCAAATAATTGCATTGCATGAGCAGGGCCGCGGCATTTGCGATATAGCTCGGTTATTAAATGTATCAAGAACAACAGTTAGGCTATGGATCACTCGATTCGAAGACGAAGGCCATACAGAAGATCGCCGCCGTTTCAACCACGGATCACAGCGAATGACGGCTGAACAGATTCTTGAGATGCAGCAACGTTATGAAGAACATCCTTTCACGCCAACAAGATATTTTGCTGATCGGTTTGACGTTTGCTTACGCACAGTGCGAAATTATCTTCACGGTATCGCCTGAAGTAGTATTGACTGAAGCAAATAAAACTGCAAGACTTGAATTTGCACACATATATCAACATTTTGATTGGAGCACTGTGATATTTACAGATGAAAAAATCTTTTGTTCTTCACAAGACGGGCGTATGAGTTTATGGAGATATGACAACACGCGGTATGCAGAAGAACATGTTGTCCCGAACGCTCGCGTCCGGCCGTATAACTGTCAACATGTGGGGGTGGATGTCGTCAGCGGGGGTCGGCGAGCGAGCTCAGTTGCCTTCGCGAGCCAATGCCGTAGACTATGTGGAGACAAGGGATACCATCATGCTACCTACTGTATGAAATGTTTACCCACAGGAAGAAGTTCCCAATATACACTTCGTTCATGATAATTGCCCAACTCATAAGGCAAGAGTCACCAGAAATTGGTTTCGCCAACATCCCGATGTGACTGAAATTCCTTGGCCCAGCAAATCACCCGATTTAAACGCCATCGAAAATATCTGGGGTATTATGGTGCAAATGTGGGTAAATGGGCAAGAAAGAACGAAACAAGCTTTGGAGGAACATTGTCGCGAAGTATGGGAATCGTTGCGAGGTTCAGACGTTTGTAGTCGTATAGTAGACTCAATGCCGGACCGACTTCGAGCTGTGTCTGATAGTATGGGTGCTTATACTAGATATTAATAGTAGTTTATGTGACTGTACATAATGAAGGGCATTAAACTAACATCACACGAGTGTTTTAATGCCTAATTATGTACAGTTACATACACTGCTTTATCTATCCACATATCATAAGCCTCCATGATGCATTCAGGAGCCGCATATTAAGACCGGCATGGCGGCGTTGTTTTCTGGCAGCTGTCAGTTTTTTTTTTTAATTCAGAGACAAACTAGAGTCGGCTCTAACTATCATAACGTTCGATATCTTACTTACGTACGACATTTGTCAAATTTGTATGCAACTTGACAATTCATTTCGAACTAAACGTCATCTCGACTGATATTAGAATAGAGGTCAAATCAAACTTCTTTGTTTTTCAGAGATGTTCGAAATTTAAATGAAATAATAGTATCGAAATCGATGTTATTATTTAGCAATAATAACATTTTCACAGATATGAAATTTGTTGTAACAAAACAGTCTGTTTTTATGGTGGTCATAATGTGCGGTTCTTGAACGCATCATGGAGGGTTTATAATATTTGGATAGATAAAAGTATTAAGAATAACATTTCTGATGTTTACTATAAAATAGCAATTATTCTTTATATATTGCTTCGGCAGTACATATACTAAAATTGGAACGATACAGAGAAGATTAGCATGGCCCCTGCGCAAGGATGACACGCAAAATCGTGAAGCGTTCCACATTTTTAACTTCAATTATAACCCCTATATTTAAATCAGGTGATAAATCTTCTCCCTCTAACTATAGACCAATTTCTCTACTGACGACCTTTTCCAAAATACTAGAGAAAATTGTTAACAAGCGCTTAAAACACTATATGGAATCGCAAAGTATCCTCTGTAGCAACCAATTCGGATTTAGGTCTAATCGTTCTACCGAAGACGCGGTCCTAGCTCTTACTTCTCTTGTGACCTCTCACTTAGATGGTGGTGAGAAATGTATAGCGGTTTTTCTAGACCTTCAAAAGGCATTCGACACAGTGTCAGTTCCAATACTGTTAGCGAGGCTGCAAAACATGGGAATCCGAGGAACACCCCTCACGTGGTTTCAAAGCTACCTTAGTGACCGGGTTCAAAAAGTGCGTGTTTCCAGCTACATTAGTAATGAAGTCACTAGCAACTACGGTGTACCTCAAGGTAGCACCTTAGGTCCAACTCTATTTCTAGCCTACATCAATGATCTCTGTAAAACACGAATCAAAAGTGCAAATCTTCTAATGTTCGCTGACGACACGGCACTAGTGTTTCATGGTGGAACTTGGGATGAAGTAAAATCACTCGCAGAATTGGGCTTAGGTAACATCACTTGCTGGCTTGAGGATAATCTTCTAACTCTTAATATCAGCAAAACTAAATATTTATGCTTTTGTAAACGTTCACCAGTAATTACCAACCCTCCCCTTGACAGTCTAACAATACACACATATCCCTGCAACAGACAGGTGAGTGTCGCCGGCTGCATTGCCAACTGTAATTGTGACGTGTTAACCAGAGTCAGAACAATAAAGTATCTTGGTGTTGTTATTGATGACAGGTTACAATGGGGCCCCCATATTACATTCACAAGCACCAGAATCCGTAAATTAATATACGTTTTTAAAAATTTACGACTTGTAGCGGATCGTAAACTTTTATTGCAGACATGTGTTCAGAGTTACTGCATATGCTCATGGGGCGGAGCCCCCAAAACATACCTTATAGAACTTGAACGTGCCCAGCGAGCGGTATTGAAGGTTATGTTCTATCTCCCATATCGATACCCCACGGAACTCCTATATAACCTGGTGGAAGTATTAAGTGTACGCAAACTTTTTATACACCAAATCCTACGGAGATACCACAGACTAACAGTCCCTACTGTATCAATTAGCAATAAGAGAAAAGTCCGTTACCCAGTCCCACGTTGTCACAGCGCTTGTGCTGGGAGACATTTTAATTTCTTAGCTCCTCACGTATACAACAAATGCATTAAGTCACTTGACAGTGACACCAACCAACTAAGCAATTATCAATTCAAAAATCGAATAAAATCCTGGCTGAAAACCTTAAACTACAACGAAACAGAAGAGCTATTACATGTCCTATCTTAACGTTTTCTGTTAAAAGAAACACGCACACGCAAACACACACACACACACACACACACACACACACACACACACACATACACACACGCGCGCGCGCGCGCAAACATGCGTGACTAGGTTAAAATAGAATATAAGTCTAATGTTGTAACAATTTTTTAAGCCTTTAATTGGGAAGGAACTGGCTCTTGAGACACAGGGAAACCTAGTTTGAGAGCCAGGGCTTTAACTTATCATGTACACTGTAGTTACAACAATAAAGAGTTTTATTATTATGTATCTCCGATTTAAATTCACGGGGCGAACCCCGGTCATTTGGAAGGCGTGCGTGGGGATATAGATCCAACACGTAGAGGCCCTTTGGAGACGAAATTTAATGTCATGTAGTACACCTGCTAGAACCCATTCACGGGTACATCGGTAGATACCCGTGAACTGGTCCCAGCAGGCGTTGGAGCTATTGTAGGAAAATGGAAAAGAGAATTGGGTCTATCGTGATGACATTTGGGTGGACAATAAAATTGGGTTATTACAAAGTGGTCCGGACACCTGCCATAACAATGTTATCCACAAGGTTATCGAGGCAGGCGGTGACTAGCCGCTCATTAGATGGGCGCCTAAAAATGCCGTCGTAAAGACGGCCAGGGGCAACACCGGGTGAGCGGCTCAGGGGTGTCGAGAGGTGGTGCTGCGCTTTCTCCGAAGTTACTCGCGGCGTTATGCCCTTTAACACTTCCACCCCTGGAGCATATAGCTCTGACGACTCCTCTCTGGACGGCCAATGAAGGCAAGCCAGAGCTGAGAGTCCTGCGGGCCCCCTTGGGGTTCCACTCCGACCGACGAAGACACGCCGGAGACGGAGGCCCTGACCGACTCTCGGGAGCACTCGGGTCCGTGGGGTCGTTACTCCCCAACAGCTCGCCACAAGCTGCCCTGCGGGCTTATTATTATTATTATGTATCTCCGATTTAAATTCACGGGGCGAAACCCGGTCATTTGGAAGGCGTGCGTGGGGATATAGATCCAACACGTAGAGGCCCTTTGGAGACGAAGTTTAATGTCATGTAGTACACCTGCTAGAACCCATTCACGGGTACATCGGTAGATACCCGTGAACCGGTCCCAGCAGGCGTTGGAGCTATTGTAGGAAAATGGAAAAGAGAATTGGGTCTATGGTGATGACATTTGGGTGGACAATAAAATTGGGTTATTACAAAGTGGTCCGGACACCTGCCATAACAATGTTATCCACAACGTTATCGAGGCAGGCGGTGACTAGCCGCTCATTAGATGGGCCCCTAAAAATGCCGTCTTAAAGACGGCCAGGAGCAACACCGGGTGAGCGGCTCAGGGGTGTCGAGAGGTGGTGCTGCGCTTTCTCCGAAGTTACTCGCGGCGTTATGCCCTTTAACACTTCCACCCCTGGAGCATATAGCTCTGACGACTCCTCTCTGGACGGCCAATGAAGGCAAGCCAGAGCTGAGAGTCATGCGGTCCCCCTTAGGGTTCCACTCCGACCGACGAAGACACGCCGGAGACGGAGGCCCTGACCGACTCTCGGGAGCACTCGGGTCCGTGGGGTCGTTACTCCCCAACAGCTTGCCACAAGCTGCCCTGCGGGCTTATTATTATTATTATTATATTTCCCAAAATGTAAATAATTAAGGGCGGGAAAATTCGGAGTGAATCCACACCGATTACGATATCAAAATGATGTTATAATCAAGCGTCACTTAGGGTAACAGCTAAAATTTTTAAAATCACTTTGTATTGATTGATTTGATTTGACACAATTTGATTTGATAGCAACATCTAATAATATTCGTCTCAGCGAACCTATTTATCTATTGCCGATACTAATATAATATCAAATCGGACAAAGTCGGTTATATTCGAGAGCAGTAAGAAATAAAAAAATGCTATCACTGTCTCATTCATTTATGTCATTCTCGAAAAACGTCAAACGTTGATAAGAGCTCGGAAGAGTTCGGTAAACAAACATGTCATATCGCGGCACTAACGTCATCTTAGAGTTGCGAAGAAAGATAACCCTTAGTATTCTCGATTGTCATCGGCAATTTAGAGACAACACGGTACGCGAATCAATTTCCTTGACTGTACGCCTTAAAGTATGATATACTGCCAACTTTTATGAAATGAACTGAAAGGAGTCTAATGTTCATGATTTTTTTGGGGTACACATGAAGAGTAGGAAAATGTTCCATTGATTTTGCCACTAAACTTGTTTAACTGACGATGTATACTACATTGCCAGTAACATTGACTTTGTCACAACACGGTTTGAGCAACTCTTTTTGAGATTGCTAGGTTAGGTACAAATACCAGTATCGCTTGAAAAGGTCGCGTGGCCAAGCGCAGCGCCGAGCCAAGCGATACTGGTCTTTAAGTATGTAGATATGGCGGCGGAGCGCGGCCGCTGCCATCCCGGCCTGAGAACGGCCCTTAGAACATGCCCCAGTTTAAGTATTCGTGTGGTGCAGCTCGGCGGCGCGCCATGGACGGTGGACATCCCGCTGCAGCACCTGATGGTGATCGGCTACGACGTGTGCCACGACACGCGCAGCAAGGAGAAGAGCTTCGGGGCCTTCGTGGCCTCGCTGGACCGCCAGCAGACGCGCTACATCTCCTCCGTCAACGCGCACACCTCCGGCGAGGAGCTCAGCTCGCACATGGGCTTCAACATCACCGTCTCGCTCAAGAAGTACCAGGAGATCAACCGTAAATATCGCAACATTAGTACTATCTGTTGCACACACATCCCCTCTTCTCTAATATTGTTGCCCGTTAATCAATAAAAGATTTTACTGTCCTTGTGCTAATGAAATGATTTTTTGTCAACAGAGAAACTGCCGTCGCACATAATCATATACCGCGACGGCGTAGGCGACGGGCAAATCCCATATGTACATAGCCACGAGGTGAGTTAGGGTTTATTGCTTATCCATTATGATTTCTCGAGTTGTTATGAGATAAAAAAAAATAGTTAATTCCATAAATTAAATAACATTCATATATTCACAATCAATCAGAAGAAAATCCTTAATGTAACCTTTAAATGAACTTTAAGACAGGGATTGTAACCCGGTTAATTTTGACGTAGCGGTTAGAGCCAGATTTTGAGAGCCTAACCCATAATAAAGGTTACGCTCGCAAGAACAACGTTCTCCCCGGAGCGTATCTCGGAGCGCAAACAGGGAACGAAGTCCATGTAACCGGTTAGAGAGCGCTCTCTCCGTGTACGCGGTGAATGACCGCTCGCTCGGTCGCCAGAGTCGCAATCTGATACAGGATTGGTTTGGCTATAACGCTTGAGTATTATTACTATTTATTTATACTTTATTGCCCAATATAAAAAAGTACAAATGGCGGACTTAATGCCATAAGGCATTCTCTACCATTCAACCATTGGGCTAATAGAAACATTTTAGGCAAGCCTATAGTTAAAAACTCTTAACTCATTTATGACTTATTTTGTTCCGGGTTGCCCATCGAAAATTTTCACGCGCCGCGCCGCCACTGGTAGGTAAGGACTTACATAAAACATCAAGACCGTGTAGACAGTTGTTTGGAGCAAAATTTCATACTACAGCGGTCGGTGCCGAGCCGACCAAGGTCGCTCGGTCGGAGTGGCGTGTTGGCGACCGTCTATCAGGGGCTTAAGAAATTTAGCTCCAAACAACTGTCTACACGGTAGGTGTGGACCAAGGTCACCCGGTCGGAGGGGCATGTTGGCGACCGTCTAGCAGGGGCTTTACACCAATTTGTTCGACAAAATGGTAAAATGCCCTATCGCAAACCTAACGTGCATAGGTAGTAGGTAGGTAGGTACTTATCCAAAGAATTAGTGAGCCATTAGCTACCTGTGACGTAAGTAGGGACCAAAAAAATATAATGAGTTATAAATATTTTTTCACACCTCTCATTCAGAAAAGTAAGTTTTGGTCCCCGACGAGAGGGAGCAAAATGCTACTTTTCTGTTAAAGCTACTTTTTTAATTTATTCATTGGCTTGTAGCATTTACGCAATGTGCCAATAGAATCTTGATAAAATAATCGATTGTAATTTCATCGTAATCGACAAACGTATATATATATCATCATCATCATCATCATCATATCAGCCGAAAGACGTCCACTGCTGGACATAGGCCTCCCCCAAAGAGTGCCAAAATGACCGGTCCTGCGCCACCCGCATCCAGCGGACTCCCGCGACCTTTACCAGGTCATCAGTCCACCTTGGCCTACCCACGCCGCGCCTTCCGGTACGTGGTCGCCATTCGAGAACCTTTCCGCCCAACGGCCATTGGTTCTACGTGCAATGTACGTATATATATATATAAGATATTTTTTTTGTTTTTTTTTTTGTGTTTTGTTTGTTCTTTTTTTGTTTTTGGTCGTTTTTGTTTTTTGTTCTTTTTCGTTTTTGTTTTTATTTGTTTTAGTTTTTGTTGTTTGTTTGTTTTTCTTTTAGTTTTTTAGATTTTTTTTTGTTTTGTTCGTTTTTTTTGTTTTTTTTTGTTTAATTTTTTTGTTTTTTTTTGTACTTTTGTTATTTTTTAAAAAGTTTTTTTGTGTTTTAGGTCAGTTTGTTTTTTGTTTTTTTTGTTGTTTTTGTTTTATTGTTGTTTTTTTTTTTTTGTTTCGTTTGTTTTTTGGTTTTGTTCCTTTTGGTTATTTTTCTTTTTAGTTTTTTGTTTTTGTTATTTTTTCTTTTATTTTGTTCTTTTTTTTGTTATTTTGTTGTTTTTTTTTGTATTTATTGCAAATGTTTTCTCATAGTCGTTGTGAAAAGTTACATGTGTTACTCAGGAGCAAAATTATTTTCGTCTTGGGCGTTAACACGTGAATCCCTCACTGCGCTTAGGATCCTACGTTAGAATCCCTCGCTACGCTCAGGATTCTGTTGTAGGATCCCTCACTACGTTCAGGATTCAATACACCGCCCTCGCCGTAAATGTACTATTTTGCTCCCTTGTGACATAAATAACTATTGTACAGTGTACAGCGTAAACACCTACTCAAAATGGGCAGAAAAAAGAGGAAAAACGAAATAAAAAACAAAACAAAAAAAAACAAGCAGAAAACAAAAACAAAGCAAAAACAGAACAAAACAACAAAAACGAAGAGAAACGAAAAAATACAAAAAAACTAAAAAACTAACAAAAATCCAACGAAACAAAAAAAACTTAAAATATACCATAACAAACTAAAAAAAAAACGGACATAAATTAAAAAAAAAACCAAAAAACTAAAATCAAACGAAACAAAAAAACAACAAAAAAAAAACAAAAATAAAAAAAAACAAAAAAAAAGCCAAATATAAAACAAAAAAACGTAACAAAAAAAACCTTTTTTTGGGAATAACAAAAAACCACAAAAAAACAAAAACTAAAAAACGAACAACAAAAAAAAACAAAAAGAAAAACGAAATAAAAAACGAAACAAAAAGAAAACAAAAACAAAGCAAAAAAAGAACAAAACAACAAAAACGAAAAAAGAAACGAAAAAATACAAAAATACTAAATAAAACTTAAACTAACAAAAAAACCAACGAAACAAAAATAAACTAAAAATGAATCATAACAAACTAATAATACAAAAAAAACAACAAAAACACCAAATACCAAAAAAAAACTAAAATCCTAAAAAAAGCGAACAAAAAAAACAAACGAAACAAAAAAAAACAACAAAAATACAAAAAATGCCAAATAAAAAACAAACGAAACAAAAAAACAACAAAAAAACAAACAAAACAAAAAAAAACAAAACAAAACAAGAAAAAACTGAAACAAAAAGAACAAAAAAAAACACAAAAAAAAAACAATCAAAAAATTACTTATAACAGGGTGACTGGTAATTCGATCTATTCCTTGAAAATGGTTATACTAGAGCTAATTTGCAACAATTTATGTCCAGTCAACGGTGATATCGACCGTGATGTCAAAAACCGAATTAGCGCTGGGTGGATGAAATGGCGACAGGTCTCCGGAACAATATGCGATGGCAGAATGCCTCCTAGGTTAAAGGGCAAAATCTATAAGACCATTGTGAGACCTGTCGTCATGTATGGATCGGAATGTTGGGCCTTAAAGGTGACGGATGAAAAGAGATTGCATGTAACGGAGATGAGGATGTTAAGATGGATGTGTGGTGTGACGAGGATGGACCGAATAAGAAATGTGTATGTAAGGGGAAGCCTAAAAGTAGCACCTATCGCGGATAAATTGAGGGCCTATCGCCTTGCGTGGTATGGGCACGTAATGCGGAGGGATGAAAGTCATGTGACCAAAAGAGTATTAGGTATGAATGTGGATGGATGTAAAAGACGAGGTAGGCCAAGAAAAAGGTGGATGGACTGTGTGAGAGACGATATGAAGAGAAAAGAAGTGAATGATGATATGACGGCTGACAGAGAAGTATGGAAGAAAAAGACATGCTGCGCCGACCCCAAGTAAATGGGATAAGGGCAAGGAAATGAAATTATGTCCAGTCAACGGGGTCGAAACTCGCTGGTTTCCGAGATATTCGAGTTTTTAGTTTGTATGAAAAAAATTCTTCTTGCAGCCTTAAGCTGGTGATTGTGACAAAAGTACTTCCATTTGGATGGTAAAAAAACATTTTTGTCACAATCAGCATTTTAAGGCTGCAAGGCGATTTTTTTTTCAAACTAAAAACTAGCGAAAAATTAAAAAAAAATCGTGTTTTGACCCCTGGTTGACTGGACATAAATTGTTGCAAATTAGCTCTAGTATAACCCCTTTCAAGGAATAGGTCGAATTACCAGTCACCCTGTATATACGTTTGTCGATTACGATGTAATTACAATCGATTATTTTATTACGATTCTATTGGCACATCGCGTACGAGTAAATGCTACAAGCCAATGAATAAATTAAAAAGTAGCTTGAACAGAAAAGTGGCATTTTGCTCCCTCTCGTCGGGGACCAAAACTTACTTTTCTGAATGAGAGGTGTGAAATAGTTATTTGTGTCACAAGAGAGCAAAAACAAAAACAAAAAAAATACCACAAAAACACGAAAAAAACCAACGAAAAAAAAACGAACAAAACAAAAAAACTAAAAACAAACGAAACAAAAAAAGTTAAAAAAGGAAAAAATAAAACAAAAAAACAACGTACAAAAATACAAAAAAAACAATAAGCCAAACACAAAACCAAAACAACAAAAAAGAACAAAAACAACAAAAATAACTTAAACAAACAAATAAAACAAAAACAAACAAGACAAAAAAGGAACAAAAAAAACTTACAAAAAACAAAAAAAAAACTGAAATAAACAAACAAAACCAAACAAAACAACAACAAAAAACCAAATAACAAAAAAAAGGACAAAAATAAACGAACATACAAATAAAAAAAAAGAACAAACAAAACAAACACAAAAAAAAAACAAAAAAATATTATATACTTTGTTTTGGCGTTTGTCGATTACGATGAAATTACAATCGATTATTTTATTAAGATTCTATTGGCACATTGCGTAAATGCTACAAGCCAATGAATAAATTAAAAAAGTAGCTTGAACAGAAAAGTAGCATTTTGCTCCCTCTCGTCGGGGACCAAAACTTACTTTTCTGAATGAGAGGTGTGAAATTTTTATTTCAATATTTTTATCGTCGAAAGTAGGAGCGGCGAGCAGTAAACTAGGGCGTCAGCATCGGCGGAACACGAACGAATTCATCGAATAAACAGAGTAGGTAGCTACACTGTAGAGTAGAGTAGGTACCTACGCTCACTTCTCGCGCACGTTTGGTCAGGCAGGCAACCCGCAGCGCCCGTGCCGCGGGCGGCGCAACGAAGCGGCGGTCATTGATCCCGTATCGCACACGGAGTGAACGGTTAGAGAGCGCTCCGAAATAAGGCTCCCAAATCAAATAGTTCGAACGGAACCTAAACAATTAACCGGTTCTGTAACCGGTAAATTTGTAACCGGTTACAATCCCTGCTTTAAGACAACATAGTGAATGTCCTCGGCGACGTAAAAATGAATATGTTGTAGGTGGGCGAGATCAAAAAGAAGCTGAACGAGGTGTACGGCGAGACGCCGTACAAGCTGTGCTTTATCATAGTGTCGAAGCGCATCAACACGCGCATCTTCGTCGCGCGCGGCCGCGGGCAAAACCCCAGCCCCGGCACCGTCATCGACGACGTCGTCACGCTACCCGAGAGGTAACTAACACTACTGCCTGCCACCTCCCACTTATTAGTGACGTGTATCTTCGTCGCACGCGGCCGCGGGCAAAACCCCAGCCCCGGCACCGTCATCGACGACGTCGTCACGCTACCCGAGAGGTAACTAACACTACTGCCTGCCACCTCCCACTTATTAGTGACGTGTATCTTCGTCGCACGTGGCCGCGGGCAAAACCCCAGCCCCGGCACCGTCATCGACGACGTCGTCACGCTACCCGAGAGGTAACTAACACTACTGCCTGCCACCTCCCACTTATTAGTGACGTGTATCTTCGTCGCACGCGGCCGCGGGCAAAACCCCAGCCCCGGCACCGTCATCGACGACGTCGTCACGCTACCCGAGAGGTAACTAACACTACTGCCTGCCACCTCCCACTTATTAGTGACGTGTATCTTCGTCGCGCGCGGCCGCGGGCAAAACCCCAGCCCCGGCACCGTCATCGACGACGTCGTCACGCTGCCCGAGAGGTAACTAACACTACTGCCTGCCACCTCCCACTTATTAGTGACGTGTATCTTCGTCGCGCGCGGCCGCGGGCAAAACCCCAGCCCCGGCACCGTCATCGACGACGTCGTCACGCTGCCCGAGAGGTAACTAACACTACTGCCTGCCACCTCCCACTTATTAGTGACGTGTATCTTCGTCGCACGCGGCCGCGGGCAAAACCCCAGCCCCGGCACCGTCATCGACGACGTCGTCACGCTACCCGAGAGGTAACTAACACTACTGCCTGCCACCTCCCACTTATTAGTGACGTGTATCTTCGTCGCACGCGGCCGCGGGCAAAACCCCAGCCCCAGCACCGTCATCGACGACGTCGTCACGCTACCCGAGAGGTAACTAACACTACTGCCTGCCACCTCCCATTTATTAGTGACGTGTATCTTCGTCGCACGTGGCCGCGGGCAAAACCCCAGCCCCGGCACCGTCATCGACGACGTCGTCACGCTACCCGAGAGGTAACTAACACTACTGCCTGCCACCTCCCACTTATTAGTGACGTGTATCTTCGTCGCGCGCGGCCGCGGGCAAAACCCCAGCCCCGGCACCGTCATCGACGACGTCGTCACGCTGCCCGAGAGGTAACTAACACTACTGCCTGCCACCTCCCACTTATTAGTGACGTGTTGTGTATTTGTGCCTATAGTAGGTTCAATTGGGAATGGATGAAAATTTTAGAAGTGCCTGATTATTTTTTTGTATAGTATATATACTACTTCTAGTGTTTATGTTGAACCATATAAAGGCGCAGTTTCACAGCAAGTTCATTTTCTTACCTTTCGGCATCTTTCGGGCGTGCCGGGAGATAGATAAATGCGTGATTCGAATTTTTAGGGTTCCGTATTTATATACAATATTTTTGAGGTTTATTTTTATTAATTTCAACAGTAATTCAACAACACACAAACAGATGAATACGGTGGCACGTTCACTTCCGATATATTTTTACGTAAGCTTGTGCGCGCGAAGTAGCGAGCGTGCGCGTGCGATCCCATGCACGGCGAGCCAGCCACTGAATAGGCCCCCGGCCCCGGGCCACCGGCATGTACTTGTGGCGATAAACGCAAATCGCGAGTGAGCCGCGCCTGGCTGAGTTGTTTGACTGCCCATATTTGAGGCATTGTGATGACATGCATGTTTCTAGAAGTACTTATTATGTGTAACCTACTTAAATGCTTCTAGAAACATGACATTAACATTAATTTTAAAAGTGTTCCGTTGAACCAACTTTGGTACTTAACACTAATTATAATGATATAATATAGATGTTAACGTTGCTAAATATAAATACTCACTAACCATAAATGCGTCTTAAATTATCTGAAATGAATGATTTATTATTATTACACTCCGTCGTGTAACAAAATCCAGTGTCACATTTAGGAACTAAAGCACTGTATGGAATGCATAACACGTAAACACTGAAAAAAAACCGTTATTTGGACTCCACCAGTCGTGAAATAACTAATGTATGCAACTTTATTGGCGGAGTTAAATGAGATTACTTAAATCCCCACAAAATAAACGTCACTCACCGGGGGCAGGAAATAAATCATCTCCCCGGGGCAAAAAGGTTGGGTTGTTTTTTTATCGTAACTTAATGCTTAAGACGTCACTCAAGCTATAAACTAATTAGAAATCAAATTATGGTTTTCTTTTTAAAATACGTTACTTCAGCTGTACGATTTAGCAAAATTTCTGCACAACAAATGAGACCTTCCTTAGCACCAGAAAAATCTTAAAAACCCGTGGTAAACTAACACTGGCAATGATATTGACAGCTGCAGCAGCTTGTCATTGCCAGGGTCAGATTCCTATCACCGTATCACCAAAAAAACATCAGGCACTACTAAAATTTTCACCCATTCCCCATTGGCGTTAGCTTGATTTGACTTTTAGTAGATTAGAATGCAAGTCGATTGACTATTATATACTTCTATCAAGTCTTAGAGCCGGTCTAAGGCGCAGAACGCTGCACCGCGAAGCCGGGTTTGGCGGGGGCGCGACCTTTCATAAGTCTGCGTGAGCTGGCGGCGCTAATTTATATGAGTTATATGGCATCGCCCGGTATGCCGTGTGTTAACGCAGAACAACTAATCAATGACATGTTGTGATAGCTCAGTAGAATCTGGAAAGTTGGAATATATAATGTTGTCTGGTATTAATGAGCTATTTATATGCACAGGTACGACTTCTTCCTCGTGTCCCAAAACGTGCGCGAAGGAACCATCGCCCCGACCTCGTACAACGTCATCGAGGACTCTTCCGGCCTCAGCCCTGATCATGTAAGTACTTCATTATCCAGCCCAATGACTACCTCATTCATCATTGTCCTCCTGATATTTGCACCTAGTACAGACCAATTCTGTCATAGCACTGTCAATTTGATCAAACGAGAAGTTTTCCCCAGATTAGCCCATACACCTCCTTCCTATTTGGTCTAATCTGGCCTTAATAGACTAACCTACATGATTATGGTTAAAACCACCTCCATTCAATTATAAATTGAAACTAATGTTGCTCATTTGTTCAATCATGGTGTGTCCTGCGGATCATAATTCTGATAATATTATGGAGATTTAAATGCACCCAAATAAGTTTTATAAAGGCTCAGACAGACAGCACCGTCGCGGGCACGCTGCGCGATATCTCTGTACAAACCGCTAGCGTGCTCAAACAGGCTATGTATGGGAATATCGCGCCGCGCGCCCGCGACGGGTGCTGTCTGTCCGAGCCTTAATTAACCAAAAGAGGTAAACACATGGGTAACGAATAGTCTCGCTTGGCTTACAAGGGGAGGATGATAATGTATTTCTGGTGTTTTCAGATACAAAGACTGACGTACAAGCTGACACACATGTACTTCAACAACTCGTGCTGCGTGCGCGTGCCCTCGGTGTGCCAGTACGCGCACAAGCTGGCCTTCCTCGCCGCCAACAGCCTGCACAGCCAGCCGCACTACTCGCTCAACGAGACCCTGTACTTCCTGTAGGCTGGAGGTAGCACTCGTTCCTAGCGACGCCACCATAAAAGACCAATCACTTTAGGGATGCCGCATCCAATTAGCAATGTTAGCAGCCTACTACTCGTCGGAAATATCTGCGAACCTCGCTTCGCCAAATCCCAAGCTGTCAGATTTTTCTGGTGGTCACCTTGCCGGCCTATATAAGACCCCATCAAAATCTCACCCCCACCATGTCTCCTTCCCGGAGATCAGTTCTATCAGGAGAAATCTGAAGAGACTAACTAGAAGCGAGGCCCACTCTGATTCAGCGCAGGGTGTCCCTTTCAGAGCGTTACAGATAAAAACTTTAATATATGTTTTTATCTCACATCGCTTAGTAAAGTACCATAAGCGACCGAAATTAACCTATCAACATATAAAACCATGTAACTTAATCTTACCAGTAAGAACTAATCTTACCCGCTAACATTGTTAGACATATAAACTATACCTAACGAGCATTAACCTAGCGATCCGGATCCTACAAACTATGCCTATCCAACAGTAAACATACCTTATTAAACCAACAGTCGGGACAAATATTATTCATTCAATTCAACACCTGCTAGTCCAGACGGAAATAATGGAAATGTAAATTGAAAAAGAAAACGCGATGCGATGCGCGCACTTACCCTACAAACAGCACACACTTAAACCGGAAGATCTCCAACGAGAAATAAAAGCTTAAAGCGACAAAACGGCGGACACGCGTGTGCACTGAAACCAGTCATGCCGAACCAAGAGCTACCGGTAATGTCCCCGTCCACCTGCAATATTGCAGAGTACGAAGCCATTGCAAAAAGCGCCCCTAAACTGGAACTGCGGTATAACCACCCAGCTTACGTAGACTTACCTGGTGAATGGCGAAAGTTGCGGAAGATCTCCAACGAGAAATAAAAGCTTAAAGCGACAAAACGACGGATTTGCGTTCGCACATATTTCCGACGGGTTGTAATTTGCTGCACTATAAAAGCCCTTATACACATGCTTAGAATAATAACGCCTAGAAACGCAGTTCACGCGCAACCGTGAGGCTACCAAAACTTGGCCATAAATGGCTAAGTACGCCGACCGGCTTGTCAGTTGCAAGGACGTGTGTCAAGTGTCAATAGCTCCCACATTTTTCATTAATATGACGGTTTGTGCAGTGAAAGGGTGTCACAATGCATCGGATAAGAAGGATAAACATTCTAAGATAACATTTCACTCATAAGTATTATTCTTTAACTCGTATTTTTACGTAAAACAGTAATCAAAATATATTTTCTATAAGCGGCATGATAACGTAGTGTTGCCAATGTAACGGATTTATTTACTCATAATTCTGTTCTGATAATATAGTAACATAAAATACAAATATCGGCAGGGTTGAAAATACGAAGAAGATAAATCACTTGATTTTTACCAAGCTTTTACTTGACTTGCCGTGTATGTTTGAAAATTGACTTGCAAGATTTGACCCAGATATACTCAATATCTGGGTCAAATCTTGCAAGTCAATTTTGACTAACTTCCCAGAGTTCAATCGAGTTAAGTCCACATTGTGTTTTAGCCGAAAACGAGACTCCCTGTTCCTTGATTGCGTCAAGTCGCCAGTATCATATCATATGGAGCACGGTCGTTGCAAACCCGTGTATCGTTTTCCACGCGATTGCGTCAAGTCGCCAGTATCATATCATATGGAGCACGGTCGTTGCAAACCCGTGTATCGTTTTCCACGCGATTGCGTCAAGTCGCCAGTATCATATCATATGGAGCACGGTCGTTGCAAACCCGTGTATCGTTTTCCACGCGATTGCGTCAAGTCGCCAGTATCATATCATATGGAGCACGGTCGTTGCAAACCCGTGTATCGTTTTCCACGCGATTTCTCGTCTTGAATACAAACTACTTCTAAGCCATCGATAAAACGTGTCATATTAGTGTTAGTTGCATTGGTATCTGCAATTGAAGTAATCACATTTATTGTGCATGTAGCAAGCTTAGTACACATACAAATACAGCCACATCCCTAAAGTGATTCACCTGTAACACTAATTTCGAATACCGGAGAACAAGATTTCCATAAAAAAGTAAGAAACAATATCGAATACCGTTAAGATATGTCAATTCAAGCCATAAATGACACTAGATTTGTAATTGTTGACTATATTCATAAATGTGATTAATTAGTGGGTATAATTGGCTATTCCCCCGTAGTTCGCTCTGTGATCGATCTACCCATTTTTCTCCCTGCGAGGGCGGTATTAGTGAGAAGTTAATTTCCCAACGCAGAGTAATCGGAATAGTCTGATATGGTGATGTAACGCCTAAAGTTGTCTCAAATTGTTGTGCCGCATTAAGTCTGAAACACTGGCTCAGCCAGCGGTGGCGGTCAATAGTAAACTTGGCAGTAGGCCGCGCCAGTGTTTCAGGCCTTATACGTCGCCCTTCTAACGCTTGCATTGCCAGTGCATAAAATTACGTGCTGGTCGATTTATGTCTAAATGTCTTCTAGCTATCGAGGCGTTGAAAAGGCTAACTAGTCAATTGTTGTCCACCGCTAGTTGTTTTTTTTTTAATGTCCTTTACATTAAGTACTAAATAGATATAAGAATAATCTAAATGAACGCCAAGGTGCTTGCAAAGCTATACCTTTTGTGATGTATGCATCACCAAAGGTATAGCTTTGCAAGCACCTTGGCATTCATTTAGTTAATAATAGCGCAGATTTTTGCCACTGCAGCAGCATTCAAAGATTTTACTATATTGTAATGAATGTTGTGAATATACGAGAAGTTTCGTGCCTTCCTATTTTAGAATTAATAATAACCGCTTATTCCTTTCTGACAGTCAAATGCCAAAGTTATGTATCGTAATGACTATCACGTGACCGAACACTACCTATAGTCCACCGTCAAGATTAAAATACTGACCGTGTCCTATCCAAACTCGACATTGGCGGAATCATCAAGGCTTTGATGGAGCCATATAAACTAAAAATTGAATTGAATTGACTATCACGTGGTCGACGCGATTAGAGTACCAGTGTTCGTTGATGACGCAGAAAGGGTTAAAACTACGTTGAAGTTGATTATTGCATTTAACGCATAGAGTAAGAATCTCTTTTATTTACGCTTTTTGAAAATGTATACTTCGAGAATATTCCATGTTCTAGTATTAAGTAGTCGCTTCGAGGCGAATGCCAAATTTAGTGTGCATGATTTGGTATTTCTAGATAAGTTTGTTCTGTAACTTGAGACTTGTATGCAAATCAGAGCATAATGTGAAGAATGTTTGATTATAATGATTACTTATGTTTTTTATTTTGTTTCAATTTCGTAGTTATATTTCAAGTTGTTTACTGATGTTGTTATGTACATCGAAAATTTTGGAGTCTATAAAGAATTATTAAAAGATAATGGTAGACTTAAGTATGACAACAAAGATAAAAGCCTTAAAAGTAAAGCTTGTCCTCAAATAATAGTTGTGATTAGTGATTACATGTGTAAGACACGTTTATTATATATTTACATTGATATCAGTCTTTTAAAAAAATTACATCATAAATTTTATAAAAAAAAACAAGATTTCAAAACTAAAGCCTATATACCTGTTTCAAAATATTAAGTTTTTTAGTAGTCTAGTATGAAAAAATTGTTTAGGGACTGTTTTTTATTCGTCCTTTGTTTATTACTTATTATATACCCACCCATTTATTTCCATAGCCGCCCATCGGCATCTTTTTTGACCTTAATACGATGCCGTGGAGGATTTCATGGTATATACCGAATTAAATTCATCAAGTGGGCTTTTTCTACGCTGTCATTTTTCCATTTAATCTGATAGCGCATAAATGTCTTAAAATATTTTGGAGGGACTGCAAAATTGAGTGCTTTCTTTGTAGTGATAAGGATTTTCAAATATTTTTGTTACTTTCTTAAAAATAAAAATTTACTCAATGTTCATCTTTCATTTCAAGTTTCTTAAATCAAATTACTCCTGGATTTGAACACAGGTACTGTAATTTAACCCTTAGATGCATATAGCGGGGATTTTGGGGGTTACTCGAGCGCGCCAGAATATCATTTGGGGGATGCCTTCAGGCCTTTAACCCTTTTCCAGGCAGATACGTTATATTGACCATTTGCAAACTGTCAAACAAGGTCAGTGCGGCCAATTCCGTCTGGGGTATTTCCGTACAACGGCTTTTGCGGCAATTTTAACCTCAATACGCACTAGCCGACTCGATCGATAAAGCAGCGACTGTATTTGCCAGGGATTGTAACCGGTTTTTTCAAAAACCTCGAAATAACCACATATCCCGAACTATTTTATACTTCATATGTAGGACTCAGTTGTGTTATGAGGTAACGAGTGCGTATTATTAGATTGCCCAATTAGAAAATGAAATAATTAACAAACGAAAAAAACCGGTTACAGTTCCCATACAAAAAATTACCGGTTTCAATCCCTGGTATTTGCTGCCAACAGTCAAAAACAGATGGCGCTATGTAGGCAGCACATGCAATACTCTTAAAAAAGCCTTGAAAATT
The DNA here is from genome assembly GCA_963854355.1 of Epinotia brunnichana. Lineage (NCBI taxonomy): Eukaryota > Metazoa > Arthropoda > Insecta > Lepidoptera > Tortricidae > Epinotia > Epinotia brunnichana. The sequence continues at coordinate 50,497,413 of OY977936.1, forward strand.
TCGTTGAGCTCCGAAGTCGAAACACGTGTTCGGAGCGTTGCTCCTTTTTTTGAAAATGCGAAATACGATTTAGTAAGAATGTTTATTATATTGTTCGTTAATCAGGCTTATTGGTAGTTTGATCCATTTTACATTATCGTTACTTGTTGTGAAACTACAGGTTGTTAAAAATGTATAATTCCTCAACTCTCAAGTAGGAAAAAGCCGTCCGGTATGAATTGGTCAAAACCGTCATATGCCGAATATCCCCATTTCATATATTGCCAACCTTTTTTAAATTTACGAAACTATATGCCGATTATATTTTCTAAAAATGCAGAGGTGATCGAGATCTAAAGACTGTATCGTTAATTATGGGTACATAAAAAAAGTAACACAACTAAGTTACATTATAACATTTATTGACTTTTTAATATGTACAATGTAAAATATATTTCAAATGATAAACGAAAATTAAAAACGACCTATTTATTGACCTTTGGCAATTTTTCGCACTTAACTTTTAATGTTTCGCACAAGGTTTTGGACAACGCTAACACCAAGGTTTTTGGCCACCAGATTCCAATCTCGCTTGAATTTTTCCAACGATGTGGCAGAATGACCCTTTTTACGCAAATTCCCCTTCATCAATGCCCAAAATTTTTCTATGGGACGAATCTCTGGGCAATTTGGTGGATTGTGTTGTTTGCCCACGAAGTCGATTTTTTCTTTGGCGTACCACTGAAGAACCGACTTAGCATAGTGGCAGCTGGCCAAGTCAGGCCAAAATAAAGTTTGACCTCTATGCTTCCTTATGAGTGGCAATAATCTCTTCTGGAGACATTCCTTCTCATAGAACTGGGCATTTAAAGTTTTGTCTGTGAAAAAAGGTGTTGAAGTCATTCCACATTGACAAATAGCTTGCCAAACCAAGATGTACTTCCCAAATTTTTCGCAAAAAATTGCTTTTTCGGCATTACTAATTACTGTCCCTTCTTTCACCGTATGATATTGTGCTCCTGGTAAAGTTTTGTAATCTAACTTTACGTAGGTTTCATCGTCCATCACGATGCACTGTTTCTTTTTGGTTAAAATCTCTTCATATAACTTACGGGCCCTAGTTTTTACGGCAGATGTCTGTTTAGCTGTCCGTTTTGGCTGTTTTTGCTTTTTATAGCTCTTTAAGTTATTACGTTTCTTAGCTCGTTGTATCATACCAATACTAAGTAGTACCCGCTTTTTTGGCACAATCTCGAACTGAAAGCCCTTTTTTTGCAGCAAACAGCTTACATATCTTTCGGTCCAAATTAGGCTTCGAAGGACCTTGTTTTCTACCGCGACCAGGTTAGATCACTTAACGAGTAGTGGTTGCCGAATCTTCGGATAGCGTTTTGAACAGCATGAACGCTAACACCTTCCTCTTTAGCCAACTTTCTGTATGATGTGCCAATTTCAGTGCACCATTTGGACACAATAGATTTTCGATTTGATTTTTGAAAGCCCTTTCATTTCAAAAACAATATGTTAAATATTCAATTATGCAGAACAATTTTGCTATTTGTTAAGGTACTAAGATTTGACAGATGACATATATTTTATTTTCCCCACTAAACCTCTTTTTCCAGCCATTTATATGTGTACCCATAATTAACGATACAGTCTTTAAGTATCAAAATTCTGTATTTTTATTCTAGAATTGTAAGCTGATTCGACTTGTAAAGGCAAAATGGCACCATGTCGCACAGGTCGTTGTTTTAATTAAAAAGTAGACTTGATTTTAAACTTCAGTAAAAGGTTTATTACTTCTGATTTTCAAAATAGGCCGGAATAGCCCCAAATAGTACATTACTTACCTAGGGCGGTTAAACAAAGAATGTCTCAGATCGCAGGTATTTGACGCCCGAGCCGAAGGCAAGGGCGATAAACATGCGCTCTGAGGTTTTCTTTATTACCGCCCGTGGTGAGTACAAAATTTTACGTCTCTATCTGGCCATGAAGTGGGGTTTTCCGCACGCTTAGCGTGCGGTAATTCCTACTTTATGGCCAGGTATGACGTAAAAAATATATTTAGCCTTAAAATTAAAAATAAACCTTAAATTTAATTCGCTAAGGTTTAGTGTCGATCAAAAGTACATTTGCTTACAAAACGTAGAGATTTGTAATACGTCCTGTTACACGAAAAGTAATTGCTAGACGGAAAAGCCCCAAAACCTAGGGAAAATCCTGTTTTCAAAAAAAAATCATATTTAAATAACCTGAAGTATTAGCTATTTTACACTAATATCCTCAAAAAGTTAAATAAACGCTCAACCTATTATAAGCATCAAGTTTATTAAAAAGTGAATTATACCATAGTTATGGCCAACCAAATTGAACTTATACAAAAATACGACGGTTTTGACCTTATTTTAATGTCAATGAATAGAGTCTGACCAGCGAGTCGTGACAGTGAAAAATGGCGGCAAATTAAAAAAAAACGCATGCTGGTAACACGAAATGTATGGAGCCGTCATAGGTACTTATAACTGACAGTTTATTTCATAGGTAAAATTGTTGCCATATATATAAAGAATTTGATAAAAATGCTATTGTAACGACTCGCTGGTCAGACTCTAAGGCTGACATTCGATTGTCATATTTCAACTGCCGGCCTTGAAAAGGGTTAAAACGGTATGAAAATTGTAATATTATAACCGCTATTTTTATATCGTTTTAAAGGCCTGGATGCCTTGTAATCTGACGAGTACCTCCACCATTTATAAAGCCTCTAAAATTTGAGGCATTATAAAGAGAGAATTAGGAAACGCTCTAAAAGCGGTGGCGGTGCGGAGGCAGTACCGGTTGTAATCAAAGCTTTGAGTATTAAGCCCACTGGAGATGTCATAACGTCAACTCTTCGAACAAATTTTTTCGCTACTTTTAGCGGGGGGTGAGGTAAACACGTACAGCACACCACCAAAATATGAATAAATCAACAGACACAAATTTAGCTGTAGAGATAAACGCACACTACAAAAAAAATTAATACATCAAAAATTACACGCACACAGACAGAGTTTTCACGTAACCGTGCAGCATACATACGAACAAGTTAGTGATGGGACACAACGGACAGATCTGAAGAATGAGTCAAATCAGTTTGATGAATGAACTGAATTATCTTATACTAACTATTAATTTTAAAATTGTAAAAGTGAAAATTCTGTACATTGAAGATACTACCCAAAAAAATGTTTATTTGTATGTATGTCATTATTTAAAAACCATTTAGTGGAATGCTCTTTTTTTGTAAAAAGGTTTTCGTTAAAAACAGTAAACACGTGTACCTACACATTATTGATAATATTCCACTCACGACTGTGAATTATTTTTAGCGTTTTGTTAATATTTGTCTTTAAAGAAATGTGAACGACCACCACGAATGACGTTGACATTATTCACCAACCAATCACAAATAACAACAAATAATCATAAAATCATTGCCTGTGTAAGAAATTAGTTCCAGTGAAATTCCGCAATATGGCGCATCCTCATTTAGGGTAGAGGAACCAAAAGATGAACGTTTAAGCGACAATCCCAACTTTACCATTTTTTTTCGAGGAGTGGTGATTTAGTTTGTTTACATTTAATTTTTTTATACGATTTCGTATATAGTCGAAATTGGATATGACTATTTTAAAACATCCTATTACAATACAGTATTTTATTAAAAATGGATTTATGCTGAAGTATGTCATTTTGCCCAGAAGATGAACACTGTGCCTAATAGTTGAACATTTTGACACCAATAGTTGAACGAAGAAAAACGTAACACCGCGCAGCCTCTGACTTTTGGTCAAGTTATTATATAATCATTGTTATAGCAATTTATACTAGTTAACAATCACAATATTGATACTAAACACAGGATAAAACAGTTCAAATGTACCCTTTTCATATGATTACAATTATAAGAGATTATTATTTACATATTAATCATTAATTTTTTTTTTAATTAAAATATCATTAGATTAAAATAGATAAATTGTTGGGTTTTATATGTATAAGTCAGGTTTCATATTTATTACGTATCTTTGTTATTAAGATGTTCATTGTACTAACCCTTGCCTAAAACTTGAACGAATACATTTTGTTCGTTCATGTATTGGGCACTGTTGACTACAGCCACCAACATTAACATCTACGATAGCTCAAGTTCAAGTTCCTCGAGGTCGCGAACGTACCTCCACGTTCCGGAGGGTACGCCGGGGGCTCGAAACACAATTTACTACTGAGAAGAGCTACGCCACAACGTATTCACTTTTAGACGTAATAGTTCTATAGTTCTAGTTAGAGGAGTTCAAGGAAACAACCAGTTCAAATTCAATCTTACTTATTCACAATTATTAATTTTACATGTCAACGCGACGGATCTTCGGTAGTGTCTAAAAAATAGAAGAGAATCAACTTTATGGTCTAAACTTAGGATCATCTAAGTAGGTGCTCTAGGTAGGTCGTGGCTGGCTGTCGTCTACACTCCCCCCGTCGACCTGCTGCGTCGACTCTGATTCGACTGGCAAGACAGCCAGTCTCGTTGTCGGACGTCGGAACACGCCACCTTTCGTGCGCACCTCTGCGCTACTTACTACTACGGTTCTTTATAATATCTTCTGTGGCTCTCGGGTAACGCCGTTCGTGATCAATGGCATTTTTATTTCTTACCATGTGAGCTAAAAATGGAGAACTGGCCGCCCCAAAGATCATAGAGTTCATTACATAAGTGTCAGGGGCTCCGGTTCTGCGGGTTCCTCGCCACAGGAACATCTGTGAGGAGCGGTCTTCCTCACGAATCTGCACCCTCAGGAACATTTCTTGCACGTCCGAGGTCAGCGCGAAGGCTCCTTCCCTGAAGCGAAATAATATTCCGAGTAGAGACTGAAGCAAGTCAGGTCCTTCAAGAATAAAATTATTAAGGCATTTTCCTTGACTGACTGCAGCAGCATCAAAAACTAAGCGTATGCGGTTTGGTTTATTTACATTCGTGACAGCAAAATGTGGTAAGAACCAAGTTTAGGTTCATTTATCTTCTGAGCGTAGCCTTTTTCTAACAGATTATCAATTTGAGATGAATAATCAGCAGCAAATTTCGGGTCCTTGTCCATCTTTCGTTCGATGTTACGTAGTCTACTTAGAGCCATTCCATAGCTTGGCGGCAGTTGTAGGTTGTCGTCCCTCCATAGCTGGCCCACCTCATACTGGGGCCCGCTTACCTTACGCACCGTATCATTAAACAATTTTACTGCTCGCTCGTCCAGAGGGCGTGCCTTTTCAATCGTCTTCACGCCCAGCGAGTCTATGTGTAAATATCTCTCAAGTAACATGTTCAACTCACCGTCTTTATTAGATTCTCGAATGTGCAACACTTGATCGGTTCGGTTCTGTATATGTGGTGCGCATCCGTATATCGACCAACCCAACTCAGTCCTGACTGCCGCCGGCTCGCTCCTGAGCCCGACCCGGGCCTCGAGCGGTAACATCATGTGCCAGTTGTCTGCACCTAACAATACTCGTGGTACTGCGGCGTCGTAAGTAGCTGAGTATAGGTCTTTCAGGTGTGCGTATCGTTCTACGGTTGCCTTGGGTATACACTGTGCTCTGAGTCCTAAGTCACGTACCGTTCTCATCGTGATCTCGTGTATGGGCCCTCCAGTCAAGCCGCGGATCTGCATCTGTACTTTGCGACTCCGTTCGCTTATAGTGATCGCTCCAATGCCCATGACCTGAAGTGGCGCGTCTACGCCTTCGGCTCCGACGGCGACAGCTACGGACTCCTCGCAAAGAGAAATAATACTTCCTTCGTCGAGTAAGGCATAGCATTTAATCTCGCCTTTTGGACCTGTTAGAATAATAGGGATCACCTTAAGTAGCACCTTCGATGGTCCCAGCGGTGATGTTGTTGACGTAAACTCGGGCGCCGATGGCCCCATCTCTCGTTCTGCCGCCGCCATCGTGTGTTCTCGTGGTGCTAGCATGCGCGCGGCCGGCGCGCGTGCGGCGACCGCTCGTGTTGCCTCGTAGTGGGGCGACGGTGCTGACTCCCCCCATAGTTGCGGTGAATCATTGTACTGCTTCGATGCTTGGTTCGGCTCGTGAAGTAATCGATGGTGCGAGTGGGGGCAGCCTGGCTCGTCGCAGCCCTTAGCTTTGCAGTGCTCTCTCCTATGCTTTCTGTCAAGACATTTAAAACAAACTTTATTATTTTTTGCCCAATCCCAACGAGCTGAAATACTCATGTTCAGCAACCGACGACAATTTGTAGTTCGATGTGGACCAGCACAACACAAGCATGGATCATCAGTATCGGTTACATACGTTTGGGCGTGGTTCATATGTTTACGGATAGCTCCGCCACTAGACGACGGAAAGGCTTGGTCGCGCTTCGGCTCATAGGCGCGTTGCGGCCCGCGCGATTCAGCGGGCGGCACTGGCGCACTGCGACGAGGTGGGGCTCGAGCATGGGAGTATTCGATTTCCTTGTCCGAAATATCTAATAAAAATTCGGCCATTAAAACAAGTTCACTGTTCGAATGTTTTAGCTTTTCGTCAGCATACTGACACCATTGGGTTCGTATATGTGGGGATAATCGTTCAGTAATCTCCCGCATTAAAAATGGATTGTCAGCATATGACCGCTGATCCACATTCATGAGAGTCGACACAATATTCATTATTTTTATTGCAAAATTATTCAAGTCATTAACATTTGGCCCCAAATTTGGCATGCGTCTTAATTCCTCTAATGCACGGTCAATAACTAAATCAGTCCGGCCAAAGTTCTTTTTTAAAACCCTCATGACAAGCTCCGGGTTTGCTGATGATGCTAACATATGCATGACGCAGTTTCTCGCATCGCCCTTTAAACATTGCCTGAGCCTAGCCAAGTTCTCCCATGCACTGAAATTATATTTCAGAGTGGACTCAGAATAAGCTGAATAAAAATTCAACCACTCACCCGGTTCTCCGTTGAACATAGGTAACTCATAAACCTGACTAGGCGGCGATGGCTTGTTCTGTAACGTCATCCACTGTGACATTAACTTGCCGAAGTCCTGCGGTGGCGCGGTGACCGCTGATGGCTCCCGTCGTGTCGCACGTTCGTCCTCATGTCGCGGCGTTGACGTCACCCTGCGCGGCCTGCGCGGGGCGTCTTCGGGCGCCAGCGCGCGCGCATGGCGTTCCGTTGGTGACTGAATCCGGTGCGGCGCACGCGGCGTCTCGCCGAATGGTCTGCGGGGTGGGGTCGGTGTTCGTTCTCTGCAGTACCTGCGTTGTGAGTCGTCAACCCAATCTTCAACCATTTTCTTCGATATTACCGACCCGGTTCGCGATCCTTCAAGGTCGATGCGTTCCATAGTCGCCGCTAACTCTTCCTGTACAAGCTCCTTTTCTAACGCTAGCTCGCGTCGCTTAATTTCTAGTAGCTTACGTTTAGCCTCGCGTTCTGCTTCACGCCGTCGAGCCTCCGTGCTAGAAGCGTGCGACGAAACAGACGTGGTTTTGCGTTGCTCAGATTCATAGAGCACTGGTGTTTTTCGGGGAAACTCGTCGACCGTAAACGCCACACCACCACGCTTAAGTATTATTGACGGCCCATCCACTTTGTCACGGCGCGTAAACTGTTCTTGATTTGTGCTTAATTGTGTGTTCAGCTTTTCACGCCACTCCCTAACGCGTATGTCCGTCGCCGTCAGTTCTGTAATATCTTGCCGGGGTGCTTCACTAGCGGCCGGGAAGGGCTCATTTAGCCCGGGCGCCGATTCCGCTCCTCCCGCGGCAATTAGGCCTTGAGCGCGATCTAGCTCAAACTGCCTAGCCTCATCTTCTTCTCTTTTAGATCGTGTCATCACTACCATTGTCTTATCCATTGAGTGTCCTACACTCGATACCACACTGAGTCTTTTATGGTCAAATCAATCGCACTTTTCCGGCGTAGTTAAGTCTCTCGCGCACTTCAGATGCACTAAAACCTAACATCCAATTCGAAGGACCAGCAAATGTTGACTACAGCCACCAACATTAACATCTACGATAGCTCAAGTTCAAGTTCCTCGAGGTCGCGAACGTACCTCCACGTTCCGGAGGGTACGCCGGGGGCTCGAAACACAATTTACTACTGAGAAGAGCTACGCCACAACGTATTCACTTTTAGACGTAATAGTTCTATAGTTCTAGTTAGAGGAGTTCAAGGAAACAACCAGTTCAAATTCAATCTTACTTATTCACAATTATTAATTTTACATGTCAACGCGACGGATCTTCGGTAGTGTCTAAAAAATAGAAGAGAATCAACTTTATGGTCTAAACTTAGGATCATCTAAGTAGGTGCTCTAGGTAGGTCGTGGCTGGCTGTCGTCTACAGGCACGATAGCAAAGGAATGAACGGACTAAATTTAACAGAGCGTTCACTTATTGGAATCGAAGCCAAAAGTTGAACGAACTAATTTTATTCGTTCATCTTCTGGGCAGCGGTTCTTTGTTGAACAATCGTGCTTTTCATAGTAAAACAAAGCCCAAAATAACCGTGTTGCGAATGAATACTCACGTTCAACTTTTGGTTCAAAAATCAACAGTTAAAAAACGATTAATTTGAGCCATAAAAGTTTTATGTACCTTTTCAATAAGAATTTATATAAGCATTTGAAAAAACTATACCTTGCCCAGTAGATGAACACCGTTCATCTATTGGCTCAGGTACATAAAGTTGGAACCGTTAGTTGAACGCTAAATATCTCTTAAATTAACAATAAATACGCAATTTGTGATAGATAATTCATTAAAGGCATTAATCAAGAATCTATATCACGCAAAACAATCCATGTAGACGTTTTATTCAATTTTATACATAATTTAGAGCTTAAATTTAAGAGCGCTTTCCTTAAGTAAATCTCCATACAAACGGTGATTTTGGTGTGAGACCTCGACGCGACAACCGCTCACAGCCGTGTGTGTGTGGGAACTGTATGGGAGTTTAAATGCCAGCCTCGGCAAAGGGATGATGCGTTAGGAAAAAAATATCCCGAAGGCGTAAAATGTGTCGCGATTTTTTTATTTCAATTTTACGACAAAACGTTCAACTATTGGGTGGTGTTCATCTTTTGGTTCCTCTACCCTATATTTGTGGCGGTCAGACTTTAGAAATTGGGATATATTCGAAAATAAGTGCAAAAATGGGGCAATATTTAATTTGTTATCATTAATTTGATTTTATGGAAAAAAAGCCGGGTTTAAAAATTAAATGTATACCTACTAGTCGCAGATTTAGGAAAAACAAAGAAAAAAAGAAATTCACCAAACAAGGACATAGTCGCAAAGAAGGTATTGCACCTTCAATCAATGTCTTTCTGTTAGTATCATTTTTGTAGCTTTCCGGAGTAAAGTGCTCCGAAAGATAACACTTGTACGTGTAGGTTTCCAAGAATAATTTTCGTTATAACAAAATTTTCTCCATTTCTCCTTTATATAGGGATCTTTTGGAAATCTAAAAGGACACATAATTATAACATAAAGTAAGTAGTTATAATTATATGTAATTTAACATAACGTATATAAATAATAGTATAACATAAAGTATATAAATAATAGTATATGAATAACACATACATTCATGGTCCCGCACTAAATGTATTCCTTTTACCTAGATATTATTGTTTGCCAACAATTCTTTTCTTTTTAAGACTAAATTTCAACAACGTATGTCCAGAGAAAAGTAATTTTCTAATTCACCTTACAAGATTCAAATGTAACATACATATATACCTACTCTTTAATTCAATATCTAATAAAAAAACTGACTATTAAACAAACTGACACAGAGATTGAATGAATGAATGATTCATTCAAATGTTGAGTCGCTTTTCTTACTTTTATCGCATCCCTAAAGACAGATTCGACCGCGTACCACGACACCATGTTTACATTTTCTGTCGTTTACGTATCGCAAACGGTATTTTCTTTAAATGGAGATTGTACTTCAATACACATTTAATAGTTAGTAAAAATACTTACCCATGATAGGAAACGCGAACTTGTTGCGAATTTGAGCTGTCAGATCGCCTTTTACATGATAATACTGCACAATTCACCATTTTTCGAGAGAAACGTCACGCGACACGGATCGATACAAAATGGCGATGAAGCGACTTTAAGTAGTTTTATATAACGTGGTTGACCAGTTGACCAATGTACTTTGCCGGAGGGGGTCGCCTGTGTATGACATCTCCAGTGGGCTTAACACTCAAAGAATCAAAGAGAATATTGTGTCGCTTAACTTCAAACTCAGATAAATCCACTCTAACCACTTCCGAGATAATTGAGAAAAAGTGATAATAACGTTAATTCGGTGATTTGAAAGGCAGTATTTTTTTATTATGGCTAGAGCATTAAATAAATCCATCCTGTTCGGCAAATTCTGCATTAAACCCATCCATTCTTTACAAACAATAAAATTTTGATTGGATTTACCTTCATTTGATATAATCGATTGCAATTTATCTATCTTTGAAAAAAATCAGTGTCGATTTGTATAACTTTGATTTAACAGACCTGGATTTATCTAGATTTGAAAAAAATACGATTAGAAATTGTCAGCCATGTTGAACAAACTTCTTTCGCTGATTGGCTTGGATGGACTTAGCTACATTTGAAAAAAAAACGGATCGGATTTACCCGAGTTTGAACTTAAGCGACTCATATGAATAAGAGACGGGACTTCGAACAAGGTTTTGGGCGACAGTGACATTGTCATTTGATTTTGACATGACAACTCATTCGAACTTTAGCTAGTTTGAAATACCACAATACCAATAAAAATAAACGCTAGTACGGCAGTAGACTTACCAACCTAACGAACGAGGACGATAGTAGGGTTGTAGTACTTAACGTTATCGATATCGATAATATTAGAACCCAACGTTATCGATATCGATAAATTATGATTAGGGACGTCGTTGGGCCCACTGCATAAACAGAAAATTGCTTTACAAAATCTAAAACGTATCCGATTTAGGTATGAAATAATAAAATGAGAACAAATATTACATACAGTTTATTTCACACTTATTTCCAAATCACTGTATATTTACAAAAATTCACCAATCAGTACCTACACATATCTTTGCGGGTCGCAATGAATTCTTCTCGAACTAAGAAACCTCGCACTTGTAGGTTTTATCCAAGTACCAACCGTTGTTTATCATAAGTAAATCAATATTGACGCTTGATATTTCGTTATTAATACTAACGTGTTTTATTTTAAGATAATTATTAATTTTATTTCGTCAAAAGCATTGTTTGTTTGACACACACATGTTTTCTCGTGAAGTTATAATCAGTATATAGAAAAGTCCTCTGTGGTTATAATATCCATGGTAACCGGCCAAAGTCACCATGACAAAATGAGAGTCAGAGAAAGAACGGAAGTAGGAGATGGCATGAGTCCGCCATAGCAATAGCACAGATAGAAAACTTGTCACTTGTCAGAGCTTGTCAGATTTGATCTGAATTTGAGCAGTTGGACGTCATTCATATTTTTGTTCCTAGTTGCGCTACGGAGTAACTAAGTATTAATCTGTGGTTGCGCTACACTGATTTTTACTTAGAGCATTAAACCAACCGGAGTAGCCATTGCCAGGCGTTCCCCTCTGCCAAAGGTACGAGACCGCCGGTCATAGCGGTTATATAAAACTAGTTGCCGCGCGCTCCGCGCCATTCAATGAATCACAGTGAGCGCGGAATGACCTGAGCTAAAAATGCCGAATTGCAACGTGTTCTCGTGTAATAAGAGATCAGAAATATCTAATGTACAAAAGGATAACGTTACTTTTCATCTGTAAGTATTATTACGTTTAAATATTATCAAATAGTGCATTCAATTTGCAAAAAACTAAAAAATATTGTCAATCTAACAGTGTTCCCACTTAATGGTACTACCTCTACTTTTGGGTATTTTTTAAAGTTGACTGTATAAATGTTTCATTATAAGTTATACTTTAAATTCGTTATTATTAACACAGTTTATCCAATAAAAATGGTACTAACCATAAATAACGTGAAATTTATAATTGTAGATGTTTAATTAATCAATGATGGATTACTGTTTGCAAATTAATTTATTCTTTTATTTTCACCATATATTTTTATTTAATGTTTTAAATATAATATGTTTAGGCTGTATTTTATTAATTATACGGAATTTACGATCGTCACTTGTTCCGTAAATATGCATTTTTAATTTGTTACTCTAGCAACACTGTACTAGGAAAGTTAGTGAAGGGACAGCACAAAAACAAATGTCGATAAACATTATAAGTATGTTATTCTTATAATTTATTTTTCAGATTCCCAAAAGATGTAATGATTCAGGATGTCTGTATCCGAGCTTGTGGAAATCATGTGTCGTGGACTCCTAAACGAGACTAGCACTATTTGCTCCCAGCATTTTGAATGTTATTTTATAAAAGTTGCTTTTTATTCTTTGTTTCTTGTTTTATGTTATCTCCAAAAGATACAGTACAGTGTAAACCTGTCCTGCCTGAACCAAAATTCAGACCAGTTATTCATGTGGAAAAAAAATCCTGTTATCCTTTTACCGTCTGTCCAAAGATCGTATGTTACGTGCATAAAAAAAAATCCCTTTTAATAAGTACCGATCATGGCATTTCAATATGATATCCTATGGCCGCCTTCCATCTCCATCATCAGATCAGCTCGATAGTACACGATGGTATAATATCTTATATCTCGAAAACTGTACAAGATATCGAAAAACTTGATATAATAAAACTTGTGGCAAATTTAATCGCGTTAGAATTGTTATGTCGCTAGGACGCATAGTTTCCGAGATATAGGTGAAAAACCGAATAATGGGACTTTGAAACCCCCCCCTCCCCTCCGGCTCAAGGGTTACGGGCTAGGACTTTTGATATGTTTACCTCCTAACTAGTCCAAACAAAGTTACGAAGTCAAAAATTGTGTTCCATGCATTTCCCTCTATACCTTTTCTTAAGCATTCGTTTCCGGACCTACATGAAATATCGATAAGTTTATTATTTATTATCGACATGTTCCTCGCACTATCAATGTTTATTTCGAGCTGACGTCATCTCTTTCACGGACAGGTTGTCTGTGTATGTGTTTGTACTTGTGTGAGTATAGTTTATGCTGGTGTTCGATAATTTTGTCGTGTGCGTGTGTAGTGACGCTATCGGAAAAATGCATTGGTGTTAACAAGATTTGTGTGCGTTGCCTCGTCCCCCGCGCCGAAAACGGCAGACTTTTTTAGATAGAAAAGTGTGCGCGTGTCGTCTCCGGTTGGTTTAATGCTCTAAGGATTTTTACGTCAAATGCTAACATGCTCTTGATTTTGGCACATAAAACGTGACGATATGAACCGTTGACGGACGAAATTTTATGTAAGTCACTCGAGACTCCGGATAAATTTTAACACTATGAAAATAATATAATTTTCGCAGGGTTTCTCCGATTTCTGTCACAACACATACGGTTTCAGTTTCAAAACTCCTATCATCTCCTGAAACATTGATGTAGCATTTTGAATTTTAGCTAGAACATGATTTCTGATTATCACCTATAAATTAAGCAATGATTAAGATTATTTGCTTTTGTTGTAATAATAGTACATTACTTACCCAGGGCGGTTAAACAAAGAATGTCTCAGATCGCAGGTATTTGACGCCCGAGCCGAAGGCAAGGGCGATAAATATGCGCTCTGAGGCTTTCTTTATTACCGCCCGTGGTGAGTACAAAATTTTACGTCTCTATCTGGCCAGGAAGTGGGGTTTTACGCACGCGTAGCGTGCGGTAATTCCTACTTTATGGCCAGGTATGACGTAAAATATATTAAACAAACTTTAACATATTATTGATTCAATTAAAAACTTACATGTGTTTTGGTATTCGCTTCATCACTTAAGGGGAAGTAGGTTCGTGGTCTTCTCTCCCTCTCACTGAGCATAAGCGTGAGCGAGATGGAAGTACCTACTTTTCCGGGTGTAAGTAAGTATCCCGAGAATAACAAAGATTGTGTCTCCCCCTAACGTTCGAACCGTGGAATCGTAATTTATTTAAAAAAATCATGAACATACCGTTAGTGCTCGTTAAATATTTTCAATAAAAAATATTTTGAACAATATAGTACTAGTATAATATACACCGTGGGCGTTAATAACCCGAAATATTTTAACCACGCATTCCTTAGGTCACTTTACTTAGGTCATTAGGCGCAAAAAATTTTATTTGAACCCCAGTCAAAGGTTAGTTTTGAAGATATTATTTATTGTGATTAGTAAAGTGCATTAAGCTCTTTTGATGGAGACGTTGCTACCGATGTTGCCAAGTTTCGAGTCGTTATTGACATACATCAAAGTGACAGCTACCACACACTAAATTCATTCATTTTTGGAGAAATTATTGTTACCATTTTATTAAAAGGGATGATTTCCATCCAGGAAGTCATACTTATCCAAATTTTATTTACAAAAATCGAAAAAAATACAGAAAAAAAAAATTTTTTTTTTGCTGAATTTGGATTGGATTCATATAACATTTTTTACTCCTAATGACCTTCGGAATGCGTGGTTAAAATCTTTCGGGTTATTAACGCCCACGGTGTATATTATACGTCCACAGTGTAGCTAGCATGCTAATTTTATCCACGGTTTTATAGTAACACAAACGTCAAAAACGTATGGGAACTGACAGTTGTGTGACCACATAATCCGACGTAAAAATTAGCATGCTAGCCCCCCAGGTTTTCACTTATTGGTGAAAGACTGCCTTCCCTAAGAAAAGGACGTGAGTGCCGCGAGCCTTCTATGAAGATACGACCTTTTGTAGTATTTGCAGGTACGGAACCCTTCATTGTACCTACGTGGATCCCAACCTTCAGATCTCTTTTAGTGAGTATTATATTCTTTGCTTCAGATCTACCTACTGAACTGATCCATAGATACCTATTTGGCTATTTACTTAGTACTTATTCTAAATGAGTACTTAAGACGAAAGTGCCGTACCTACCACAATGAAAGCTATTTAACTATAAAACTCATACAAATCTTAATGGTTTTTGCATCCATTAGGACTAGGAGTCGCTTTCTTCACGAAACCTACAAACCACAAAGCCCTAATAACAAAGACGTTGATCGATTTCCATGTTTACATGACAACATGTTCATGGCAACGAGGGAACGTTGCGTCGGCCGCCTCCAAACAAGCCCGTGCCTTGCCAAATAAGGAGTCTTGTAAATAAAAGTATGGATGACGAGAAGGCGAAAGAGGACCCTGAGGATTGGAAAATATACGAGGCCCTGTGCAGCAAAACACCAACGGAGGTAAGTGGAACACCAATTTTGAAAGGAGGATCACATTGCATAAGACTTACCTACCTATGTTTCACCTTGAAATAATGGCGAAGACGAAATGTTATTTATAGATACAGTAAATTGATACATATTGTTATATGTATCCCCCCTACTCTTCCCCCCCCTTTTATGAGTAAGACTTATGCTGAGTGTGGAATGTGGGGATCCTGTTTGACGTCCTCGAACTAAGTATTCTTCTTTGGTTTCTTTGTTTTTTTGTTAATTGTGACGTTAAATAAATGTAAGTATTTCCTTTCTTTCTTTCTTTCTATGATGATTAATTTATAGAAAAAAAATGATTTTGAGCCTAACTGAACGAAAATCTAACGAAATTTCAAAGATTTACGTATGATTAAAATTATTATTACCTACCTAATGATGCTTCTATCTATTGTATTTTTTAAATTGCAGAATTTTGATATAATTTTAATTATAGTAGGTACCTATACTTTTCTACTTATGTATTTTTTTCTAGAAATCCCTTCTTTTTCTTTCTTTATTATAAAACAATTCTTACAATCACATCTTTTAAATAGAAAAATTATAAATCGGTAGGTACACGTGATAAAGAATTATCTAAGTACATTTGTATCGGTGAAAAACAAACATACCTACCTACCTAATAGTTCTAGTAACAAAATGTATAGTTATATGGCGCTTTACCCATGAAGGTATTACTTCTATCCGCTGTTGAGATTTTTCCAAAATCATATGGTAATATAATATACTTACCTACCTACTTAAACATGGCTAGCAAAAATCAATAGGCGAAAAGAACTACCCATCTAGATTGAAGTGTTTATTTCTATGAATAGTTGATTTTCAACCCACGCAGCGCGTGCGACGCAAACGTGGGGTGATATAGTTAATGTATGTTTGACATATTAATTGTGTATCTGTGTGTCTGTCTGTGGCATCGTAGCTCCCAAACGGAGGAACCGATTTAAGTGTAGTTTTTCCTTAAATCGAAATCTAGTAGGTATATAGAAATTATCTAAACCAGTGGTTCTTAACCGGTGGTCCGCTGAGCAGGGGACCGTTGAACGGTAGGTAGGTACAGTCGAGGTCAAAAATACCTTTACAATTGAGTGTTCCAAAAACACCTTTACATTTAAATAAGTTTACCCATATTTACGTCTTTCTAGATACTATTTCTCTTATTGTAACAAATGAAGTGGGTACATTTAACATAAATTAGTCTAGCAATGATATAATTAATTATTTCTAAATGATTGAACTGCATAACCTTGACCGAATTTTCCCAATAGTTGACAATATTTGTATATCATCTAAAAAAAGTGGAACAAGATACCTTCAGATGTTGCTACAAAGTTAAATATCCACAGCGCAGGTTTCGTCAAAAATGAGCACAGAGTGAGTATCCGCAACAAACTTCGTCTAATATTAAATACTTACAACCAATAATCAGCAACATGCTTCGTCAAGACTCGGTTACAAAAATTAAACAAAAATATATATACATGGGAAAGAAAAATAATATTACGGTATTGAATTCCAGGCCCGATAAGTACCTGGCGTAAACGTCCCTAATATACCGGCAGCATTTCCCCTCTGTATTGCCAGTGAAATCCGTTGTACCAAGTACGAACCCGACCTGGGATCGCAGCCCCTTTCCCTCAAACGTCGTCCTAACGCCTTCACCAACGACTTTGCCTCCTCGCACCACGGCCCAGATGTCTCCACTGCGACCGGTATCGGTATAAGTTTACACACTACATGACAGATTCATTATTTCAATTAATGTACCAAAGTTCTATTATATTTTCACAAATTGTGACATAATAGGTTTACATGTTACAGAATAAGATTTCCTGTCAATGTGCCATAAATATGTTTACATTTGCAGTGGCATTACAAACTTTACGTTCAATCTTACTATTTGTTTACTTACGCCTATAGCTACATAAATATCTTTACAGATTTGATTGGCCCGTTATTAATTTGAATAATGACATCAAATTGTCATAAATATCAATTTCGGCATTATAATCGACTTCAAAAAAGGTTTAATTCATAAAAAAAAATGTATTAGCTTTATTTGTCTGGGTTTGTGTTTTTACATAACTAAACTACATATAATAAAGCTGTAAAGGGTCGAAAGTCTGTAGGTACATTGAAGATATTAGCAAAGAACTCTATTGAGGCGTCAATAGAAAAACGAGAACACATTCGAATGGATTTATACGCAACTTTCACTAAAACATTAAATGTATCTTACGCCACTCCTTCCACTCTCTTTTGGAGCCAGGTATGCTGTTGACCTCTAGGGCTATATTCTCCCATCGTTTTTCCCCTTCCTTCTTGGTAAAGGAAGACGAAAACTTACCCCTCCGCAGCTCCTCGTCGGCTTCAACCAACGCGATAAGCCGCGACTTTTGGGCTGCGGAGGGATATATCCTTTTCTTACCAACATCCATTCTCGTAGGTATTAACGTATACCGAGGATTAAATATAGGTATACTTACGTTTTATCAAGTTTTATTGACTCTTTTTAACAGACAGTTATGTCAAATTAACAGATTTTGTGCGGTCCTTTCCATGTAGGTACATAAGCGAAGTAACAATATATTTGGTGTAATTATTAAGACCTCTATTATATTATTATATTGTTTTTAAATTAAAAACACGTTTGTTTTGATATAATAGATAATTATTTTAGTAGTAACACTTAAAAATAACTCATTATTTTCACTCGATTGTAAACAAGTACAATCGGGTAAAATGGAACGCGTATTGCAATAGACATTGAGATCGTCGTTCGACATGATCTCTATCATGCCCCAGAATAAGACATCTTGCTTTCTTCGAGATTTTCGTGAGATTTTTCAGTAGACTTTGCGTCAATAGAGATCATCTCTATACGACATTATCTCGAACGGCCCGAGAATTGGCCTTTAGGCTATAAAAATCATATAGATTAGGCAGCAAAAGGGGTAAGAAATGCGGTTGAATTTTGTACTCGAGCTCCTTGAATCTAGGAGCTAAAGACTTGGAAATTGGCAAGCATGCACTTGACTGGAAAATAAAAAGAACCCCATTCAAACTTTTAGCAATGTATAGATAAAACGTGAAAAATACGAGATGAAAAATAGGTGGTGAAGCGACTAGAGACTATAACGGCGGGGAATAACAGTTTCGTTGCCATGGATAGTACGTAATCAAGGTATTACCTATTCGAATATTCATCGTGCTCTTACTACTGATACGTAGTCCGGTGGTATAGCGGTGGACAACGTAGTCGGTGTCCCCGAGTTCAAACCCAGAGCGACCGGCATGCACTTTTTGTATTTAAGATGTTTTAATTTTTTAGTGATACATTTTCAAAAACGCAGGGAAGCATGAAGGTTCTAGAAAAAGTTAGTGAATGTCATTCGGTGCCTAAGTAAATTATAGGCAAAATGTATAGAATGAATTTATTGGCTAATATTCGAGAAAAAAAGTTAAAAGGAGACTTGAAAAGTCTGTCTAGACTAGAATAAGTGTTCCCTAATAAAGCGCGAAAGTAAAAAGAAAGCAAAGTATGGAGCGAAGCTCAGCCTCCGGCCTCCCGTCCCTTACCGCTCACCATCGGGCCTTCGGCTTTCGGGTTTCTCTTATAGAACATTCGGAGATAGTGAGTGCCCGCGTGGGCTCGCCCTCAGGCTCGCATAGTGAGCGTGCTCTGAAGGGGCGCTTCTACCTTCGGTCCTACGAGAAACTCAGGTCCCCAGGTTTCCCTTGCAAGATACCCGAGGATAAATGCCTTGAGCTTTGGACCTTGGGTTCGCATAGTGAGCGCGCTCTGAAGGGATGCTCCATGCATTTTATCCCGACGCTACGAGAAACTAGGCCTCCGGCCTTGCTTGCCTCGCCGCTCATCTTCTCTACTCCTGCCCTCAGGTTTCGCTTGCACGACACCACGGGATAGTAAGTGTCCACATGAGCACTCTCTGCAGTGAAGTGACGCATCCGGCCTTCCGCCAATCAACTAAATAAACTTACAAAAATAACTGGAACTCCTCTTCTACATCACTCAAACTCTTGGCTTGGTTACTAACTCGGCCCATTTACACCATAGAAAATTAATTAAGGTTGTGTTTTAACCGTCTTCAAAAAAGGAGGAGGTTTTTTTTTATGTATGTTCACCGATTTCTCTGCCAAGATTTCAAGCCAGGCCGAAGATCCACTTAACGCTTTAGTAAAATTCGCATATTAATCCATTCGATCGTTTTCACGTATTGCAGTCACATATAAACAGACAGTTGTCGGTCTGTTTATATGTGACGGCAATACGTGAAATATATTTACATTTGGTCTAAGATTATATACTGCCATAAATATTATTCACTATAAAATATATTTGTTTTGACTGGTAAATTGCTCGTTTAAATGTATTAGATTAGATATTATTATGTTACTATACCTATTTGTTTACAGACTAAATAAAAGCTCGTAAAATAATACTGAAAGTAATAACCACATACTATGATTACTACCTACGTAACAAACAATTGCATCATTGACGTCACGCCCAAAATAAAAGAGATAGATTATTTGACAGTATGGTACTGTTTTCGATGATTGTCATTATCTCCACTTATAATAAATCTCTAAATTAAAAAAAGAATCAGCCAGTTTGAAACTAAGCTTTCTGTGGTACGAATGTTCTCAGCATCCCATGGACGGAAAAATATGAAACATTTTATATAGGTACATTATTATTCCAGCAGCAACTTAGGATAGTTTTTATCCGACTGCGACAATTAATTTATTTTCCGTAATATACGACTTCATTTAATTTTTCATTTATTAATAGCACGGCACGCGCGCGCTCTTTGCGTATTCAGCCAAACAGCGAAAACCGAAACTCGAAGTTCGTATATCTGCATTCCTGTCATTTGTTAGTGCGATAGAGATAAAAATACCCGAATATTTTCGAATTCCGAAGTTCGTGGTTTAAAAGAAAATACGGATGTCGGATAGATCTACATTCATATTTTATGTGTAAATATGGTAAAATTTGTTTGGAAATACTATATTGTTGTTATTGTTTTAGTATATTTGACTAGCTTTAAGTTTAATATTGTACGTCCGAAATGGGCAAGCTGTTGGACTTTATTTTACCCAAAACAACTAAATGTACACAGTTCTGACAATAAAGAATTCTTATTTTATCTTATCTTATCGAAAATAGAGATGTAGACACTAAACAAAATAATCATAATGTTGTATTATCTCGAAAAACAACGCAAGAGGTAATCACCAAGTTATAAGTGTATAAAGTTTTAAGAGAGGGTTTGTTGCGTCTCTTTTCCGCAAAACGCACCTTTATAATGAAACGATTGTTTTTTACTATGACGCTCGAGGATCGTGACGTCACGGTCCCTGATCGTTTTCTCACTCTAACAAGCGACATTAAAACGGTTGTAGCATCGTATTTTTTTGAGATATTTGAATGAGTTTTTCGTTTCTTCTTTCTTTTGAAGTGAGTCTACAGCTACACCTCTATTTGGAAGACAAGCGGAAAGAATCCATACTATCCATACTAATAATCCATACTTCCATACTAATATTATAAATGCGAAAGTGTGTCTGTCTGTCTGTCTGTTACCTCTTCACGCCTAAACCGCTGAACCGATTTAGATGAAATTTGGTATACAGATAGTTTGAGCCCCGGGGAAGGACAAAGGGTAGTTTTTATATCTGAGGGGCTGAAATTGGGGGTGGAAATTTGTATGGAGCTACTTAAACCGCTGCACCGATTTAGAGGAAATTTGGTATATAAATAGTTTGAGTCCCGGGGAAGGACATATAATTTATCTTATTTAGTTTTATCCCGGAAATCATCCCCTAAGGGGGTGAAAAAGGGGGGGGGGGGGGTGAAAATTTGGATGTAATCTATTTTGATGAAATTTGGTGTAGATATAGGTTAAGTCCTGGGAAAGGACATAGGATAGTTTTTACCCCAGAAATCATCCCCTAAGGGGGTGAAATTAGGGGTGAAAATTCTGATGGAACCCATTTTAATACAATTTGGTATAGAGATAGCTTGAGTCCTGGGAAAGGACATAGGATAGTTTTGATTCCGGAAATCACTCCCTAAGGGGGTGAAATGGGGGGTGAATATTTGGATGAATCCCGTTTAGATGAAATTTGGTATAAAGGTCGTTTGAGTCCCGAAGAATGACATTAGATAGTTTTTATCCCGAAAATCATTCCCTAAGGGTATGAAATAGGGGGTGAAAGTTTGGATAAAATCCATGTACCTAGATGAAAATTGGTATAGAGATAATTTGAGACCCTTCGAAGGATAAAGAATAGTTTTTGCCTCGGAAATCATCCCTTAAGATGGTAGAAGTTTGTTTGCATTATATTTTCTAAGTATAAGTTCTACGCGGACGAAGTCGCGGGCAACAGCTAGTTTAAAATAAGAACGGTGATTTGTGTCAATCTGTAAAGATATTTATGTAGCAATAGGTGCAAGTAAACGAAAAGTAAGCTTGAACGTAAAGTTTGTAATGCCACTGCAAATGTAAACATATTTACGGCACATTGACAGGAAATCTTATTCTGTAACATGCAAAGTAAACCTATTATGTCACAATTTGTGAAAATATTTCTATGGAAGACAGTTTGTAAACAAAACTTTGGTGCATTAAGTGAAAAGATGAATATGTCATGTGCGTTGTAAGCATGTTTTTGTCATGTAGTGTGTAAACTTATTTAAATGTAAAGGTATTTTTGGAACACTCAATTGTAAAGGTATTTTTGGAACACTCAATTGTAAAGGTATTTTTGACCTCGACTGTACTACAGTCCCCCGCGGCTATGAAGTCAATCCTGACACATTGCGCAACTATGAAGTTTCTGAATAATGACAATGTCAACCATAGGAAAAAATGACATATTCAACCCTAGAGGCATGTCTCAGGCTCAGGATTGACTTACGTACAACATAGTAACATTACTATATCTGTTACGTACAACATAGTAACATTACTATATCTGTTACGTACAACATAGTAACATTACTATATCTGTTACGTACAACATAGTAACATTACTATATCTGTTACTATGTTGTTTCTTTGTGATACGTATCGGCATTTCTTTAAGGCGACGTAGACTCGTGGTCTTCTCTCCCTCTCACTCAGCATAAGCGTGAGCGAGATGGAAGTGTGTGTTTGGTTGGAAGCGCGGATGTCATGTGCATTTTAATAAATAAAAAAACCGTTTAAAAAGTAATAAGTAGCTGATTTCCCTCAAACATGACATTGCCGATTTTTAGAACCAATTTTAATAAGTTTACCTGTTGTGCACAACAAGTGTAATTTGTTAAAAAAAATTTAAGTGTAGGTTTTTTAGACCTATGTACGTGATTCTTTTCTATCGAGCGAAAGTCAAAAACTCAGCATTCGAATAGCTGATTTGCCTCGAGAAAGGCCTCAAGATTGCTAGTAAAATTTAAGGCAGCCGTATTATAATCCAAACAAGAGCTACGATTTTTTAACAATCCGTTTTCTGAGCTCACGTCGCCTTAAGCAAGCCTGCGCTTTTCGCTAAATCAATTAAGTAGGTACGATCGTACTTTTACTACGATACGATGGAAAGTAGCGTGCCGTAGCGTCATGACCGTACCATGAGGGGATTTCACTGAAACGTATACATTACGTTGCTATAAAAGTAGCTAAACGTCGTTTTTCCCTTTTGTATGCCTTTCCACAACGGACTACCCTATATACTCGTAGTTAGACCTACGTCGAACCCCCCCACGTCAAGGCCTCTTTATCGGACAAATCATGACAACAAAGTAATAATTTGTTTGGGTGGGCCCGCTTCATGGTAATAAGTGAATATCGTGCCTTTCGCCAGCTTGAAATAGCAACCCGGGTCACGCGAACTTTTTAACAAGAGCAACGTGCAGTTTAAGAGAAGTAGTCGTCTCTTGTCCGCCTCGTTAGACTGTCTTTCTGGCCTACAACAAAAACATTTCCACACTATGCCATTTTGTAAGTTATTAGTTATTACTGTAATTACAGGGGCCGCTGTCAGTCCATTCAAGCCGCACCTTCGTTATAAATTATTAATTTTTGCCGTTGAACTTGTGCAGATGGACGCAGACGTTGGGAATGACGTGGTCACTGCCTTGAGGAGCGATCTCGCGGGACTCCAGTACAAACGAGATAAATTGTTATCAGAAGTGAGTCGGCTTTATAGACCCGCGAAATACAAATTAAGTTCATAATTACCACTTGTAATATTTTTTTACTATATTCCAGGTAAGCGATTTAAAGAACCAAATGCTTTCTCGCGATCAAAGAATTTTAGAGCAGCAAGTGGAAATCGACCACTTACGCGAGCAAAATGCCAGGCAAAATGCAGTCATATCGTCACTCAGAAAGAAAATTCAGGACCTGGATGAAATACAGCGCAACCTACACGCTGCTCAAGGGAGGAGTGACATAACTGTGCAGACCTTGCAAAGGGACAACCGCTACTACGATGACAAAATAAAAGATTTGGAGAAGAAATTTCGCTCTCTCGAACTAGAGTGTCACAACGAAGAGCAACAGAAAGAAAATGCGCGTTGTCAGTTCCACGATCTAGTGCGTCGTTTGTCAGCAGCGTTGGACGCTGAATTCTGTGATAGCTCACACACCCACTCCCCGGAAAGCCTCATTATAAAAGCAGCTGAATTGGTGCAAGAAATAACAAGGCTTAAGAACAAATGCATGAACACTACGGATAACTTGTCGAGTGTAGAGCAGGACTTTAGGAGTTGCCGAGACGCTATGGAGAGAGCTAACGCCGACAAAGACATGTTACAGAGACAGGTGACCTCTCAGCTCCTGGACCTGGAGAGACTCCGGCAAGAGAAGGAGTCTCTGTCCGTGCAGAACAGGGTGCTGGATCGGGAGCTGCACGAGGCACGCGAGAAGTTGTCGCACTGCTCCAAGAACCTGAGCGTGGTCACCGACAATGTCAACCAAAACGAGTCCATGATTGTGCAACTTAAAGGTGGGTTGAGTTCTCCATATTGTCCAATCCGCGGTTGTATTGAGACGTATAGTATTGTGGGACTGCATACTAAACAATGCATGTCTTCTATAGATTTACGAATTTACTATTATGCTCTGATTCAACCATAAGTTTTACGTGACAAAATTGCGATGTGAATTAGAGGATCTATTCTCCATTTCCAGAGGATCTCAGACATCGCGACGAGAAATATCAAAGGTTGCAAACTGAGTTCCGAAACACGATGGAGTCCATTGCGATTCTTCTCAGCTTGCCCACGAGGTTCGTCGAAGCGCACGAGAGCACCATCAAAGATAGGATCAGGGAAATACTCAGCGACAACAAGGATAAGACGGTGGTAAGTACCATTGATGCACATTAAATAGAGGCTTTTTCATATCACTTTATATTAAAGTTAAGTAACTCGCTGCCCGTGCGGATCCGCTTGCGTGTGTTATAAAGAACCTAGACAAATCCACGGGATAAATAATAGCTTATGTCCGTTTGTCCATCCAGAATGCCAATTCTATATAGTATCTAACTGGTGAAACATTTTCCAAAGAAGGGCAATTAGTAACCAATACCTTTTTTACGTGGGGAAATGCATTTACTAATCCCGTCCGGCTGGGGAAACTAGGGCGGGTATGACGGACCTCCGGGAACCGCCCGGACTACCGTTTAAAACCCCACGGTGTTCAATCTCGTCACCATGGGGCCGGGTTACGGTATAGTTTTTTCGGAATATAATAATTATCTGCTTTTTCTATCTTGCCGAAGTTGCATACCTAATGGACTCGAGACTCAATCCGTTCCTTAGGTACCTACTATGTTGTTACAAATGAATGTATCTACTGGCTGTTGTATCGTATCAAATGGCTGTAGGTAGGTACAGTCGGCCTTATAAGATGCTGAACACCTAAGTACCTTGTCGTTTTCACTCGTTTGACAACTTTATATGGCAGTTTAACATGACGTTTAATGGGACACGGTACAAAGGTGCATGTTAAGCCCTGTGTGAGGCTGACCGTACCTACAGTATGTGGTATCGTAGCAAATCGACGCGCTCCGCGAGAAGCTCGGCAAGGAGTCTGCGCAGCTGAGCCGCGCCGCGCACGCGCACGACCAGGCCTCCACGCGGGTACGCATCCTCGAGGACGAGCGCAACATGCTCGAGGGCAAGGTAAGCACAGCTCCCTCATACAACCAGCAAACCATCGCGATTTTCATATGTATTAAAGTTTACGGAAAGGGATCAAGTAAAACATATGCATATGACCAAACATTCAGTAATTCTAGTTGCGTGATTTTTGGGTCTCCAGCTCACCAGTGGGTTCAAGTCCCGTTACGTCGTTTTATTTTGCAGTGTGTGATCTTGGTTTCATCAATACGTAAGACCTAGTATTATTTTCGTCAGCAGACGTTAATGCTTAATGCATAATTAACAGGGTAGGTAACTCAATATAGATATTTATATATAGGTGCACAAGCTCGAGGCGGAGCTGGGAGCGCTCGAACTCACCAGGGACTCCTTACGCAAGGACAAAGCTAACGTAAGTGGGTCGATCAACGATTTATTTATTGTACTGATTCAGTTCCGTTAGCCGGACGGAAAACAATATGTACTTATTAGAGCGTTACTTAGAAAAAAGATTACAATATGGGCTTTTAACATGCTTTGAAGGTGGCCCATTAAAAGGGGTTAAAATTGAAAGCCCACATTTTGGTCGACTTAATCTGTTTTGAACAGTTACCCCGGATACGAATGCTTTAGGGCTGATATAATCGCGATTATGGTAGCTAGGCTGGTAACGGCTGGTTTATTATGAATAGGTACGAACAAAAATGTAATAGGAAAGATCGAGGCATAAAAATATCTCAAGGCGCGGGCACCACAGTTGTCTTTACCTACGCCCATATATTTTGTGTCTACTAAACTTAGAAAAGTTGAAAAACCCCCGACATTTTCATTTCAAAGTTCAATATCTCAAAAACCGATGACGATCACGAACCGATTTTGTTGAACTAAGTTTGTTGAAGCTAAGAACCATCTCGATCATGTCAGCATTCGGATAAAAAAAACCGCATTCAAATTCAATTCCAGGTCCATTCGTTTAGGAGCTACGATGCCACAGACAGACGCACACACACACAGACACGTTAAACTTATAACACCCCTCTTTTTCCGTCGGGGGTTAAAAAGCTATGCTGTGAGATTGTTAGAAAAACTGTTGCGCACCGGACAACGATTTTCTTACTGACTTTATTTTTCCTTCAGCACTACATTATAGCTCTTTACTCTGTTTTTACCCATCTCCATATTTATATACCAGTTTCCAGTTAAGAGTGCGATTACGATGACGTACGCTGAGTACGCTGACACGGAAACCGCCAAGGCAATGTTTTTTGTTTAATAATATCGCTTTATTGTTACAGTTTGTAGCATTCCTTGAGCGGCTGGGCAGAACGCTAAATATGGATGAGTTGGCCCAAGACATAGGCATGGAGCTGCACACAGACTCCATAATGCATCGGGCGGAGCAACTGGCCCGGCTCGAGAGCGATAAAATCGTCGACAAGGTCGGTGGAGCACTTCTCACGCACGACACAAAAAAAATTAACGATTTAGTGCTTAGTATGAATGGGCAAAAATCGTACTTGGCCATTGTCATTTTTGTGCACACTGTCACAGCCGTGGATTCATTGCGGTGGACACAATTAGGTATATAGTACCTACCATCATAAGTAATTAATAGTCTATAGGTTTACTTAGCAAATTAAAAGTAAAATTCTAAACAAAGCGTAAAATTACACACTATGGCTGTGGCAGTGGCCCTGTCTACAAAAATGAGAATGGCCCACTTAATATGACGAATGTTGACGTATGTACAGTAAGCCAAGAAGATGGACACTTGGACAGGCACCATCATCCTATTTTACCTACTAAATGTAACCAATCTAAATGCCTTTTATACTAAATGTAACAAATTAATATTTTGTGTATAGCTGCTATATTACGGATACTATGGCACGCTGCCGCGTCTACGCAGGGAGCGATCTTTCCATGACTTGCCTTACCTTAAAGAAGTAAGACTCCTAACATTCCAACAAGGCATGATTCCTCCGGCATAGTAATTACTTAGCAATAAGCAATAACATTGACCGCCAATTAGACCCGAATTGACACTTAATGACCTGACAATTTGTCTATCATATCACGCACAGTAGGTAAGCAGAATGCACCGCAAGACAGTTGAACACCTTTTAGCCATTTATGCCCCTGATACAGACTACACATAATGCCTGAATCATACTGACGCGGCCTGTGGTGGACATCCCAACAGCACGCACAATGTAACTTCCGTAATTGTGATTTTTTCCGTCTTTACTCCCAAATTACACTAATAGATTGGTCTCCACTATTTAACATAAATGACGTCGAAACATCTGTTCAGTACTTTTATGACGTAGTTAATAGTATAATAAAAAGCTGCACACCTACTAAAAATAACAGCTCGCATAATTACTACCCGAAATGGTACACACCAGACATTATACAGGACATACCTAAGGGATAAAGCGAAATGGCACAAATTGTATAAAACAAATGGGACTGAAAGTACAGTATGTTTTCTCATTATAGAGCCCTGGTGAAACAAAAAATTTGTAGTGCGTTTGAAAAGTACCAAAAAACGTTTGCAAGATCAATTTGCACACGATCCCAAATCGTTCTGGGGTTTCGTTAGATCTCGGCGTTCCGGTTCCAACTCTTGCAAAATATCCAAAGAAGGGCAAACATTAACACAAGAGCAATGCGCTCAAGAATTTGCTAAGTACTTTCAGTATGTATACAGCCTGATTGAGCCCCGTCTCGACGTGGACGCGGCGGTGGCTGCGAGAGGCGCGGGTGGAAGCCGACGGCATTCCATCATACATAGTAAAAGGACTGTAGCGTTTCACTAGCGGAGCCGCTTTTATATATTTTTAATTTGTGCCTTGACAAAAGCATATATCCGGAAAACTGGAAAACGACCCGAGTGACACCCGTTCCGAAGGGAGGCTCCGGAACCGACGTAAGTGCATTCCGACCTGTGGCGGTTCTATCAACCTTTGCAAAGGTTTTTGAAACAGTGATGCACGCCTAGGGTTTGCAAGATCCGCCAATATTTCGGATCCGGATATTTCGGATATTTAAATTCAACAGATCCGGATATCCGGATCTTTCGGATAATACGGATCCACAAGATTTTGTTGGTATAAAGTAGGAATTGTAAGGTTAAACTACGAAAAAACGGCTATACCACCGTATACCTGAAAGATATTAAATACCCTAGTAGCAATTTAAGTTGGCTGTTGGTTGGCCCTCGGTCCACATGTTTGTTGGTCCACGGTCCGGCGTGTCACCCCTAAAAATAGTGGAACCAACGGTAGAATCAACAAAGGCCCTACACGTAGGCCCAACTGGGTATTTTCTAACATAGGCCCTACCGTTGGCTTAACGTTGGCATCTCAACTTTAAACCAAGTTTGGCCGATGATAAACACCTAACGTTGGCCCCCTTACTCGCTTATCCATGTAGGCCCTACTTGTTATATTCTAACGTAGGCCCTACCGATGGCTTAACGTTGGCATCTCAACTCTAAACCAAGTTGGGCCGATTATAAACACCTAACGTTGGCCCCCTAACTTGCTTATCCATGTAGGCCCAACTGGTTATTTTCTAACGTAGGCCCTACCGATGGCTTAACGTTGGCATCTCAACTCTAAACCAAGTTGGGCCGATGATAAACACCTAACGTTGGCCCCCTAACTTGCTTATCCATGTAGGCCCAACTGGTTATTTTCTAACGTAGGCCCTACCGATGGCTTAACGTTGGCATCTCAACTCTAAATTAAGTTGGGCCGATGATAAACACCTAACGTTGGCCCCCTAACTTGCTTATCCATGTAGGCCCTACTGGGCGTTTCCTTCAGAGGCCCTATTCGGTATTTCCTTCGGAGGCCCTACCGAATATTTTGCAACTATATACGTATAAATAAAATATTCGGGAAGGTGACAGGTTCACCTTCCTGTCGGCATTATACAATTTCCTTGTGGATTTGGATCATCGTTTTCGGTTATTTTATGGAAAGCCTCTCGAAAATAACTGAAAATTGTAATCCACATCTACAATAAAACAATGAACGAATGCCGCTAGGAAAGTGATAGTGTAATTAAAAATGCTCTATGATTTATACTTGTATACCGATGTAGAAATAGTACATTAGCGATGGTGTTCCTTAAAAAAAGTATCTACTGAAGATTTCTAGAGTGCTATACTCGTATATATATAGAGGTAAACAACAGAATACTATGAAACAAACAAAAAAATAAAATACAAATCTTTATATTCAAAACAAAAAAAAATTTTCCTAAACACTATTGAAGATTTTTACACCGACTACATACCAGCGCCGGTGTAGAACACAATATATATTAAATCAGAAACTTGCGAGGGTCGGCTGGTATTGCAAATGACACAATTAAGTATCAACAGTGACTCCTGACAATCCTCATGTGTTTCTGGTCTACCGATGCAAATGTCTGCTGTGAACTAGGTTTTTTTAGCCGTTTCCAGTGTTCACCATGAAACACGAAAAAGTAGACTGGAAAATACATCAAGCGTGGACTATACTGGGTTTTTCATCTTGGTTTACACTGGCAACAGTTCAAATTAACAACAAATAACATTAAAAACCAATTAACATCTGAATCGGAATAGGGTGCTGATGGTTCTTCTACAAGCAAAGAATAATAATTTCAGTGAGGCACCCTCTAAATATTGTTGAAACGGTAGAAAAATAATGGATGAGATTAGTAAGACTTTTTTCGCATTGTGCTCCTTAATGTGCTGTATTTGATTGATGATAAGAAATAAATAATCTTCAAAAACATAATGTACTTATGTTTTTTTTTTTGGACTAGAAAAATAGAAAAGGTGCGTCACTGAAATTATTTTTTTTGGCTTCTAACAATACAGAACATCAACAGCAAACCTCGTCCACAGAGGAGGCTTAAATAAACCTTAACTATGACAGCGCACAAACTTAACGCAGAACATCGACAGAAAACCTCGTCCGCAGAGGAGGTTTAAATAAACCTTAACTATGACAGCGCACAAACTTAACGCAGAACATCGACAGCAAACCTCGTCCGCAGAGGAGGCTTAAATAAACCTTAACTATGACAGCGCACAAACTTAAAGCTAACTTGAATATGTGCAGCAATTTATTTTTCAAAGAGCTGACTTGATAGTGTTCTTGAAGAGAGACACGATTAATATTATACATAGCTGCGCGATATATAGGTAGTGAATAGTGCATGTTATTAGGGGAAAATACTTCACTTTCAGATTACAGCGCCATATTATGTTGTTAGGCATGTTCTCTAGATTCCAAAACTGCCGGGAGGCAATCTCTAAGGAGTCTGTCTCCCCTGTAATGACGTCATCAAAAATGCCGCGGCCGCGCTTGGAAGAATGTAAATTACACCCAAACCATGCAACGTACATACACAAGGGGGTTTATATTTTAGTTTTTTATTTTAAGACAAGAGCAAAATTGGGAAAATTGTGCTCAAAAAACCAACAACGCAAAGCGAGTTTTCCCTACAAGATTAATTTTATCGAAATTACTATTTTCCAGAAACCAGCACGAACTTTAGGTATGTTATTGAACATGTTATGTTCTGTTAATCTGCAAAGAGACAGTCTCTAAAGCGTCTAGTTCATCAGTAATGACAAAATCTTCAAAGCCGCTTAAGCTTGAGCTGAAAAGTGGGATTTTTACCTGAACCATGAAATATATATACTGCACTTTCTGAATGCAAAGGTGATATTTGCATTCAAAAAGTGATGCTTATAAAATATGCTATAACTCGTGCTGACATCGCAATTCAATATATTGATACATTTCAGAGCAATTTTAAATCTCGAAAATCTAATGTTACCAGGCTTTTCACTTTTCTTCTGTACAAATACCTCTTAAATTTATGGATATGTGGAATCACTATGTTGGCAAGAATTGCATATTTTTTTAACTTTTACATGATATAACACACGTTTATATATATTACATGGTTCAGGTAAAATTCCCACTTTTCAAAAAGCTTCCGCGGCAATGAAGATTTTGTCATTACTTACAAATGAACACACACACACACACACTTCATAGACACTTTAGAGACTGTCTCTCTGCAGTTTAACAACATACAACAAGTTCGTACTGGTGTCTGGAAAATAGTAATTTTGATAACATTAATCTTGTAGGAAAAACTCGCTATGCGTTGCATTTTGCTCTTGTCTTAAAATAAAAAACGAAAATGTTAAACTGAAATACTATACATCGTTTGTGTCATACATTACATTCGTGTATCTTTTCTAGTTTTGGCGCAAAGTCTGAAAGTATATTTCTTAGATTTTTCTTTGATTTTTTATATTTTTGCTAATAGTACTTAATCTAGTGTATATACTTATTGAAATATAATGTATCAGTGAACTATTGACAATTTATTCAACTTGTGTATGTAGGTACGTTGCATGGTTTGGGAGTAATTTACACTTTTCCATTTTTGATGACGTCATTACAGGGAGACAGACTCCTTAGATATTGTCTACTGGCAGTTTTGGAATCTAGAGAACATGCCTAACAACATACTAAAATATGGCGCCAGTATCCACTCGTAAGTGAAGTATTTGTTCGACGGAATCCCCTAACAGCACGCACTATAACATGTAATTAACTAATCTGCCATACAATAAACAGAGCTCGGACAAGGTCGTCGCAAAAACCCATACGGAAATAGATTTAATAATATTTTTACAACTATTTATTTATCATTCAATTCAAAACATTCATTGAAAACATTGTCCACAGAAAATGCATTACGTAACAACAGTTGATGGTTGCATATGTTCAATTCAAACGTCAGACCTAAGTAAATTAATTCTGACTTTTGAATTGAACATGAGCACAAAACCATCAATGCTGATGATAAAAATACTTACAAAAACTTTTACGTTGCGGTTATAAATATAAGTGAAAACTATGAATAATTACAGAATGCTGTAGGTACCTAATACACATTATATTATTATATTTATTATTTCCCAGCTATAATTGTTTTGCGACGCTCGAGCTCTGAAGAGCCCGTTCACGTAATGCACACTAGCGCCACGGTAAATAATTGTGATTTTATAAATTTAACGATAGATATTTAAAAAACCGGCCAAGTGCGAGTCGGACTCGCACACGAAGGGTTCCGTAGTGTAGCCTAGTTGGTTGTGACCCTGCCTACAAAGCCGGAGGTCCCGGGTTTGAATCCTGGTAAGGGCATTTATTTGTGTGATGACCACAAATATTTGTTCCTGAGTCATGGATGCTTTCTATGTATTTATATATTTACGTACGTTTATCGTTGTCTAGTACCCATAGTACAAGCTTTGTTTAGCTTGGGACTAAGCCGATTTGTGTAAGATTGTAAAAGAAAAAATATTTATTTATTCTAGTTTTTAGTATTTCTTGTTATAGCGGCAACAGAAATACATCATGACAGCGGAGTCTTAGTAATAGGGTCCCGTTTTACTCTTTGAGTACAGAACCCTAAAAAGGAGGCCGCTACACACTGTATTTTGTATCTTTATACATCATAATAGTTTTGATGTTGCTGGATTCGTCAACCTATGCGTCCAAAGTTAAAAAATAGTTAGATGTATTCACAAGGTACTTACTTACGAAATGCATTGTATAGTGGCCTTCTTTTTAGGGTTCCATACTCAAAGAGTGAAACGGGCCGGACCCTATTTATTTATTACTAAGACTCCGCTGTCCGTCTGTCTGTCTGTCTATCTGTCACCAGGCTGTACCTCACTGATACCGTGATAGTTCCAGTTGAAATTTTCACAGATGATGTATTTCTGTTGCCGCTATAACAACAAATACTAAAAACAGAATAAAATAAAAAAAATATATAGGAACCCTTCGTGCGCGAGTCCGATTCGCACTTGGCCGGTTTTTTAAATATCTACCGTATTTTTTTTGATAATCACAACTATTTAACAGCGGCACTAGTGTGCACGTGAACGGGCTCTGAAGATAAATTTCACGAGTGTCAAATATCTCCACCTTTTAGTCTTTAGCTTATTAATACCTAGTTGACAATATTAAGACTCACTTATTAGGCTTTGCATTGACAGCACTAAATTATTAGATGAAGTAGAATCTGCTCGCGGCTCATCTTTTTCATCGGTGTGCTGCTTCCGTAGATGTTGTTGTATTTTACCTGTATAAATAAATATACTTTTAATTTAATAATGCTATAAAACCATTACATGCACATTACATTTATATGTTTAAAAATGTTACCTTGTTTTTAAAGAGCGGAGTCTTCATGTGCAGAATCTCGTGTTTTGTTAGCTACTCGCAGCTCATGTTCTTTATCACTGACTGAAGTATGGCATTGGTGTACTGCTTCCGTAGGTGTTCTTGTTTACCTGTAGAAATAAAAAGAAATAGACTTGTCCCCTTACATAGAAATTAATTTATCAGAAACTAATTTCAACGCAGGCGGTGTTGGCGGGGTATCCAATAATGTTGTTGTCTGACGAATTACCATTACTGCAGGTGCACTCTCTATCATATATTTTTCTTGTCTTTTTGCGCTTTCGAACTAATTTATCATCATTATGGTCACTATTAATTTCAGACTCTGTTTCAGCTTGTTTTTGTTTTTCCCTGGCCTGAAACAAGCTATCTGAAAAATAAAATTAACCATCATCTCTTATAAATTTCTTACAATGCTACAATTTTAAGGAAAAATCTTGCAAGACACATTTTTTTTACAATATCAAATTTGCATTGATTCAAGTTAATTTTCATAGGGTAAAGAGTTCTAGCTAGACATTTTATAAAAACAAAACATTACAATTACAAATAAGTAGCTACAATATGAATTTAATGGAATCCAATTTCATGAACTCTTAATTAAACTTTTTATAAATTATTTTATGCTGCCATTTCGGCATCAATCGATCGTTAGGTTAAAAACGTGGCCTTTTCATGCTCAAAAACAGCCCAAATCTCACATAAAATTATCTAATAGAAGTAGGTACTATCGGCCAAAGCCAGAGTCGACCACCTTAAAGGCGCATTTTGATTCCTGCCGCACAGCATTGCAAGCGATTCTGTTTAGAATCTGGTCGACTCTGGCTTTGGCCGATGGTACCTCATTACCAAATATATTAGATAACTTACAAATAAAACACCACTATAAATAATGTAATGAATGCAACCATTTTAAGAACCGAGAGAGACCTTTTATATATTATATCCCCACTTCAAATAAACTAACAATAACATTAATTACTTTACCTGATATGTCGTTGCTGAATGAAGCACTCTCATCTTATTTATGGAATAAAATGAACTGTGTGAAGAACTGTATAAATGACGCGCAAAGAGAATGGGCGTTGTAGCAAGCGCCGGGGTAGCAACTGTAGCAAGCTTAAAAGCTTTACAATATAACGACTACGTTACGAAACGTGTACTGTGTACGTCGCGCCATCGCCAGCGCCAGGGCGTCACTGGTGGTGGCGTGGGTGAAACTAAAACTGCTAAATTGCAGTGTTGCCAGATGCCGAAATGCAGAAAGCGTAGAGGCTGCGCGAAAATGTTTTTAGTTTTGTCCGATTACGGCAAAGTCAAAAGGTAGGGTGATGATTTTAGCACTCTGTATGTAAGTATATTTGTATTTAAGTGTGTTCTACCCTAGCGTCTAACCAATTAACCGAATTTGAATTGTCCTGGTGCCTGTGGACACATTTCATACAAATGAAATCAACATGGCGGATTATACATACAATAATAGTGGGTTGTCATATGAAAGAGATAATAAAGCTGATGTTGGCTATAAATAAAAGTATAAAATAAAATAAATGACGTGCAAAACGATAACCCGACTAAGTATCTGTAGTTTTTTTTTAATCCTTTTAGCGTTTTTCCCGGTATTAAACTTAAATCTTAGTCAGAAAAGGCCTTTCATGCAAATTGAATATCTTGAAACGTTGAAACTTAAGAAAACATAGGACCTACTATTCAAACTTACTAATTCTACCAAAAACAAATGTCATAATCATAACCGAAACAATTACTTTGAATTATTTTGAAGATTTTTGTTTTTAAGTAATAAGTTTATTTGATAATGACGATGATATTTCTATATCCTCAATTACCCACGACCAAAATGGAATTATTGTATTTTTGATGTAAAATAAACAACAAATCCTGAGTAATATGAGTAAAAAAGGTATCTCATAAAAACATTCCATGTAAAAAATAGGCCAAGTCTCGGAACTCTTCCACAGTAAAAAGTGCTGAGATATTTCGTAGAGCCAAGTCAGGCATTCTTATTAATCTTTATTTGCTTGCTAAATAAAATTCTGCAACTTGGGAATCACACAACTTTACTGCATTTACTATTTTTTGCATACCTTAAACTATGTACTTAAGTGTGATTGACAAGTCACAAACTTTTATTTAGCAAGCAAATAATTAAATATTAATAAGAATGCGTGACTTAATTGGCTCTACGAAATATCTCACCACTTTTGACTGTGGATAAGAGCTCCGAGACTTGGCCAATTTTTTAAATGGAATGTTTTTATGGGATCTCATTTATTTTTGTAAGTTATAGTGTTATCAACTTTGTATGGAAATGGTATTTTACCAACCGCAAATAACGTGTTTGTATAGTTTTGCGAGAAGCAACTGCAAAAGTAACTCGGTAATCGCATGTATTTGTATTGGATTACAAACTTACTTGTGCAGTTTGTATATCTCAGAATCGTGACGGAAACTGCAATATTTTTAGGTTTTTTATGAATGGATAGGCTAAAAACTAAGTATGTTAAAAATTTGGAGCTTGTGGGTCTGTTAGAAGTATCTTAGAATTACAATGATCATGAGTCAGTGTCTATGTCAGTGACACAACTAAGGAACTTTGACAGGCAATAGTTAAGTTAAAAGTTTTGCTCGACTTGGCGGGGGCACTCCCATGCCCCCAGATATAGTTTTCTCCTCCAGAACCAAGTCTCGGATCTCTTTCACAGTAAAAAGTGGTGACATATTTCGTAGAGCCATGCCAGGCATTCTTATTAATCTTTATTTGCTTGCTAAATAAAACTCTACAACTTGGGAATCACACAACTTTACTGCATTTACAAATTTTTGCATACCTAAAACTATGTAAGTGGAAGAATTCCGAGACTTGGCCTATTTTTTACATGTAATGTTTTTTATGGGATTTAATGTTTTCCAGGATAAAGTACGAAACTATTTATTCCATGCTAAATACGAAATTTTCAGAAAACACGTTAGCAATGGCAACACTATCGTCAACATGCCTGGTTAAAAATATGTTGTTATTACGTCGTTGGTCCAATGCTGGGGTTTTGTAGGATAAAATACGTTGTTATTACAACGTTGGCCCATTGCTAGCGCTTTTCGGTAAAAATTACGTTGTTATTACGTTGTTGGTCCAATGTTGGTGCTTTGTGGAGAAAAATACGTTTTTATTACAACGTTGGCCATTAAATACGCCGGAGCTCACCTGCCGCGCACACTGGCAATGTTTTTTACATTGTGTATGCGGCACGGATTCGTACCCGAGCAGCTGACTAGGACGGTTGTCGTACCGCTAGTCAAAAACAAGACGGGAGACTTGTCAGACTCTGCGAATTACAGACCCATCTCCCTGGCGACTGTTATCGCTAAAGTGCTGGACAGCTTGATTAATGCACAACTTTGCAAGTATATCAAGTTGAATGACGCACAATTTGGTTTTAGGCCGGGGCTGTCAACGGAAAGTGCAATCTTGTGCCTTAAACAAGCAGTCCGGTACTATAAGGACAGAAACACACCCATTTATGCCAAACAGCATGCATGGTCTCAGATATAACGCAATAAAAAGTGAGCTCTGGTCGTGTTCAAGGCTCGCAAATACAATGTAAAAGCTGTTCCCGAGATCATGCTGGGTGGAGTACCCTTAAAAGTTGTGGATAAGGTGAAATATCTGGGTCATATGTTTACGGAAAACATGAACGATGACCTTGACCTAGAGAGAGAGAGAGAAGAGCGATGGCAGTAAGAGGCAATATGCTTGCCCGCAGATTTGCACGTTGTAGTAACGAAGTCAAATTGACACTTTTCAAAGCCTACTGTCAGACGTTCTACACGTGCAGTCTGTGGGCTATATTCACTCAAAGGGCATATAACAAACTGCGCGTTAAATACAACAACATTCTTAGAATGCTGTTGAGGCTGCCGAAGCACTGCAGTGCATCCGGAATGTTCGCAGAGGCACAAACGGATGATTTTTTTGCCATTAGGCGAAAAAGAGTGGGGTCACTGCTTAGGCGGGTGCGCGGCAGCAGCAACGGCCTTCTAAGGGCGTTAGTTGAGCGCCTCGACTGTCCTCTCACAAAATACCTGGTGGAGGTGGCTATTGGCAGGGCCAATTAGGGAACTTTTGGACTCCCTGCTTGGCACTGTGAAGGGCTAGCCTAATTAATGGAGTGTTTTTGTTTTAATTTTTTAGTTTTGTATGCCGTAGCTTATATTACTAACATAGTTCTTAAGGTTTTTCTGTATACTAACAAAATATGGATCTAGGTCTGAAATAAACGATTTTTATTTTTTTATTGCTTGCACTTATAGGTAAAAAATACGTTGTTATTACGTCGTTGGTCTAATGCTGGGGGTTTGTGGGGGAAAATACGTTGTTATTACAACGTTGACCCATTGCCAGCACTTATAGGTAAAAAATACGTTGTTATTACGTCGTTGGTCCAATGCTGGGGTTTTGTGGGGGAAAATACGTTGTTATTACAACGTAAGCCCATTGCCAGCACTTATCGGTAAAAAATATGTTGTTATTACGTCGTTGGTCCAATGCTGGGGTTTTGTGGGGGAAAATACGTTGTTATTACAACGTTGGCCCATTGCTAGCGCTTTTCGGTAAAAAATACGTTATTATTACGTCGTTGGTCCAATGTTGGTGCTTTGTGGAGAAAAATACGTTGTTATTACAAAAGTGGCCCATTGCTAGCACTTATCGGTAAAAAATACGTTGTTATTACAACGTTGGCCCATTGCTAGCGCTTTTCGGTAAAAATACGTTATTATTACGTCGTTGGTCCAATGTTGGTGCTTTGTGGAGAAAAATACGTAGTTATTACAACGTTTTACTAGCACTTATAGGTAAAAAATACGTTGTTATTACGTCCTTGGTCCAATGCTGGGGTTTTGTGGGGCAAAATATGTTGTTCTTACAATGTTAGCCCATTGCTAGCACTTATCGGTAAAAAAATTCGTTGTTATTACTTCGTTGGTCCAATGCTGGGGTTTTGTGGGGGAAAATACGTTGTTCTTACAATGTTGGCCCATTGCTAGCACTTATCGGTAAAAAATACGTTGTTATTACTTCGTTGGTCCAATGCTGGGGTTTTGTGGGGAAAAATACGTTGTTATTACAACGTTGGCTCATTGCTAGCGCTTTTCGGTAAAAAATACGTTATTATTACGTCGTTGGTCCAATGTTGGTGCTTTGTGGAGAAAAATACGTTGTTATTACAACGTTAGCCCATTGCTAGCACTTATAGGTAAAAAATACGTTGTTATTACGTCGTTGGTCCAATGCTGGGGTTTTGTGGGGGAAAATACGTTGTTATTACAACGTTGGCCCATTGCTAGCACTTATCGGTAGAAAATATGTTGTTATTACGTCGTTGGTCCAATGTTGGTGCTTTGTGGAGAAAAATACGTAGTTATTACAACGTTGGCCCAATGTTGTTGCTTTGTGGCGAAAAGTGCGTTGTTATTACGACGTTGGTCCAATGCTGGTTCTTTGTTGGCAGTCCCACTACCATTTCCCTACAGAATACCAACCGTTGGCAACGACACCCCAACGGTAATTGCTACTAGGGTAGGTACGCATTCCCGATGTCATAAAGGGATTAATTTTTTTTTCAACTTTTTACTTACAACTACAAACTAACTGGCAAAGTGAGAGTTTCGTGTCTGAAAGCTGTCACTTGAATAACTACAACAGGGGTAATCAACGTAACGTTCCGAATGCGCGCTAAGACAATCCAACTTCATTTTTCCATATAAAATTTGACTTTTAGATCTACCCTACGTGCGTACAATGCGTTACGTGATCAACCAGCAGGTCGAGTTAACTCCGTACCTGGTGCTCGTACATACATTTCAATGAGCTCTAGGTACGGAGTTAATTCAATAGGGTTGTAACTAGGTATTAAGCCTAGGAGGAGAAATTGACAATGTGAGCGGGATGAGGGAACATTCATTTAGGCAAGACTGTATAATATGGCAAAAGCGGTGAACGGGCCATGAATATAGCGTACCATGCTTATTATATTACATGATCACATTATAAGTCAAGAACATCATACTAAAAATAAAAATAAAATATTGCAATTATAAAACGTAGGTATTGTTGCTGCATTCACTTTTTACTTCCTGTGTCAAATATACTTCTTAAATATTTCTTAAGGTTTAATAAACTAATCCCCTTATTCATTAAACTTAAAATGTCTCTGCTAAATAAAATGTGCCTTGTCCCTTTCTTACGAACACAAATGTCAAAGTGACAGATAAGGACAAACGAATTTTAACGCCATTTTAGTTAAAATAGGCTTGTAGAACATTTATGAATACGGGCGTAAGTCTTTAGAAGGTAGCTATAATAGTACCTATAGGTAATATTGGATTTATATAATTACTTTGTGTTTATTACCTACGGTGAATTAGTGCATTTAAACCAACGCCAACTTTCGCCATCAAATTGCGGCAATTTTACAAGTTTGTACTATGTAGGTTTAATTAGTTTTGGTGACTAATTAATTAAAAACAAAAATAGTCTGGTCTGGGATGATAAAAAGGCGAATAAAGACAGAGATTGAGTTATCTATAATTCGGTTTTCAGCGTGGACTCGGTAAAAACATAATTTTGTAGCCGTGTTTTCGATTTTCATTGTTGTATTTTAAGGATCCGTAATATCCGAAAAATCCGGATCCAAGAGCCCGTCAGATCCGGATCCAAATTTTGGCGAATATCCGGATATTTCGGATATCCGGATATCCGGATTGCAAACCCTATGCACGCCGCAATATATCCTCAGGTAGGCGCGAGGCTGAACGATGCGCAACACGGTTTCCGGCCGGGCCGCAGCACGGAGAGCAATCTGCTATGCTTCATGAACTACGCGGCGCCGGAGGTGAACCGCCTCGGTGGGCAGATCGATGTCGATTACCTTAGGACCGACTTTAGGAAGGCGTTCGATACCGTCGATAACGACATATTGCTTACGAAACTAGCCGCTGTCGGTTTCACACCCCGACTCCTACACTTTTTTCCAAACTACCTCTGTAACCGAAAGCAATATGTCGATTTCAAAGGTTACACTTCTGACAGCTATCGGACGCTTTCGGAAGTCAGTCAAGGAAGTAATTTGGGTCCACTTAATTTTACCATTATGATCAACAACCTCCCGGACGTGGTCAAACATTCTAGCTGCCTGCTATTCGCAGATGACATAAAGATATTTCTAAAAGTGAACAACAACAATGACTGTAAGCGTTTACAAAGAGATTTAGATAAGGGTTGTGAATTGGAGTCAGATAAATAAATTGCATTTTAATGTATCTAAATGCAGCGTAATTTCGTACACTAGAGCGCATTCTCCACTGCATCACGCTTACAACTTGGGGGGACCTCCAATCGCACGGGCGTCGTCCGTGCGTGATCTGGGGCTACACGTTGAACCTGACTTGTCTTTCCGAAAGCAAATTATTGAAACATGCAAAAAAGCCTTTCAGAATTTAGGTTTTGTATTAAGACAAACAAATCATTTTTATAATGCCGCTACAGTAAAAGCCCTTTTCACGCCACTGCTCGGAAATATGGCCAAAGATGGATTGAAATGAGAGTAAAAGTAGTTCTTAGTAGTACAATTCAAAAACAGTCAAACAATGTAGATTTGCAAAGTAAAATGTAGTGTTTAGCGGCCTTTTTTACTTTCTACTCTGCTATTGGTCGATTATTTTTGAGTGGTTGGTCATTGTAATAGTGGTTGTTCAGTTTGAACAGCTCTTCGACCAATTACAGGGCGTCGAGCGGGAGGAGCGGCGCCGCCGCGCCAGCGAGCGGTGCCGCGCTTCTTTTGTTTTTTGATTAGTATTATGATCTTCAATCAGGAACTTAATTTTGATTTAAAATTATGATTATTTGCAATTTCCTCGCAGTAGACGTGAAATGCACTATGTTAAGCCTCGGCCGAAAATGCAATAGCTGGACTCGTACTTTCGAGGGCCTCCGCTACGCGTCGGCCCTCGAACTAACTCGTCCATCTATTACTTACTTTCTAGCCTCTACAACAATGTACTATTATAACGCACTTGTCAGGAGCAGGTTGGAGTGTGGCGCGATCATATGGAATCCACACGAGACGAAGAATCTGATGATCGAAAAGATACAAAACAAATTCACCAGGTATCTATATTTGAAAGAATATATACGGGGTGTATCCATTCTATCCCATGACGTACCCAACGCTTTTTGTCCTCGGTATGGTCGGCTACAACAAGTTGGAAGTAAGGAGGAACTTAGCATTGGCTACATATGTGTTCAAGGTGTTACGCGGTATGTTACATAACCCCGGCGTGCTAGAGTCGCTGGCGCTAGTGGCTCCGTGCGGGCTGCGGCGGCGCGCACCGCGCTTACTCGCGCGCCCCGTAGCGCGCACCAACCTGCTCGCTAATGCACCCATTGTCCGGGCCGTAACCATACTTAACCAGCTTTCAACTAAAACTTATTTAATTGCACTCTGACTGAGTTTACAAGAGCCGCAAGCAGACAATTATGTTTTTCTTAAATATTTGTATATTGTGACTTTGTAGCTTTATTGATGTTTTATTTTTTGGGTTAATCTTAATCTCTTATTGTTGTACATATCACGTGTTGGACTAGTCTGTAAGCGATATGTATATTTATGCTAATAAATAAATAAATAAAAATAAAATAAATATCAAATTAGCTATCAATAAATCAAATAAACTCTTAAAAACCCATATCCATGAACTCATGAACAGAGTACAGAGGGTTATCCAACAAAAGATTTCTCAGTCTACGCCTAAATGTTTCGTCACAAGGTTCGTTTCTTATATCGGCGGGTAGGTGCTCGAAATAAGTAGGCCCTATAACCCGGGGATTTTTCTCTGAAAGTGCCATGCGAGTCCTTAGGCGCCCAGTTGAACGAAGCTGTTTGCCTGGTACATTCACACGCTCAAACTGGGAGATGTTTTTTCTTACATGTTGATGTAGATGATGATGTTGCGAGTAGTGTGTCATTATGCGTTGCGTTGAGAATAACTCCTGACAGGGGTGCCGATGCTTGACTCCTACAAGTACCCGAACTGCATGTTTTTGCATGACAAGAACTCTTTGCGCATTGGTGGAGTTACCCCAAAGGAGGGTACCGTAGGACATCAGGGAATGAAAATATGCAAAATAAACTTGTTTCAGTGAATCACCTGAGATTAGCGGCTTTAATTTTCTCAACGCAAAGACAGCACTACTCAACCTGTCACACAGACTGTCAATATGGCGCTTCCAATTCAAATTGGAAGCATACCGTCAATTACTATGTTGAGGGAAAAACACCTGTTATTGCCTGCTTTTTGGATCTATCGAAGGCGTTCGATACGGTGCCATACGAGGTTCTATGGGATAAAATGGAAAAGGGAACGAGTACACCAAGGGGGGTGATCAACCTGCTCCGTTATTGGTATGGGAAGCAAACCAATCAGGTGAGGTGGGCAGGATCACTCTCGGATGTGTACAGGTTGAAGTGCGGAGTGAGACAAGGTGGTCTCACCTCGCCCCGCTTGTTCAACTATGCGGACGATATGGTGCTGCTGTGCCCGTCGTGTCGACCAGTGCACTCGTTAAGCTATTGAGGGTGTGTGAAGAGTACGCGGTCGTCATGGTCTGAGGTACAACACCAGTAAGAGCGAGCTGCTAGTATTTAAATCAGGTAACAAGGCCTTTGATTCACTTCCTCCCATTTTCTTGTGTGGAGCTCCTGTCCGAAGAGTGACACGCTTTAAGTACCTTGGACATCGATGATCTCCAAGATGACGTGGACATAGAAAGGGAGCGCAGAGCATAGGCCGTACGGTGTAATATGTTGTCCCGCAGGTTTGCGCGTTGTGATTGGAATGTCAAAATAACGCTGTTTAAGTCATTTTGTCAGACCTTTTTCACGAGCAGCCTGTGGACAAATTATACTAAGAAGGCGTTCAATGCCCTGCGCATCCAATATAATAACGGGTTCAGGATGCTGTTGGGGCTGCCCCGCTTTTGTAGCGCATCAGGTATGTTTGCGGAGGCACGTACCTACTGATTGCTCCAGTGCAATAATACGCAAGAGAACCGCCTCCCAGATGCGCCGCGTGCGTGACAGCTCCAACAGTCTCGTGCGCCTGGTGCTGGAGTCTCCTGCCTGCGCTGTGTGGAAGCACTGGAACTCGGTGCACATGAGAGGCTCTGTGTATAATATATTATAATATTAGATTTAATTAAAACTAACTTAGGATAATTGTATACTAACACTATGGACATGAATTAAATAATTTGAATTTGAATAATACATTTTT
The DNA here is from genome assembly GCA_963854355.1 of Epinotia brunnichana. NCBI lineage: Eukaryota > Metazoa > Arthropoda > Insecta > Lepidoptera > Tortricidae > Epinotia > Epinotia brunnichana. The sequence continues at coordinate 50,541,593 of OY977936.1, forward strand.
CACGCCACTGCTCGGAAATGTGGCCGGACCTCGAACCCACTCGTCCTCCTATTGCCTACTTTCTAGCCTCTACAACAATGTATACTATTTGGTTTTGAGACGAGGTTCTATTGCTTGCTGTCATTTTTTGCACATCCAATTAATTATCATCGAGACAATTGTAACGAGCCCTAACATGACGTGTTGGTAACATGTACATTAGGAGTTCCCACCTTCTCTCGTCTCATCATCACCTCCATTGGCCATAACATAGAATGGGCATCTCAGTTTTAAAAAAATACACTGCAGTACAATTAATTTTCAGTTCTAGGTATTGGACTCTTGAGAAATTGGTGAACATACTAAACTAAAATGAATGAGCTTGTAGTTAAAATGATCAGTGACCGAGTTGATGTCCCGCTCGGTCGAATGGTTGAGTGCCCTAGCATTCGGCCACCCTGCACTGTAAGTAGGTACCCACTTGTCACGTGTAGTCAAGCCATTAGCATATTTAGGTATAGGTACTCTAACTCATTTGAACTGAGTTCATGAATGGATCTTTGTTAGTCAGGTATGCAATGGTATTATCAGCTATTGTTTGCGGACGCGTGCCTTTTTTGCAAGAAAAAGTTTAGCGCCACATAAAATGTTCATTGTATAATTTAACTCTATCGTCTTATTCAATAGATTCAAAATGGACTTAATATAAAAAGTTTCTGTCAATAATTTCATTTTTGGTACAAGCTTTTACTGCCGACTGTACTTTTCTGCATACCATCTTTTTTTTTTTCATTGTCTCAAACTTTTTTGGAGCTATACTCCACTGCGGGACGCGCCGGGGGAGAGCATACCATCATCAAGTACTTACTCATTGAGACGATTCTAACCAGCCCAAACTCGATGGGGTTGTGTCGTTTTATTGCGGAGTTCCTATGGCCCCCTTCCAGCTCCAGCATCAGATCAGCTCCAAGTCATCATAATGAATGAATGAATGAATGTTTCTTTATTTCAGTCAATAAACCCATTGCTACATTACAATATATATGATACAAAGAAATAAAATAAAATAAAATCCTTAACTAATACAAATACGTATTATACCTACAATTATTTGCGATTCGGGTGCCGATGCGCAGATAAAGATAACCAATGCAGGAAGATTGCATTTCGGTACAAGTTGTTACTGACCGTCTCAATTAGCACATTATTAGAAATGCGTATTCTTTGCCAGAACGACGCTATTCGATTTCTAATAATGGCATAGAAATCGGGTACCCTGGCGTCAGCAAACATTGCCGATGCACTACAGAATCGAGGCTGTTTGGTGATAATACGTAATGCATCATTGTATTGTACTCTAAGGGTGCTGTAAGCCTTCCGTGTATATTTTGCCCACAGTTGACAGGTATAAAAACTTTGACAATATGATCTAAATTGTCATGCAATATACATATGCTTGCCAAATTTCAACTCAATTAGAAACGGGAAGTGACTGAAAAATGGATTGCAAATTTTGACGGACACCTTACATACTTACATACTTACATAATTACATACTTACAATTTACATACATACGAACAGTGCAAGTTAATATAAAGCTTGTAAAAAACCCGCTCCGGGAGAGCCAGTTATAAGTCGATGTGTGTGGTATTTTATCTCGTAGCTAATTTGGAATCTATTGTACAAGAAGATAGAGGTCATTATTCAATTAACATTTTAGTTAATTACGTGGCGCTAAACTTTTTCTTGCAAAAAATGACACGCGTCCGCTAACAAAAGCGGATAATACCATTGTATAAGTACCTGGCTAACAAAGATCCATTCATGAGCCCAGTTTAAATGAGTTAAAGTATAATCATCAGTATCATCGTATCATTGCACTGTATACCATTGTAATCTTCAATTTCATATTATAAAAGTCGTAAGTAAATAAAAATATTCTAAGTATTAATTAATTTTTGGGCCAGCCTGTATCTATACTTACATTGGAAATATGGGTGTAAAGTGTTCTTATCCTAGAAAATAAACCATGTTTGCCTTATCCCACATAATGACATAACCTTGCCCTCGTCTGTTACAGACGGCTGTAGTTTACCAACTGCAACGACGAATAAGGATTCTCAGGGAACAAATGCAAAGGAAAGACCTGCATCTGGACTTGTTAAGACGCAAACTAAGTGTACAGGTAAAGTGGAGTAGGTAAGGTGACTTTTAAGTGACAACTCATTTTATAACACGTAAATCTAGTAAGTATACTGGCCTATTTCAAGCAATTTAATATACCATGAAAGTGACATAACCAAAACGAGTGTGACAGTTGTAATAAGTATGTTATTCGACAGTGATTTGTTTATGTTTGCACTAAGTATGCGGTGCGTTTTACGATATTTAACCAAAACGGTAAGTGTACACATGATATTAAGCAAAAACTACTTATGAAGTAAAATGTGAACCGAAAGGAAACTAGAAAAAAATTACCAATTAGGTAACCATAAAACAAAACATGGCGTAGCGTCAAACTTTTTAGTAGACCTTTCATTAAATAAAATATAGCACAAATGAAGTGCGGAAAGCTTATCCCTGTCGCATTGTCTATGCAAAAGATAATTCACTAGTATCTACGTTTTCCATCAAATCGTAAGTCTTAACATGCGAGGACGGACCCCCCTGGCAGTGAGCTAATACCTCTCTGTCCATCTCAACATTTCCGCTTCGACTTGTCACGATCTCAAGCGAAGCCTCTAATGGAAAACGAATCTCGTTCGTAGTTTTATTTGTTTCGATTAAATGACCCGCGAGCAGCCTTGCCTCCGGCCGTAACTGTACACTTCCCGTCTTATATTTGTATAGACATATGTTATATAATTATACTATACGTTATAGAATTATGAATTAGACAAATGACTTTGATTATAGCCACTAACTAAATTATAAATACTTACTTATATGATGTGTTTGAATAAGAGGTAGACCTAATCATAATCAACCATATAAGGCTAATAAAAAAAAATTGATATCGTGAAATATTTAGGTATGAGTTACTAATTAGATAAATAAATATTGGGGGACTTTGTGAAAAACATGCAGAAAGAAGCAAATTTTAGTCTGACTGAACCCCAACAATCTACTGACATTCAGGTTATATCTAAAGCTTAAATCAAAACCAAACCAAAATCCTGGATCCGGCACTGGGCCGGGACATATTCACACCACTTTGATGTCTCTGTCATTCTAATTCTGGAAGAGAGAGACACGACGTATGTAGTAGGGTAATGTCCCATTATTACCTATACTTGTGACAGCGTTTGGCGAGTTATATGAAAGTTGTAAAATGTAATTGCTTTTTAAATAAATAATAAAAAAAAATATTAGCTACGACTGCTACAAACAGCTACAACATTGTTTTATGTGACGATGCACGTCCGGAGCAGCATGACGTCACAATGTCGGTTACTAGTAGGGAAAATAGTGGCAGTGAGTATGCACTTTTGTCTCAGGCGACGCCGCTTGGCACGATTGTTCCATGGGTCAAACTAAGCTGATTTAGCGTCGTAGCGGGGGGGGAGGGGCCGTCTCCCGAGGTACGGTCTCAGCTATATTTCTGCCTAACCATAGCTACTAGGTCAAGTTTGGTATCATTTTTGTATAATTTAGGGATGCCGCTTTCATTTGTGGTTAACTTTGTACCTTTTCATACAAAAAAAAACAGAAAAAAAACGCAATATTTGAAAATTATCAAAAAAATAATTTTGTTATTTTGTCTATTACGATCGTACGATAGCATTTTTTTGTATAATAAAAATGCCGTAACATAGCGCATTTATCTGTTATTATAAAAAGTACCTATCACTTAAAAGGCAACTCTTAAGTAAAATTGTTATGAAAAAAATATTTTCTATCCCGCGAAGTAACAGATTTCAACGGCGTGTCGGCTGTGTGCGGTGAATGTCTATCAGGGAACTATACAAATTGCAAACTTATGGCCTACTAGGTATGATGCGGCTAACCGTTATATTTTACGTGAATTTACAGTACATTTTCAACGTAATGCATGCATCACATCAGCAGCTCTCATGTGATGATGACGTGAAAGATACAAGATAAGTATAACTCCGGTGTTGAGAGAATAAAAATCGATATTACAGCAACATGCGCGCGAACATTGAAGACCATGCCCAGAAGATGCATGCCCGAGACCTATTTATGAAATTAGAAAGCATTACGATAGATTTTAAAACTAACACCTGGGCAGCAGAAGATGCAAACGGAGCCTTACTAATGGAGATTGATAATGTGGTAGAAAGTTGGCGATGGTATTGCGAAAGCTTTTACACAGACACTGGCGCAACTACAATAACAACTAGCTCTCGACACTGAGCAACTATTGAGACTGATATCCTAAAGTCAAGTCATAAATTCGATTTGCTGCTTTAAACTAACGGAAACGAAATAAATCTGCCGGTAGTGACTGCATTTTTGACGAAAACTTGAAGCTCATAGGGGATACTGGCTTCATTATGAACATGAACATCTTCACTCACTGCACACCCTATGCAATATCGAGGACAGGCGAATGCATCAGCAATTGGCAAGAGTCTTTTCTAATACCATTGCACAAGAAAGATTCCACCAGTCCTGTGGAAACTTTAGGACTGAAGCGCTCAGTGGAATACCACTGTACGGTCTGTACATCATTATTATGTCTTTAACGAACGGCTCAAGACATGTTTGCACTGGCAGATCTCATTATAATAAGCTGGATTCGTGAAAGTACGAAGCATAAGTTAGTGAGTTTTAGACAGATTAAAGGGAAGTGTCGCGAGTTTAACATTTCAATATTGATGTGCTTCGTTGTCTACTCGAAAACGTTCGATTGTGTTAGATGAGAATGCCTGTGGAATACCTTAATAAAGATGGTGGTGTACCCAGACAGCTCACAACTCTATTTCATCGCAAACCTCTATCAGGATGGAAGCACATATCAAAGTAAATAATGTACTGTCGGCACCCTTAAAGCAGCAGAAAGGTGTTAGGCAAGGGTGTATTCTTTTTCCGATAAATTTTTATTTACGGGGGCAGGAAAAAAGTCAGCAACTTAAGATATGCTGACGAAACAACAACCATCGTATCTCCGAAACAAGAGTTGGCTGAACTCCTGTCAAGAGTGGAGAAGGAAAGTTAGTTGATGGATATTAGCTTCAATAAATCAAAAACCAAAGTGGTATTGGCAGTAGATAGACTAGGCTCAATAACTCGTCCCACTGATTGCAAAGACCTAGAGTTTATAACCCAGTTTGTTTATATTGGCTCTCTCATAAGCAGTGAAGTTGCCAGTGAGAAAGAGCTTAATAGAGAAATCCAAATATCAAAATCAGCAATGACGTAACTTACGAGAATATGGAAAGACCGAAACATATACCGCAAGAATAAAGTGAGGCTGGTACGAACGCTGGTCTTCTCGACCTTTTTCTACGGCTTTGAGTCCTGGACGATAAGAAGAAAGAGAGAGCTAGGATCGGCGCCTTCGGGACGTGGTGCTGGAGACATGGTGCATGTTGCGTATTCTATAAACTGCGCGCCAAACTAACGTAACTCCAACTCCTCAAGGAACTACAGATAATAACAAGCATATCTGAAATTCGTTTCGAACGCATATTGAGCTACTTTCGTCAGATTGCTCGCTGAAACCCCGACAGCCTCTAGAAGCTCATCAGCAGATCGAAGGGAAAGATCTCGGGGATGTTCACCTAACCGTTGGTCGTCAAGACAATCACTGGTTTCCGAATTCGTTCAGCGACGATCAACAACCACCAATCTTCTTGTATACACAACTCAACTTACCTATTTGAAAACTTAGACAGTAATACTCAGGTGGACAGTGTTTATACTGAGGGCGCCACCTCCGCCCGAAAACCATCAAAGTAGAGGGCTCTGTTTATTTTATATAGTAATAATGATATATCAAGTTTATTATGGTTAAAAGCAAAACAAATCAGTCATAAGTGTCCTAAATAATGTGTATAAGTGTTATCAATGGGTAAAATTAAGTGTAAGACAAGAATTTAACAACAAAAACTTGACAAACATTGATACATAAATGGAACCAAAACAAACATTTCTGTTGTGACGGAACTTACTTACTGTGAAAAGTGCTATAAACTATAACGTTACTACTTATGACTATATATGTGAATGCATAAGTGAAGATAATTATTGTGTTTGTTATCATACTTTTTTTTTATTTCCGTTTTGCGGGTGGATCGGATATCCATAACTCATAACCAACCGGCAGTAGTGCATTCCATACACAAACACTGGCATAATATGTACATTATTTTCGTGTCACTTTCTACTGTTTCCGTGGTCAAGCGGTATACGCGTCGTGCTCTATTCGGAGACGCCTAGTATTCACCGATAGTGATCGGGGTTCGTAACCCGTACGAGACATAACTTTTTGTGTTTTTGTTTGTAATTTTCAATTATTATATGCGACCCAGGGTTCAAACACGAAGCCTAACATAACTTTTTGTGTTTATATTTCATTTTTATTTTAATACAACTGTATTAATATAAACCGTTTTGAAGATACTCGTATATTGCTGGAAAGTTAAAATGAATAAACAAAAGGGTTCTACCCAGACTCGAGCAGCAACAATAAAAAGACTTAAGAGGGCGCTCGTTTTTTGGTCAGGAATAAGCGAGAATGACGGATTTTTGACGTTGTAATTCTAAGAAACGGAGAGCTTTTTCTAGATCCTGATTACTTATTTGCATAGGTAAACTCCTCATATTGGTCCTAGCCGCCTCCAATTTACGAAGAACTGAATACTTTAACCGAAAATACCCGATTACCGACAGTAGTTTTCTGAAGAGAGCGCAGAGTCATAAGTTTGAGCCCCTAATACTCCATGATGTTATATGAGAACCTACTTGTTTTTTTCTATTTTCACTAGCGTAATATGTTGTAATTGCGCCTAGCCGCCTCGAATTTTCCTTATTCTGCACTTATATATATGTAAACTGTTCTCAATTACACCATATTTGTCAACAAAATCGTACTGAAAACTCAAGGATTTTCTCATTATTGTTGAATTATTTTTGTATTGAATCTTACACAAAATTAAAGTTCATGCTTGTACCAACAAGATCCAGTCCAAAAAATATAACTTTTGTCAAAATTTATATTTATAAATAATTATTCAAAACTAGTATAAATTTACCGTCGCGCGGGAATATATCTCAGTACCGGCTGAATAGCCCTCCGAGACAGACGTGTAGTGTGTTTATTTGTGGCTATTCACGAAGCTAACCGGCCACTCTTCAGATAAAATAATATTATTTTGATCTCCGACTAGGCATAGTTGTTACCAACCTCGGGGTCAAACTATACTGGGGATACATTCGTGAGGCTAATCGAGACAAGTTATGAATTGCATAGCTGCCATATATGACGTAGTGTAGCGAAAAGGCTCAAACCCACCGGATACGTAACATTTAAAATTGAACCTTCTACCTAAAACAAAAGTCATACATTTCAATGGTGATGTCTTGTGGGTTGGATCCTTTTGTCTAAACTACGCGTTCTATAGTCAATTATTATTGTACGAGTGATCGTGATACTTGATAGATTTAATTTATTTACTAGTTAGTCCAGTCATCGGAATTCTCGTAACATTTTTGAGCTGTCATGGGGACTTCTCGTTTATCGACTTCTGATACAAATATTTTGTCGATACATTATAGAGCACAACACAACATATCAAAGAAGATTAAAAGTAGAGGTAAACAACAGGCGGTCTTATCGCTAAAGACCGATATCTTTTAGATAACTTTTGACTTTCTGAAAATGTTAAATAGAGATTTGCAATGAAATCAATGAAAAATTAATAGTTAACAATTTTACATTTAATCAGTTCAGTTCAGTAAAATTCTTCTTTGTTACCAGGTACACGTTTTTAGGTTTCCGTACTCAAAGAGTAAAACGGCACCCTATTACTAAGACTTCGCTGTCCGTCCGACCGTCCGTCTGTCTGTCACCAGGCTGTATCTCAAGAACCGTGACAGCTAGAGAGTTGAAATTTTCACAGATTATGTATTTCTGTTGCCGCTATAACAACAAATACTGAAAACAAAATATTTTTTTTAAGGGGAGCTCCCATACAACAAACGTGATTTTTTTGCCGTTTTTATAGATAATGGTTCGGAACCCTTCGTGCGCGAGTCCAACTCGCACTTGGCCGGTTTTTTTCTTACGATGTGAATCACTTGATACATGTTTTTTGATATTATGTTTTTTGAACTGTTTCAAATTAACATAACAAACAGAACAGTGTATCACGGAATCTTGTTCTTTATAAACCAGTTCCGGGTACGTTTCTAACCATTTACCAATAGTAGATTTACGAGGCATTTTCAATTTGAACGAGTGATTGACATAATAATAATAATAATCAGTCAACGTAAGGCAGCTTGTGGCGGGCTGTTAGGGAGTAGCGACCCTACGTACCTGAGTGCCCCTGGGGGTGTCCTGTGGTCAGGCTGAGCCGATCGGGTGGTTGGTTGGACAGGCCCCCCACCTCTGGCTTGCCTTAACTGGCTGTCCAGAGTAAAGTCGCAAGAGCTGTTGCTCGAGGGTAGATGTGGACACCTAAGTGGCGAGTTGGCTATATGTTTAAAGTCCAGTGCCACCTCTCTACCCCCCCAGCCTCTCTGACTGGTGTTGCCCTTAGGCAATTTTTTAATGTCGCTAATAATAGGGGCCCATCTAGCAGTTGGCGAGTCACCGTCTGCCAGAGATAAAAAATGAGACAGTTTATTAGGCAGGCGTCCGATGTTTCACCCAATAGCCCAGCCATCCAGTCCATCATTTTCACCCAATAACCCGTTTTCTTTAGATTCCAATAACCCGTTTTCTTTAGATTCCATCAACCAGCAATAGTCCCTATACACCCCAGCGGGTGCTGTCTCTGTGTGCGTCCCATGACACGGGCAGGGACAGCATCCGCTCGGTGTAATCCTTGCATTTCATTAAATTGTCAAAAGGGCCTCTACGTGTTGGCTCAGTTGGTACTTTGTAGGTACCTAGCCCCACGCACGCCTCCCAAAGGTCCGGGACATCATTGTCCCGTGAGCGGGAAAGACATACATAATAAATAATAAATCATTTATTCACAGGCGAAACATAATCCAAAATACAAATACATGTTTGACAAGATACTTAATTAAAATTAAAATGTTAAACTAAAACATCAAAAAAATGATCCCCTTGTTCTTCGTACATTACTGAGTTACATTACTAGTAATGTACAAAGAAAAAATAGTCTTCGTTCAAAACTGGGTAATGTAGGAAGAAACTTTCGTTCTTTGCACATTACTAGTTCCGTTGGTATGTTGCCTCCAGGCCCTAAGCTAAGTCTAAGAATTTCTTAGATACCAACCGCTGCAATGATGATTGTACGGCATAGCTATTTATTATTGCTGCTCTGTAAACTCTTGATTTATTTATTTAATTAAACTTTATTGCACTATACAACGGAAAGTAAAAATGGCGGACTTAATGCCATGAGGCATTCTCTACCAGTCAGGCATTTTAATTTGATTGAATTGATTGTGCCCCTTCGGCCGTTTTCTAAACCGTTAAAGAGCCATTTATTTTCTCCCACCATTGCTCTCTTCAACGGATTTGCGTTTTCCATATTGGTTGACCAAGGTTAGAGAAATTTCTTAGATACCAGATTTATAATTCCACGCACAATTGTTAGCTATCTGACGCCTAAGTGAAGTTCTTAAATATTTCATCATGCACAGATAGCCAATATCGGAAAATAGGGCTCTCCAGGTCGTTGTAGATGACCTTGAGGATCTCGTCCTGAGAGCGCCCCAGCCTGTCCCAGAAAGCGGCAACTCTGGCCCTCATTACGGCGAAGAAATCTGGCACCCGCGCCTCAGCGAACATGCTGGACGCGCTGCAGTAGCGCGGCAGCCGCATGAGCGTGCGAAATGCATCATTATATTGCACCCTCATGGTGCTGTACGACTTTCGCATAAATTTAGACCACAGTTGGCAAGTGTAGAAACACTGACAAAATGCATTGAACAATGTCACTTTGACTTCGTTGCTACACTTACCAAATCTGCGTGCCAGCATGTTGCAGCGGACTGATAAGGCCCTCCTCTCCCGGTCAATATCCTTATCGTCTTTCAAATCCTCGTTTAATTCAATTCAATTCAATAGTTTTATTTCAGACCATGTGATAGTGCATATACTGTTAGTAACAAAATAAACTTAAAACTATGTTAGAAATTATTATTATACATTTAAAAAAAAGCGGCCAAGTGCGAGTCGGGCTCGCACATGAAGGGTTCCGTGAAATAAATTGCGGTTTACGATTTATGACGTATTAAAAAAAACTACTTATTAGATCTCGTTCAAACCAATTTTCTGTGGAAGTTTACATGGTAATGTACTCAGAGCATAGAATACTATATAATATATTCATACATCTGTGGTAATGTACATCATATATATTTTTTTTAGTTTTATCATTCTCTTATTTTAGAAGTTACAGGACACACATTTTACCAATTTGGAAGTGTCTTTCGCGCAAACTATTCAGTTTAGAAAAAAAATATGTTAGAAACCTCAATATCATTTTTGAAGACCTATCCATAGATACCCCAGACGTATGGGTTTGATAAAAAAAATTTTTTCAGTTTCAGTTCTGAGTATGGGGACCCCTAAAACTTAATCTTTTTTTTTCGATTTTTGTGTGAAAATCTTAATGCGGTTCACAGAATACATCTAGGTCATTGTCAGTCACAAAAACAAAAATCATCTTTCCGGTGGTCAAAAGTTACGGGCTTACGCTCACATATAATATGTTTTTATCACATAGGATTATAGAAGGGGCAACGCCGTTTATGCGGATTCAGAGATCAACCAAAAATTAGGCTTTATAGCCCTTAACTTTGGCAATGTCCACCAAAGAGACGCGAACCTAAATCTGACAATGACCCATCTACTTACCAAGTTTCAACAGTAGGTATAGCTCTTATAGTTTCGGAAAAAAGTGGCTGTGACATACGGACGGACAGACAGACAGACAGACGGACGGACATGACGAATCGACATTTGGCTACGGAACCCTAAAAAGAACTGCAGTACTAATTGACATAAGTCAAAGTTGAACAGTTTAGGAGACGTCAGGCCCCCCTGCCGTACTCCACATTCCAACCTGTAATCTGTGGACAAAGTCCTGGCCCATCTCACCTGGTTTTAATTGGTTTTGGTACCAGTACCTCAACAAACCTGTACAATCACCCGGAATATCTGCTTCCTCCAGTTTTGCCCAGAGAATATTGTAGTCCACTCTGTCGACGGCCTTGGAGAGGTCCAGGAAGCAGGCATAAATCGGTGTTTTTCTAGCCGTGTAGTACCCGACAGTACTACACGGCTAGAAAGTAGTAGTGCCAGACAGCAAATTATTATTCTTACTAGCTGTTGCCCGCGACTTCGTCCGCGTAGAACTTATACTTAGAAAATATAATGCAAACAAACTTCTACTTACCATCTTAAGGGATGATTTCCGAGGCAAAAACTATTCTATATCCTTCGAAGGATCTCAAATTATCTCTATACCAAATTTTATCTAGGTACATAGATTTTATCCAAACTTTCACCCCCTATTTACCCTTAGAGAATGATTTTCGGGATAAAAACTATCTAATGTCATTCTTAGGGACTCAAACGACCTTTATACCAAATTTCATCTAAACAGGATTCATCCAAATTTTCACCCCCATTTCACCCCCTTAGGGAGTGATTTCCGGAATTAAAACTATCCTTTATCCTTTCCCAGGACTCAAGCTATCTCTTTACCAAATTGTATTAAAATGGGTTCCATTCGAATTTTTACCCCTAATTTCACCCCCTTAGGGGAAGATTTTTGGGGTAAAAACTATCCCATGTCCTTTCCCAGGACTTAACCTATATCTACACCAAATTTCATCAAAATAGATTACATCCAAATTCCCCCCCCCCCCTTTCACCCCCTTAGGGGATGATTTCCGGGATAAAACCTATTATATGTCCTTCCCCGGGACTCAAACTATTTATATAGGTACCAAATTTCATCTAAATCGGTGCAGCGGTTTAAGTAGCTCCATACAAATTTCCACCCCCAATTTCAGCCCCTCAGATATAAAAACTACCCTTTATCCTTCCCCGGGGCTCAAACTATCTGTACACCAAATTTCATCTAAATCGGTTCAGCGGTTTAGGCGTGAAGAGGTAACAGACAGACAGACACACTTTCGCATTTATAATATTAATATGGAAGTATGGATTATTAGTATGGATAGTATGGGTTCTTTCCGCTTGTCTTCCAAATAGAGGTGTAGGTGTAGACTCACTTCAAAAGAAAGAAGAAACGAAAAACTCATTCAAATATCTCAAAAATTTACAAAGCTACAACCGTTTTAATGTCGCTTGTTAGAGTGAGAAAACGATCAGGGACCGTGACGTCACGATCCTCGAGCGTCATAGTAAAAAACAATGGTTTCATTATAAAGGTGCGTTTTGCGGAAAAGAGACGCAACAAACCCCCTCTTAAAACTTTATACACTTATAACTTAGTGATTACCTATACGAGTATAGCCTCTTGCGTTGTTTTTTTTTCGAGATAATACAACATTATGATTATTTTGTTTAGTGTCTACATCCCTATTTTCGATAAGATAAGATAAAATAAGATTTTTTTATTGTCAGAACTGTGTACATTTAGTTGTTTTGGGTAAAATAAAGTCCAACAGCTTGCCCATTTCGGACGTACAATATTAAACTTAAAGCTAGTCAAATATACTAAAACAATAACAACAACAGTATTTCCAAATAATTTTAACCATATTCACACATAAAATATTAATTTAGATCTATCCGACATCCGTATTTTCTTTTAAACCACGAACTTCGGAATTCGAAAATATTCGGGTATCTCTATCTCTATCGCACTAACAAATGACAGGAATGCAGATATACGAACTTCGAGTTTCGGTTTTTCGTGGTTTGGCTGAATACGCAAAGAGCGCGCGCGCGTGCCATTCAAAAAAACCAAGTTTATATTGTTCGAATTTGTTGTTACATTTGTACAAATTACGCCTTAATTCGACATTTGCGCATATAAGTTCGCATATCAAAATCGATTAATTTTATATTTGCTTTTGGTACCTATGTGTCTCGTCAATGTATATCGTAGACGGGATTAAAATTATTAATAGGCGAAAGAAAGGCAAAGAAATTCCGCCATTTTGTCCGTAGTATTTCTTATTAGTCTGTGATTTTGACGTTTCTTTTAGCTGACAGATGTGGCGGCGATATACTTTAAGAATAATAAATGAAAAATTAAATGAAGTCGTATATTACGGAAAATAAATTAATTGTCGCAGTCGGATAAAAACTATCCTAAGTTGCAGCTAGAATAATAATGTACCTATATAAAATGTTTCATATTTTTCCGTCCATGGGATGCTGAGAACATTCGTACCACAGAAAGCTTAGTTTCAAACTGGCTGATTCTTTTTTTAATTTAGAGATTTATTATAAGTGGAGATTACTGACAACTTTAAAACTTGTTAGTTTATTTTATACAAAAATAAGTTGCTGTCAAAATGTTCATTTTTGGTACAAGCTTTTATTGCCGACTGTACTTTTCTGCATACCATCATCAACAACTCATTGAGACGATTATAACGAGCCCAAACTCGATAGGGTTGTGTCGTTTTATTGCGGAGTTCCTATGGCCAACTTACTGCTCCAGCATTAGATCAGCTCCAAATCATCATAATATTGCATTGTCATGCGATATACACATGCATGCAAAATTTCAGCTCAATTGGATAACGGGAAGTGACTGAAAAATGAATTACAAATTTTGACGGACAACTTACATACTTACATATTTACATACATACGAACAGTGCAAGTTAATATAAAGCTAGTAAAAAAGAATGAATATACTTTGTCATAGTATTTTAATATAAATAGAAAACATGTGCACAAAAATCAAATACTTACTTTGTTCAAGTTAGAGCATCATGTTAGCGAAGTAATGTTTACCACTTTTTAGTGCAAGTATCAATATCGGTCACGGAGCGAATTCCAACGGTGCGCTATACAGCTATTTGCATCGGCAAGCTCCGCGGTTAGTTCTATCCCGATCGCACTTACATATAGCTAGAAAGGGACGGCACTCGTGGCTGGTGCGATCTAGCTGTGCATGTGGGGGTTAGGTACGTTTGTGTGGGTGGTAGTAGTATTTACACACACAAAAGCACTACGCCTGTCAAAATACCGAATTCTGAGCGAGCGCTTTTTTGAAGAGCACTCTTAACGATACAGTAGCAGAATATGAGAGGCAAATAAATGAAAAGGACAATGGTTTAAAAACATATGAGATATTAATATGCAGTCTGAAAACAAAACTTAATGATAAAGAAGCTCTCATAAAGATTATTTCCGATGAACAAGACCAAAATGCAATTGAATTTGAATCATTGTGCAAGGCAAACCAGGTCCTAAAAAAACAACTAGCCGACGCAATTGAAAAAAATGTTGACTTTCAAAATGAATTGTTAAATATAACTGCAGACAACAGAACCTTAGTCGAAGAACATGAAGAAATGGGTAATCTGAACAATTCGATAATTTTGCCCTTAAAACTGCAAGTCTCGCATATTCAAAACGAATACAATCAACTGCAAAGTAGATTTCTAAAACTAGTAAAAGAAACCACCTCTACAAAAGAAGCAATGCAAGAAAATACAAACCGCGCCTTGCCCACCACCACTATAAGAAGCAACCTTAAAGGTAGCAAAACGTATAAAAATCGCTCACTATTCAAAAAAAATCGCAAGCAACATAAACTAATTAAAAACATTAGACAGTCCTTAAAAACATCCGGCGCTCGAGATGTACTTTCGAAGGGAAAAATGGACACCTCAGAACCGCTTCAGGATTTAACATATCACAATATCGTGGCCCCGGTGGAAGAAATAAAAACCACATACAAGCACAAGATACAGCCACACATAAGCGGCTTGCGGAAAGGCAAGGTTATAATGTTCTCTGACAAAACTGGACGTAAACTAGGAATACATCTTGCCTACGAAAACCTGCTGACAACAAACACTTGCCACCCATATGCACCTCATTTGCGCATATTAGACAGTTACGAAAACCAGACAGAGAATCTAGATTCAAGAGATTTTGCAGTACTGCTCCTATGCGATTACAACACTGTGAGAAAATCCCAAAATGCGTACATTCAACGCATCGAAAATATAATCCAGAGGCAAAATCGTCAAAACTATAAATTGATAATTTGTTCCATAAAATATGACGATCAAAACAATGAAGAAATTTATATATTGAACCAAAAACTGCACCACATCGCAGCTGCCAATAAAAATGTTAAGTACATGGAAACAAATGTGGCGGGAAAGTATTATTCCACGACTCCGAATTATATAAGTAAAAGGATTATAGTCAAGAGCTTATCAGAGGCAATCCAAAATTTTAAGGAAACCTCACCACTGATATTTGTAGATACAAGATTTAAAGATTTTGAGGACAAATCTGTACAGGACTTGGATTTTCATCAAAGCCACCATCAAACTGTAAAACGTTAGCTCACGTTGACACTAATTATCAGAGACAGCTCCAAAGTTTACTATTGCCGTGTGACACCAAACCAACAGAACAAAATACACTTCTCAGTATGAAGCCAACCATAAACAACTATTTCAAACTAATCCATCAAAATGTTAGATGCATCAGAAATAAGGTGTTACTATTGCATACGATTGCAGCTAAGGAAAAACCACAAGTAATGGTTTTCACCGAGACATGGCTTAAATCCAGTGAAATTAAAAATATTAAAATCCAGGGCTACATTCATGCCTCAGCCTACACTCGACAGAAACGAATACATGGTGGCGTGTCGATATTTGTACAAGAATCACTAAAATTTAAAGTGTGCAACAAAATTCAAAGCTTGACAAAAGAATTTCACTGCGAATTAGCTGCTATTGAAACAGTAGTTAATAATATCGGAACAATAATTATTGCGGTATATCGAAGTAATAATGGTGATTTCGACATATTCACAGAAACTTTAAAACAAATATTTGATATTTTGACATGTGGAGATTATAGAAATATCATATTGACTGGCGATTGGAATGTAAATTTTCTGGAAAAAACCAATCGCAAAATCGCTTTAACAGATATAATGTCACCATTAAACATAAGAAATGTTATAAATTTTCCTACAAGAATCGATGGACAAAGCAAGACCTCACTAGATTTTATAGCTACAAATATCCTGGGCGAAAATATACAAGTAGAACCGTTGGTTGAAGGAGTATCAGACCATGATGCCCAAATAATCAAAATTGTGGAAAACAACGAACAAAAGCGTACATCCTACAACCATAAAAATAGAAAATACACGCTATCTAATATGGAAAACCTAAACAAAGCAATGCTATCATATGACTGGACTACATTAATGAACTTGACGACTGAAACACCTTTCAAACTATTTTTTAATAGATATACAATGAATATGGACCTATATGTACCTAATAAGATTAGTAAGATAAAGAAAAAATCTAACATACCCTGGGTAAATACGGAAATAATTAAACTTCAAGAGGATCTTAAGGATTTTTACCATCTTAGACGTCAATATCCAGAACTTCAAATGGATCAGTGCATTAGTGAAAAAATAAGGAAAAGAAATAATTTGCTTGTTACATCCAAACAAAATTATATAGAAAAAAGACTCCAAGATGCAGCTAATCCTAAAAAAGAGATATGGCAGGTAATCAAAGAAGAAACTAATAAAAATAACAAGATGTCACAATGGTTTCTCGAGGATCCCACTACTTTAAAGCCAATTGGATCAATTGAACTGCCAGACTATATTAACTCATATTTCATCGAAATAAGTAAAAACTTATTGAACAATAGATCAATCGATAGAGCAAAAGCGTTAGAAAATGTACCATCACCCACAAATACAAGCGAATGCAATTTCTGTCCCACGTCCCCTAAAGCATTAAGAGAAACCATGAAGACAAAAATATCGAAGTCTAGAACGAAAGACATATATGACATAACAGGTCAATTGCTGAACCACTTAGCCCAATCGGATGAATTAATTAACTTAATGTGCTACGTGATTAACACAATCTATAAGAGTGGATCATATCCCAACGAACTGAAGAAAACTAGAGTTTGTCCTTTGTTTAAAGGCAAAGGAGATAGGGGATCAATTACCAACTACAGACCAATCACTATTGTTCCTACAATATCGAAAGTAGTCGAATCCTTATTATCTAGCGCTATAATGAACCACATGGAGACGAATAACCTTCTGACAGACGTCCAGTATGCCTACAGAAAAGGAAGATCAACTACTTCGGCTGCATTACAGCTTATAAATGAAGTCATACAAACATTAGACAGTAAACTAAAAGTAGCTGCGATTTTTCTAGATCTGTCTAAAGCATTCGACAGCATTGACCATCAACTTTTAATTCACAAAGTTAAAATGTACGGCATTAAAGGAGTAGAGTTACAACTTTTGGAGTCGTTTCTGAACAACAGAGAACAGACAGTTGAAGTCTCAATAGACGGTAAAAAATTCAAATCCAAACCAAAAATCGTCCCCGATGTTGGTGTACCGCAGGGATCTGCGCTGGGTAACACCCTATTCTTGCTGTTTATGAATGATCTTGCTCAGACAGATATAGATGGTAAATTTATAATATATGCTGACGATACCACAATAGTCATTAAAGGTGAAACCATACATATTGTCATGGAAAAAATCAACAAGATTATGGCAACCGTAAAATCATGGTTTAATAATAATGGGCTTACTCTGAATTCGAACAAGACGAACGTTGTATTTTTCAACGCGAAGACTAATATTAAGGATGTACTAAAAATAGAACTAACTGACCGTTGTTGCTTATACAGTTCAAACGAAGCGAAAATGTTGGGTTTCAATATAGATTCCTCCATGACGTGGAAAACGCATATAGACTATGTATGCGAAAAAATGGCAACTGGTGTCTACGCTCTAAAGCAACTACGTCCGCTTATTTCCCAGGATTGTCTCATCAAATCCTATTATGCATATGTACACTCCATTATGTCATATGGCATAATATTATGGGGAAACTCGTCAGACCATGAGAGAGTACTGAAAATGCAGAAACGGGCTATAAGAGTCATAATGAAATCCGGATATAAAGATACATGCCGAGGATTCTTTAAGTCACTTAAAATAATGACTTCAGTAGCATTATATATATTCGAAACTATCTTGTATGTTCGTAGAAATATCCATGATTTCCGCAAGAAAGGACCCTTGAAGTATCCAAGTCGTTGTCCAAACGACCTTTGTTTAAGTCCCCACAAACTTTCTATGTCGAATAAAAGGCCGGGAGTCATTGGCAGAAAATTATATAATCATCTACCGAACTGCATCAAACTAGAACA
This sequence comes from Epinotia brunnichana, assembly GCA_963854355.1. Taxonomy (NCBI): domain Eukaryota; kingdom Metazoa; phylum Arthropoda; class Insecta; order Lepidoptera; family Tortricidae; genus Epinotia; species Epinotia brunnichana. Next base: position 50,560,141 of record OY977936.1, read on the forward strand.
AAGACTCACAGTGTTCAGTGCTCGAGTGAAAGACTTACTAATAAACAAGACTTTATATAGTTTAAACGAATTTTTTAATATGAAATTGTAAACAATATTTAAATATTTAAAAATATGACAAATTTTACAATTGTATTTCTTGATTTAAATTTGATACTGTTATAGTATACATTTTTGTTTTGACTAGTCACACTTGCTGTAATATAATTGTTGTTGTATAACTTGCATAACAATGTATACCTTGAGTGATGAATAAAATATTATCTATCTATCTATCTATCTATACTGACTTTCGCAAGGCTTTCGACAGAGTGGATCACGAAATGTTACTGGAAAAAATCGCCTACAATGGAATACGTGGAAACTTATGGCGTTGGTTTAAGTCCTATCTAGATCGCTTCTCGGACTATTGTTCTGCCAATAAATTAGAATTAAACGTAAATAAACGTAAACTTATTAAATCTACTAAAAAAAGGTTAATCTTAAATAACTCGTATTATTTGTGCAAAACTAAACTTGATATAGTCCAATCAATTAAAGACCTAGGAATAATACTTGATTCAAAATTACACCTCGATCTACATGTAAACTCCATTATAAGTAAAGCATATAAGATGTATGGTTTTGTGATGCGTTCCAGCACCGAATTTCGTCGTCCTAGTACATATTTACACTTGTTCAAATCACTAATTCGCTCCCAACTAGAACATGCCGTTTCAATTTGGAACCCCTACTATAAGAAATATTCGGATACACTCGAGTCTGTACAAAAAAAGTTTCTGAACACTATGCACTACCGATGTTATCGCAGCAGATTGTCTTATACGCAACTGTTAAATAAATATTCTGTGTTAGACCTTAAGTCGAGGCGCTCGTTGCTAGAAGCAATGGTATTGTATAACCTCTGTTTGTGTAACCAGTTTGACAGCATAGCTCTTAACAATAAACTTAGTTATAAAGTCCCTAATCACTGTAGACAGCGAGAGGCGCGCCGGCACCAGCTGTTTGTGACCGGCCGCTGCCGTACAAACGCCGGTGAGCGCGCGCCTCTGCGCAGACACGTTGACACATACAACAAAAGATTCTGTAAATTAGACATATTTGGAAATAGTGTTAGTGCTTATAAAAAACCGGCCAATTGCGAGTCGGACTCGCGCACCAAGGGTTCCGTACCATCTATACATATAATAAAGCTTAAGAGGGTCGAAAGTCTGTACATGAAAGATATTCGAAAAAAAATTGGCTAGGGATACTTAAAATCGATAACAGAACACGTTCCAACAGTTTTTAGAATTTTTGTCTGTTTGTCTGTTTATCTGTTTATCTGTTTGTCTGTTTATGTGACCGCGCATCACATGAAAACGGCTGAACCGATTAAGATGAAATTTGGTACAGAGATAGTTTGAGTCCTGGGGAAGGACTTAGGGTAGTTTTTATCCTAAAAATCAACCCCTAAAGGGATAAAATGGGGGGTGGAAATTTGTATGGAGCTACTTAAACCGCTGCACCGATTTGGATAAATATTTCGTATTTAATTAGTTTTAGTCCCGGGGAAGGTCAAAGGATAGGTTTTATCCCGAAAATCTTCCCTGTAGGGGGTAAAATGGAGGGGTGAAAATTTGGATGTAACCCATTTTGATAAAATTTGGTTTAGAGGTAGTTTAAGTTCTCGGGAATGACATTAAATAGTTTTATTCTGGAAATCATCCCCTAAGGGGGAGAAATGGGGGGTGAAATTTTGGATGGACTCCGTTTAGACCAAATTTGGTAGGTATAGATATAGTTTGAGTCCCGGAGAACGACAATGGATAGTTTGAATCCCGAAAATCATGCCCCAAGGGGATGAAATAATGTGGATAAATCCCATTTAGTTAAAATTTGGTATAGAGATAGAAAAAGTCCCAGGGAAGGACAATGCATAGTTTTTATCCTGAATAATCATCTCCTGAGGGGGTAAAATGAGGAGTGAAAATTTGGATAGAACCGATTTAGATGAAATTTGGTATGGAGATAGTTAAGAGTCCTGGGGAAGGACTTAAAATATTTTTTAGACCAGAAATCATCTCCTAAGGGGATGAAATGGGGTATGAACATTTGGATGGAACCCATTTACGGGTAAAGCGAGTAAGAGTCTTGAAGAAGGACATAGGATAGTTTACTCTCGAAAATCATCCCACTAAGGGGGTGTATTTGGGGGTGAAAATTTGTTTGTGACCCATTTTGATAAAATTTGGTTGAACGACAGTTTGAGTCCCGGAGTATGACAACGGATAGTTTTAATCCCGAAAATCATCCCCTCAGGGATGAAATAGGGAGTGAAATTTTGGATAAAACCCATTTAAATGAAATTTGGTAAATAGGTAGAAGGAGTCCCAGGGAGGGACAATGCATAGTTTTTATCCCGAAAAATCATTTCCTGAGGTGGTGAAATGAGGCTTGAAGATTACGATAGAACCCATTCAGATGAAATTTGGTATAGAGAGAGGTCTCAGTCCAAGGAAAGAACATAGAATAATTTTTATTCTGGAATACATGAAAGGATTCCTCCTTTCATGTATTCCAGGACACATCCAAAAGGAGGAAATCATCCCCTAAGGGGGTGAGAAATGGTGGATGAAAATTTGGATTGAACCCATTTACGGTATAGCGATAGTAAAGGAAGGACAAAGGATAGTTTTATCCCGAAAATCATCCCCTAAGGGGGTGTAATTGGGGGTGGAAATTTGTTTGTGACACATTTTGATAAAATTTGGTTAAAAGATAGTTTGAGTCCTGGAAAAGGACATATGATAGTTTCTATTCCGGAAATGATCTCCTAAGGGGGTGAAATGGGGGTGAAAATTTGGATGTAGCCCATTTAGATGAAATTTTGTATAGAGATAGTTTGAGTCCTGGAGAATGACAACGGATAGTTTTTATCCCAAAAATCATCCTCTAAAGAGGTGAAATAGGGGGTGAAATATTGGATGGAACCTATTTACGGTATAGCGGTAGTTGGGAGTCCTGGGGAATAGGAACATTACATAGGTAAATATATATATGTGACGTTCCAAGGGTAAAGGTACCTTATGGCGGTAGTTTCGAAGATGTTTTCTAAAAAGGGGTAAAAAAGACGTTTTATTATGGCTATTTTGAAAACTATTCGATGTAACATTTTGTTGACGTATCTTTATTTTTAATATAAAATATTTAAATTACAAGTCACTTAATTTAGTTCTACGGTTTAGTAGAAAAGGTCCTTACGGCCGTGTGATATGAAAATATGCAAAATAATACTGAAAAAAGCCTACATGCATCTATTATGGTGAGGCGGGTCATAGAAACCAAGTTTGCGGCGGAGTCTACTTTGTAAAAAAAGGCGTTCGGAGTAAGGTAATCTATAAAATCATGCAACTCAGCCATAATGACCCTTTCCTTCATACAATCCATACTAATATTACAAATGCGGAAGTAACTCTGTCTGTCTGTTACCTTTTTATGCTTAAACCGCTGAACCGATTGAGATGAAATTTGGTATAGAGATACTTTGAATTCCGGGGCCTTCCCAAAGAGTCCTTACTAAAGATAGTTTTTATCTGGAAATTCATCACCTAAGGGGGTGAAAAGGGGGGAGAAAGTTACAATATAAACGAGTTCCGCGCGGACGAAGTCGCGGGCAAAAGCTAGTTATCAATAAAAATATTTATTTTATTCTGTTTTTAGTATTTGTTGTTATAGCCGCAACATAAATACATCATCTGTGAAAATTTCAACTGGAACTATCACGGTATCAGTGAGATACAGCCTGGTGACAGACAGACGGACGGTCAGCGGAGTCTTAGTAATAGGGTCCCGTTTTACGTAGTACGGAACCCTCAAAACGAATCATCGACGTACCTACTAACATCCAAGCACTAATTGTCAATATATTTAAACGATTCGATATGATAAATAAAATAAATAGATCTATAAAAGGATTTAGTCACCTTTATGTTGTTATTGTTGACACCGGCAGTCCTTAAAGACTAAAGGTGCTATCGTGCTATGAATGACCCTGAATGGCAAACACATGTTTTCTAATATGTGGTAAACGGTGGGGGTCACACATTTTGTAATCATTATTCATATAAGTATGCATAAGTACCCCTTGTAGTGGTTGTTTGTTTACCTAAATAAAACAATAAAAAAATACCTGATGCGATTAGACCTCCCAAGGACAGGATGAAATAGAGAGGCATAGTGATCAAAAAGGCACCTACACGCTATTACTGTACCTACCTACACGCTATTCAGCAATGAATAAAACACTCAAAATAAGAAGACCACCACCACCACTCACCAACATTTTGTGGATGATTTCCAAAAAAACCCGCTATAGCATGAAGTTTTGATATTACTTATTTGAAGTACCCTTATATATAATATTTATATTATTTTGTTGTAAACCGCTTATGTAAGTTCGGTAACAATGCACCACCGAGCTGATCCCGCTGATCCGGAAGGTGGTTTGCCCATCTACGAGTACATATGTTATTGTGAGTAGAAATAGAAAAAAATAACCTAATTAGAAATTTCAACACTTTGTTTTGAACTAAGTACTTACCTATGTGTGTGTGTGTTACAAAAAGTCTTCAATTTAAGTAGGTATCTAAACCATAAGTATACAATTTGTGTAGTTATACCTGAGCCTTAAAAGCTTGTTGTTATTGTAGTTGCGCCTGTGTCTGTGTAAAAGCTTTCGCAATACCATCGCCATCTTTCTACCACCTTATCAATCTCCGTTAGTAAGGCTTCGTTTGCATCCTCCGCTGCAGTTTTAAAATCTATCGTAATGCTTTTTAATTTCATAAATAGGTATCGAGTATGCATCTTCTGGGCATGGTCTTCAATTTTCGCGCACATGTTGCTGTGATATCGATTTTTATTCTCTCTACACCGGATCTTGAGAGTACCTTGTATCTTTCACGTTCAGCATCACAAGAGACCAACTTTATTCCTGATGTACATCAACTACCTATGCCACATGTCTATCCCAAACGCAAAACTGTTCTCGTATGCTGACGATACTGCGCTGCGGTGTTGTTTACTGGTAAATCATGGAACGAAGTGAAATCTAGTGCTGAAACGGGGATGGCTCTTATCTCAGAGTGGCTAAAATTTAATCTTCTATCACCTAAATACAGATAAGACGAAATATATATGTTTTAGTATCACTAACAGTACACAACACCTAAATTGGTATTCACACTTAGACCAAGTCATCAGTAGGGTCAGGAAACTTTTCTGGATATTTAAGTCTCTGAGACATATTGTACCAGGAAAAGTCACCAAGCAATCAAAGTCACGTAACATACTAAACGAAATATATACTTCCTTGGTACAATCTGTCATAGTGTACTGCATACCTGTCTGGGGTGGTGCAGCTAAATGTCGTTTTATTGACTTAAAACGTGCACAGCGGGCACTACTAAAGCTCATGTATTATAAAAAAAATCGGGTTTCCGACCCGACGACTGTACCAAATCAGTGACGTCCTCTCAGTTAGAAAATTATATATTTTACAAAGTACCTTAAAAACACACAAGACCTTACCTTATATTATAACCCAAACTATAAAAACAAAAGAAAAATAGGTAACGTGGCTAACTCTTTAAAAACTAGAACGCAATCTGCCAGGTCACAGTTTATCAGTAATTCTGTACATATTTATAATAAAATTAACAAAGTATTAGAAATTTATCCAAAACTATATCACGATTGCAAGAAGCTGCTTATAAAATAGCTTAAAACAAAAACCTACGATGAAGCGGAAGGTTTATTACAACGTTACTCTTAAGTCCCGTCCCGTATAAAATTTATCGCACACCCACGCATACATACACGCACACACACACACTTACACAGTCACACACAAACACTTACACACTCACACTCAAACACACACACACAGACACACACTCCCTCACACATACTATTTTCTAGTCTAGTATAAAATTAAATAAAAAAACCTGTTAAAACCTTTTGTGTTAGCATAATACCTATTATAATCTATGGAAGAGCGGAGCTACCCAATGCAGGCATTGTTTGCTTACCGGGCGGCTCCATCCCTATCATAAATTTAGTCAATTATAATTTAAGAAAATAAAGAATTTTGGAATTTTGTATTTTGTAATAGAGCAGCTACCCCAGCTAGCTGCTATCATGTGATGCATACATTACGTTGAAAATGTACTGTAACGTCACGTAAGATATAACGGTTAGCCGTATCATACCTATTAGTAGGCCATAAGTTTGCAAGGTACCCGGATCAGGCCAGTATCAGTGGCATTCACAACTTTAGGCAAGAAAATAAAAATTCTACAAAATAAAAAGGAATTGAATACAACAGGTATGTACCTGAAGGAAGAATTTCCGGCAAATATATTAAAAGCAAGGGAAGAACTAAAACAACAACAACAAATTGAGACCGAAAAAGGTAACATAGCCTACATACGTTACGACAAATTAATCATAAAACAGAATAATATTGAAACAACCACCAACAAAAGGTTGCTCTCAACATCACCTCAAACACCTCAACAATGTTCTAGTAATATTCTGCATGAAAATACTAATTTATCAAACCAAAACATACAAACAAACAAGAAATACAAAACATCACAGAATACTATGATGTCCTACATGGCACGAGCTGAAAATGCATGAAGATTAGAGGCCCCCTCCAACTCAAATACTACAACACCACATACCAATAAAAACCAATATCCTGTCCCACCACGGCCGGTCACCGCGGGACAAAAAGACCAAAACCCTTCAGCTCTTATAGAGATAAATAAACCTGAGCACAAGTTACTAATTTGCACATACAATACAAGAACACTATTATCTAATGAAAGAATGATAGAATTTCAAAATGCTGTTACATTAATTAATTATGACATCATTGGACTATCCGAAGTACGCAGACAAGGCTACAGCATAGAAGAAGATGAATCACATATATTCTGTTACTACGGACAGACACAAGGACACTTAGGGGTCGGCTTTCTCATAAGAAAAAAGTACAAAGACAATATACTAAGTTTTGTGGGCCTCACTGAGAGAGTCGCTGTACTTAACCTACGCTTCGAACACCAAACAATATCCCTAATTCAAGTACATGCACCTACAAGTACTGCTACGGATGAAAACGTAGAAGAATTTTACAGTACAGTAGAAAGAGCCTTAAACAAATCTGAAAAAATACGCTTTGTAATTGGAGACTTTAACGCCATAATTGGTATACCAAAACAGGAAGAGCACTTCATAGCTGGAAAATATGGATCAGGAGTAAGAAACAAAAGAGGGCACCGGCTTATACAATTCGCCACTGAAAACAAGTTAACAATAGTAAACACCCTATTTAATAAAAAAGAACAACACAGATGGACATGGACATCCCCGGACCACACTACTAAAAACGAAATAGACTACATTCTAACTACAAATCCAAAAATAATAAGTAACTTTGAGATTCTGACAACTACATACCCATCAGACCATCGGCTCCTTCGCACAACAGTAACAATTTCAAAGCACCGAAAAATCAGAAGAAACTTCCGAAGCTCTCTACCACAATCATTTAATAATGAAGAAGAAAGTACTGAATATAAAAAGAAACTCCAAAAAAATCTTGAAGAAATAATGCAAAGCACAATACAAGAAACAGCGCAAGAATATTATCAAAAATTAAAAAATTGCATTATATCCAGTGCGCCTCACTGTACAAAGAGTACAAAAAAAGAAAATCCATCCATCATATCAGACGAAACAAAGAACCTTATAAAAAGTCGACATGATTTACAGAACAAAAAGCGCCTTACAAGAGACGAAAAAACCGAACTTAAAAACCTTTATAAACAGGTTAACAAAAAAATTAAGCATGAATATTTTCAACATAGAATGACAACATTGGAAAAACATCTGTCTACCTCAGGAAGCACAAAAAGGGCATATAAAGAGCTAAATAAAGGAAAACAATGGATATCAAAATTAAAATCAAACTCCACATTTAAAGAAAATAGACAAGATATTCAGGAAATTGCAACCAAATTCTATCAGGATTTATATAAAAAGAGACCACCTACTATGTTTGAAAGCGAAAAGATACCAGAAGACACAGAACAATATGGACAAATTGAAAACTTTAATGAAATAGAAATTCTACAGCTTATAAAGAAACTAAAACCAAGAAAAAGCCCTGGACCGGATGGGGTAACAAACGACCTGCTGAAAAATAGCTGCCCATATATACTTACGCCCCTAACGACATTATTTAACAAAATAATATATGAAAAAAGAGTACCACGTGATTGGACTGAATCTGATATATCAATAATTTATAAAAAAGGAGACCCTACTGACATTTCTAATTACCGCCCAATAAGTTTAATGTCCAGCCTGTATAAACTTTTTTCAGCAGGTCTGCAGTCAAGAATAACACCACAAGTGGAGACTTTTCTTGGAATAGAACAAGCGGGCTTTAGAAAAGGTTTCAGTACTATCGACCACCTGCAAGTTATAGAGCAACTTATAGAAAAATATACTGAATTTAGAAGACCTCTTTACCTTGCTTTCATCGACTATCACAAAGCATTTGACTCTATCGAACACGAAGCAATTTGGAAATCTCTGACGGCGGCAAAGGTTCACCCTACATACATAGCCATAATTCAAAATATATATGAAAACTGCATAAGTAGAGTCAAACTGGAAAACATCGGGCCTGAAATAAAAATAGAGAGAGGTGTAAGGCAGGGCGACCCAATATCTCCGACCCTATTTATAGCCGTTCTTCAACAAATGATGAAGGCTCTACAATGGAAAAATAGAGGCGTAAAACTTTCATCTACAGAACTGACACATCTCTGTTTCGCTGATGACATTGTGCTTGTTTCGGCCACGGCAAATAATCTGCAGTATATGATGACATCTCTAAGTAAAGCCAGCAATGAAATAGGTCTAGAAATAAGCTTACAAAAAACGAAGCTGATGTCAAACTACAATGAAACTCCGATTGTATTAGAAAACACGGAAGTGGAATACGTAAAAGACTTCGTTTATTTAGGCAAACAACTATCATTTAACCCTTCAAACACCGTAGAAGAGATTGACCGACGAATAAAGAAAACTTGGAACACATTTTGGAGTCTGAAAGAGGTCCTAAAAAGTCGCCTTCCAATGAAATTAAAAAAGAAAGTCATAGACTCGTGTCTACTCCCAACCATGACGTACGGCAGCCAAACATGGAAATACACCAATACAACCAAAAATAAAATTAAAACATGCCAAAGAGCGATAGAACGTAATATTATGAAAATAAAACTCAAAGATAAGATAAGACACAGTGACATCAGAGAAAAAACAAAAATAATAGATGCGCTGGAATATAGCCTAAAATCTAAATGGAAATGGGCCGGTCATGTAGCCCGAATGCATGAAGAAAGATGGACGAAGATAGCTACTCTGTGGGCGGGACCAGGAGGAAAAAGAAGATTGGGTAGACCCCATGCAAGGTGGTCCGACGATCTCCATAAAGTAGCAACTGATTGGCCAAATACAGCACAAAACAGAGCAAGATGGCAAGAGCTGGAGGAGGCCTTTACCCGAGAGGGGTCCTAACCAAATTATATTATATAAGTAAGAAAAAAGAAAAACCACAAGATTATTTATTTTTTAATTCTGCTTAAGTACATTTTCTTTTTTAATATTCCACTGTTCTTACTTTGGTTAAGGAATAAATGGGCTTTTTATTATTTATTATAAGTTTGCAATGTGTATAGTTCCCTGATAGACATTCACCGCACACAGCCGACACGCCGTTGTAATCTGTTACTTCGCGCGATAAATAATATTTTTTTCATATCAATTTCACTTAAGACTTGCTTTTCAAGTGATATTTTTTATAATAATAACAGATAAATAGGCAATGTTACGGTATTTTTTTTTTACAAAAAAACGCTATCGTGCGACCGTGATAGACAAAATATTAAAAAATTTTTTTGGTAATTTTCAAATATTGCGTTTTTTCTGTTTTTTTGTATGAAAAAGTAACAAGTTAAATCCACAAATGAAAGCGCCATCTCTGAATTATACAAAAAAATTATACCAAACTTGACATAGTTAGCTATGGTTAGGCAGAAATATAGCTGAGTGAGACCGGGCCTCGGGAGAAGGCCCTTCCCCCCCTCTTTTTAGGTACTAGCCAGGGGTTGATCTCGTTGCTAGGACGCTAAATTAGCTTAGTTTGACCCAAGGAACATTCGTGCAAAGCGGCGTCGCCTTAGACAAAAGTGCAGACTGCTCCATACGTTGCTGCCACTATTTCCCCTACTATACAGGAGGAGTCGTCGCGCGTGCGCGCCGTGTTGCAAGCGGAGCGCGACGAGGCGACAGCGCGGAGCAAGAAGCTTGCGCGACAGTGCGACAAGCTCGCCGCGCAGCTCAGCGACGCGCGCGCACTACTGCGCGACTTGCACGCGCAGGTCGCTGACGCGGCCGAGTACAAGGTGAGTAGTGCGACTGCTCGTGCGACAGTGCGACAAGCTCGCCGCGCAGCTCAGCGACGCGCGCGCACTACTGCGCGACTTGCACGCGCAGGTCGCCGACGCGGCCGAGTACAAGGTGAGTAGTGCGACTGCTCGTGCGACAGTGCGACAAGCTCGCCGTGCAGCTCGGCGACGCGCGCGCACTACTGCGCGACTTGCACGCGCAGGTCGCCGACGCGGCCGAGTACAAGGTGAGTAGTGCGACTGCTCGTGCGACAGTGCGACAAGCTCGCCGTGCAGCTCGGCGACGCGCGCGCACTACTGCGCGACTTGCACGCGCAGGTCGCCGACGCGGCCGAGTACAAGGTGAGTAGTGCGACAGCTCGTGCGACAGTGCGACAAGCTCGCTGCGCAGCTCGGCGACGCGCGTGCACTACTGCGTGACTTGCACGCGCAGGTCGCCGACGCGGCCGAGTACAAGGTGAGTAGTGCGACAGCTCGTGCGACAGTGCGACAAGCTCGCCGTGCAGCTCGGCGACGCGCGCGCACTACTGTGCGACTTGCACGCGCAGGTCGCCGACGCGGCCGAGTACAAGGTGAGTAGTGCGACAGCTCGTGCGACAGTGCGACAAGCTCGCTGCGCAGCTCGGCGACGCGCGCGCACTACTGCGCGACTAGCACGCGCAGGTCGCCGACGCGGCCGAGTACAAGGTGAGTAGTGCGACAGCTCGTGCGACAGTGCGACAAGCTCGCCGTGCAGCTCGGCGACGTGCGAGCACTACTGCGCGACTTGCACGCGCAGGTCGCCGACGCGGCCGAGTACAAGGTGAGTAGTGCGACAGCTCGTGCGACAGTGCGACAAGCTCGGTGCGCGGCTCGGCGACGCGCGCGCACTTCTGCGCGACTTGCACGCGCAGGTCGCCGACGCGGCCGAGTACAAGGTGAGTAGTGCGACAGCTCGTGCGACAGTGCGTTAAGCTCGCCGTGCAGCTTGGCGACGCGCGCGCACTACTGCGTGACTTGCACGCGCAGGTCGCCGACGCGGCCGAGTACAAGGTGAGTAGTGCGACAGCTCGTGCGACAGTGCGACAAGCTCGCTGCGCAGCTCGGCGACGCGCGCGCACTACTGCGCGACTTGCACGCGCAGGTCGCCGACGCGGCGGAGTACAAGGTGAGTAGTGCGACAGCTCGTGCGACAGTGCGACAAGCTCGCCGTGCAGCTCGGCGACGTGCGAGCACTACTGCGCGACCTGCACGCGCAGGTTGCCGACGCGGCCGAGTGGATCCCCGTTGTTGGACTTAACAACTTTAGCCCTAATGTTTCATTAGACCAAATGTTTCAGTAGACCTACTTAATGCATTTTTCTTCGAAACAATGCACTTTTCGGGTTTTCTTCGAATATCATCAAATAGAAGTGATACCTTACTTTTTTTTTTTTTTTTTTGACTGTGTGAAAATGCTTTACGCATACCCCCGGCCCAGGGGAATGTTATTTGGGGGTTATGTGGGACTCTCTCCTCCCGCCGCCATCCGACTGATGGTGACTGGAGGAGCATACCCACTAAAAACACACCGGCGTCACCCGCATTCCCGTTAAGGGGGCGCCATGGGATCGCGAACATTTCACCACGATGCCCCCCGGCGGCCCTGGCTAACCAGGACACCCGCGCAAAAGAAAGGGGAGGGCCAGGACGCTTGACCCTCCCACTCCACAATGTAGAGCCGTGCAGTGTGGGTCCCCTACCCACTGGCTCTACTGGGGGAGGACGCGACCAGCGGCCGCAAACCACGCGCGTCTTCTACCCCGCCGTCTGCGCCGGAGCGGGAGCGCGTCCGCACTGTCTTCGCGCCCCCTCTCCGCGGCCTCCTTCTGCGAGATGACTGTTTCGCAAAAGGAGGCCACCGCTTCCCACGATCTCTCGCTGCCCAGCATGGCCGCCACGACACTGTGCAGCGAGAGATCATCCACATTGAGGACTGTAACCATAGTGCTGCGCTCCTCGGCCCACCTGCTGCACCACTCCAGAGTGTGCTGGGCCGAGTCATCCTCTGCGCCGCACTCATGGCAGGCAGGGCTTCCCTCTCTTTCAATTCTGTGCAGGTAATGACCGAAACAGCCATGTCCGGTCATCACCTGCGTCATTCGGAACCCCACCTTGCCATGGGCCCTCTCTAGCCAGGCGTCAAACGCCCCGAGGAGCGCTTCAATGGTGCGAAGTCCATATCGCGACTCCTCCAGGTCTCTCTTCCACCTGTCCCTCAATCGCCGCTCCGTTTGCCTGCGAGCGGCCCTCACCTCTTCATGAGCGGGAGATTCTCCCGAAGCCCTCCACCTTAGCCGGTCGCTGTGCACCTCAGCTAGCATCTCCGCGTCCAGCTCCCACGGAGGAGTGCCTGCTAAGGCGCACGCTGCCGCACACGCCACCGTTACGTAGGCCCTGCAGATACGGTTGGCCACCACCCTTTGTGGCCTCCTAAGCAGGGCCTTATTTGCCGCATTTAGCCGGTCAACCCAAATCGGGGCCCCGTAAAGGGCCATGCTCCGGGCGACCCCGGCATACAGGCGACGGCACGCAACGGAGGGTCCCCCTACATTGGGCAGCAGCCGACCCAAAGCTGACGCCGTTGCCACTATTCGGGGAGCAAGCTGGCGGAAATGCTCCCCAAAATTCCACTTGCGGGCCAGAATGAGCCCCAGGTATTTTATATGAGGCTTCACCTGGACCGTCTCCCCGCTCACTCTAATTGTGGCGCCCGCAGGCGGCCACCAGCCCCTCCCCCCGAAGATTATTCCCTCTGTTTTCGGGAGGGACACCCTCAGGCCCAGCAACCGGATGCGGGTCACCATATGCTCCGCGGCAACGTCTGCCCGTCGCAGAGCTTCCCACATATCCGCATCCCGGACCGCCACCATCGTGTCATCCGCGTAGCAGATGACGGCCATCCGGGGGAGGAGGGCACCTCTAATAAGTCATACCTTACCTAACCTAACCCAGTTTAGGTTTGTTTTGCAATAATCCTATAAAGTTTACTCTTATTTAAGAAAAAAATGCATTAGGTCTAGTGAAACATTAGGGCTAAAGTTGTCAGGTCTAACAAGGGAAAACCCGGGTGAGTACCTACCTACAAGGTGAATAGTGTGACAAGCTCGTGCCATAGTGCGACATGCTTGCCTCGTAGGGCGGCGATTTGACACCGTAGATTAGTCATGTTCTAAGGCCAGAAACGCACTAAGCGGCTAACCGCGTGCGGCTACCCGTGCGGTTAGACAAAACATATATGAAACCGGAAACACGCACTATGCGGTTGGCCGCAACCGCATGCGGCTAGCCGCTTAGTACGTTCCTGGCCTTACTTTGTTATCTAGTAAACAAGAATTATATAGTTAAACAAGTGTCAATAAAGTAAACAGCATTTTTATCTTATTCATTTATGAACCCAATTTGCATGAATAATGTAAGAGCAAGGTTAAATGAATTTATACATTACTTGCCATGATCTCATTCATCGGTCTTGATTTATCTATTATTGATTTGATTAGACCTGCAGAAGTTATGTGAATCATCGTAATAAGCCGCGTTGAATTATTGGACTAGATTGCTAGCAATTTTCTAGCTAAATAAGTACCTAAGGAGCAATATTATAAATCTTACAATTACATTATAATGAAGGTCCGATGAAGCACTAATGGTCGCACCTAGGGTTTGCAATCCGAATAATCCGAATATTCAATTATCCGAATATCCGCCGAAAATAATATTCAAAATTATCCGAACACTAAACCGCGAATTATCCGAATAAACGGATATTTTGAAAACACTAATAAAATCATTTATAAGCAGGAAAAATTCAAAAAAATTACGAGAAAAAAACACTAATGACTAATGACGTTTTATGTCCATCTGTATTGCCCAAATAAGGTGTTTAGACAAATGTTCCATATTTAGTATTATATTTTATTAAATAAGTACCTGAATACCAACTTACATAAATTACATAATATATTGATTAAATCTAGCAGACACGAATTGTTACTAATGTAACTATTATTAGGTATTTAAATGAGCAACGAAAACACTTTAATTAATATAATATTGAAACTTATTTAAAACTAGAAATAAATCTAGTTTTACACTCGTTTTTTAAAAGTAGATTTTTTGTTTAACTCGTTACATAATCTCATTTATTTTTAATTAAGTTAAATTAAGACACTAAGATGCATACTTTTTTGTTATTTGACAGCGAAAAGAAAAAAACTATTGGACAAATCTTACGTACTCTGTAAATATTGATATGTGATGTGATTTATGATATTAATAACGATTTCAGATTATACAAGAATGTTAAAAAAACAAACATTGATTTACAATTGTTATATTTAAAGTTGATTAGTTTTATCTCGAAATTTTATATGATTTATTATTATGCAATTATATTAAGCTAAGTATCCTAGTTTCCAATTATTAAAACATTTTCTTAGTGTTAATTTTTATTACAAAAAATACAAATTACGTGGTGCGATAATGACAACTCATATAATGATTATAAAAGCATGTTGTATTTTTAATTTTCAGGTAATACTTATTTATATTTGTTACTTGACTTGTTGATTTTATGCATTACACACCTTTAAATACGCTCATTTTGTTTTATTTTATAAAATACCAAAATTATCCGAAATTATTCAAATATCCGAATATTCGGATAATAAATATTGACGTATTCAATTATGCGAATAATAAAAAACTGGGCGGATATTGCAAACCCTAGTGCAAACTTGGCGATGTTTGCCCAAATATTCTTGTTGCATCTTTTTCATTCCTACGGCAAATGAAAGAGAGGCTACGACGCAACGCGAACACGAACCCCGAATTGTGGTGCGACCATAAGTTATAATACTAAACGCTATTCGTAGTATCTTCGGTGTTTGGAGTTTTCTGAACGGTGGCGATTGTTAGGCCATGTTTATGCTGCTTAATGTCACGCGACACGCCACGCGAGCTGTCAGGCGACTAGGTACGGCCGGAGGCGGGAACCGCCATAATCGCCTATTAGGTGTCGTATCGCATTACGCCGTGCGTAAACGCGGCCCTTAGGGTTAAGCCGGGTTGCCTCACCGAGAACACCTCGCGCGGCAAATGCTCATTGTTCAATGAGCAGAGAGCCGTCCACATTTATTTGCGTCAAATGCACTCTAAAGCCTCTGCTAGACGGTCGGCAACATGGCCCTCCGACCGAGCGACCTTGGTCCGCACCGACCGTGTAGACAGTTGCTTGCAGCAAATTTTCATATTACAGCGGTCGGTGCCGACCAAGGTCGCTCGGTCGGAGGGGCGTGTTGGCGACCGTCTAGCAGACGTTTTAGGCTCGCCTGAGACGTGCCGCGTCCGAGTCAGCCGCCGCTGTTGCCCGATACAATGCGATATGACTCAGTTCTCATTTGAACGTCTTAATTAGGTAAGATTTTTATGAAAATACCAAATTGTGTGCCCACAGATAACTTCTTTAGAAAGAGCACGCAAGGTAGAAGAGCTACAAAAGAAATTGGAAGAAGCAGAACTGCTCCGAGCCCGATACAACCGCAAAGTGAACGTGCTTAAAGACCAGGTTAGGCGTCCGAAAATTGTCACTTGCACCAACAAAACATGCATGTATGTTTTATTGGTCTCAAAATGCTTCACCGATCATCAGCGCTTATTGTTTTATTTTTGAAAGACCTGTATAATAATCCACTTGATTCAATATAAATACCTAAACTGTATCATGATTCATGACTCATGACGCTTCATTTGATACTTTTCAAACCCATAATATTCAAAAACATTTACTTTCATTGCTTTAGGGCACGAGTGCTTTTTACAAGCTTTATATTAACTTGCACTGTTCGTATGTATGTAAATATGTAAGTATGTAAGTTGTCCGTCAAAATTTGCAATCCATTTTTCAGTCACTTCCCGTTATCCAATTAAGCTGAAATTTTGCAAGCATATGTATATCGCATGACAATGCAATATTATGATGACTTGGAGCTGATCTGATGCTGGAGCTGGAAGGTGGCCATAGGAACTCCGCAATAAAACGGCACAACCCCATGGAGTTTAGGCTCGTTAGAATCGTCTCAATGAGTAGTTGATTATGGTATGCAGAAAAGTACAGTCAGCGAAAAAAGTTGGTACCAAAAATTTAATTTTTGACAGAAACTTATTATTTATCAACCTCCGTATGCGGATCTCAAAATTAGCTACTTACCTACTCAAAAGATAACATTGAATTTTATAACGATAAGCGAAAATGTTTAGCATCATGTGTGGTGTTATGGTGTTATAAGATCGGTTAATGGACCTAAGATAAGAAGCGTTCTCACAGCAGAGTTTAAGTATCTACATGATTATTTCATATTCTAAAAACATGTGACCAGGTCCGCAACACTGGAGAGACATTTGAGCAGGAACGCACTTCATCTGAGCACCAAATCACGATACTGCGCGACGACCTCGCCCGGACTAAGGAGGCACTTGCGGAGAGTCACAGAAGGGAGGCTCAACTCACCAGTTTCAGGTACCTATTTAACCTTGATTCCTTCTACGAGCTCATCTATCTTTTAGGTAATACTATTATACTATTCTGTGCTTTTAGTGGTCATGCACCGTTACCATCCTACGATATTTTGTGGTACTTACTCTGTAAATTTTCGGTTTAGGAATATAATTAAGTCTAAGTTAAATTGCTTATGGCCTTATTCATAAATGTTCATTAAACCTATTTTGACTAAAATGCCGTTAAAATTGGGTTGTCTTTGTGTGTCACTTTGACATTAGTGTTCCCGATATTTCCTTCAACATGGATGTATCTAACTACATCTTTCTAATAGACAACGCGTTACGCTACACCAAGAAATATTCAATGTGTGTTCTAGGAATTCGATAGCGAAACTCCTGGGCATACTGGTCCCGTCGTCGGTGTCGGACTTCGAGATGGTCTCCCGACTGCAGAAACTCATAGATGCGCACCACGACTTCACGATCGTTTCCCGGCGGTACGACGATCCCGCGCTGCTGCGGGCGTCGTCGCGCTCGCCGCCGCCGTCGCGCTGCCGGACACGGACCCCGGACAGGTACCACATAGATGCGCACCACGACTTCACGATCGTTTCCCCGCGGTACGACGACCCCGCGCTGCTGCGGGTGTCGTCGCGCTCGCCGCCGCCGTCGCGCTGCCGGACACGGACCCCGGACAGGTACCACATAGATGCGCACCACGACTTCACGATCGTTTCCCGGCGGTACGACGATCCCGCGCTGCTGCGGGCGTCGTCGCGCTCGCCGCCGCCGTCGCGCTGCCGGACACGGACCCCGGACAGGTACCACATAGATGCGCACCACGACTTCACGATCGTTTCCCCGCGGTACGACGACCCCGCGCTGCTGCGGGCGTCGTCGCGCTCGCCGCCGCCGTCGCGCTGCCGGACACGGACCCCGGACAGGTACCACATAGATGCGCACCACGACTTCACGATCGTTTCCCCGCGGTACGACGACCCCGCGCTGCTGCGGGCGTCGTCGCGCTCGCCGCCGCCGTCGCGCTGCCGGACACGGACCCCGGACAGGTACCACATAGATGCGCACCACGACTTCACGATCGTTTCCCGGCGGTACGACGATCCCGCGCTGCTGCGGGCGTCGTCGCGCTCGCCGCCGCCGTCACGCTGCCGGACACGGACCCCGGACAGGTACCACGTAGATGCGCACCACGACTTCACGATCGTTTCCCCGCGGTACGACGATCCCGCGCTGCTGCGGGCGTCGTCGCGCTCGTCGCCGCCGTCGCGCTGCCGGACACGGACCCCGGACAGGTACCACGTAGATGCGCACCACGACTTCACGATCGTTTCCCCGCGGTACGACGATCCCGCGCTGCTGCGGGCGTCGTCGCGCTTGCCGCCGCCGTCGCGCTGCCGGACACGGACCCCGGACAGGTACCACGTAGATGCGCACCACGACTTCACGATCGTTTCCCCGCGGTACGACGATCCCGCGCTGCTGCGGGCGTCGTCGCGCTTGCCGCCGCCGTCGCGCTGCCGGACACGGACCCCGGACAGGTACCACGTAGATGCGCACCACGACTTCACGATCGTTTCCCTGCGGTACGACGATCCCGCGCTGCTGCGGGCGTCGTCGCGCTCGCCGCCGCCGTCGCGCTGCCGGACACGGACCCCGGACAGGTACCACGTAGATGCGCACCACGACTTCACGATCGTTTCCCCGCGGTACGACGATCCCGCGCTGCTGCGGGCGTCGTCGCGCTTGCCGCCGCCGTCGCGCTGCCGGACACGGACCCCGGACAGGTACCACGTAGATGCGCACCACGACTTCACGATCGTTTCCCCGCGGTACGACGATCCCGCGCTGCTGCGGGCGTCGTCGCGCTTGCCGCCGCCGTCGCGCTGCCGGACACGGACTCCGGACAGGTACCACGTAGATGCGCACCACGACTTCACGATCGTTTCCCCGCGGTACGACGATACCGCGCTGCTGCGGGCGTCGTCGCGCTTGCCGCCGCCATCGCGCTGCCGGACACGGACCCCGGACAGGTACCACGTAGATGCGCACCACGACTTCACGATCGTTTCCCCGCGGTACGACGATCCCGCGCTGCTGCGGGCGTCGTCGCGCTTGCCGCCGCCGTCGCGCTGCCGGACACGGACCCCGGACAGGTACCACGTAGATGCGCACCACGACTTCACGATCGTTTCCCCGCGGTACGACGATCCCGCGCTGCTGCGGGCGTCGTCGCGCTTGCCGCCGCCGTCGCGCTGCCGGACACGGACCCCGGACAGGTACCACGTAGATGCGCACCACGACTTCACGATCGTTTCCCGGCGGTACGACGATCCCGCGCTGCTGCGGGCGTCGTCGCGCTCGCCGCCGCCGTCGCGCTGCCGGACACGGACCCCGGACAGGTACCACATAGATGCGCACCACGACTTCACGATCGTTTCCCGGCGGTACGACGATCCCGCGCTGCTGCGGGCGTCGTCGCGCTCGCCGCCGCCGTCGCGCTGCCGGACACGGACCCCGGACAGGTACCACATAGATGCGCACCACGACTTCACGATCGTTTCCCGGCGGTACGACGATCCCGCGCTGCTGCGGGCGTCGTCGCGCTCGCCGCCGCCGTCGCGCTGCCGGAAACGGACCCCGGACAGGTACCACATAGATGCGCACCACGACTTCACGATCGTTTCCCGGCGGTACGACGATCCCGCGCTGCTGCGGGCGTCGTCGCGCTCGCCGCCGCCGTCGCGCTGCCGGACACGGACCCCGGACAGGTACTACGTAGATGCGTACCACGACTTCACGATCGTTTCCCGGCGGTACGACGATCCCGCGCTGCTGCGGGCGTCGTCGCGCTCGCCGCCGCCGTCGCGCTGCCGGACACGGACCCCGGACAGGTACCACATAGATGCGCACCACGACTTCACGATCGTTTCCCGGCGGTACGACGATCCCGCGCTGCTGCGGGCGTCGTCGCGCTCGCCGCCGCCGTCGCGCTGCCGGACACGGACCCCGGACAGGTACCACATAGATGCGTACCACGACTTCACGATCGTTTCCCGGCGGTACGACGATCCCGCGCTGCTGCGGGCGTCGTCGCGCTCGCCGCCGCCGTCGCGCTGCCGGACACGGACCCCGGACAGGTACCACGTAGATGCGTACCACGACTTCACGATCGTTTCCCGGCGGTACGACGATCCCGCGCTGCTGCGGGCGTCGTCGCGCTCGCCGCCGCCGTCGCGCTGCCGGACACGGACCCCGGACAGGTACCACATAGATGCGCACCACGACTTCACGATCGTTTCCCGGCGGTACGACGATCCCGCGCTGCTACGGGCGTCGTCGCGCTCGCCGCCGCCGTCGCGCTGCCGGACACGGACCCCGGACAGGTACCACATAGATGCGCACCACGACTTCACGATCGTTTCCCGGCGGTACGACGATCCCGCGCTGCTGCGGGCGTCGTCGCGCTCGCCGCCGCCGTCGCGCTGCCGGACACGGACCCCGGACAGGTACCACATAGATGCGCACCACGACTTCAGTAATTCAGTAATTCTTCACGATCGTTGCCTCACATCCCTTGCAGGTACATCTGCACGAGGCAATGCATTACGCAGGTGGTAGGATCCTATGGAGGAGTCTCATGGTCAACAAGAATAGGGCATGGTGTCACGATCCTTAGCATTGCGGGTACGACTGATGATGAGTTACGATGCCCTAGCAGGGCTCATTTTTGATATTTTTAACCGACTTTAAAAAAAGGAGGAGGTTATATAAGACATAAGACATTTATTTAGCAGAATCGTTTACATATATATATATTTATAAGTACCAGTCCCTGCATGTGTTCCACTATGTTTTTTTTTATGTATGTTCGCCGATTTCGCCGTTAATTGTGGACCGATTTCCAAAATACTCCCGAGGTGGTCCCATTGTCACCAATTTAGGATCTGATGATGGGATCCCAGGAAATATGAGGGCAACCCTCAAATTTTATAGGCACGCGTGTAGTGATTTCGGTATTTTCTATTATAACATTTATAACTCGTGTATTTACCCTCGGAAATTTTATATTTTTGTTATATATAATTTTGGTTAAGTGGAACTGATGATGAAGACCACACATGACTTATGGAGCTCCTCAATGATGTAAAGTACGTCAAAGATTCTGACATGATTCCGTTGAAGTAGCAACAAATGAAGTGTTAATTCTGAGATCCTTGAGGATGTGACGGAACTCCTCAAATATTATCAGCCCACATTATAGCACATTATATTATTTTGAAAAAAAAATAGCGACATTGGGTTTTTTCAGTAATATTTAATCGACGCATTTGCTCTCGGAAAGCAGTTCATGTGGTAAATTGGAAAGGAAATGAGGAAATTTTCATGTACCATGTGGCTTGGCGAAGTACTGAATTGACGTCGGTTTAAACTTTGTTTTTAAAATAATTAATTGAGAACTCTTACATGAAGTAACAATGATCACCTATGTAACAAACCTAACAACATGAATGCATTAAATTACTTGCTTGTATTCAAAATGTTTATTGTGTCCAGGTCTCTTCGCTACGACGACTCCGGCTACGCGGACCCAGCGTTCGACTTGGAGGACGACCTGTACAAGGCGCGCGCTGGCTTGTGACCCTCGCGCTCCCGCCGCCGCGCTCGTTTCTAAGCCAGGAACCTTCATCGCCACTAGATGTTACCGGTATTAGATCTGGTCAACCAACTGGTATCGTGACTTTGAAGCTTAGAACTTCAGTATTTGGTGTCATGTTGATTACGCGCCGCTGGTTGATTGGGGATACGCAGTGAGAGCAATCTTGCTACCGGTCGGTTTAGTCTATCCACGAACATCAGCCGTGGCCAAACAGTTGTCATGGACAGTCAGAAGATGGGCAGTCTAATCACAGATTTCTGTCGACAAAATCTGCTAAGAACCTACATTAAATCCTTAGTAATTTCTTTCCTTTTTTTGGTCCATATAACTGCGCCGTGGTCTTCCCCTGCCTCTTCTTCCTTCTATCTTTCCTTCCATTATGGTTTTAAAGATGTCGTGCCGTATCAAATGACCAATCATTTTCCCCCTTCTAGCGATTATGGTGTTCAAGATCGCTCTGTTCTCTTTTACCCTTCTTAACACATCCTCATTTATTACTCTCTCAATCCAGTTTATGCCTTCCATCTATCTCCAACACCACATTTCAATCGCTTTCAGTCTTTTTCGGTTCCTTTTGTGTCATTGTCTACCTTCGTTTCGCTGCCATAAAAAGCAATACTTCAAATGTACACTTTAATTAGCAAATTTGGCTCCTACATGACACACTGGGTTTTAAGAGTTGTCTCTTTTGGTTAAACGCTTTTTTCGCGATCCTTAGTAATATGCAACATTATTCACTATTCAGTGCTGGAACGTAAGTGGATATTTTCTTTTACTTCATGCGACAGCCTCCGCAATTGATGCCAATTGCGGAGGCTGTCGCATGAAGTAAAAGAAACACGCCACAGTGCAAAGAGAGTAATTATATTTGAAGCAGCCCAAGCCCAACAAGTACCTCCACCTGGCAGAAGACCACAACCATAAGAACTCCACTATTTGCTCTCTGCTCTGTAGTTATTTGGTGTTGTGTTCCTGGTGTTGAGTAAGGTTGTCAGTGCTTGAGTTGAGTAACCTGCATTCGTCTCTAGTCGACACTAGGTCGACACAACATATCCTCAAATCAATAAAGGGTCTGGAGTCACAAGCGTCCATAGGCTGTGTCTGCTTATCATCAGACAGGCTGTATGCTTGTTTGCCACCGTCTATTAACCCTTGTAATCATTACTCATAGAGTGCCTACATCTGAATATCTGTCAATTTATTTCATTTCATATTTCATATCAGCTTTGCCTGCAAAAATTACTCTCGGCATACTTTTTTCAGACGAGTCCCTAGTTTTTATAACAAGTATCTGAGCGATATTGATCCTTTCCACAAATCATTATTAAGTGTTAAATTGTTAGTAAAATGTAATATATTTTTCATATTTTTTATGTATTCTTATCGAATTAAATCACATAGCGCAATGTTTGTAAATTGTATTTATTTTATTGAATGACATTAATCAAAAGTGACAACTCGTATTATTTTTCTACCGTCTTGCTGCAGCATAGACAATGACACAACACCTCCGCCGTAAATCTTTAGGATAGGCTGGCTGCCCTATCTAGTCTTGGCACTATGGTACTCAACATTTGATCTACGTGTCTCTTCCAAGTCTCTCCTGAATCCGTCTTGATCTCATAGTGTAACCTGCCCAAAATCCTTGTGACAGTTCCAAACTCCCACTTGTTCCGTCCCTTACTATAGTCCCGTATCTGAACTCGCTGACCGATGATAAAAGTTCGGACTGGGAGCGACTCTGTGGTGGCCTGTGTCTCTGCTCTCACCTCCCCCGGTCTCGCTTTGAACTGGACATGTAAGGCATTCCTTATCGTTCGGTTAAACATACTGTCATACGGGGTTTTCCCAGTGCTGACACTCGGCGTTCTCAGCAAGCGCTCTTTAATTGCTAGGAGTTTTTCGTGCAGGTTACCTGGCTCAGAATCCATGCTCTTTAAAGCTTTCTTAACAGTCTGGACATATCTCTCCGCCTGTCCGTTCGTAGCCGGATGATACGGCGCCGAAGTTTTATGAACCACTCCACTTTTCTTAAGGTAATCTTCAAATTCTGCCGATACGAACTGCCGTCCATTGTCAGAAACCAGTGCTAAAGGGAAACCGAAAGTTACAAATAGCTCCTGTAATTTTTTGATACACCAGTTGCTGGTCGTTGTTGTGGTTGGGATAATTTCGACCCATTTGGTGTAAGCATCCACGACTATGAACAGTGAATGTCCCCTTAGCGGTCCCGCGAAGTCGATGTGGAGCCTTTGCCATTGGCCTGTCGGCGGTTCCCAGTTGTGTAAAGTGACGTGTGGGGGTTCATTCTGGTGTAGCCGACATTCACGACAGCTCTTTACTAACTCTTCTATGTCTTTATCTATATTTTTCCAATAGACGTAGCCTCGTGCTAGTAATTTCATTTTAACTATTCCGAGGTGTCCTGAATGTAATTCGTCTAATACCCGTTTTCTCAGCACTTCCGGCACCATGACTCTTGTTCCCTTTAGCAAACAACCGTCCTGGATGGTAAGTTCATTGTCGTTATAACCGTATCGACGCACAGTCTTGCCCGTCATTAATGCTTGTAGCAGATTATTGTACTCGCCGTAATTTTGAGTTTCTTCCGCAATTTTCATACGATCCACGGCGATTGTGTTTATTTGATTCAGTTGGAACGCAGTATGCACATCAATTATGTTTCGGGGTATGGTATCCACAGGAAATCTTGACAAATAATCTGCGTTGCTATTATCTATTGAAGTTCGGTATTCGATCGTGTAGTTAAACCCGGAGAGGAAGTGTGCGTAATGGAAAAGTCTCATTGTACTCATAGCAGGCAAAGTTTTGTGTGGGTGGAAGATTGTGGTCAATGGTTTGTGATCAGTCACCAGTATGAATTTTCTTCCATAGCAATAGTGGAAAAACTTTTTTAACCCCCAGAATAGCGACGTGGCTTCCTTATCTATCTGACTGTACTTTTTCTCGCTGTTTGTTAATGTACGAGATGCAAACGCTATAGGTCTATCGGATCCATCCGGCAAGCGATGCGATAACACAGCTCCCAGTCCAGTAAGTGAGGCGTCTGTAGCCAAAACTAGGGGTTTTTCTGGGCTAAAGTGAGTCAAAACTCCGTCACTAAGAATTTCTTCTTTAATTTTCTTGAAACTTGAGTCACAATTCTTTGTCCACTGGTAACGAACACCTTTTCTGAGTAAGTTGTTCAAGGGGCTCGATATTGAAGCCAAGTTCGGAATAAACTTATTGTAATAGTTGGCCATACCTAGAAATGTTCTTAATTCATTAACATTAGTGGGTGGTGGCGTATCCGTTATTGCTTTGACTTTATTCTTATTTTTATGTAACCCATTTTTGTCGATAATGTGGCCCAAATATTCGATATTCTCTTTCATAAAACAGCATTTTTCTTTATTAAGTTTCAGGTTGTTTTCTTTTAGCTTACATAACACTTGACGTAGTCTAGTCAAAAGCTGTTCCTCTGATGTTCCTTGGATAATGATGTCGTCAAAGAAGCATTTAACGCCGGCGATTCCTAGAAGCAGTTTATCCATAAACTTTTGCCATAAGTTTGGAGCCACCTTAACACCAAACATGAGTCTATTGACCTTAAATGTACCTTTATGCGTGCTAAGAGATTGCATCATAGCGCATTCATCGTCCATCATCATGTGTAGATAAGCTTGGCTCAGGTCCAATGTACAAAACAGCTGTCCCCCATTCATTTCCACTAAGATGTCTTCTATGATTGGAATAGGGTACTGTTCATCTCTGATGACCTTATTCAGGGTGACCTTGTAGTCCGCACATAAGCGTATGCTGCCGTTGGGTTTGACGATTGGTACGACTGGTGTTCCCCACTCTGAATTGTCAACCTTTGTGATGACTCCTTGTTTGCATAAACGTTCTATTTCTTCGTCGACTTTGTCCTTAAGAGCGTACGGTATACGTCTGGGCTTTACAAAAATTGGTGTTGTATTATCATCGCATAGGGAGAAACGGCCCTTGTAATTTGGTATGCATCCCAGAGTACCATCAAATACATCGGCAAATTCCGTAAAAAGTTTATCGAGTTCGGGCTGTGCTTTCGGATTTACTTGGTTTATGTTGGCTAGGTCCAAGTTTATTGACCGTATCCATGCTCGTCCAAAGATAGCGTCCACGTCCTGTTTAATAATGTATAGTTTTCCATCAAAGGTTTGATTTTTGTATTTGCATGTGACATATGTCACGCCGATGGGTGCGAATATCTCTCCCGTGTATGTTCTCATAGTAACGTGAGTTTTGTAAATTTTGCATCCAGTATTCAATTTCTGGAAATCTTTATGTGACATCGTTGAAAGAGCCGCTCCTGTGTCGATTTCCATACACGTGTTTTTGTTGTTAATGGATACGTGTATCATATACTTGTCTGTTTGACCGGATCGTATTAGGTTCATATCCCAGGGAGTGCTTTCATCGACAATATCAGAGGCGCTATCTGAGTAGTGGTGCTCCCCATGTTCAGGTTCTATTTGTTTATTCACCTGCGTCTGTTGTAGGCAAACACGCGCCAGGTGACCTTTCTTTTTGCATTTATTGCAGGTGTCATGAATGCTTCGACATTTATTCGCTTGGTGTTCATGACTTCCACAACGAAAGCACTTTCCCTTGAGATCTCTGATCGACAAAGGTTTGTTACCTGCTGTATATTTCCTGAAGTCCGTTTGAACAACGGCATGTTGATCTTGACTGGAATGTGCGGGTGACATGTAGCTGCTGTCTGATTTTGCAAGTTCAAGCGTCGTCGCCTTTTTCACGACGTCTGTGAAATTCGTTATCTGGGTTTCTTGCAAGAGTTTTGTTCGTATATCATAGTCACGTAGCCCTCTTATAAACTGTAGCGTTAAAAAATTGTCACTGATTGACTTCTTACAGTGATTACATGAAAACTCACAGTCTTGACACAATCGTTTCAATTCCGAGGTATATGCGATGACTGTTTCATGTGTGTCTTGAGTCCGTGTAATGAATTTGTGTTGGCAAGCCCAAATACTTGGTTTCGGATCTATATATTCTTTCAATATTTTGACAACGTCGTTGAAATCTAATTCGCAGGGATCGTCCGGTGCGCATAAATCGTAAGCTTTCTGGTGTAGGTTTGGGGGAATGGAACTAAGAAGCATGAGTGTCCGTGTTCTTGGATCTTCACAGTGGCTTAGTTTTAAATATGTTTCTAATCTTTTTACGAAATACGTGAAGTTTTCACTTTCTTGAAACGGTTGGAAGCTTAGTTTAGGTTGGTGCGCAGTAATAGGAGTGCATTCGCGCGTCCCTTCGTAGCTCCGTGTGTGTAAGGAAGCTGATACGTAAGTGGAGGGTGCGTCGGCAGCGGGTGCAGGCGGGCGTAAGCCGTGTAGTTTTAGTTTTAATTGTAGGATAACTTCTTCTGTAGCGTAACGTTGTTCTATTTCCGTTTCTAAATTTTCGGTTACCGATTCTATTTCCGTTTGTATATTGTCAAATTTTTTTTCGTAGTTGTTAAGGCTTGTAAGCCTTTGACTTATTTCTAAGTCCGAAGCATCTTGACATTGTAGTAGCGTTTGTTGCAGTTTGGTAAGTTGTCCACGTATAGACGCGCGAAGGCGTGAAAGGCGTTCAATTTCCTCCATCCTCGTCGCCAGTTTTATGTATTCTTATCGAATTAAATCACATAGCGCAATGTTTGTAAATTGTATTTATTTTATTGAATGACATTAATCAAAAGTGACAACTCGTATTATTTTTCTACCGTCTTGCTGCAGCATAGACAATGACACAACAATATTCATATTCATTTATTGCTTCATGTGTTTTACAATAGGTCTTAAAAGATAATACAGGTCGCAACATGAACCCTGCTAGGGCACAGCAATTTAACTTATGAACTAGGTAAGTATTATTTATGAGCGTATAAAATTAATAATAATAATTATTAGCGGCAATTACATAATATCATTAAATACAAAAACATAATTCATTTTTATACATATTTACATAGTTCATTTTTAGCTCATCCATGAGAACAATACTTAAGTACCTAAGATAAATCTTACTATTCACATCACCTGAAAATCTAAATCCAAAATGTCTTCATTAATCCCATGTACCTACTTATTACCTACCTTTAACTTGTGCATGCATACTGCGTCGACGACCGGTATTAATGAATTTGTTACTTAAGTTTAAAATTTATAAATCTTTTAAGGCCTCCACACACCGGTCGCGGGCGCGGGTCGTGCGCGCGTCGGGCGCGGGCCCGCGGCGGGCCCGCGTTCGATGTGTGTTTGAAGTGTAGTTTCAATGTTTTACAACTTGCGCGGGCCCGCTCCCGACGCGCGCCATACCCGCGCCCGCGACCGGTGTGTGGAGGCCTTTAAGCTTTGTTTTTTTTTCTATTTTTCATTATGATTAGTTTGTTATGTTAACATAGTTTTTATATATTAATGAACCTCCAGGTATTTAGCTTTATGTCTATTGGTACTCTTTGTGTACCTACCCCTTATATTTTTGTTTATGCGACTGTTTGTGTTCTAAATAAATAAAAAATAAAAAAAATTAGACCAGCTTGACAGCTGTTACTGGCTTACCCCGAGGCAGCATGACCCATATGATATAAGTATCTTAAAGTCTTGATATACTTAGGTAGGAATTGTACAAATTAATTTTCAAGCACGAAAATTGGTCAATCACGATCGATTATCTGCCTCGTTGATCGACCTAAAATACTTCCGAAATACCTATTTAAAATACCTACCGCGCCTTACCCATCGCGCCTTCACACAATGGCAATAGGTACCTAATCAACTCCAGAAGCAACATTCGTCATATTGTTTATATCGAATACTAATGTTCAAACGCATTACTACTTCGGATAGTATGTCCATTTATAAACTCAAGTGTAATTAATGCAACCATTTTTAGGGTTCCTGACCAAAAACCTAAAAACGGAACCCTTATGGCGCGACTCCGTCCGTCTGTTTGTCTGTCACAAAGTTAACTATCTCAGAAACTGCTAATGCTATCAATTTGGAATATATTTTTTTCATTTCTATAAAAAAGGACGCATATAAGAGGGGGGGGCAAAATTTAAAGTGTAGTTAGGAGGCCAAGTGGGGTAAGTATCATATGAAAGAACTTGAATTGCACATTCGAAAATAGTTTTTTTTTTAGTGGTAAAATTTTGATTTACAAAGGAAAATGTAAATTATTCCCCCTCTTATCTCCGAAGTTTACCGAGCGAAAAATTTCAAAATAATATATAATACTTATTATTAACATTAACGTAAATATTACCGTGAAAGTATAACGAGACCTCTATACTAGCGTATTTTTTTTTATTCTTCAAAAAATCTTTAATATTTATGTTTGTAATTTAATACTTTTGTGTTGATTTTTTTTCCTTCTTATTTGTATGGAAGTATTCTGAAAGTACCTTCTAGCAAATAAAAA
Source organism: Epinotia brunnichana (assembly GCA_963854355.1). Lineage (NCBI taxonomy): Eukaryota > Metazoa > Arthropoda > Insecta > Lepidoptera > Tortricidae > Epinotia > Epinotia brunnichana. The sequence goes on from OY977936.1 coordinate 50,589,334, forward strand.
AAAGAATTATCGAAATTGGTTCCCTTGAAAAAAAAAATTCTCTGAAACCAACATAGGTTTTTTCTTAATCAAGCCACAGAATAAGTAATAGTGAAAGCATGGTAAAAGTTTGTACGGAATCCTCGGTGCGCGAGACACACTCGCACTTGACCGGTTTTTTTTGTGGAACTGCTCGTAGTTTCTATTTAGTCGCTGCGGCTGTTAAAAAGCCATTTCACCGGTTTGCCTTGGCTGGGCCCCTGCCAAATATTTGAGGTATCGATCTAGGTAGGTACACTACTAGGGTCACTAGGTACCTATTAATAGTCGAATTAGATTATAGAGTACTTGCCTATCAGGAATGAAAACGTATCTATGTCAAAACGTAGATAAAGAAAGGCGCGTTACAAAAAAATGTAACTAGGTTTTTGTTGTTCGTTCTTATACGTAATTACTTTTTTATTACTTGACTCTGGTTGATCTTGTTATTATAATTGTAATATAAACTATAATAGTTGCTAGACCTACCTACCTAGTTATTACGGTTCTGTTATAGGTACTACCTATTATGTTACCAGTCTTCCACGTCTCGGTTGTTTCTACAAACCTACCTTCTTTATTAAACAAACTGCTTATAAACTTTATTATAATGTACCTAATAGTCACTATCTAAGTGTATTGTAATGTTAATTGGTAGGGAATGTGAGTTGTTATAGTAGTCAATTTAATCCGAAATGTGTTCAAAATTAGTCTGGAATCTCAACATAACAAATGTACACTAAAACACATTTACTTACACTAAATTTTGCGTCAATTTAAATATCTCTTTAAAATATTAGGTGTTTAATTCATAGCTCCTACGAGTAAGATCTCATGTTAAGTATGTAGGTACCTAAGTATTAAAAATATATGATATAAAATGAAAGCTCACTCGCTTATCTTGAATCTTACCATTTTAAATGTACGGTTGAGGTGTAAGTCATGCCCCGTTCTGCTGACTCGTTCCCTGTTATTATTTAAAGCTGACAAACCAAAGATGATAAGTTATGATAAGAAATATAAGTAATGTATCACGTTTATAATCTTTAATTTAATCCAACACCTTTGTAAAAAGACAAGGCTAAAAGCGATGTTACCAGTAATATGCATTTAATGATCAGGCAAACCGTTCCCAAATAAACAATAAGTATAGGTTCCCATCTGTTCCTGACAATCCTGGCCAAACACAGCGGCGCTACCACGAACTTCGAATCTCGAACTTCGTATATCTCCGTCTCTGTCGCTCGTGTACCATAAACTATAAGTGCGACAGAGACGGAGATATACGAAGTTCGAGATTCGAAGTTCGTGGTAGCGCCGCAGACCACTATGCGACTGCCGAAGTTCGTCAATTTATAAGAGATTATCACGTCAAAAATAGACACTACTTATTGTCTACAATTACTTGAATGTTTGGAACGAAATAATCTTACCAATTATAGTTACCATAGGAGTATCCGATCTCGCCGACAAATTAAAACCTAGTATTCACAAGCGCACCTATCCGCTGAACTTGTGTACGTATGCGCTACGGCAACGGCTCGCAGACGAGTCGACAAGAACGGCTCGTGGTAGCTCGTGTAGTGTGTGGGCGACGATGGATTTGTCTATATAGGAGACGCTACACGGGCCAATTTTGTCTGACGGCCAAGCAAGGTCACAGAAAATCTAGTATGGAGTGACCTTGATTTGGCCGGCCGCCGTGCTTCCGACACGTATCCACACCACAGAATAAGTAATTGACAACATTTCATTTTTCTGACTCCTTAATTTTGTTTAGGCATTTCATAGTATTTGAAAAGTTAGTAGACACGTATTTTTTATTTTCATTTAATTTTAAGTTAAACCCCCTAAATTTGGTAGTTTTAAACTACCACGTTCGGAAAGGGCCTAAGTACGTTTATAGGATGAATAAAATTAGCACTGTGGTCTATTTATTGAATTAAAAAGTAAAAAGTATGCTGCTGTATCTGTGACAGGAACATTTGACATTTTGAGTTTTGACGGTTCCTTGCTGACGGTTTTCGTCACAGACTACTAAGAGATACTAACGTTTTCGTTTTTAAAATAGAATCTTGCAAATCATTAATCGCAAATAAACGTGTTTTGGAGAGTAACGAGAAAACGAAAATGTATCGTCAAAATCCATTGATTTCGTGTTTTGTGCTAAGTTGCAGGCACACGGCACTGATGTCGCTTGAAATCCAATGTTCCGAAAGGTTTACTATACATATGGGAAGATAACCCAAACTGATAAAGTGATAATAGCATTTTAGATCATTAATCTTCAAACTCGTTGGCTGAAAAACATTGAACTGTTTAATCATCATCATATCAGCCGAAAGACGTCCGCTGCTGGACATATTGAACTGTTTAATACAATAAAATTGTAAATATTCTTTTAAGCGTTGTTTAATTTTTTCCGGGCCCTACATGCTACATGACAATAAATGTGTTTTATTTTATAAGTATTTATATCTACCTAGTCACATCAAGTCCACTTTGTTCCGACTTTTGCCTCCTGCTTGCTCTGGACCAGCCTTTATTTTTATCATAATATATGTAACTAGCAAGTAGGTTTTTTCATCACGTTTTACGGCGAAAATGTACTGAAACGTCACGTAAAACGTGACATAAAACCTAGTGTGCTAGGGCCTTAGATCAAGGTATAAACAGTAAAAGTTAATCCTTTCGACGCATTTCACAACAAGCAAAGATGACAAAAACGGCGCCGTGGGCACGATAACCCGCAACACCTTTAGGCGTTCTTGCCGTTAAAAAGGTTAATAGCGTAAAATAATAATGCATGTATTACACCTGATGCTGGACAGCGTTTTATTTTACAGTATTTAATTGTATTACAATATCACCTACAGTATTGTTGCACTACTAGATATTTTGTCAAAAATAAGCAGGTATATGTCTTCCAACACATCTCTAACTTCCAGTGATAATTTCTGCTCTGCATACCCTTTGAAGTGCTTCAGTGAGTTAATATATCATGAGCTAAGACAAATTTATCTTTTAAAACAGCCTCAGACAACTTAAGCCGAGTCCAATAACACCGTATTGATGTGACTGGTGAGTTAGCTTCCACACATAAACTGCATTAACATTATTCTATCCACCGTTGGCAGATTGCAAGAATTAGCTATAACGTAGCCATCGGTGACTTACATTATTAATTATTTTCAAAGTTTTATCAAAATGCTTAATATTACCGTCACTGACTTAACTTGACAAGAATTAGTCAAATAACTGTCACACTGTCAATGTCACACCCAAAGAGAATATAACCACTACACCAATAGTTGTTTATTACAGGGCACATTAAACAAAGCCATGGAATGTCCGCATTCAGCCTTTAAATGGCTTTTTCAAAGTAATTTCCACTTTTCTCAAGAACTAGCAAAGATAAAAATCTGTAATTTTTTTTAATTACCAAGCTATCCCTAATCTCTAAATGGTTTTTAGTTTGAGCCGCTATGAAAAAATGAAATGTTGTTAATTCCACACGGGCAAAATCACGCGTTAGGCGGCATGCAGTCCGGCCGATATCGGCCGTGTAGCGTCTCCTTAGCGATTTGTCCAGCGCAGGATCCAGCTCGCCGCTCGTGTAGTGAATGCTAAGCTTTAGACACTTGTTATAATTTGAGGGTAGAATTGGTAGGAACGTACGCAGTCGCCATTTCTAGCAACTTGCCGGAGCACTTACCCGTAGTCACATTCAACACAGCCTGGTCCGGTGACGTGGTGCTATTCGAATATCTTCAAAATGCTGCGTTACACTATTTGTCTGCTGTTAGTGCTTAATCCAGGTAAATACTATTTGCATTAATCTACGTTATAGGTACTCATAGGTGAACAAGTTGTGCATTATATAAAGAAGTTAGTTAACTGCACTTTCCACGCCCCAGCAAAAGTCAAAAAATTCTACACTAATCCACTTAAACAGTTCGTTGAGTTATGTGCTTCGTAAGCAATTATTCAGCTATGATATGTGAACAAAGTAGGTATCTAAGTGTCCATTGATATTGATTCGGATGCCACGGACACGAAACGTGTAAAGCAATATTTTCACTTCATCATATTCGTATTTTTGTCATTCGTAGCTTAGTTTTGGCCGATTTATCTTAGCTCTGGGAAAGATAGCCAGAATCATTACATTAGACAAGCACGTCATGTCGTAAAATGGCGTTGCGACGGTGCGGTTTTACTTGATTTTCATCCAACATATAATAAGTGCACCCACCATAGTGGGTGGGTTGGTTTTTTTGTTTTTCAATAAAGGAGTCCTCAGATCGCGTATTTATCGCCTCGGCTCGTCAAATACCTGCGATCTCAGACATTCTTTGTCTTACCACCCTAAACGAGTAACTAATAGGTAATGTCCAATATGCGATCTAAAGACAAGGAGTGCCGCCCGTGGTGATTACCAAATTTTACGTCTCCTGGCCAGTAAGCGGGATTTTCCGCGCGTAAGTAGGGTAATGCCCGTTTATGGCGTGCTGGTCGATTGCGTAAAGCCTCTCACAGATTGGCACGGCCTGCATTGGCGGTCATTGCGGTCAATAGTAAAATTGACAATTAGTGTGTTTCAGGCTTAAACTTAGTACTTGCGTACCTACAGTCCGCAGTAGTAGTAGCGTTCTTAATTTCTTAAGAATAAAGTAATGTGCCGGTCATTTTGAACACCTGGCCCGCTTAGCTAGTTCTGCTTATGAATGTACGTCAGATAGACCTAAATGTAATTTTTTGGATGGGAGACAAACAGCTGGGTTGCCCTAATGTTCGCTCGAAAAATTAAATAACGTAATCATTATCATTATGGCGCCTGCCGTATTCCAGTGCTAACGCGCCACGTACCCCGTTTCTCGGAGTTAGACGCGGAAGAGCAGCAACTCTACCGCGCCGCCTACGACACGCCCTCCTACGACCACGACGACTACCAGGAACACGACCTGGAGCCAGGCAAGCTGGACTTGCTGAAAGACGGTCTCTGGGCCATCAAAGCCAAGATAAAGGAACTGAAGGCCTTCGACAAGGCGCTGGCGGCCAATGTGCTCACCACTAAGCTCAAGTTGAAGGAGCTCTTGGAGTACCATTTGAAGAAGAAGCCTCAGATTGAGCTGGTGGAGAAGAAGCCGAGCTACCATAGCCATCCTCAGGTAAGAGAACAATAATATTGTTTTAAAATTTGTTTAGGGCCAGTAATATACCGTTTAACACACCCATTGTCATAGGGTCGAAGCAGCCGCTAATGTACGGGTAATTAGGTAGCTACAGTTAAATATTTCCACGTATTGAGGTTTCTCGTTTTGCATTTAAATCGTCGGGTGACAACCAAAAGTCACTACCAAAACTGTCACTGCTCTTTAAAACCTCGTATCTCGGTACGTAGTCTATATCGAGATACGACGTTTGATTTAATTAGGTATTTGTTACTTAGTGAGTTTTGGTTGTCACCCGACGAAATATTTCCATACGTTCCAATAGCTTTAATTAGTACTTAGGTAGCTTTTAACTATACGTACTGTCGATGATCTGCAAATGCATACCACTTCCATTGGCTCATTTTGTCTATTGGGCCCATATTACCCAGGTAAATATTAGTCGTTGAAATTAATGAAGTATCGGTAACAATAAGCAGGTAAGCCACGCACGCTACGTACCTACTTATAGGTACGATGTATTCACTAACCTTTGAACGCATTTTACCCATCTCAAACCCGGAAGCCCCTGTGCCTGATCACTGATCATTATGGTGAGTATCCACCACCACAGCTGTGCTGTCGTGCTCGCGAATCACTTATTGGTCCATTTTTTCCTGGCTCACCGCCTCACAACCTCGCATGGCTCTGGTGGATACTCTGGTGGCTTAGATTTGATTTAACTAAAGGATGTTGTTACAGGCCCCCGCGTACCCCGAGCCGCAGTACGAACCGCAGTACAAGCCGCAGTACGAGCCGCAGTACGAGCCGCAGTACGCCGCGCCAGCGCCCCCCGCCTACCACCACGACCCCTACTACGGCCATTGATCCTTAGGAAATTACTAAGGGTGCGACCTCGGTGCGACCAAACCTGTTGACCGATCAACGATCCATCGGTGTGGTTGCATTCAAAGCGCTTTCCGATCCGAATCTGATTCCAATTTGGGAGCTAGGTACTGTTTTGTTTTTGGTCAAGTGGCGCAGCGCAGGCGCGCTGACACCGCCAAATGTTCTCCCCAATTTCACAACAAGGACTTTTTCTGTTTTTCGGATTCCGATCGAGCCCTATTGTACAGGCCATATTCCGGGTCGCATTCGAATTTCCACAATTTCCTCATTATTCTCTCTTCTTCTTTACGAAAAGAAGACAGAGTAGACGTGCTAATTATCTTGATAGTGATTAATGTAAATATATCTATTTATACATTGGCCTAAAGGCTCAACAAATGAAATGAATATCATATTTAATGTAAATGTGTCTGCGAATATTAAAGCTTATTGGATTATAACGTTTTTCTCTCGTGGCCAGAGCGTGTCATAAGAAAGTGCAGTAATGAATTAATTTTTAATTGGGAAGGTCACTGTATGATTGTTGAGCGGCGTAGTTGACCGCCGCGCGCGCACGCAGCACACGCGTACTAGAAGCGAGCCGCTTCCGCCAGTTCGAATTCAAATATCGAATATAGGGCTCGAAGACTCGCTTAGTTGTACAAGGTGCCAGGGGCCGCGGATCTAGACCATTCGGACAATTGTAGACGGTTTGGTGCAAGATGTTCTTGTTACGCATGCTTGGTAGAGAGGGCACGGCTCCCTCGATCCAGTAGTGTGAGGAGGTGCATCCCGTGCCGAGGCGAGATGAGGGACGAATTCACATGGATGCTATTTCTGGTACGAATTCAAAGTTTATTTTACTTTTTATAGGTGGAACCTACTGAGTTGCAATTGTTTTTTCTCGTTATTTTTAAAACCTCACGTCGATCTGTCAATCTGTTTGCCTGTACAGGAATCAGGATAATGCCATTAAAACGAATAAAATGTTATAACTAGACTCCATTATACCTACCTGCCAGTTCAGCTCGCTACTATATCAGTTCACCTAATATCTGATCTGCTTTGTAGGTATTTCGTATGTTGCCCTACCTATCCTTTATCAAATGAATAGTGGTATGGGATGAACACTTAATAAATTATCCTTACAACAAAGTTGAAACTTTCCGCAACTTGCACGTTTAAAACCGTGTGAGATCGACTGCAAGAAATATGTCTTCTTTTTAAAAGTAAGGTAAACAGGTAGGACACTGGTCCAATACTTCACACTTTCAATTTTAATAATTCATGTTTCATATAGGTCATCACTATACGCTACACGTAGTTACGAATAAAATGAACAAAGGTACCTACTTACTTGAATAGTTTCTATGTTTAGAGAATTAGGCTACTTTTCTCAGCATTCCAGTGAACCTCGTAATGGTTAGATCACCCGGCGCTGCCAAGGCTGCCGTCAGCCGTTTCATAATGCATCGCGCTGATTACTGATAAGGCGTTGCTTCCTTTGGCTACTAAATACAGACATTATTTACAACAAAATATTACCATGGAGTACCTACCAGACCAAGAAAAAAATAACTAATTATTTTTACTTGGTCTGAGGGTAGGTACTGATTTTAGGGAATAGTAATTAACTAAGGGCATTTTCATTGGTTACAACTCGACCCCGCATGCGGGTTTGCGGGTAGCTCGAGTTATTTTATTTTATTTCCCCTTCCACTTTACCACATGAACTGCTTTCCGAGAGCAAATGCATTGATTATTATTACAGAAAATAACCAAATCGCTGTAGTAAGTAGTGGGCCGATAATATTTAAGGAATTCCGCCGATTCCTCACTGATCCTTGAGGATCTCAGTATCACCTCACCTTTGGCACTTCATTGCTATTTCAACAGAATCTCATCAGAATCTGTGACTAACTTTTATAGTTGTATGTAGTTATATCATTGAGGAGTTCCATAAGTCATCTGTGGTCTTCAATTCTTCATCATCAGTTCACTTCACCAAATTTGTGATTATCGGGTGTAAATTCACGAATTATAATAGAAAATACCGAAATTACTACATGCGTGCCTAATATTTGAGGAGTTCCCACAATTCCTCATGGTTCCCATCATCTAACTGGAGTTTTGATAAAAATGGGACCAACCTGGATAAATATACTTGCAATTAAAAAAGAATTGTACGAATCGGTTCATAAATGACGGAGTTCTGTAGGTACCCCACATTAAAAAAAAACAGCACCGAACTGAGAACCTCTTTAAAATCTTATTGAAATTTAAAAAGTAAGATATCTCACGACGATCTTAAGTAAGTAAGATATCGCACATAAACAAAATAGTATTAATCAAAATATGAAAACCTTATTGTAGCCCGAAACCATTCATCGCCCAAATCATTCGTCGCTTTCGGACGAACCTACTGGACTGTGTTTAGTTAGTTCCGCAGAACGTCATAATGCATACCTAAACATTTTAGGAGCTCATTTGTCTTACCTAAGTATCTCCTACTCTCTTATACTTCAAGAAATAGGGACTTTAGGGACATGGATACGGGTGAATCTCCTGCAGTTTGAAAGTCATTAAGTACTCGCGATTCATTAGGTATCGCCTCACTATCATCCCTGCCAAAGTAGGTCAAACAAAAACCAGTACCGTAGAATGGGGTTACTTTAGGAAAAAAATGGGCTACATTGATCATTTAGAATGTAGTATAAAAGCAAAACTATTTGAAACTAGCTGTTGCCCGCGACTTCGTCCGCGTATAACATGTTATCGTCTAAATGTTTGTAAAAGGAATGAATTAAAAAAAAAACATTTAAATTAATTTTCTACCTAGACTTTTAGAAAACAATCTAAAACCGAAGTTACAAATCTCTTACTTTCAAAATCTCTTGCTCTCTATACAAACTAAAGAACCCTCTCTGAAGCCTCATAGTAAACAGTCTGAAACCGTAGTAACAAATTTCTTACTTTAAAAATGTCTTGCTCTCTATACAAAGTTCGAACCCCCTTTTAACCTTCTTAGGGGATGAATTAAAGAAACGCTGAAATAAGTTTTGTAGTCTAAACAGGCTAAGACCGCAGTTACAAATATCATACTTTAAAAATTTCTTGCTCTCCATACAAACTTTGAACGCTTTTCAGGGAAAAATTAAAAATAAAACACTCGGTTTTTTTATTGTAATAGGTAAGTATTTTTTCTACAAACTATTTATCTAGTCTCTAGCTAAAAAAAAGTGTTTCCCATATAAACCTTGCACCCCTTTTTAACCCCTTAAGGGGTGAAATTTTCCAAAACGCTGGTAGTAGGTATTTTTTTGTATTTTAATAAGTACGTACTTAATCTTTCTACAGAGTTTTAAGTTTCTACCGAAAAAAAATTTTTCCTACACAAACATTGCACCTCTTTATCCCCCTCTTAGCGGGTGGAAATTTTCAAACCACTGAAAGTAATTTACCTATATATTTGTATTCTAATAAAAAATCTTTCTACACAATTTCAAGTCTCTAGCTCAAAAAAAAGTTTCCTCTATACAAATTTTCACCTGTTTTAATTACCCGTAGGGGTGGAATTTTCCAAAACGCTGAATGTTCTTTATTTGTATTGTAATAAGTAATCTTTCAGCAAAGGTTTGTCGCTTGCGATCTTTTTAAAAAGGTTTGAGATTCTAGCTCAAAAAAATCCCCTTTACCAACATTGTACCCCTTTTTCATACCCTTAGGGGTGGAATTTTCCAAAATGCTGTTTTTTTTTATTTGTATTGTAATAAGTTATCTTTCTACAAACTTTTAAGCTTCTATCTCAAAAAGAAGTTTCGCTCATACAAACTTTGCAACCCTTTTTAACCCCCTAAGAGGCTGAATTTTCCAAAACGCTTGCAAGTACTTTATTTGTATTCTAATAAGTAAGCTTTCTACAACGTATTGAGTCTCTTGCTATAATAATAAAGTTTCCCCCATACAAAATTTGCACCCCTTGTTTAACCCCCTTAGGGGCAGAATTTTCCTAAACGTTGAAAGTATTTTATTCGTATTCTAATAATATATACAAAATTATAAGTCTCTAGCTATAAAAAATAAAGTTTCCCCCATACAAACTTTGCACCCCTATTTGACCCCTTTAGGGGTAGAATTTCCAAAAATCTCTTCTTATCCGTTGCCTACGTTGTAAAAGGTAGTTCTGGTGTAAATTTCAACTCTCTAGCCCCAGTATTTTAGGCTGTGCGTTGATGAGTGAGTGGGTGAGTCAGTCAGGGCATTTATATGTAGGTATAGATAGATAGAAGATGACGAAAATCCCATTCAAATATCTCAAAACCGTTTTAATGTCGCTTGTTAGAGTGAGAAAACGATCGGGGACTGTAACGTCAAGATCCTCGAGCGTCATAGTAAAAAACAATCGTTTCATTTGAAGGTGCGTTTTGTGAAAAAGGGACAGAACATACAACTTTGGAACTTAGTGATTACCTATACATATACCTAAACTCTTGCGTTGATTTTTTCTCTATTTTCCTTTTTTCGAGAAAATACATTATGATTATTTTATTTAGTGTCTACCTACAGCCGGGCCCGCTGCACCAATGTTTTCCATGTTTTTAAACATCTAACATGTTTTCAGTCAGGTTCGGCAAACAAATAGGGTTTTGTTTTGATTGGCAAAACATGTTTGACGTTTAAAAACCACGAAAACATGGCGCAGCGGACGTGGCTTACGGGGTGTAGTTTCGATTCCTGAGCTATAACCACGAACTTCGGAATTCGAAAATATTCAGGTATCTATATCTCTATCGCACTAACACTACTCGAGTGACAGGGATGCAGTTATACGAACTTCGAGTTTCGCTTTTCGTGGTAGCGCCGTAGGTACTTTGGCAGAATGCGCAATGAACGCGTGCCATTGCCATTCAAAAAAAACAAATTCGTGTTAATTATATTGTGCAAATTTGTTAATACATTTTTTGAAATTACGCCATAATGCGACATTTGCGCATATAAGTTCTCATATCACAATCGAATATTTTTTTATGGTTTAACTTTTGGCATGTGTATCGTAAAGGTCTATCGTAGACTGGATTTAAATTATTAATAAGTGAAAGGCAAAGCATTTCCGCCATTTTGACAAAAATTTGACGTTTCTCATAGCTGACAGTTGGAGCAACGTTTGATTTCAATAAAAATAAATGAAAAATTAAATGAAGTCGTATATTTCGGAAAATTAATTAATTATCGCAGTCGGATAAAAACTATCCTAAGTTACAGCTAGAATAATAATGTACCTATATAAAATGTTTCATATTTTTCAGTTCATGGGATGCTGAGAACATTCGTACCACACAAAGCTTAGTTTCAAACTGGCTGATTCTTTTTTTAATTTAGAGATTTATTATAAGTGGAGATTAAGAAGATTTAAACGAGTATACAGCAAGATATATAACTAATTATATTCTCTGCCACAGTTCACTCACAAGTAAAAACAATGATTTCGGAGAAAAACCTATTTGATCAAAGTCACCCCGCGAATCATAGTAAGCCCATTCTACGGTATAAGTACCTATTGCTTTACGTTTCTTATAAAAGTTACGAGTACTGGTATAATATATACCCATAATTTCTTTTAACAGTATTTAAAGACGAAAAATCGCCGTTAAAACGTGGATTTTGATACGGAAAGAAACTACATCGAGGGCGGTTTATGATTACGGCTACTTCACAATCAGTAATTAAACTCCAGCGTCCTTAACTTTTGAATGAACCACTTTTGTTCCACAGTGCCAGAAATATTGAAATATAATTTGTGTTTTATACAACGCAGCTATGACCTACGTTATAATTGCAGTTATTAGAATAACGCACCCACTAAATACCTAAACTTCGGAGCTAATTTTCCTCATTGAAGCAGGTAATTGTAACTGAGAATCCGTCCAGTAGAACAAAACCGTTTTTAAACTTGTAATTATACCTAATTACGGAACCTTGTGCAGATGTGGGGTATTGTGGGTTTCGGCCAGCCTTACCGAACAGTGCTGCAGTCAGCAGAAAAAGTAGCCACGCACAGAGATTTCCACCATACAAAAATACCGGTATAATACGTTCTATTACCGGTATAATATACTTAAACATTAGTCTAAGATCTACCTTATCTCATTGGAATAAGGTTCAGGAACATGGTCATTAGGTCAGTTAACCTGTGTCGGCGATGGTTTTCAAGCAAAATTACTTATATATCTGTGATACAATCGTTTGGTGCAATCAGGATAAAAAGCGGCCAAGTGCGAGTCGGACTCGCACATGAAGGGTTCCGTAAAATAAATTGCGGGTAACGATTTATGACGTATTAAAAAAAACTATTTACTAGATCTCGTTCAAACCAATTTTCGGTGGAAGTTTGCATGGTAATGTACATCATATATTTTTTTTAGTTTTATCATTCTCTTATTTTAGAAGTTACAGGGTATTATTTTGGAAGTGTCTCTCGCGCAAACTATTCAGTTTAGAAAAAAATTATATTAGAAACCTTAATATCATTTTTGAAGATCTATCCATAGATACCCCACACGTATGGATTTGATGAAAAAAAAATTTTTGAGTTTCAGTTCTGAGTATGGGGACCCCTAAAACTTAATGTTTTTTTTTCGATATTTGTGTGAAAATCTTAATGCGGTTCACAGAATACATCTACTTACCAACAGTATAGCTCTTATAGTTTCGGAAAAAAGTGGCTGTGACATACGGACGGACAGACAGACATGACGAATCTATAAGGGTTCCGTTTTTTGCCATTTGGCTACGGAACCATAATAAAAACCTCGTCAATGCGGACCGAATTAAAATATATTAATACTCCTATGACATTAGTAAAATCACCTTCACTACAGAAAATTAAAGTGCCAAATAATTTCGTTCTGAATTCAACCTTAATGCCCATAAATTGTGTCTAAATTATAAAAACAGCGATTTGTCGGTCGAGGCATATGTGGATAGGGCCTGTATTTAATAATAGATGCTTAAACGCCTTAAACCCTAAAATGTCAGTGTGATCTTTATCAAACTGGATCGAGCGGCTGGTGTCGGGGCGAAACTGGTCTACTTCCTGCTACACTTTACTGTGTGTATGCACCCACATCAGCCCCGTTATTCTGTAACTTGTTTTAGCTAACCTCAACGCTCACCCACAAATATATCTTCATGCCGCGATTCGTAGTAACTATTAAGCGTAGGTAGAGGTCTAGTTTCGTTAGACGGGTGGGAGTAAGGCGCATGAGCGCGTAAAGAATATTTTTAACTGCCATTAGCGATCGAACCATCCACGTTACATTCTCAGATTATATCGATCATCCGGAGCATTGCGAGACTGATGCAATGAGATTGAATGGCAGACGTGGAGCCACGCGTCGTTCTGGTGTTTAGCACTGATACTTGATTAGCTTTAAAGAAAGACATGGCAATAGAAAGATCTGTGGGCGTACGACAGTCGCCGGCCACAGGGTGATTTTAGAACATTCGAGCGTTCGATTCTTTCACTCGAAAATTTACAAAAACGATGAAATGCTATTTTGAAATAGCAAATTTCAAAACGAGAGTATTGACCACTCATATTCAATTATATCGGTAGAAAGTAAGTGCAATTTTGACACTACTTAGATCCAAACTTATAGTAAATGGGATATAAGTAATTAGCAGTAAAATTAGGTACGAGTATAGATACATATATAGAGTGCTTAAAAGATCTCATTCTTCTATCTTTACTATACCTACCTAAATTAATATAACTATATACTTAACTTTAATCAATTTAAGTGCTATGTTAATATATGTTTATACATGTCTTTACCTACTGGCTTACGTGCTTACCCTGAAAGATCCTGAATTTAAATCAGTTACTGTTTCGAATGATTCACGCATATTGAACTTTAAGTAAGGAAGCGTCAGTCATGGTGCCAAGTTAAAGTAAAGAGGCTTATCGCCAACATTGCCCTAGTAGCATACCGACGCCTGTTTAGCGTATGTATGACGGACGGTCGCTGTATACCTACCTACTTGAGATTATTTAAGTTGGTCGAATAGGGGTGTAGACTCAAAATTTATTATTACTTCAAAAGGAAGAAGACAAAAAAATATGCCTAATGACGAAAATCGCATTTCCCATTTTAATGTTGCTTGTTAGAGAGAGAGAGAACGCTCCGGGATCGTGACGTCACGATCGTCTAGCGTCATAGTAAATGACAATCGTTTCATATGAAGGTGCGTTTTGCGGAAAAGGGACAGAACATACCCCCACTTACAACTTTGGACGCTTATAACTTTGTGATTATTTAACCTCTTGCGTTGCTTTTTTCTCCATTTGACCACATTTTTAATCCTTTTTCGAGATAATGCAACATTATTGATTATTTTATTTAGTGTCTCCACCCCAATAGCATCAAAGTAGTCCATTGAAAAAGCAACTCTACCGTCCTAGGTAGGTAGAAGATTCCAATGCAAGTTTTACAAAAGTCGGTCGACATTCTCGGCGGTCCGCTCTGCGTGCCTTCATTTCTTTGTGCGGCGATCAAGTTCGTTATCATCGCTCGATTTATTTGCATGGACTTTAAAATACCGCACGATCTGGTAAATCAGAACAGGTTTCACCTCACCTCACCCCGTGGCTAGCCCTTGTGGTCGACTTTGCATTTACGTGTATAGCTTATGTATATGCACATACCTACGCCAAGACAAAGAACGAGCGTGATATGTTGAAATTGAAACGTACCTAACAGTCGTAAAATTTGTCTCAATAAAGTTTAATAACATGTCAGGTAAACTATCGCAAACTGGACCGTGTGACTTTACTTTAGTAATCATTTTTAACTGGTCGATATATAGTGGCGGGCGCGAGCCTCTTGGATTACAGTTCAAGCATATCCTGTTCCTCCCAAACTAGAGCAAAAGCATGCGAGAGGGTCCTCGCATGCTTTTAATTGACCGAGATTACACTGGTCGTTATACCGCATGCGGTTAAGGCAACGTGACCTCCAAAAACGGATTTTTAAAAAATCGTAGCTCTTGTTTGGATTGTAATACGGCTGCCCTAAATTTAATTAGCAATCTTGAGGCCTTTCTCGAGGGAAATCAGCTATTTTAATCCTGAGTTTTTGACTTTCGCTCGATAGAAAAAAATCACGAACATAGGTCTAAAATACACTTAAATAAATTCTAACAAATTATGCACAACAGCTAAACATATTACAATTGGTTCTTAAAATCGGCAATGTCATGTTTGAGGGAAATCAGCTATTATTTTTTTATTTATTAAAACGCACAAAGAAATAAAATTAAAAAACATGATATCCGCGCTTCCAAACACGCACTTCCATCTCGCTCACGCTTATGCTCAGTGAGAGGGAGAGAAGACCACGAACCTACGTCCCCTTAAATTACTGTTCTATCGACTGCACTCTGCACTGCACGGCTACCACAAGCGGTCGCGGCGACTTCTTTCTTTCTTTTCAGTTTTCTTTCTTTCAATCGAGCCGCGCGTTAGGTAGGTACTTGTTGAGAATTTCACGGTCTGTAGGCACACGTTTGATACTTATTTAAATAACAAATAGTTTGGTAGTAGTCCGTGTAACATGTATCCCATAAAAACATTCCATGTAAAAAATAGGCCAAGTCTCGAAACTCTTTCACAGTAAAAAGTGGTGAGATATTTCGTAGAGCCAAGTCAGGCATTCTTATTAATCTTTATTTGCTTGCTAAATAAAATTCTGCAACTTGGGAATCACACAACTTTACTGCATTTACTAATTTTTGCATAGGTACCTAAAACTATGTAAGTGTGAATGCCAAGTCACAAAATTTTATTTAGCTTGACTAATTACGTTTGAAATTTGGAGCTTGTGGGTCTGCTAAAAGTACCTTAGAATTAGCGTGATCATTATCAGTGAGTATGTCAGTGACAAAACTAACGAACTTTGACGGACAATAGTTCTTAAACTAAAAGTTCAAATTGAATGTTATTGATATTATATGTTAGCCATATTATGCCCTACATGTTCCTGAAAATGTAGGGTTCTAGCTTTAGCCAGCACAAAATTACAGGATGTTGAAAATGGCCTGAATGGCTTCGAGAAAAGGATGGTACGGCCGTGCCTCTTTGTTTTGCTCGACTAAAAAGTACTTTTTAAAAGTATACTTTTTATTGATTGCAGACAAGAATACGTAGAACATCGTTCATAACATATTTAACGCACCCGGTTATTATCTACAATTATGGACTGCTAACCTGCACCGGTTTTCAACGGATGCCTCGGTTATAAATGTGTTTAACTTCATCAAAATTTTAGTAGTGATTATGTCATATAAAGAATTCATTTTACCTATTAGTTTGAAGCCGATATTTATTAATCCTACTACCTATTGTAATAGGTATATAACAATCTTACTTTGCAGTGACTTTGCATAACATATAACCCGCAACAGTTAACTTGAGAGCTCGTTCGTATGACGTTAGCTAGTACGCGCTCGAGTCTCAAGTTAAATGTTGCGGGTTATAATTCGTTTGTTTGCCTCTTTATATATATGCATCTAAGTACCCTAAGGTGCTCCTAAACCGTTTTAAAGGCTCATCCAACCGCGAAATTATTTCGGATATCTCCGTTTTTAGGGTTCCGTAGTCAAAGAGTAAAACGGGACCCTATTACTAAGACTCCGCAGTCCGTCTGTCTGTATGTCTGTCTGTCTGTCCGTCTGTCAACAGGCTGTATCTCATGAACCGTGATAGTTAGACAGTTGAAATTTTTACCGATGATGTATTTCTGTTGCCGCTATAACAACTGTTGAAAGACGAAAAAAAAAAAAACGAATGGCGCTAAGACGTGTTTGAAAACTGTTGTGGTATTTTATTCATATTTAATTGTTTTCTCGCGCTTTTCTTCCTTGTTTTTGTTTCAAATTAATCTGTATATATTGCCGCAGTGTTTTTACATTCGCATGAAGCGGTCCCGACTGTCTTGGCCGGGATCCGAACGTAAATAATGTCCCATACTAGCGGCGGCGGCGGCGGCGACGGCGAAGCGAACGGCACGGACAACCTTTTCAATGATGAAGAAGATTTTGAACATACATCTGTGCGTAGCGATGCATCTAATTACAACGTCGTGGATATGGAGGTAAACGAATTATCTAATAAACGAAAAGGAGTCGAGATTTCTCCGGAAAATGATTGGCAAACAGTAAACCGGAATCGCAAAATACGTAGATATGGTCAACAAACTGATGTTGGAGTGAGTTCCATAGAACCACTCACTCAGATACCATAGTATCTGTTATGTGCTCGAAGCCTTTGCCTAAACAATTTGAATTAGCCCGCCTTTTCAAAGATAATAATGTGAAAGGGGTAAGTCGAGTAAAGTACAGTCACCAACATAAAATACTTATTACATTCGACAGTGAGTTGAACGCGGATTTCTTTGTTCAATGTAAGACATTTTGCGACTTGAACTGGCAGTGTCAAAAGACATCGGAAGTTGGTATGTCTTATGGTGTTATTAATAACATTGAGATTGACCTTACGGATAAATATATATTAGATAATCTGCGTTGCGATGGTGTGGTGAAATTGGTGTCGGCAAGAAGGTTGAATAAGAGAGCTAGCGATGATGACCAATCTACTTCGGGTTGGGTGAAGAGCGAAAGCGTTCGTCTTGGATTTGAAGGTTCGTTCTTACCATCCTACGTGTACATCGATTATATGAGAGTAAAAGTGGAGCGTTTTATTTTTCCGGTGACCCAGTGCTCTCGCTGCTGGAAATTTGGACATACACGTTTGGTATGTCCATCCAAGAAAACAGTTTGCCCTAAATGCACTAAAAATCATGACAATTGTGAGACTTTGTCATTCCGTTGTGTCAACTGTACTGGAAATCATTTGGCCTTACAAAAAATATGCCCAGTATATAAAAAAGAGAGGAAAATTAGAGAGTTGATGGCCGAGTTCAACTGTACGTATAGGCGAGCTCTCACGTTGTACGTTCCACCTTCTCCAGTGCCTGCTAGAGATGTATCGCCGGCCCCGGTATTTAATAGTGCAAACAAGACGCCTATTTCGAAGCCCGTGGAAAGTTCCAAACCTGCAGAGCCTACCATCAATAATTTGTCCGCTAAAAGTAATCCCTTGTGGTCTCGGTTATTTACCTCGAGCTCAAAAGATCAAAAAACTCCAGACAAGTCTAAAAAACGTAAATCGCGTGAAGTACCTCGACCACGGTCATCAGCCCAGTCCGTTCCTGACTTTGACTGGTACGACGATGCAGCGCATTCGGAAGTTGTTGATAAGGAGATCCATACCGGTGATATCAGTGATACCGTTAAGGAAAAGCGGGGAGCTAGATCGAAGGGCTTGGGCTTTGTTCGTCTATTGATTAGACTTAAAAATATCGTATTTAGTGAGGTGTGTTTAGAGGTTAAAATTCAGCAGGCAGTGTCTATTTGTGCGGAGTGGTTAGTGTCTAAAGTAGTTAGCAGCTTTTCTATAGATTCATTGTTAAATCATTTAATTAATGGAGAGTAATAATAGTACCAATGTAGATGTTAATATTATTCAATGGAATTGTCAGAGCTTAAGGCCTAAAAGCGTATCTCTGGAAGCCTTATTGTCACAAGAAAAGATTCATTTTGCAGTTCTATGTGAAACTTGGTTTGAGCCGGAGAGTTATTTTCGAATGTATAGTTTACCTTTCGATTAGACAGGGCGGACGCTTATGGTGGAGTTTGTATATTAGTGCACAGTTCTATTAAGGCGGTTGTGTGTCCTACAACTTGTCCTAATGTAGGTATTGAACTATTACATGTTAAAGTTCTGAATTGTCGGCATATTGAGAACATTATTTCCATATATTGTCCTTCTACAGTTTATACGACTCAGAATGATTGGGATTATGTGTTTACTCTTGTAGGATCAAAATCGTTAATTTTAGGTGATTTTAATGCACATCATACTAATTGGTCATATAAGACCGATCGTAGAGGCGCCCTAATCTTTGATAGTATGTTAGATAATAATATAATATATTTAAACAATGGGGAACCCACTAGAGTTCGTTTTGTGAATGGTACGCTTCAACAGTCTGCTCCCGATATTTCATTTGTCTCGTCCGACTTAGCTACCCTTTTCTCTTGGAAAGTTACTAACGAAACTCTCGGTAGTGACCATCGTATTATTAAGTTATCTATAACAATAGACGTTCAGCATCAGTTCATGAACAATCGAAACTTTAAAAAAGGTGATTGGCAGTCTTACGCATCATTTATTCAAGACCGTTTTACTGACTTTATTATTCCTCCTGACCCTCAAGAATTCTATGACTCGTTTGAACTTACCTTACAGTTAGCTGCCAATATGTTTATTCCTTATACTAAAGTTCCTCAACATGTGTGTGATAAATTTAGTCCTAAACCATATTGGTCGGCTGAATTGTCTAAAGCTGTAGCTGAACGTCGACTTGCTTTAGCGAATTTGAGACGGTGTCCATCACCAATTAATTTGGATATTTTACAGGAGAAGACAGCCAATGCTCAACGAGTTATACGACAGGCTCGAAGTAAATCTTGGCAAGACTTTTGCTCGTCAATAGACGAAACTACTTCGTCGTCTGATATGTGGCGTAAGATGAGGTGGATAAAAGGGCATCGTTCGAATTTGACTAATCGCTGTGTTGACAGGGACAGAGCTGAAGAGCTTCTGAATAGTTTAACCCCTGATTTCGCTTGTCCCCCTCAACCTTCCTTTCATTCATTTAATGTTAAGTTAGAATCTGAAATTACTTTACAAGAATTGTTAAACTCGATTAAAAAAATTGATACTGCTCCAGGTTGTGACGCTATTTCTTTTTCAATGATTAAACATCTTCCGTTATCAGGTAAAAATCTATTGGTTAAGCTGTATAATATTTGTTTGTTTTCTGGCTTTGTTCCAACTCAATGGCGTGACGTGAAAATAATTCCAATACCAAAACCGGGTAGAGATCCTAACTCTTCGTCTGCTCTTCGTCCCATAGCCCTTATGTCATGTATTTGTAAATTTTTTCATTCGATTCTAAACAAGAGATTAGAGTGGTATCTTGAAAAACATTTATTGTTCTCGGACAAGATGGTGGGTTTTCGAAAATCTAAATCTTGTTATGATAACCTCGTTCGTTTGGTAAGTCAAATCCAAATAGGTTTCTCTAAAAATTTAGTTACTGTAGCATGTTTCATTGATATCGATAATGCATACAATAATGTGGATGTAACTTGCTTGTTACATATATTAGATCGACTAGGAGTCGGCTCTACACTTTGTACATATCTTTGGTCTTACTTAAAGCATAGAAAGCTCAATATATCATTCACGGGCTATAGAGGTACAAGAATAACGTGCCGAGGGTTAGCTCAGGGTGATCCTTTGTCACCTCTCCTTTTTAATGTCG
Source organism: Epinotia brunnichana (assembly GCA_963854355.1). Classification (NCBI taxonomy): domain Eukaryota; kingdom Metazoa; phylum Arthropoda; class Insecta; order Lepidoptera; family Tortricidae; genus Epinotia; species Epinotia brunnichana. Next base: position 50,609,837 of record OY977936.1, read on the forward strand.
CTACTATCGATATTTGTAAAGATATACAAAATGTAGAGATCTCTCAATATGCTGACGATTTTGTTTTATATGTATCGAAAGACAATACTACGGCTGCCGTATTAGAACTCGAACTTGCTTGTGACACTTTGAGTCATTTATTGAATAATTTAGGATTAGTTATTTCCCCGACTAAAAGCAAGTTTTGTGTGTTTAAAAAAGGCAGTTTCAGAGGTTTGTTAGATTTGAGTATTTGTAACGTATCGATGCCTATGGTTAGTCAAGTTAAGTATTTGGGATTGTGGCTGGATAGTTCTTTAAAATGGGGTAAACATATTAATGAAACAGTTCTAAAGGTGTCTAAATTTGTAAATCTTTTAAAAGTGCTAGCAGGTCCAGGATGGGGTGTCCATCAAAAGCATCTACGACGATTGTACATCTCTGTCATTCGTAGTAGAATCGATTATGCTAGTTTTCTGTATGATAATAGTTCTAAAACAAATTTATTGAAACTAGACAGATTTCAAAACCAGGCTTTGCGTGTCATAGGTGGTTACATTCGATCCACGCCAATTCACGTAATGGAGACTGAGTTATCTCTCCCTCCTCTCAGTTTTCGTAGGAAATTTTTGGCTGGCAAGTTCTGGTTGAAATGTAAATCTTTTTTAAATAATAGTACCATAGATATATTGCATGAACTGGCTTTGTCAAACAATTCACGGTTTTGGCATAACAAAAAGATGCCTTTACTCACGGTGTTTGCAGTGCCTTATAAAGCCTATTTTGACGTTTAAACGTCAAAATAGCGGCGTGTTTGAGGAGACCTATCGTAGTTCTGTTTCGACGTCTGCAGGTGGCAGTCCAAAGCGGAAGCGGAAACAGGCCTGCCTAAGTATGGCATTAAAGCAAATTCCATTTTACGTAGTTTGATTGTAACTGAGACTACATTTCCACATTCGTATATTCGTTATACAATTGCTTCGGCTAAAAACACTTACTATTTACATATACTTTATTATTAAAAAAGAACATTGAATTTACGGTTCGAGCATTTTACGTGAAATGGAACGTACAACATCCAAACTTTATTCAATATAGTCTATGCCCAAACTTCCGTCATTCACGTCATTGTCAGACTGTCACCATTACATTGAAAACGGATTCATAATTGTCTTTAATTATTATTTATCGTTTATTATCGTGTGCTACGAGTGCGCTGATCGCTTGGACCTGCTGTTTTCTCATGTGTACCTTGATTTGGTTATTGACGATTGTAAGTCAGTAATATTATACCAAACTCGTAATAAGATACCAAACTGATGTAACCTACTGCTTGAATAACTGTTTCATGTTCGTAATTGACTGTGATTCCTCGAATAAAATATATTAGAACTCAGAAATTGCCTTTATTATTTAAAATTTATTCGTTAAGCAGGAATTGGCATATTATTATATATCAATATGTATGCATGTACAGGTAAAGTGTATATGTGTGTGTGAGTATTTCCGTTCACGCACACATGCGTACACTTGACGCACACATATGAACTTACTAGAGCTAACTCTTGGGCTGTTGAAGTCGGTTAAAACTAGATGACGCGCGGCATGCAAAACCTTGACTGACGTCTCTATCTCTATATATTCATAGTACTCTTTGCCTTTACTTACTTCTATTCATATCGCTTTTAACTCCTTACCAATACATAGAAGCCCTCAGCTTGAAATGTATTCTCTAGAAATTTGGGTTAGTAATATAAATTTGCAGAACGTTATTTTCGATTCGATTCCGTCTATCGATCGTGCCAAACGTTTTTATCCCTGTGGTGAACTTAAATTTATCTGTTCCAACTTTATTGAACAGGAATACAAATCTTGGTACAAAATCTTTACTGATGGCTCGAAGGACAATTTACAGGGAGGTGCAGCGTTCTTAGATCCATATGTTAATTATTATACTAAGCTTAAGATTGACTCTGATATATCTATTATGCATATAGAATTAATTGCCATAGAAGAAGCTTTATCCTACATCAAATCCTTGAGTGTTGATAATATTGTTATTCTGACTGACTCCAAAAGTGCTTTACAACACCTAGCTCGATCTACCTCACATGTGAGAGGTTCACCGGTAGCATATCGCATTTTGGAGTTAATCTTCAAACTTCAAGCTTTTGATAAACAAATTAAACTTCAATGGATTCCCGGCCATGTCCAGATAAAACAGAATGAAGATGTAGATGCCCTTGCACGACAGGCTGTCGTGGACGGGGTTCCATTGACTGTTTTACCGTTGCACTCGGATTATGTCAAAATTGTAAAAAAACAATGTTTAGTAGAATGGCAAGAGTATTTTGATTTACGTTCTAGAGAGAGAGGTATTTGGTTTAAAACTATCCAGCCTCAAGTATCTTACTATCCATGGATTGACCAGGCCCCATATAACAGAAACCGATTAAAAACTGCGCTCAGGTTACGTTCTGGCCACATTCCATCAAATAAGTTTGCGTATTTGATGAGAAAAGTCCCCTCTCCAAATTGTAATGAGTGTGGAACGGTTGAAGATGTTGTACATATACTGCTTGAGTGTGTCCGGAGCGAGGCTGTGAGAGCAGCTTGGTTCGACACGAAACTGTTAGACACTGGATATATTAACAGTATTTTGTCTCTTCCTATATCGATTGAAGCCGAGATTTTGTATTATTTAACGGAAGTAGCGTTTAAATCTAGAACATAAGTTTCCCTTTTTTTTGTAGATATTTTGTTGCCCTTACGGGGCGGTATGTTCGCCTGGCGACAAGCCCTTTTTCATCAATAAATAAAAAAAAAAAAAAAAAAAAAAACTGTTGAAAGACAAACTTATGATATGATTTAGTACCTTCATGGTATACTGGCTGGTTACTGGAGAAAAAGAAGAATGTACGTCACTGAGCTGTCTGAGATATTATGAACTTAAATGTGTTTGTTATTGTAATCCTTTTAATATATATTTGAGATTGCCGTAAGTATTTCCATTTATACGAAGATGGTAGCAGAACGCTCAGTAAACTGAAGTAAGATCGCTATATTATTTAATGCATAAATATACGTGACTAGATTGAAAGTAAAATGTCAATTCAAAAAGAAGAAGTTTCCCTACAAATATTTAATGGAATGAATTACGACAAATGGAAATACAGATTGATAACTTATATGGAACTGAAAGGATGCTATGAAGTGATCGCACACGGATCGAAACCGGCAGAAATTACGGAAGCTAACTGGCCTAAGATGGAATTAGTTGCTAAACATTGCATTGTGAATAGTGTTAGCGATACTCAGTTGGAGACAATTATATCAGAAAATACAGCGGCTAATATGATCAAAAAATTTGACATGATATATCTGGCAAAAAGTAGTGCAAACAAATTAATATGCAAAAGAAAATTATTGAAATTAAAGATGGCGGACGGTGACAATCCTATCGAATTTTTGAATATTTTTGACAAACACATAAATGAACTTAAAAATACTGGAGAGAACATCACCAAAGAAGACGAATTAAATCATTTACTATTGTGTTTACCACCCAGCTGCGAACATATTATTGATATTGTGGATGCACTTCCAGAGAAATCGGTTGATTATATAAAATCAAAACTGTTATTAAACTATAAACAAAGAGAAGATAAAGAACATAATGAGAAGATGATGGAAGCATTCAACATTCAACGGAAAATGTCGACCATGCAAATTGGTGCAAGCAACTGCTATGAGTGCAATGAACCCGGACATGTACAGATGAACTGCCCAAGAAATAGAGGAAGTCGTTGGCAGGGAGGCTACAATTTAAGACACCAAAATTGGAGAGGACACAACTGGAGAGGAAATAGTTGGAGAGGACAAAACTGGACAGGACAAAACTGGAAAGGACAAAATTGGAGAGGACCGAACTGGAGAGGACATCCAGGACATGATAATAGAGGTTTTCGAGCAAGAGGAGGTTTTCGTGGTCGTGGTTTCAGTCGAGGAACACCTCAACAATATTTTGCGGCGGCTCCTTCGGTACCTGAAGTCGATCGAGCTGAACGAGGTACCACATCATTTAATGTCGAAGTTATGGCTTCTACATCAGATCCGGTGAGTCAATATCAACATCAAGATTATAGGGACAATATTACATTTCTTTTAGATAGTGGATGCTCTGACCATATTATAAATACTGATCAATATTTTTCAGAATGTACAAATCTAGAATGCCCGATTGACATAAAGGTTGGTGATGGATTTCCCCTAAAAGCGGAGAAAAAAGGTAACATTTTAATGTATTTCAATGTAAATGGCAAATGGCTCGAAACAAACATTAACAATGTATACTTTGTGCCAAGCATGAAACAGAACTTGATAAGTGTGTCATCTATCACCAACTACAACTGAACTGAAGTATGTTCTAGGTAAATAATAGACGAGCTTCAGAATAGGAATGACCCCTTTATTTAGGTGAACGCTGGCTTATATACACTCTCTGTAAGGCTGCGTGGTGGGAACGCTAACAATGGTACATTTACGATAATGGGTTTAGTTTAACGATGATGTGATTACTCGTGCGTAAACCATCAAGATAGGAATCGAAGGTTATCTCCCCACCACACGACCTCCCTTTTTTTTGAGACAAAAATTTGGAACATATTTTTGGCTTAAAGTTATGTTTTTATTCATAAAAAAAATTTTTTCTATGTTTTTCTTTTTGTTTTATTTGATTACTGCTACATGATTAAAATATTACATAAATATGTATTTTCTTTCCTAACAAGATTTTGGTTAAAAAAAAATTGGAATGCTGTTTAATAATCGCAAGTTTGTTATGATCGTATGACTTTTAATACGTTTCTTCGTTTTTATGTTTCTATTTACTTTGACTTTTAATAATTCATAATTGTCTTGGTTACAATATTTTTATATTTATTTGTTTACGTCATTATTTGTTGGAGCTGGCCGGGTACTGCTAGGTACGCATTTATGGGGAAATATGTGTGCACTTATTACTTATACTTCTACTTCTTTATTTCTTCTTTACTTTTCAGACAGTTATTTTAACACTTACCCTTTTATTATTATTATTTATTTAAAAAAAAAAACTGTCCAAAAACCTCCATGGTTGGTAGCTCGACCAAACCATGTTGTGATTCAAGGATGTACTGCCTGCTTGCACCTTGGCATACCCTGCAATATCACCTATACCTTTTCCGTTTCATGCATTATGCATGGTACACGGTGCGTTCCGCGGCTGCGCGAGGAGCCTCTCGGAGGCATGATGCTTACGAAAAATGTATTTGTGATATTATGTTGCTATTTTTACTGGTAACATGATCTACTGGTTCCAGTGTTTTCTAATTTTGACGTTTGTTGAAAATTTACTTCTGATAGAGTATTTGCCAAAAAAATAATAATATAAATGTAAAATTATTCTCTAAATTATAATAATATTATGTTATAAAATGCGTTCTAACGTCGTTATTTTCTTGAATAGTTTTTTCTTCAAAGTTTTTTGTTTAAATTTTTATTTTTTTTTATATTTGTTTTAATTAAAATATTTCTATGTTTATTTTTAAACATCATTTACTTAATTGTATTACGTTATTATTTTAATAATTATACTTGATATATGCATCTTATTGCATCTCGTTTACGTTTAATATTTTTATTTTAAGTTATCAATGAATGCACGCTTGGATGACGAACTATGGAAGTATTTACTAAACAACTATCTTATATTCCTTAATTGAAAACAAAACTATCTTTAATTTATTAGAACAGTCATACGATTAATTTACTTTCTTCTACCTAGGATACTGTGTTTATAAACATTATAATTAATCGTTTTTTGTTGAAGTGTTTGCCTCACTTCTGCATGAGTGCATCTCGAAATGCCATACTCAGGCTGGTACACTACGCATTAAATGCGGGTCGGCCGACCATATATAATAAAAATAATAAGGATACAAGAATAGGATATACCTATATTTATTTATAAGCGCGCGCACATATACAAGCGCATGTATATGGCCAGACAGTTCATTTAACCCTCATGTACTGAATTTATTCTTACCATGCCTCTCTATGGCATGATAACATATTTTCAGCCAGCATGGGTCTAAAGATCTTCATGATTGATCACTTGATCCCTCATGATGGCTCTAAAGATTTCCTGTCTGCTTGTATCCCGTGTACCAAAGCCAATACGTACCCACTTGGTCAACGGCGCTTGCCAAACCGTACCGGCTTGGTCAACGGCGCTTGCCAAGCTACCATTGGTCAAGTTAGGACATATTTTTATCCTATGAACGTTTTAATACTAAAAAGTTCACTCTGACTGTCTATCCTACTACATATGCACGAATCCTGAGAACATTGACATATAAGAATTTCAACAACTTTTAGGTGATCAGTCTAATCGTTCTGTGAAAAACTTAGATGTTTTAACTTTCTCGGACACGTACTGAATACTTTTTACATATTTACGATACCTACTTGTTAACTTTAAATTACTATTAAAAAAATACTTATTATTTCTATACTTTTGTTATTTATATACGTAGGTAAAAAGCTTTTTTTATTTATCCATTTATTAAATAGTAAAAGCCGGTACACTTATAATTAGTTGTTATAGTTAAATATTGTACTATCTGTTATTTATTGAATTTATGTTCTTTGTGAAAGCAATTTCTTTACGGGTCATGAATAATATTGGTGTGATTTTAAAATAAAATGAATTTGTAAAAAAAAATGTATTTATGCACGAAGCTTGTTTGTATATGTTAAATATGTGTTTTAATTTTAATCGTAATTTTTTTTATTCTTATTATTTATAATTATTTGTTTTGACATGGCGTGCCTATCCTTTCCTGCAGGACACGCACGTCGCTTCGCGTCTTAATTGTATTATTATGAAATCATTTAATGGGGAAAATATAAAATTATGATTTTACGTATTTTTAAGTAATTTGGGTACCGTACTTTTAACTATTTAATTCTTATTTATTACTTGTGTGTCGTCATCCAGCGGCACGTATTAAATTATCATTTGCAATTTATTAGTTACTTTTAATATTATTTTATATATTCTACTAACGCGAATTTATAAATGAAACATAGTTTCATTGCATTTTTTTTTTTTATTTGAATTGTCTGATATTATTTATTTATTTTTAGTGTTGTAAATTTTTAAGGATTTCCACCATTTTTGGTTGCGCAGTCCAATCACAGTTGGAAACCTTATTTTATTATAAATTAGCTGAAAAATTACTCGTTTTTGCTCTTTTATTTGTTAATTTACTGAATTTAAGTTTATACATTTTTAAATTACGTGATTAAATATTTCCTATCTAAAATATTATCTATTACCTAGCATATATTATCTAGTGTAACTTTCTGTAAAAAAAAACTTAATTTTTCTTCTATCTGGAATTTATTATAATGAATTTTATTTATTTTATTTTATTTGTCACTCTTAATTTTTATTTTATTGAATATCTTGTTTATATCTTCCTTTGAAAACATCTTTTCGCATCTCTCTTTTCTATTGATTGTATTTTATTACTTTCTCGGTATCGGTACTATATATCTTATTTTTTATTTATGCCGTCGGAGTCCTCTGCTCCTATTAATAGGCTGCACATTTGCGCCTGTATTTAGAGTCACTTTAGTGCTCTTTCTATAATAATATTTATAATATGCATTTGTACCGTACCAAAAAATTTAATCTTTGTCTTGCTTTAAATACAATTTATTTTATAAGCAATTAAACCTTCGCTAAGTTATCAGATGGCCAGTCCAATAACTAGCTAATGTATAATTGTGTGTAATATTGAGAAATATGAATTGAATTTACGAATTTAATTATGGTGACACTAGATTTACAATAATATACGTAAAAATTACGTTACGTTTTTTACGTTTAAAAAAAAAATTATGAATGTAATTAAAACAATACGATACGCTTTCGACGTCCTCGTGGTGTCCGTGTCGTATCTCGTCCTCGAAGCTGTGGTGGCTGCAGTCTGCTCCTTCGGGACGGCTGCGTCGGCTGCTGGTTCTGATGCCGGGCCGGGAAAACCCTGGACTCCCTCGAACATGGGCCGGGATAACCCTGGACTCCTCTTCTGTCTTCTTACTTGCTTGGCGTGGCGTGGTCGTGGATTGGCTGGACCGTTGCTGCTGATGAGTGCCACGACGATTTGGTTGCTGCTGAAGAGGTTCTCGTTGCTGAAGAGTTGGTTGATGCGCTGCGATGGTTGCTGCTTAGCTGGGCTCGGGACTGTCTTGAGCAGCCCTACTCGCAAGATCGCTTATGAAGGGATCTGCGTGGAACGCGGCGCGAATTTATTTTATTCTACTATGTAGCGGCATGGCAGGTCGCCGTGAGGCGACCTGCCCTGGCAGGAACACTATGAAAATGTCCTGCCAGGCCTGGCAATGTCGCCATGAACTGAAGTATGTTCTAGGTAAATAATAGACGAGCTTCAGAATAGGAATGACCCCTTTATTTAGGTGAACGCTGGCTTATATACACTCTCTGTAAGGCTGCGTGGTGGGAACGCTAACAATGGTACATTTACGATAATGGGTTTAGTTTAACGATGATTACTCGTGCGTAAACCATCAAGATAGGAATCGAAGGTTATCTCCCCACCACACAACAATCGTGTGATTTTTGATGATAATGGTGCAAAAATTTATGGGCCTAGTGGTAATTTAGTAGCTGTGGCTGATAAAAAGAATAAATTATTTGTAATGAACGGTAGAGTAGGTAACAACGTTGTAAAATCGTACACAACTTGCAAAATGACTGCAAAAGAGAAATGGCATAGAGTTCTTGGACATACTAATTTTATACTTTTAAATAAAATGTGTCAACAAAAAATAGTACATGGTTTACCAGTAGAACTTGGAAATGACTATACACAGTGTGAGATTTGTTTAAAGAATAAAATGTTTAATTTACCTTTTGAAAACAATCGACATCGCGCAAGTGAAATTTTAGAAATCGTGCATACTGACGTCAATGGTCCATTAAATCCTACAGGTGTTAATGGTGAACGTTATTTTGTATCATTTATTGATGATTTTAGTAGAATAGCTAAAGTGTTCAGTATTAAACATAAAAGTGAAGTGTTGGAATGTTTTACAGAATACATGAATCTTGTTGAAAATATGACAGGTAAGAGAATAAAGGAGTTGAGATGTGACAATGGACGAGAATACATAAATGGAAATATGTACAAATTAGCTAAGGAAAGATGAATATATATAAACCCATGTCCACCTTATACACATGAATTGAACGGCGTAGCTGAAAGATTTAATCGAACTATAATGGATCGCACTAGATGTTTGTTGTCAGAAGCAAAAATTGACAAAAAATATTGGCCAATGTGCGTGGAGACTGCGGTATATATTGGAAACAGATTGTTAACAAATACACCGATAAAGAAGACCCCTTATGAAATATTAACGGGTAGAAGACAAAATGTGTCAAACATGAGAATAATCGGAAGCAAAGTCTTTGTAAGAATTCCCGAAGAACGAAGAAATTCAAAGTTAAATCCTAAGGGAGTAAAAGGGACTCTAATTGGATATACAGACACTGGATACAAAATATTGGTAGAAAATAAAGTAACTACAAGCAGATATGTAAGATTTGTTGATGAAACTGCAATATTAATAGAACAGGACGATAATGAAGAAAAGGTAAGAGAAGTGGATGAGAATTTTGAAGATACAACTGAACTGCTAGAGAATGAGACTGAGAATAATGTGCAAGAGCAGAGAGGTGAGAATAATGTGCAAGACCAGCGAGGTGAAAATAATGGACAAGAGCAAAGAAATGAAAACAGTGAAGAAAGGAATGAACCTGACATGATTGTATATGGAAGGCCACAAAGAACAAGGAAAGTACCCGAAAGATATAACGATTATATTATTTATGCCAATATGTGTAATGCAAATATCCCTGAAAACTATGATGAGGCAATAAAGAGCTCCGAATCTGTCAAATGGAAAAAGGCTATGCAGTCGGAGATTAATAGCTTGGAAAAGAATGAAACATGGGTAACTGTAGAAGAACCAATGGATAAAAAAATAATAGAAGTAAAGTGGATCTACACTATTAAATCAAGTGGGATATATAAAGCGAGAGTAGTAGCAAAAGGATTTCAACAGATGTATGAAGAAAATGAAGAAATATATTCACTAGTTGCTAGAATGACTACCTTGAAAGTATTACCATCAACGCATGCTGAATATTATGCGCTTGCAAATTGCGTTGAAGAGGTCCTACCTATAAGAGGAATATTAGGTGATTTAGATGTGACAATAAAGGAAAGTGTAAACATATACGAAGATAATACGGGTGCGATAGGTTTAGCCAAAAACGGAAAGTTTTCCAAAAACTCTAAGCATATCGACATAAGTTATCATTTTGTGTATGATTATGAGAAGAAAGGTTTAATCAATGTACAAAAAATTTCTACTGAAGATCAGATTGCTGATATACTTACTAAGTCTTTGTGTAAAGCTAAATTTCAGAAACTAAGAGATATGTTAGGCGTTAAAGCATGTTAAATATACTAGTTAATGTATTAGTTAAGTTGATATGTAGAAGGTACATTTCGTTATTAGTTTTTATGTAATAAGGGATACTAAATCAAGGAGGCGTGTTGAAAGACAAACTTATGATATGATTTAGTACCTTCATGGTATACTGGCTGGTTACTGGAGAAAAAGAAGAATGTACGTCACTGAGCTGTCTGAGATATTATGAACTTAAATGTGTTTGTTATTGTAATCCTTTTAATATATATTTGAGATTGCCGTAAGTATTTCCATTTATACGAAGAACAACAAATACTAAAAACAGAAAATAAGAAATATTAAAAAGAAAACAATATATGCACCTAGCTACAATCTTTTACTTTTAAGATTTTGAGAGCTATAAGGTGTTGGGGTGTTGGGGTTTATGGGGGTTCCCATATAACAAACGTGATTTATTTGCCGTTATTATAGATAATGGTACGGAACCCTTCGTGTGCGAGTCCGACTCGCACTTGGCCGGTTTTTATATCTCTTTCCCACACACAGAGATAGAGACTGACAGAGGCAGAGATATAAATCTACTGTCATTTACTGACGTTCACGTTAGCAGCTCTGACTGCAAGATGGAACGAGTTAGGAAGATCTTAGAATTCATAACCCGTCTCGCACTATCATATACAACAAACATTAATCTCCACTTCACTTATAACAAATCTCTGAATTAAAAAAGGAATCAGCCAGTATGAAACTAAGCTTTGTTCTGTCACGAATGATCTCAGTATCCCATGAACGGAAAAATATGAAAAAATTATGAAGGTACATTATTATTCTAGCTGTCACATAGGATAGTTTTTATCCGACGTTTATCAATATTAAGTAACACTAGCGCGTAGGTAGGCTAACCTACCTGTAGGTATCTACGACTGCGTAATAGTGGACTGCAAATACTGCAATCTTGCAGCATCTATCACAGGACTGTGTCGCGGCGAGATAGACTATCGGTCTCTTTCTATGCGTTCTAATTAGATAGAGACGGATAGTCTATCTGGCCGCGACACAGCTCGCGGGCCGTCCTGTGATAGATGCTGCAAGATTGCAGTATTTGCAGTCCAGTTATTGCTGTCCAATAAGTTACAATTACTTAAACCTACACAATAGCATTTCTCGATATCGTTTCTCCGCGGCTCAACCTCTGCGCACTTCGAACCTGTTCCCACATTACATAACGACAAACCACTAAAGTCAATGTCACTGCCTAGGTACTTATCGCTCTCGAAAAGCTGTAATAAAGTTCCAATCACTGGCATAATTCACAATAATCGCTGCGAAAACGACGCGCGATGGCCTCTCATACGCCTGGTATTCACAATGCTTATCCGACAATTAGCCTGGTGAGAACCAGTTAAAGCATGACCTTATGAAATGAAATATTTATCTGGGGGCGCGGTAGTGCCCCCGCCAAGTCGAGCAAAACAAAGGGGCACGGCCGTACCATCCTTTTCTCGAAGCCATTCAGGCCATTTTCAACATCCTGTAATTATGTACTAAAGCTAGAACGCTGAATTTTCAGGCACATGTAGGGCATAATATGGCTAACATATAATATCAATAACATACAATTTGAACTTTTAGTTTAAGAACTATTGTCCGTCAAAGTTCGTTAGTTTTGTCACTAACATACTCACTGATAAAGATCACGCTAATTCTAAGGTACTTTTAGTAGACCCACAAGCTCCAAATTTCAAACGTAATTAGTTTTTAGCCTAATAATTCATAAAAAACCTAAAAATATTGCAATTTCAGTCACGTTTCAGAGATATACAAACTGCATAGGTAAGTAATCCTATACAAATACATGCGATTATACAAAGTTATACATTTGCAGTTCCTTCCTGCAAAACTATACAAACGTTATTTGCGGTTGGTAAAATAACATTCCCATACAAAGTCTACAAGAAGAAATGAGATCCCATAAAAACATTCCATGTAAAAAATAGGCCAAGTCTCGAAACTCTTTCACGAACATTAAAAAGTGGTGAGATATTTCGTAGAGCCAAGTTAGGCATTCTTATTAATCATTATTTGCTTGCTATAATAAAATTTTGTGACTTGGCAATCACACTTACATAGTTTGAGATATGTACCTCAAAAATTTGTAAATGCAGTAAAGTTGTGTGATTCCCAAGTTGCAGAATTTTATTTAGCAAGCAAATAAAAATTAATAAGAATGCCTGACTTGGCTCTACGAAATATCTCACCACTTTTTACTGTGAAAGAGTTTCGAGACTTGGCTTATTTTTTACATGGAATGAAACTCAGAAATGAACTAAGGTAACGGGCCACAAGTTCGTGCTAGTACGTGATTTCGTTAGTTTTGTTTCTGACGCATATAATAAGCAATCCGAATATTTTTTTATTTAAAAAATACATTTGTAAAAATTCTCTATCATTTAATCTTTCCAAAAAATCTAATTCTAACATTTTGACGACTATACTAATAGAAATATAACGCTGAAAACTCTCAGTCGGCTGAGAACAGCTGTGCGGTATGCGCGAACTTGTTGTAGACGTAAGGTGCTCGCTCCGACTTCTTAAGGGAATTGAAAGGCAAACGGAAGTCCATTTGAAAAAAATCTTTGAACAGTGCTTTGTGGATTTCCTTAACAATTGATTTAATAAGAAATAATTGTATATTTAGGTATAGGAGTACCTTAAAATCGCAATAAATGGACTCACGAACTAGCGGTCATTATATTTTTCATGTGGCCCCTATTTCGTGTTACTACCGAATCAAGGACTTTCTAGATACGTCCTTGTATCTTTTGTATTTAAATAATACTTGAGAAATTGTTAATGTAAATCTAAAAAAACAGATAATGTATTTAATGAGGTTTTCTATGAGCTAAATTCGGTATATGTTTTGTTCACTAGAATTCCCGTAAAACGAGGTTGAACGTGACCTACATTTACAATTTTAAGGTGAATTCGCATATTTACTTGCAGCATATTTTTTTTATTGCTCGATTTCTGTCCGGTATATTTATGTTTATATATTACATGTAGGATAGTTAATGGTTATTGAACATAATTTAAATGTGATCTAAATTATTAATTGCGGGAATATCCAAGAACTAGTAACACGAAACAAGGGACTACCACTTTTCATACTTTTTCCCAAGTTCGTGACAGAGAAATCTATAGTAGTAGGGTGGTAGGTAAACACAGATCAATCCTAGTAGTAGATAAGGTATGGGAAATGTGTACCCTCTCGTCTGCTATTTGATATTCTTCTTGAAGAGGTAACATGTACTTCGATAAAATTGAATATTGTTGCTGGGTATTAATTATTTTTGCGGGATTTTTTTTTATTAAATGAAAGGTTACTATAAATAAAACAGTATAAGATTGTTCTTTAAAAAGTGTGACCCATACAACCTTGACCAGATATTTTTTCAGGTAAATCAATCTTATACAATCAATACATCTAACTAGGTAGATACATTTTACAATTATTAAAGACATTTTTTATTTTAAACCTTTAAAATCCCGGGACTTACTACTCCCGGAACTTTCTTTATTTTTAAGGGTTTTTTTTTAAGAAGTGAAAGGTAACTTTATACTCTATTAAACAGAAGAGCGTTTACAGATATGTGTCACTTCCCAAAGGTTGTAAAGATATTTATCTCAAGTTAAACAGTTTTGGTTAATATAAATAGATAACCTATGTGTGACATACTTTCGAAAGGGTGACCCTGTACTATTGGATAAGTTATTTAACCTTACATTTCATAAAAAAATCCTGGAAAAACAACAAAAATCACGGTATTTTAAATTTACCAGAGTTTTACCCATGCCTTCTATTGAATTTTGTCAATATTCATGATATTACCTACCTCTTCGATAATCTTGTTCAATACCAAAGAACAAATGAGGGTGTATATGCATAAATAAAACGTTTCTCCTACCTACTATCAGGTACTCGAAAGCTTTATGCCGAAACAGGGGCCACGAACTCACAAACTTAGGAGCAGAGCCAAATTTTATCACGAAATGGGGTTCAAATAAGAGGTTTACAAATAAATTTATAAAAAATAGATATTGAAACTAAAACTATATAATTCTTTCATTAAATAATAGCCAAGATATCAATATTCATCACACAAAAGATTTCAAAGCGATATCATGTTCAGTAAAGTCTTAAAAAAAATACGAATTCATAAGAGGCTTAACATGCCGAAACAGTGGACGTTTACCTAAGATCAAATGTATGAACAGCCGCTCATCGCCCTGCAGCCCGCGCTGTCGTCCACTGCAGTCTACGCCGTAGTTGTTACGAATCAAGGGTCAAGATAAAGTAGGGGTGAATTAAGTCGAGACAAACTGTGAATAGTTCAGCTGGGCGGCCTTCGTGAAGCCTTTATTTTATCTCGAGAAACGCTCTTTATCGGAAATAATAATGTTTTTAGATACGTAGGTAAGTAATGCTAACTGTATCCAGGTTTTTATTATAATAAAGTAAAAATAGTTAACTAGGTATAAATAGATTGAATGGCAAGGTAATCTTCTAGCTGCTGAGCTATAATGTTCAAAAGCATTCACAACACGCTAAACCTACATAGCTGTGTGTTTTGCTCACTTTAACACATCTAGACCCGTACGTAATCTTACTTACACCAAAAACGCGCACACTGTCTATTCGTATCGGAGTAAACGAGAGCGAGTGTTACTTAAGCGGCCAGGTTTTAGACGAAACTAATGAATAAAAATTTAAATAAAAAAAAGTGTAGATTATTTGTGAAATATGGCTCGTCAGCGGTTTAGGTATGCATATGTGGACTTCATGTTTTAAATTGCAGACCCATACGTCAAAAAAATAAGGACATAGAACCGTTTAAGATGATTTTAAGACCAATCTTTGCAATTATTTTCTATCGAGCCGATTTCATCCAATTATGTTTCGAGTCCGTCTACGGTCTTGGAAATATGATGACTTATATTTTTTTTGATGTGCTAGAACAAATAGTTTTTCTTAAACAACTGCTTAAATATTATCAATTTCAACACATTTGGTCTTGTCAGCCTCTTAACGTGATTTATCCACAAGTTGATGGAAACACTCATATCACTGGTATCTTTATTTATACCTATAATTTGTCCGCTTACTTTATTTCTGTGTTGTTCTCATATCCCGCGCCAGATATGATTATATTGGTCTAAAGGTTGACTGGTATAGAATTACTTATGGCATTAAGTTCGCCTTTTGTATTTGGGACTTGTAAGGTGCCAACTGCTAACTGTGCAATATCGTTTAAATAAATAAGTATTTGGTGTAGTTAGGGATACCTACTTGCAAAACGAATTTATTAAAATTAGATACCTATTTATTACTTACATATACCGAGTTAGTAGGTAGGTACTAAGGTTATCTACTTACCTATATATTAAGGTAAGTACCTATACATTTTATAAACATTACATGGGAACGAATGATCATAGGATAATAGGTATAATTAGGTATATGATTGTTGTTTGACCCGGATCTACTCGTACTTAGAGATAATAACTGATAACAGAATTCTTCCTACGCCTGCATTATCAATAGCGGACTGTGCCAAGGACACAAAGGTGTATTAAATGTTATTATTATTTCTATGCCATTATTAGAAATCGAATAGCGTCGTTCTGGCAAAGAACCAAGCAAGCCAAGTTCAAGCAAAGGTACTGGCTAGCCAGCGCCGAGTGTATCATTACACGAACTACTTGGTGCCACTTTTGATCCTTCTATAACTCAAAACCTCTTAAACGTAAACACATAAAACTACGTGTGTTTAATTATATCCAATACTTATATATATTATAAAATGTAAAAAAAAAAAAAAAAATTAAATTATATATCCAATATAATATAAAAAGCCCAAATTTCAAGAAGCTAGCTCAAACGGTTTTAAAGATATGAAGGTCAAAAAGTCGTATATTTTAGCACTGACTGACTGACACACATATACTTAGTACCTAAACCTAACCTACTTCCAGATGACCTAGAAGGATGAATTTTGGAATTCAGCTCGGTAATTGTGTGTAAGCGTAGGAAAAAATCTAAAAATAAAAAAGTTAAAAAATAGGGGGGGGGGGTCCCCATACAATTTTTTTTTTTAATTGTAGCGTTGGAACTGTTACAAACAGATATTTGAAATTATCCCAATATATGTATTATTATATTTGCTATTTTTTTTTTGAAGCCTACATAGTGTTTCACTGCTGGGCAAAGGCCTCCCCTCCTGACTTCCACTCGTCCCGATTCCGAGAAATCTCCGGCCAATCGCTGCGAAACACGTCCAGGTCGTCCCGCCATCTCCTTCTCGGCCTGCCACGCCGTCGCCTCCCACCATGCGGCACCCACTCCGTAGCTAATTTAGCCCACCTCTGCGGGTACATGCGGCAAACGTGGCCCGCCCATTCCCATTTCAGCTTGGCGGTCTTGGCGCCTACGTCAGTGCTCATATTTGCTATATAACAGAAATATAAAAATAAAGTTAAGTCAAAAAATAAGGGGTGTCCCCATACAAAAACTTGTAATACGCGCTATACCTCATATAATTATACACAGAACAGAAATAAATCTCAATACCTGCCTAGTTTTCTTTACAAAAAGTAATGATATCCCACCAAAAACATAAATGTAAAAAAGGAGAGCCAAGTTCAATACAAAAATTATGCTTGGCTGTGGGCTTCGCCGCAAAAAGAATGGAGATCTAAATGAGTGCCAAGTTCTATGCAAAATCCAAATATGTATTTATAGAAACAAAATAACATTATGAACAAGTATTAAACTCTATGTCTTTGCTTTATTGGATGCCTAAAACAATTGCTGTTATTTAAAAATGTGAGATCTTAAAGTAAGTTAGATTTGACTTGGCCAGTTTTTATTAGAATTAAAATATATATATAAATGTTGAATAACTTTATAAAATGACTGATGTAATTTGCATTTCTAATAATGTGCTAATTGAGACGGTCAGTAACAACTTGTCCCGAAATGCAATCTTCCTGCACTGGTTATCTGCGCATCGGCACCCGAATCGCAAATAATTGTACGTAATTGTATTAGTTAAGGATTTTATTTTATTTCTTTGTATCATATATATTGTAATGTTAATTAATGGGTTTATTGCCTGAAATAAAAGAAACATTCATTCATTCATTACCACCTAACAAGGTGTACCTACCTACACGTAATAGTTTTCATTACATAACTATTCATTTTCCAGGTTAGATCGAAAAATTGAAAATATCCGAACGACCTCTGACGACCGCTTTAGCCTAGGCGGTACCTACTGTTGATAGTGACCCTGCCCACGAAGCAGGAGTCATGGGTTCGAATCCCGGCAAGGGCCAATTTGTGCGACGATGAGCAAGCAGACCTATGTTCCTGAGTCATGGATTTTTTCTATGTAAAAATGAAAATTAAATTGCGTACTGAAATGCTGAAACTGAGACAATAACCTATTGTATACAGGTCCCAAAGAGTATTTTGATCCTTAATAGGAATGGGATCAAATGGCATTAAAAAAATTTTCATCAAAATTGATGATTTTCTCGCTGACTGCACTTTTTTTCAAAAATCTGTGAATGTAGATTGTCATCACTTAAAAAGTTAGGAATGAAATCCTAATGCCATTTTTGCGTGGCGGCAAGGGATCTAGTAGCTGCCCTTACTGCCCCGTTTTAACTTTCCACTCTGTATAATACTTACCTATTAAATATCGAAACTTTCGCAACTTTGCACATTTACGACACATCTTTAGAAACAAAACCGACTGAACATAATTAAGTAAATATTACATAGACTCAGTCCGTCGTATCCGAGCTGGGATTTACGTTGAAAACAAATATTTTTCAAAGAAGAGAATTACATTACTGAAGCTACGCTTGCTGATTGTCGTTGCCTTTTTCAGGTTCTAAATATATCGATACCTGCAGACTCAAAGGGCGTAAAAGCCTGTTGTTTTAATGGCTGTTACGCCCTTTGAGTCTGCATGTATCGATATGTATAACGCCAAAGATTCTAAAGTTAACGGACTTGGTCTATCATATCATCGTACCTACTCAATGCTTCACGCACACCTTGCAGGCATACACAAAATGTGCCTCAGTAATTAATCGTTCGTGTTACGCTTAAGTACAGTTAGTAATTGCTTTCGGGAGAGTTATGCGTTATGCGACCTTCTGATTTTCACTGTCACGGCGCCCGCACAACCTGAACCTTAAGCTATTCACAACACAATTAATTCACCTCGTTATTAACCCCTGGTATATTTTGACCCCGAGATTCGCAACGACTGTTCGTAATCAAAGGCCAGACTTATAACGTTTCGCCTGTGGTGAGCCGGCAAGTGTTTTGAATACCAGCCCAACGCGTTCTGAAGGCGAACTATCACTTCCTCACCTCGTGTGATAGGGTACTAATGTGTTAGTTAGCAAATCGTTTGCTCAATCTCTGCCAATGCGAATGTTAGCGAACGCTTGCCCGCCCGAGAGAGCATCATGACTTTGATTTCCCTGCTTCTCCGTCTCCCTCGTGGTGGATTCAGGCTTGTTCGAATGATTTAAGGCACAGCTTGTGGTTGTTGACTTCCCCTTTGGAGGGGGCCGGTTAGTTATGCATGCTTTTTATCATCGTGATGGAATTTATGGAAGATAGCTAACTACATGATTTCCTATTAAATAAACCTCAGAATGGCTAGGCTTAATTGGCAATACGGAACTACCATCCATCCATCTATTTCTCAGGCATTTACACCAACCTCACAATTAATACTCGAGTATTTTATTTGATAATCTATTAATTAACATCGTATAAAAATCGTTTAAGGTTTTATTGAATCAGACAACTAATAAATATATCCCTGCACTTTTGAGGCATCATGCGCATTGCCCGCACTGACAGCCTTGTAAGGTCACGCGTGTGACGTTGACTTCCGCTGTCGGTGGGCGGTGGGTGTACTGAACCAGATATTAATGCGCTCCGTCGGTTCTTGAAATGTTGTTTTTAGGGTTCCGTACCAAAAAGGTAAAAAAGGAACCCTTATGGTGTGACTCTGTCGGTCTGTCCGTCTGTCACAACGTTAAATATCTCATTCAGGAACTACTTAGGCTTGTTTGTACTTATATTTTTTTGTTTTGTATATTGATACGTATGTTAGTCAGTAAGGTATTTTTAAATATGGGCCTTGTTGCCTGAGACAAATAAATAAATATATAAAATTAGGCTATGAATTTGAAATTTGGTACAACTGTTAACGCATTCACTGCCACCGACGCGTATGTGCGTTCCAGTGACTTTCACCGTGTGCCATCGACGCACAGACGCGTTCGTAATTACGTAAAGTGCATTACATAAAGTACATTTTAAAAAGTGTGGCACCTGGCGAATGCCCAGGAAAAGGAGGTGGCAGTGAATGCGTTAAGGGGCTCCCAGCTCCCAATGACCTTCGATCTGTAACTGCCCGTTTATTTGTGTTTTTTTATGGCTTATCGTATTAACAACAACGAGGTTTACCGAAATTATATCCCATGTTTACTACAAAACTTTCCGTTTTCGAGATATATGGCACCGAACTTTGGCAATTTTAGGCCAAAAAACCAGTTTTTGGGACGTAACATTTGTGAAAATGAGTTAAAAATAAAAAACGCTAACCAAAATTATAGGTTAGTTCACTATGTATGAGTAGGTACGAGTTTCGGTAGTATAAAAGTTTTAATGAGGATGAAGTGTCGCATTTTGTATTTTTACAGACCTTTCTTTAAAAATGGATAATTAATTCTGTATTAACATTTTTCAAGTTATTCTAAATCAATAATGTTAAACAAGAATCAAACTTTCCCATATCTGCACCTGGAAAGCTAGCTTCAATAAACCGAGGACGAGTGTCGAAATGAAAACTACTAAATTTCGTTGATTTTTGACGGGAGCCCCTTAAGTTCACTAATGTTTCCCAACTTACGTTTGGCAACCTGATTCATTTCGCATCTTTTCATTTCCCAACCGCTTAATATTTCTGAAACTGTTAAATATTTCGGGATTTTTATAAACTAGCCTAACCTAACCTATAGGGTTCTACACGATGGCCCTGAAATAAATCCTGAAATATTTACATTTTCAGAGTTTGGGAAATGAAAAGTTGCGAAATGAATCAGTTTGCCAAACGTTAGTGGCGAAAAGAAGGTGTTCCGGTTAAGACACGAGTAGGTACAGAAAATGAAAAAAAAATATATACTTTTTTATTTTCTGTGTAAATGATGTATATGTGGGGTTAAAAATGTTAAGGTATCATATGAAAGGGCTTGAGTTGCACTTTTTAAAACAGTTTTATTTTTTTTCTACAGTGGTTAAATTTTTATTTATTAAGGAAAATATAAAAAATATATACCATCTCCCTCCCCCCCCCCTTATCTCCAAAGTTTACCTAGCGAAAATTCTGAAATAATTACATATGATTAAAAGTAACATAAATAATACAGGAAAAATAAAACGTACCTCTATCTAGCGTATTTTTTTTATTTATCAAGAATCATTTCTTAACTAGCTGTTGCCCGCGACTTCGTCCGCGTAGAACTTTTTATCGTCTTAGAAAATGATTTCTCTCAATACAAAATTTGAACCCTCTTTTAGGGGATAATTAAAAAAAAAGTTGATGTTCATTTTCTAGTTTGTGAACAAACAGTCTAAAACCAAAGTTAAAAATCTCATACTTTAAAAATGCCTTGAAATACTCAAACTTTGAACCAATTTTAACACTCTTAGTCGATGAATTTGGAAAAACTCTGAAATCAGTTATTTAACGTAACGTAAGTCTTTTAACGTACAGAATAAGACCGAAGTTAAAAATCTCTTACTCACACTTTAAAATTTTATTGCTCGCCATTTAAAATTTGAACCCCCTTTTAAACCCCCTTAGAGGTTGAATTTTTCTAATCGCTGAAAGAACTTTTTTCGTAAACTTTTAAGTCTCTAGCTCAAAAAAAGTGTTGCCCATACAAAGTTTTCTTAACCCCCTTAGGGGTGGAATTTTCTAAAACTCTGAAAGTACTTTATTATTAATTTTAATAAGTAACATTTTGAATAGTTTTAAGTCTAGTAAAAAAAAAAGTTTTTCCCACACAACACTGGGTACCCTTCTTAAGGATCTTAAGGATCCCCTTAGGGATGGAGTGTTCTAAAACGCTGAAAGTTCTTTTTTAGTATTCTAATAAGTAATCTTTTTGCAAAGTTTTAAGTCTAACTCAAAAAAAAGTGTTGCCCATGCAAAGCTTGCTCTCCTTTTTAACCCTATTAGGGGTGGAATTTTCTAAAACGATTTGTGTTCTTTTTTTGTATTTTAATAAGTAATCTTTCTACAAAGTTTCAAGTCTCTAACTCAAAAACATAAACTTTCCCTGATAAAAACTTTGCACCCCTTTTTATCCCCCTTAGGGATAGATTTTTTCAAAACGCTGAAAGTCTTTTTTTTTGTATTTTTATAAGTAATCTTTCTACAAAGTTTTAAGTGTCTAGCTCAGAAAAAGTGTTCCCCATACAAACCTTGCACCCTTTTTTAACCCCCTTAGGGAATGATTTTTGTAAAACGCCGAATGTAGTATTTTTCATGTTCTAATAAGTAATTTTTCGTCAAAATTTTAAGTCTCTATTAAAAAAAAATATGTTTTTCCCATACAAACCTTGCACCCCTATTTTACCCCCGTAGGGGTGGAATTTTCCAAAACGCTGAAAGTGTTTCATTTGTATTCTAATAACTAATTTTTCTACAAATTTTAAGTCTATAGCTTAAAAAAAAAGGTTCTCCCATACAAACTTTGCACCCCCATTTTACCCCCTTAGGGGTAGAATTTACAAAAATCCCTTTTTATCCCTAGCCCACGTTATAAAAGCAACATACTGTGCAAAAATCAACTCTCTAAGATTAGTAGTTTCGGCTGTGCGTTGATGAGTGAGTGAGTGAGTGATTGAGTGAATAAGTCAGTCAGGACATAGGCATTTATTATGTATAAATAGATAGAAGATAATGAAACTCCCATTCAAATATCTCAAAAAATATGAAGCTACATCCGTTTTAATGTCGCTTGTTAGAGTGAGAAAACGATGAGGGACTGTGACGTCAATATACTCGAGCGTCATAGTAAAAAACAATCGTTTCATATGAAGGTGCGTTTTGCGGAAAAGGGACAGAACATACCCCCTCTTAAAACTTTGGACTCTTATAACTTAATCATTACCTATATAACCTCTTGCTTTGTTTTTTTCTCCATTTGACTATATTTATTTTAAATTCTTTTTCGAGAAAATACATTATGATTATTTACCATATTTTCGATTCCTGAGCTATAACCACGAACTTCGGAATTCGAAAATATTCGGGTATCTCTATCTCTATCGCACTAACCATACTCGAGTGACAGGGATGCAAATATATGAACATTGAGTATCGGTTTTCGTGGTAGCGCCACAGGTACTTTGGCTGAATGCGCCGAGCGCGTGCCATTGTCATTCAAAAAAAACAAATTCGTGTTAATTATATTGTTCAAATTTGTTGATTTCATTTATTGAAATTACGACATAAAACGACATTTGCGCATATAAGTTCTCATATCAGAATCGAATATTTTTTTATGGTTTATATTTTAGCATTTGTCTCGTAAAGTTCTATCGTAGGCGGGATTTAAATTATTAATAAGTGAAAGGCAAAGCAATTCCGCCATTTTGACGAAAATTTGACGGTTCTTATAGCTGACAGTTGGAGCAGCGTTTGATTTCAATAAAAATAAATGAAAAATTAAATGAAGTCGTATATTTCGGAAAATTAATTAACTGTCGCAGTCGGATAAAAACTATCCTAAGTTGCAGCTAGAATAATAATGTACCTATATAAAATGTTTCATATTTTTCCGTTCATGGGATGCTGAGAACATTCGAACCGCGCAAAGCTTAGTTTCAAACTGGCTGATTCTTTTTTTAATTTAGAGATTTATTATAAGTGGAGATAAATAGATAGAAGATAATGAAACTCCCATTCAAATATCTTAAAAAATTATGAAGCTACATCCGTTTTAATGTCGCTTGTTAGAGTGAAAAAATGATGAGGGACTGTGACGTCAATATACTCGAGCGTCATAGTAAAAAACAATCGTTTCATATGAAGGTGCGTTTTGCGGAAAAGGGACGGAACATACCCCCTCTTAAAACTTTGGACTCTTATAACTTAATCATTACCTATATAACCTCTTGCTTTGTTTTTTTCTCCATTTGACTATATTTATTTTAAATTCTTTTTCGAGAAAATACATTATGATTGTTTACCATATTTTCGATTCCTGAGCTATAACCACGAACTTCGGAATTAGAAAATATTCGGGTATCTCTATCTCTATCGCACTAACCATACTCGAGTGACAGGGATGCAAATATATGAACATTGAGTATCGGTTTTCGTGGTAGCGCCGCAGGTACTTTGGCTGAATGCGCCGAGCGCGTGCCATTGTCATTCAAAAAAAACAAATTCGTGTTAATTATATTGTTCAAATTTGTTGATTTCATTTATTGAAATTACGACATAAAACGACATTTGCGCATATAAGTTCTCATATCAGAATCGAATATTTTTTTATGGTTTATATTTTAGCATTTGTCTCGTAAAGGTCTATCGTAGACGGGATTTAAATTATTAATAAGTGAAAGGCAAAGCAATTCCGCCATTTTGACGAAAATTTGACGGTTCTTATAGCTGACAGTTGGAGCAGCGTTTGATTTCAATAAAAATAAATGAAAAATTAAATGAAGTCGTATATTTCGGAAAATTAATTAATTGTCGCAGTCGGATAAAAACTATCCTAAGTTGCAGCTAGAATAATAATGTACCTATATAAAATGTTTCATATTTTTCCGTTCATGGGATGCTGAGAACATTCGAACCGCGCAAAGCTTAGTTTCAAACTGGCTGATTCTTTTTTTAATTTAGAGATTTATTATAAGTGGAGATTATTATAAGTGGAGATTAAGTTTGTAATGTAGGTACACTTACTTGTCTTGTGTATGTAATTTTATGTCTTGAAATTCCTACGAGATATTCTTTACGTCCCTTCTTTCTAATAAAAAATAAATAATCGAAATTGGTACGCTTGATAAAAAATATCGCTGATAATAAACTGACATACTAGGTTGTAGTTATGTTAGTACCAAAATGCAGGTAACTGCTACTATGTATTATGAGCTGTTTAAGATTGTTCAAGAATGAATTGGGGTTACATGACGGGTATATATGGTGTATAAAAGTTTGTACGGAACCCTCGGTCGGTGCGCGAGTCAGACTCGTACTTGACCGGTTTTTTTTACTATTGCATTCCGATGAGACTAGGTAGAGCAGACGTAGACGTATTATATCTAAAGGTACAAAAAAGGCTCAAATTAGCTGTGTTAATTCTTGTTGTGATCTAGGTTGTTTTTTTGGCATCTATCTCGCAAAAAATCGAATAAGTATTTGGATTTTATTGACTGCGTGCTGAACTGGCGCCGCCGGCTTGTAGAACATAAGTTTTTTGTACAATATTGTAAAAATAACATTGTGAAAATAATACATAACAATAAGTACCTAAAACTTAAATTTACTGCTAAGCTAAATCTAAACTGAGTATCAAATAACCCGCCCCACGTTACTCTACACTACACCGGTCAACCAGGTGCAAAGGTGCCGATCTCGCTAGCCGCATTGCCGCGCTGAACAGCTATGGCTAGGCTAACCTTTGCACCAGAAATTACCCAGAGCGGGGATCCCTCGCTAACTCGCTATGCCAAGCACCGCCCCACTTTCCTAAAAAAAGGTTTTGTACCTAACTACATCTAAGCACCAACATCCATAGTTGTCTCCACCGCAAGCGGAACGAATTATAAATAATTTTATAGTAATATCTCCACTTATAATAAATCTCTAAATTAAAAAAAGAATCAGCCAGTTTGAAACTAAGCTTTGTGTGGTACGAATGTTCTCAGCATCCCATGAACGGAAAAATATGAAACATTTTATATAGGTACATTATTATTCTAGCTGCAACTTAGGATAGTTTTTTATCCGACTGCGACAATTAATTAATTTTCCGTAATATACGACTTCATTTAATTTTTCATTTATTATTCTTAAAGTATATCGCCGCCACATCAGTCAGCTAAAAGAAACGTCAAAATCACAGACTAATAAGAAATACTACGGACAAAATGGCGGAATTGCTTTGCCTTTCTTTCGCCTATTAATAATTTTAATCCCGTCTACGATATACCTTGACGAGACACAATAGGTACCAAAAGCAAATATAAAATTAATCGATTTTGATATGCGAACTTATATGCGCAAATGTCGAATTAAGGCGTGATTTCAACAAATGTAACAACAAATTCGAACAATATAAACTTGGTTTTTTTGAATGGCACGCGCGCGCGCTCTTTGCGTTTTCAGCCAAACCACGAAAACTGAAACTCAAAGTTCGTATATCTGCATTCCTGTCATTTGTTAGTGCGATAGAGATAGAGATATCCGAATATTTTCGAATTCCGAATTTCGTGGTTTAAAGGAAAATACGGATGTCGGATAGATCTAAATTAATATTTTATGTGTAAATATGGTTAAAATTATTTGGAAATACTATTGTTGTTATTGTTTTAGTATATTTGACTAGCTTTAAGTTTAATATTGTACGTCCGAAATGGGCAAGCTGTTGGACTTTATTTTACCCAAAACAACTAAATGTACACAGTTCTGATAATAAAAAAATCTTATTTTATCTTATCTTATCGAAAATAGGGATGCAGACACTAAACAAAATAATCATAATGTTGTATTATCTCGAAAAAAAACAACGCAAGAGGCTATATAGGTAATCACTAAGTTATAAGTGTCTAAAGTTTTAAGAGGGGGTTTGTTGCGTCTCTTTTCCGCAAAACGCACCTTTATAATGAAACGATTGTTTTTACTATGACGCTCGAGGATCGTGACGTCACGGTCCCTGATCGTTTTCTCACTCTAACAAGCGACATTAAAACGGTTGTAATAGCTTCGTAATTTTTTGAGATATATGAATGAGTTTTTCGTTTCTTCTTCCTTTTGAAGTGAGTCTACAGCTACACCTCTATTTGGAAGACAAGCGGAAAGAATCCATACTATCCATACTAATAACCCATACTTCCATACTAATATTATAAATGCGAAAGTGTGTCTGTCTGTCTGTCTGTTACCTCTTTACGCCTAAACCGCTGAACCGATTTAGATGAAATTTGGTATACAGATAGTTTGAGCCCCGGGGAAGGACAAAGGGTAGTTTTTATATCTGAGGGGCTGAAATTGGGGGTGGAAATTTGTATGGAGCTACTTAAACTGCTGCACCGATTTAGATGAAATTTGGTATATAAATAGTTTGAGTCCCAGGGAAGGACATATAGTAGGTTTTATCCCGGAAATCACCCCCTAAGGGGGTGAAAAGGGGAGATGAAAATTTGGATGGAACCCATTTTAATAAAATTTGGTATAGAGATAGCTTGAGTCCTGGGAAAGGACATAGGATAGTTTTAATTCCGGAAATCACTCCCTAAGGGGATGAAATGGGGGGTAAAAATTTGGATGAATCCCGTTTAGATGAAATTTGGTATAAAGGTCGTTTGAATCCCGAAGAATGACATTATGTAGATAGTTTTTATCCCGAAAATCATTCCCTAAGGGTATGAAATAGGGGGTGAAAGTTTGGATAAAATCCATGTACCTAGATGAAATTTGGTATAGAGATAATTTGAGACCCTTCGAAGGATATAGAATAGTTTTTGCCTCGGAAATCATTCCTTAAGATGGTGGAAGTTTGTTTGCATTATATTTTCTAAGTAAAAGTTCTACGCGGACGAAGTCGCGGGCAACAGCTAGTAGTTAATACATTTATAGTAAAGTAATTGTCTCTGCTTAGCGTTTGTGGACTACGAGAAAGCCTTCGATTGGGTCGAAACCTGGGCTGTATTACAGTCTCTCCAGCGGTGCCAAGTTGACTACCGCTATATCGAAGTTCTGAAGTGTTTGTACGAGAACGCCACTATGTCAGTTCGACTCCAGGACCAGAGCTCGAAACCTTTTCCGCTGCAGCGGGGAGTCAGGCAAGGAGATGTTATTTCTCCAAAACTGTTCACCGCTGCCCTGGAGGATGTTTTCAAGACTCTGGACTGGAGAAGGCTGATGCCTACATCAACATCAACGGCGAGTACATCACTCACCATCGGTTTGCTGACGATATAGTAGTCTTGGCTGAGACCATGGAGGACTTAAGTACGATGCTCGATGACCTCAGTAAATCTTCCGAGCGAGTTGGTCTAAGAATGAACATGGATAAGACGAAGATCATGTCGAATGCCCATCCCATGTAGTACCTACCAACTCCCATTACAATCGGACACTTTAAGCTCGAAGTTGTAAACGATTATGTAAACCTAGGACAGACTGTCCAGTTAGGTAGGTCCAACTTCGAGAAAGAGGTCAATCGTCGAATCCGACTCGGCTGGGCAGCGTTCGGGAAGCTACAGCACATCTTTTCGTCCAATATTTCGCAGTGTCTGAAGACGAGAGTCTTTGACCAGTGGGTGTTGCCAGTGATGACATATGGCACTGAAACGTGGTCGCTTACAATGGGCCTCATAAGAAGGCTCAAAGTCACCCCAAGGGCCATGGAGAGGGCTATGTTGGGAGTTTCTCTGCGTGATCGCATCAGAAATGAGGCTATCCGCAGCAGAACCAAGGTAACCGATATAGCCCTCCGAATCGCTAAACTTAAGTGGCAGTGGGCGGGGCGGCACATTGCACGTAGAACCGATGGCCGTTGGGGCGGAAAGGTTCTCGAGTGGCGACCACGTACCGGAAGGCGCGGCGTGGGTAGGCCCCCCACAAGGTGGACTGATGACCTGGTAAAGGTCGCGGGAGTCCGCTGGATGCGGGTGGCGCAGGACCGGTCACTTTGGAACTCTTTGGGGGAGGCCTATGTCCAGCAGTGGACGTCTTTCGGCTGATATGATGATGATAATGATGAAAGTAATTTTTATTTCACTTTCGTTAATTAGAAAAATGTGATGAGGAAATTAATATTGGGCAAATTACATTAATTTGTATAGGTAGACTATAGGGCACTAAGAACAATTATGTAAAGTCTGGTACCTAAGCAAGAATGTCAAGCAGGTAGACAATGTTTGTTGTTTAGGAACCCGATAGGCACATTTTCCACAGAATTCATTAAATGTGTGTGTAAGTAAATAGTTATTAAACTATACAATAGCTCATAAGGATCTGCTGATCACAGTCAAGACAGGACGTAGATAGAACCGAGCGCGCGCAAAAGTCAAATTGTTCTCGTTTCGATTTCTGTCTGGTCGCGAAGTAGGTACCTAGTAATAGGTACCTACCTACTCATTCCGCTGGCTGTCGGCAAGGCCGCGGCGGTCACTGACGCCGGCGCTGGCGCCGTCGCTGCTGGACCATTAACTTGACACTAATCAACACACTATTATTAACTCTTTAACAGCATAGTAAGTAATTGTGGTAAAGTCCGGTAAGAACGCTTATATACTGCGTTGGATCCGCAAATCCGCATCCGAGAAAACGTTGTAGGTAAGTAGCAGTAACGTGTCTTAATAGAGGTACCTAATAAGAGTATTAGGTACCTCCATTAAGACACGTTACATTACTGCGTATGTGTAGTAAGTAGGCTACTATTAGTTAGATACGTAGATAACAAGGTATTAGATACGAATAGTTAGAAAGTAGGTTTTATATACCTATAACAAAATACAACTGAGTATAAGTGGTGGAAGTAGGGGGAATCCGCAATTAAACGGACGGGTTTAGAAACGGACACTATTGACATCTTTTCCCCAAGAAAACAATCATGTCTTTTGGTTGTTGGCAACACTGATGAGTTGATGACCATAGATAAACCCACAATAACGACAGATTCCGGCAGCCATTATTTCGTTTCCTTTTTCGCAAGTTGTTGAAGCGCATGAACTTCGTTAAAAATAACGTATATTTGCAAACTGATTTAAAATTGGATACTAACTTAAGCTATAATTGTGATAGTTGTATTCGTTGTGAAATATTCTCAAGAATTTTTTATAATATTTATAATAATTTATTGATAAAACATAATGTACATCAGTGTTTACTATAGACTAGGATCTTAATATTAGAGGCAAATAACACGTGCCTGAACTAGGATACCCTGTGTTTCAGGCAAAAAAGAACTAACAATTGAATATGTTATTCACATGCAAAATATTATTCTTATTTACTAGGTAGTACAAAATAATTAGTAAGTTAATAACCTATATATAAAAAAGGTATAAAAAGATAGAAGATAGAACAAAATTATTTTAAAACGATAAATAACTTCTCAGTATCGTCATAGGACATATTATGTAGGGCTTCTCGTAGCGTTGATTTACATTTCATGTAGTTTAGGGGATATAAATCTAGCCGTGCATTAAGTCTTTTGTAAAGAAGTGGACCTAGGAAAAGGAAAAATCTAGAAGAGAAAGCGTGTCGTGTTTGAGTATAATTTGGACAAACAAAATCTTTACGCCTTTTACTGGCATGATCAGTGTTGTAAGGGGTTTCAGCGTGCTGTTTTAAAACTGTGTGCAATATAAATAATTGTCGGACTGTTAATACTTCACATGATTTATAAAGCAGGCTAGTGGGGAATTGATAGGGGCGGAAAGTAGAAACCTTAAGAATTGCTCTCTGGGCCCTTTCTAGGTTTAGTAATGTGGTTTTAGCCAAGCCACCCCATGAAGAGATGCAGTAAGTTAATACAGATTGACATAACGCAAAGTAAACTTGTTTGATTATGTGCGAGTCTCCGATCGTACGTATTTTTTTGAAAATAAATATTAACTTACGAACTCTAGTGCACAACGCTTCCACATGAAGTCGAAAAGAGAGAGAGTCATCAATTATGATTCCTAAATACTTTATTTTGTTTGTGGTAGCTATGCCCGGACATGCACACTGGTTATTTGTGCGATGTTTACAATTGTGAGCATAGATTTTAAGGTTAGTCGGAGCTAGTTTCGATTTGCGCATGGAAAACTTTATAACATTTGTTTTCTCCGAGTTCAGGGTTAGTAGGTGATGTAGAAGCCAGTTACTTACGATATTAAAGCCTCGCTGTGCATATTCATAGACTTGCTCTACTGAGTTTGTAGAAAAAAGTAGGACAGTGTCGTCAGCGTATGAAATGATTTTACCACAGTCGATTTTAAGATTACAAAGGTCATTTATATAAATTAAAAACAGCGTAGGTCCTAAAATACTTCCCTGTGGGACTCCAAAAGAGGCATTATGTAGGTCAGAACTCATAAAATTGTCGATTTTTGTGCGTTGCGTGCGGCCGTCTAAATAGTCTGCAAATAATTTGAGCTGCGTACCTCTGATTCCTAATGATTCAAGCTTGTGAAGCAGGATGGGAACGGAGACGGTATCGAAAGCTTTAGCAAGGTCAAGGAAGATTCCCAAAGTCTGATTACTCTTGTCTAGTTCTTGCACTAAAAAGTCAGTCAGTTCGTGTACGGCGTCGGCAGTTGATAGTTTCGACCTAAATCCAAACTGACTTTTAGACAAGATAGCTTGGCTCTCTAAATATTGGACAAGCCTATTATTGATGATTTTTTCTAATATTTTTGACGTCGAAGGTAGTATGGAGATAGGTCTATAATTTGACACCTGGTCTTTACTACCAGATTTGTATACAGGAACCACAATAGCTTTTTTCAGACATATCGGAAATATTCCTTCAGAAAGACACTTTTGGAAAATGAAGGTGAGGGGAGGAACCAGGATGTGTCTGAATTGTTTGAGTATTTTATTAGATATACCATCCCAACCTTTAGCCGAGTCATTTTTTAAGCCCATAATTATTTGGTTTACCTCTCGTTCATCAGTATTTAACAGCACAAATGACTTCAATGTATTGTTGTGGTTTGAAACATGGTTAGGGAGGGGTAAAGGCAGGTTTCGCTGGACTTTTTCAGCTAATTTTTTTCCTATGTTAACAAAAAAATCATTTGCGCAATTAGCAGATGCTAAAGGCGAAGAGCAGACTTGTGACAAACCGGAACATGATTCTCGTTGTTTTGCTGTGTATGTAACGTTTTTAATACACTTCCAGACTAGTTTACTGTTTGTTCCGGCCAATTCGAGTTGTTTTTTGTCGTAGTTAGATTTAACTTTTTTCAGCAAGTCATTACAAAAATTACGATATCTTTTGTAAGAAAGTTGTAGAACTAAATTGTCCGGATTTGATTTAGCTTTAAGATGCAGTTTGTCTCTGTGTTTCATGCAACGGATAAGTCCGGGTGTAATCCACGGTTTAACATTAAAATATTTACTACTAACACGTATGTTTACGGTATTATGCAATATTGCTTGCTGGACATTTTGAATCAGGTATGACATGCTAGTATCTGCGTCAGCGGAATTGTAAACTGGGTCAAAATTAATGTTGCATAAATCAGGTTCAAGTTTGTTTACATTTAATTTAGAAATTAATGGCGTTCGTGCTGCATATGGTAATTTACGAAATAATGAAAGTAGGACAGCCCTATGATCTGTAATAGAGGAATTTGTAACTAATGCTAGCGCTGGGAGATTAGATTTAAGCATGATATGGTCTAAGCAGGAGCCGCTTTGGTGAGTGGGAAGCGTGTGTGCGGGAAGCAAGCCGTGAAACGAGCATAAATTGAGGTATCTCTGAGCTGCGGGGTCAGTGGTTTCTGGAAGAATGTTGATATTAATATCACCTATTAATATACGATTTTTAAATGATGATAGATTTCGTAACGTCTCGTCTAGAGAGTCAGTAAAGGTATTAATATTTCTAAAACACGGCGGTCTGTACAATGCCAGTATGGCAAAGTCCGTTCCAATTTTAATTAACAGTCGAGAAGAATATACTGAACTATGAGTTTTGAACTATGAGTGAAGCCAAGTTCAAGCAAAGGTACTGGCTAGCCAGCGCCGAGTGTATCATTACACGAACCACTTGGTGCCACTTTTGACCCTTCTATAACTCAAAACCTCTTTAACGTAAACACATAAAACTACGTGTGTTTAATTATATCCAAAAGGACATCTAGAAGCCCAAATTTCAAGAAGCTAGCCCAAACGGTTATAAAGATATGAAGGTCAAAAAGTCGTATATTTTAGCACTGACTGACTGACATATAGAACTTAAACCTAACCTACTTCCAGATGACCTAGAAGGATGAAATTTGGAATCCAGCTCGGCAATTGTGTGTAAGCGTAGGAAAAATTTCTAAAAATAAAAAAAAGTTAAAAAATAGTGGGGGTCCCCATCCATTTTTTTATTTTTATTGTAGCGTTGGAACTATTACTAGCAGATATTTGAAACTATCCCAATATATGTTTTATTATATTTGCTATATAACAGAAATATAAAAATAAAGTTAAGTCAAAAAATAAGGGGTGTCCCCATACAAAAAACTTGTATATGCGCTAAACAACCGGCCAACGGTGTGTCGTCGGCGGCGCGCGGCACCTCATAATTAAATACACAGAACAGAAGTAAATCTCAATACCTGCCTAGTTTTCTTTACAAAAAGTAATGATATCCCACCAAAAACATAAATGTAAAAAAGGAGAGCCAAGTTCAATACAAAAATTATGCTTGGCTGTGGGCGTCGCCGCAAAAAGAATGGAGATCTAAATGAGTGCCAAGTTGTATGCAAAATCCAAATATGTATTTATAGGAATAAAATAACATTATGAACAAGTATTAAACTCTATGTCTTTGCTTTATTGGATACCTATAACAATTGCTGCCTAAGAAATAATGTAAGTTCCTGAGGAGCATTGAAGGTTTGTATATTATTTTACCTTAATGTTTGGCAGTTTTGAGGAAATTTTGGTGGATGTTGGTGTCCAAATCCTCCAAGACCTCATCTATCACTCACAGACGGCATGGAAAATAAGAGCATGTTGTATATACTCTGGCCTGCAAAAGAAGGTATAATTTGGTAACAGTTTTTTCATCACAATTGCTCGTAAAGGGTGTATTATAGGTATATAGCAGCTACAGCCGATTTACCTCCCACGGGTACACTTAAATTTAAAAGATTTTTTGAGTTAAGGAGCCTGCCTTATAACTAGTTAGTCTTAATTAAATAGGTAGCCATATTATGTTATTCTTGTTATTTTATACAATAGGATAAGTAAATTTATTGTTTAAGGCCTACTTTTAACATAATATGTCCTTTGACTATTGAATGTGTTTTACTAAACGTAAACTGTCTCACTATTAACCCGTATAGGTTAGTTAGGCATGTAATTTAAAACAATAATAGCAGTTGGAATGCAATGAAGTACCTACTGTAAGTTGAAAAATATAGCCAGTTTAGTTACAATTCGCTACCGATAAACCTACCTATACTCGTAATCACATTTATTTCCGCGAAAGACAAAATACGTGCAATAATCATACAGGACAGGATACACACGCAACGCATACAAATGTATTACCTAACTTACCATTTGCTATTAGCTGTCATATTTGAGTAAAAACAATTTAGCACTTAATAAGCAATTTGACAGCAAATCAGCTCGGTTTAACACCCCAGTGCGCGCTTACGTCAGCATTTTACATATAAATCCACTTTCTGTTGCGGCCAGCAGCATACTTCGCAGGTCAAGCCGCGTTAAATTTTTTTCTGACAGTAATTGTAGTGGTCGGGCGCACGCATCCGGATCGTGCGCGCGCGTGAAAACGTTCACATGATTATTGTACTTAAACTTAATTAAAACTATTGGATCTTAACGTCTTAAGTCCAGGAGCTAGCTAGCATGATCGCGTATAATGTTCGATATACATCATTCGATTCATACGTCGTTCTCGCGCTTAGTTACCAGGGGCTGTTATTCGCTACGCGTTAATGCGGCTCACTCCGTCGGTCACCCATTACGAAACTAGACCTCTACCTACGCGTAGTCACTACTACGCATCGCGGTGTCAAGGTATAATTGTGGGTGAGCGTTGATGTGAGCTTAAAACAAGTTATAGAATAGGGGGGCTGTACCTACCTATAATAGGTATCAACTTGGTAACACTTTCATTACCAGGAACCCGCTAGCTGGGCGCTCTGCTCGTGGGCGCTTTCCTCTACATACGGAGTTCCCCCTTCTGTCGGCTGCGAGCGTGGCGCTACTAAATCTTTGGCACTGCATCAGTTAATAAGGGACGATGATTTATAACACACAGCGATCGCTCAATGCAATGCGTGTGCAATACAATGATGCGTTCAGGGTACTGTTGCGGCTGCCGCGACACTGTAGTGCGTCCGGTATGTTCGCGGACGCGCAAGTGGACAGTTACCAGTGGTAACTTACCACGCGACACTGCGCAAGCGCTGCGCTGCGACGCTCTGCAGGGTGCGCGCCAGCCGCCACAGTCTCCTGAACGTGGTGGCCGACAGATGGGACGGTAGCCTACTGAGGCACTGGTCCTCCCTACATTTAAGTTTAAGGCCTAACATAGTTGTATAAAAGTCTTCTAGTACCTACTAACAACCTATGGATCTTTTTAAAGTTGTCCGAAATAAATGCATTTTATTTATTTATTTTATTTATAACGTGCACAATCGAGATCAAGTTAACTTAGTCCGATCCGTTACGCGCTACGCGTAAAGGATGACTCACGCTAGAACGGGCCCGGGCCGTTTTCTAGGAAAAACGACGGCGTTTTTGCACGGTCGAGCCACGGACGAGGCTCGGAAGCGGCTTGGTGTCGGCACGGCCCGGCCGTGGCTCGGCCGGGTTTTTCATAGAAAACGGCCCGGGCCGGACACGGCCCGTTCTAGCGTGAGTCATCCTTTATACTGTCGTCTTATCACGTTGACATGTCAGTGAAAACGAAACGCGCATTAGGTACCTACCTGTGTCACCTGTGTGTATACCAATCCATACCTACTTCCATACTAATATTATAAATGCGAAAGTGTGCCTGTCTGGCTGTAACCTCTTCACGCTTAACCCTTTTCCAGGCCGGCAATTGAAAAATGTCAATCGAATGTCAGTCATATTCACTGACATCAAGATACACGTTTGACAGTCTGTATGTGGTCGATATACCGCCTCTGCCTGGAAAAGGGTTAAACCGCAGAACCCATTGAGATGAAATTAAATATAGAGTTAGTTTGAATCCCGGAGAAGTACATAGGATAGTTTTTATCCCGGAAATCATCCCCTGAAGGGGTGAAATGGAGGATGATTTTTTTAATGAAGCTACGATATTTTAAACGAGTTCCACGCGGACGAAGTCGCGGGCAGAAGCTAGTTTGTGATATATTTATTGTGATTGCCTGCTTGATACCACAGACCCCTTATAGCGAGCATTTGATAAGTAGGTAGTATATGTATACTTGCCTAGTCGCTTGACAGACAATATAAAGTACTTAATTACTTTTTTGTACCCCTACGGCGACTTGACGTGATTAACAAACACGTGGCTTAATGAGTTGACAAAACCTTGCTATGGTATTAAAAATCGTTTGTACCTACCTATACAAGATTTGAAACTTTATATGAAAAGTTAGATAGGCAGTTAATTATCTATAGCTAACACACGCAAGCAATGTTTAGTATCCTATAGAAAATGGATACCTATCTGTGTATACTATTAATACATTGTATTAATCTACCTACTCTTTACAGATTCTGCCGTTAATGGTGACTCCGCGTCCGATGCAAGAAGACAATGGACACGTCGAGGCAGTCAATATCCATGCGCCAAGCGTCGCCGTCACCGAGGACATTGACGACGAAGTTATATCTGTGAGCATTACCTCCTCGGTTGCAGTCGGTCGAGGCAGAGGCAAGCCCAGGGAAACTTTGGAGCCAGCCGACGATCTGGTCGCCCACGAGACCGTATCTGCACCTCCCGCCATAGCCACCATCGAAACAATGGCCAACGAAACTCACGAATCGCCATCCTTAGCAGGCGCTAACATAGAGTTCATTAAACAACTCCATTCAAAAAAGGAAGCCCGAGGAACACATCATTCAGAAGTCCACCCGTTTCAGCTGCAGATCAAACATTACATGACCAACGAATCGAGCGAGCGCACAGAACACGACGAAGAAAAATCTACTTTAGAAATCCCGGACGACATTCACGAAGATATTGAAAACATACCATTAGGCAGATCTGTAGCGCTCTCGCCGTCTCAGAATCATATTCAAGGTCTGTCACCGAGTGAAAGGGGGCAGGAATCGCGATTGACGACTGTTAGTTTTAATGTAGTGCACGACACGCCCAAAACGATACCTAATCATAATGAGCACAGCAAACCGGCTCAAGCGTTTCCGGACCTCCAACCCATATACAGTGAGCCACCGAAAATATACAGTCAGCCGGCGGAAGTATACAGTGAGCCGGCTAAGTTTTACAGTGAGCC
The DNA here is from genome assembly GCA_963854355.1 of Epinotia brunnichana. Classification (NCBI taxonomy): domain Eukaryota; kingdom Metazoa; phylum Arthropoda; class Insecta; order Lepidoptera; family Tortricidae; genus Epinotia; species Epinotia brunnichana. Next base: position 50,646,915 of record OY977936.1, read on the forward strand.
AGCTAAAGTGTACAGCGAGCCTGCGAAGGTTTACAGTGAACCGGCCAAGGTGTACAGTGAACCGGCTAAAGTATACAGTGAACCGGCTAAGTTCTACAGCCCCCCGGCGTCTCTCAATTTGCCACCTCAGGACGCACCTGCGCCGATTCCCACTCCCTGGCAGGAGACGCCATCGTCGGTCATCGTAGACACGACGCCTAGTACGACCACATCTGTACAGCCAGCCGCGCTTCGGCCGGAGAAAAATTACGAAGTCGACGAGAAAGACAGCGTGTTGACTGACGGCCAAAGCCATGGCGTCCAGGACGATTCCCCAGAGAGCTGCAAGGACGACAGCTGCAAGGTCGGGTACGTGGTGGAGGGGCGCGCGTACCGCAAGTACCGCGTCGAGGAGCGCACGCCGGACGGGTTCATCGTGGGCGAGTACGGCGTGGTGCGCAACGAGGACGGCGCGCTGCGCGGCGTGCGCTACACGGCCGACGGCGCCGCGAGTCCGAGGCTCATCTACGACGCGCTCATGAAGTTCCTGCAGCTCTAGTGACCGGATGGCGACTTTGTTCCTCACTTCACATCTCAATGTCATTTTAATAGCGCCGAGCTACTATATCAGCCATTGGCGGCGATCACCCATGACGTGCTCATGTAGTTCCTGCAGCTCTGATGAGGTCCGGAGGTCGCCTCTGTCGCACCAAGCTGGTTCAGTTCGTTTATTTTATTTTTAGTATCCAGATAAAAATTAAAAATACAGACAGTACGGGAAATGTGCCCTAAATAAAGGTATAATTTGATGAAGATTTTAACCTGAGACCTGAGTTTCCTCAAACACTCCACGCTTCTATTAAAATAAGATTATTTTCTTAAGACTGACCCCTATATTTGTTTCTTGATTTTTCAAGGTACCGACCAACAATAAAACTGCAAAACTGGGGTACCAATTTAGCTGATAATCACGGGGTGTTACTCTACGGATATAGCTCATACAAGAAAAGTGCAGTATGCGTCTTCGGTTTTAGCTATTAGGTACCTACTAGTAGCGTCAGATGGCAGTTACTTTCGTAAAACCCTATATGCTTTCGCCTAGGTATGCCAAATCTTGGGATTAGGTGCCAAGGCGGACCCCGGGCTCCTTTAGGGCACAATCAGGTATAACAGGGGAGGATGATGGGGAACTCATCGTCATCTTCTCCTAGCCGTATTCGGCCTCAGCGACTGCTAATCACTGCTGAGAGTGTCGCTGGTGCGCCCTCAGGTGACTGACATAGCCAAATTTAAATTTTCAGCCAACATCAGCACCCCTCCGACATAATTATACTATATGGGCGCAGGTTTTTTTTTTTTTTTTTTACAACGACGAGGTGGTCTGGCCTTTAGCTCATCGCGGTTTGTGTCGAGCTCTGCGCGCCGTCAGACCTCGAAATCGTTCACCTGTGTGAACACAATGTGCCTCCAATGTGATCGGCCCTTAGCCAAAGCCCAACGATTCGGACGGCTGCATATTAGTCCTCTTCATGTGACGTTTCAGTACATGTTTGTACCGCAAAAACTGGCCGCCTTGTTTCCTCTTGCCATTCTGCAGTTCGCAGTAAAAGATGCGCTTCGCCACTCTGTCATGAGACATACGGGAGACATGTCCGCACCAACGCAGCTGCCGTGTCAATAATATGCCTCTATACCAGCGACCTTAGCCCGCCCGAGGACTGCCGTGTTCCTGCCACGGTCATACCAGTGAAAGTCAAAGAGGTTCGACGGGTGTCCGGGAGGTGACTGAGGATTAGAGAATCCGCAGTAAGCTCGATTCTCCATACAAACGTACCTACGCTCTCGTTTTAAAACGACCTGATAGTTTGCTCTGATACTTTGTACTTAGAATAAGTTAAGTACCATCCAGGTTTGTAATTAGTTGATGTAGCTTCAGACACCATAGTAAAAAAACACAGCAAATTTAAGTTTTTATACAAAACTTGTTTTTGCTCTATTTCGTTTGTTTTATAAACTGGAGCCATATAAACTAATTTAATTACTGACCTAGACCTCATGTCATTGTACCTAAATATATGCAAAGCTTCGTTACAATCCAAAACGTAGTTTTAAAATGAGAACGAAACTCCGTTTGTATGGGAAGGTGAAATTCGGCCGAACTTACTGCGGACTCATAAGAGACGCAAACTTATAGGGAGCGTATTGTGCATGTGCAAGTGTTAAGCCGCGTTTATGCACAGGCGTTATTTTGCACAATACGACGCGTGCTTGATAATGATAGGCACTATGGATTTTTAGACATTCTGACAAGAGCCTTTGTACTTAACGTGTGGCAAATAAGCTGTTGCATATAGGTATTAATAAATAAAATAAAACCTTTTTATTTCTTGCCGATTCATAACATGTGAAAATAGCAATAATTGGACTTTTAGACATTTATAGAAATGTAAATAGTATCAAATTTCAAGATAATTATTAATGAATTTGAATTGTATTTATAATGTTGAAATTTGACGTATTCAGTACCTAATCTAAATTATTCAGTTGTAGCAAGAACCCCTCCTGCGAAGGTAAAGGCCTCCTCCAGTGAGGACCAGTGCTCTTAAGGTATATAGGTAGTACAATGGCAAAAATAGCCCACTTAGCATACATTTACTGATTTAATGTAAAAATACCACACATATATTCTTATAATTATGTACTCGTACATACCTAACAAGCCAATAGTTACGTGAGATTCGTGAGTAATAATTGTGCCATTTTTTAAGAAATATTTAGGAAGATAATTAGTAATACTCTGTTCCACTATTTATAATTTTTAAGATAATTTATTAATATTCAGAGGAAGATTAGCAATTTACACAAACTGCCCTCATTTCATGAACCTTGTGTTTTCTTGATAATTATCTTTTTAGAATAAGTTAGCCTTAAGTAGGGAGGCTAGGCTTAGTGATCACATCGAGCTAGATATCTTTCATTTACAAATGAAAACATTTCAGTAAAATAAGTAGGTAGTTTAAGTAAACGAATAAATGTGAAATAATAAACTGGATGTTTTTTTTACCCTCAAAGGCAACCTACCTAACAATATTCTTTTCCTTTGAAGGCAGTTGTTGTGACAAATTGATAGGTAGTACGTTTATGTTGTTAGGTGGGTTGTTTTCAAAAAAAGTGTACCCTAGTTAAGGTAAAATTAAGAAACATTAACTTTGTCAGGTGAGTCACGAAAATTAGCTGTATAAATGTATGGCAAATTTTCGTGACTCACCTGTAAAAGTTAACGTTTCTTAATTTTACCTTAACTAGGGTACACTTTTTTTGAAAACAACCCAGGTACCGTTATAATCTAAACGTCATAAGTCATAAAACATTACACGGCGACTTTTTGTAGCGGTACGAAGGCAATACAGTATCGAGACAGGTGATTCTGTCAGAGCTATAACCACGAACTTCGAATCTCGAACTTCGTATATCTCCGTCTCTATCGCACTTATGGTTTATGGCATTCGAGCGACAGAGACGGAGATATACGAAGTTCGATATTCGAAGTTCGTGGTAGCGCCGCAGATGATTAGATGATCCACTGATCTATGAAGAGCGTCGCGCGCCAGTCGCGTGCTCATATCGCTGCAAAAAGTCGCCGTGTGTAAACGCTCTGTATACAGTGTGTGGAATGGTAAGAAAACATACGTATAGGGAGTCAAATTAAATTTATTAATACGATAAATAATCATACTTAGGTAGGTAACTATTCTAATAAAATTAATTTATACATAGTTATGGTAGGATTAATCACAAGCTTACAAAACTCGGTTTGAACATTTTTATTATAGTATATATTAAATATTATTTAAGTAGTTGACAAAATCCAATCTCAGATATGACAGTTGTACAGTCTAGGTCACCAATGCGATTTTTTTTTTACTATTAAGACGCAACTTTTGATATAATAAGAGGCATATTGAACTCGCCGATAGGTACCTTAATCATATCTTCAATAAGAAGAAAAATAATAAATTGCGCAATTTTTATTCGAGCCAGGGAAGGTAAAGCCAAAAGTTTTTAGAACAGCTTAATAGCTTGCCTTGGCCCGCGACTAATATTATACCAATCTCTATTTAATACACTTCGAAATAAAAAGATGACGTACCTACAATAGTCGCGACCAGGCCCCGTAGCATGGATGGCCTTATCACGCGACAAGTGACAGGATAGAGCATCCGTCCCTGGCTGACACCGTTCGACAGAACGAGACGACGCGCTTATCCTATCACTTATCGCGTGATAACGCTACGGGGCCAGTTGTGTTTATCTTTCTTTGAACACAAATTCGGAACAAATAATACAAAATAATAATTAAGTTAGTGCAATAACAGTTGAAACTATAACGTAGTACCTATTTATCACTGGCTCTTGAAAAAAGGGTATAAATAAGATACAACTACAGTTACTTCCTCAACTTTCGTTGCTCGAGCACTAATTTTAATATCCCTAAAACGGCCTAGGGGCTCGATATCACGAATATAATAGCCTTATTACTAAATTGTTTGTTTACCGCGAGGCTGCGCTGAAATATTTCTAGAAGGTAGTTACCACCATGTAGGCTCCACTGGTGACGACGTGGATATTTCCCACTACTTACCGTCAGTAGGTGAGAACTTGGTAGTAGGCAACTACTAGGACTCGCAGTATTCCTCGCAGCGCCGTTGGCAGCTTAGGTCGTGAAGCCTTATCCTAAATAATCGAGTCAACAACGAATCATCTACGCATCCAACTTCATAAACCGATTAACGTTAACACCGAATATAGCATGTATTTAGTTTAGTCTAACACTTTACAAACAATGGGCTTAGGAAGACATTTTGAGATATTATAATTATGGTTTTCAATGGGTGTCGATAAGTGGAAAAGAAGGGCCTTTGTTTCACACTGAGACACGCAATAAAAATGGTTTTATGCGTGCGTATCGTGCTATCAGACATTTGCATGTTCAAGCATACCTACTTACTTGATTTTTGGAGCGCACATCAACTTCATTGAAGTCAACACCCTCAAGTTTGGCAATAAGTAATTTTAACTTCTCAAAATGTAGACGGTAACCATCGTTACGCTGAGGGCGAGTTGAACATGTCGTGAACTAAAACCGACGTCGCTTGTAACGATATCTACGCCTCTTGGCGATAAAACGCCGCTTAAGTCTGTTAAACGCTCCCAACAACTCTCCCTAAGATAGTGATTATGATTATCTATACATCCTAGTAACTCTAATAAATATTGGTGCAATTTCCGAGTTACAGACGTTCTCCGAAGCATATTAATAATTCTTATCACCTAGTTACATTTCGATTACGATATACTATAACAATTACACGCTTCGATGAATATTAAAATGTTCATTAAAAACTCACTTTTTCGGGTATACTTAAATAAAAAATATTCACTCTCATCTACTGATATATTTGGAACAATCCTCTGGCAACACTTTGTGCATGATTGCATGTAACAATTTATTTAATTGGAAGCGCATCAAATGTGTATTGAACTTTTGGATTAGGTTTTATTTACTACAACGTACTCGTACTTAGCCGCACTAGCCTAAGTAAGCAACGCGGGTTCGGCAAATTTAACTCAACACCACTTCATGGAACTTGCAACCAATTAAGTATTATTGTTATAAAAATGTTTTGGTACTTCCAATACAAGTTTGATTAAATAAATAATGGTCTAAGTACAAAAGTACTTAAACCATTATTTAGAAATTACAAGATATAGTATTAGTCACTCGTTGACGACTTTGACACTATTCAATACGCGACCACAATCTTCATTTCGCAACAGCTGTAAGGTGTTCTTCAAGCCACGGTAAGTATTAGCAGGAGTGTATAAAACAGAAAAGAATGTGTGCTATGGACCCTGCCAAGTGTGTCATGATTTTTCATATTCAGAAAAGTAATTACACAGAGATAATAGCAATCGAATTGTATCTCGACTAACTATGCAAACAAACTGACATAAGAGACTCAACTCCGACCGCGATTCCAACGTCCCTAATTTTCATGTCTATAATCATGTTATACGTGATGCTTTTGAAAAACAGAGACATGAAAGTGTCGTTATTCGATATCCCTACGACATACGTACGTATTGATTTTAAAAGTACTTACCTAGTACCTAGGTATGCTCTGATGCAGATAAATGTTAACTACAGCCATGTAAATATTATAAAGACAGGGTTTTAAATAAAGTAGGTTCTCAATTCCCCTAACACGGTCCTACATATGTTGTGACGCTGTTGATATGTAGGTTCACAAGGGGCTAGCCGCGTTCGTCGCACGTTGTTTAGATATATGCTCTTTCTCGAACACTCATCCATCCATTGACAAAGGATATAATTAAAGTAGGTTACAAGGATGAGACGTAGCACATCATACATTATTATATATATATATATATATGTTTATGTTCACTAGTTTTTATTCGAGTTTAGAATCTTAATGAGTCACAAGTTACTGTACTTCAATAAGTAAACGATATAAAAGTCATTCAATAAATGACGATATGTGTTTCTATATTATGATCGTAAATACGCAAATGGCGTTTGGAACGTTCGCAGTTACAAACGTCCAATTTATCGGGCTATGCATGTTATATATTCTCTCGAGGATCGATTAGTTAATTATTATCAACATCGTATAAAGAAAGAAGATATATCAGAAAAATGGCAGTATAATTTCGAGTTAGTGTCAATTCGATCAATCAAAAATATTCCACCATTAGCCAATACGATTTTGACGATCAATCTCAGAATAAGTCCTTATTCATGTTTGGTCGAAACCAGTAGTTATCCGACAATATACTTACAATACTTGTGTAGTACACTAGATAGCACAACATAGCCCATTTTATAAATAGAACACACAGTAGTCATCAGACACATACACCGATAAACAAATATATTTTACAATGAATGCTGATATCGTTAAAAACCGATATTTCCATCTCCATATTAAAATTGTTAATTAATTGATTATATTGACATGGGTGTACATATAAGAATAATAAATAAACTGGACAGACCAACCAATAAATAGAAAAACCAATAATACCTTTTACTAAAATAATTTCCTTTCCATTTTGCATATTTATTTATTTATTCATATCAAGTGACCTATATTTAATTGAGTAGACGTTCCAAATGATCTTGCGAAGTAAGTAAACCACCGATTACCGATATCTATGACTGTATACGTACTTTCTTCATCATGTATATATCAAATTTAGAAGTCAGTTTCCATTTCAGGAACATAGCATTTGAAGCATTCGTTAAATCGTGAAATCACTAACTCTCAAGATTTTGCCACACTTGCAACATAAGAGAGCCTGGCTTGTCCTTATATTACGTCATCGTTTTTTTGTCAAATTTTGACCCTCTTTCATCCAATGGTCAACCCCCCCCCCCCCCCTTATTTTGAAATGAAGTAATATATGGACAGCCCCAAATGTATAATAGGGCTCCCGTCACTTCCAGAAAAACAAGATTCCGAATTGTTAATTTTACCGCGGTGTCCACGCGCCTATTATTTTGTTCTCACGCGTTTTATCACGCGGTGAGCGGGGTGTTAAAGCTATACATATGCATTTAACGAACGATGATTTTTGCAAAGAGAAGCGAGAAAATGTGCGACAAACAATGAAATATATCTTGGTCGCGCCTTCTCCCTCTTTCTTTTGCTGCTAAAGAAACTATGTAAAATAACGATCAACAATTTAAACCGCTTTGTATGCGTGGCGTATGCTATAGTATTATCAAACCGCGTTTAGAATGGGATCGGACAGTTTTGCCATATAAATACGTCAAAGTGTATATGAACTGACGGCTATTCCAATCCCAAACTCATAGCAGTTGAATACCATGTAACCAGAGGGGTATATACGTAACTTTTCGAACATACGTTAGGACACCTCAACTGTCATTTTCCCGTACAAAGAACGACATAATCTACCTGACGTACGTACAAAGCGTTACGCAATCGACTAGGTGTGGTACGCACCAGGCACCACAGATGCCGCTCCCTAGCCGCCACGACTGCGAGCTCACGGCGAGCGAGGTTAGTCGTAGGTCTCCGACTCCTGCTGGACCAGTTTGAACCGGCGCGGGCTCTTGACGGATATCGAGCCGTGCCCTTCCAACGACAGCCGGCCTTTCATCTGCAGGTACCTGAAACAATTGACCGTACATTAATAACGAGGTCATTTGTCCATACTCCATACAACTGATTCGCACCGTCTTGCCTATTTGAAAACAATTGGGTATTTGACAACAGTGAAAATAAATTGTTTTTTCATTAGTAACAGATAAACATTACGAAAATACTCAGAAAGTATCAAGCTTTCATTCATATTTGTTATTTTAGGATTTTTAAATTAATAAAAAGTAACAATAAGGACTTTGTTTAATTGTACGTCGTCACAACATAGTTATCCCTACCAATACCAATTCCATACTAACGGAGCGTTTTTGACGTTTCATAAAAAGAAGCTGATTTGACTTTTGTCAAATACCCAACTTGAAGCACAGACTAATACAGACAGACCCGCAGTATTAAGTCAGACAATGTCTCATATAGTTGTCTCTGTCACTTTTTATGGTCAGCCGAAGTGAGTTGGAATGAGACGAATAGTTCGATATTTTGAGGCTGTTGGCGAATTTTCTCCAACTGTTGTCAGCCACAGTGTTTAAAAAAGTAAACAATGCTGCCCGGACGTCACAGTCAAGTCAACGTCAACACTTAGGACAATTAGTTATTTGAAGAATATTGCGTTTTTAACATTTGTATTTGTGTGGAAAGTGGGAGATATCATTTACATATAGGGGCAAAATGTCAATTAGAAGAAGACCGGAAAAAATACCAGTTTTCATCAGTAAGAAACTTTTGCTTATTTTTCAAATATTTCATATAATATTCTGGGATTACTGCAGATACTGGATACTATGAAATAAGTACCTACTTTTTACATTAATTCAAATGTATCGACATGAATTATTTATGTTTTTTTTTTTTTTTACTTTTATTTATTCAAAATTATAAACTTATTCTACTACATTTATATACTCTTTAGTTCTTACTGAAGCCTCAATTAGGCTTATTTGTAAGAAATATCTAATTAATATTAGTTTATTAGTTTGCTATCTATCAGATTTCATCCATACCAGTATTATTCCTCAGTGCTGGTGTTATGAGAGTCTATATAATGTTTTTTTAGCATTTTTTTACATGCTTTTGGATTCTCTGTTCCCTGTATTTTGATTAAAATGTCTAATGGTAGTTGCTTAAGTATATAAGGTAACATGAAATCTGAAGTACATTTTCCATATGTATTCTTAGAGTCAGGTAAAATGTAAGGTGGTAAGTATGCCAGGTTTCTTAGTTTTTCACTACGTGTTCTCATTTTTAGGTTTTTTAGTTGGCTAAATTTATCATATAGGTATGATCTGAATATTTATTTTTTCATATATACTTAGCACCTTACAGAAGCCAGATAGGTTGTTATAATTATTTTTACATTGGAGTTTAATTTTAATAGGCACTATATTTTAAGAATGGATAGTTGTAGTGTATATATCTTATCTAGATATATTTTATAAGTGCATCCATATGTGCTGATACTGTAGTTAATTATAGAGTCAGCAAGAGATAAGTACATCATTCTCAAGGTGTTGTAGGGAATTTTAAATTTTAGAATTGACAACCTTGCTAGTATGGCTCTTAGTTTCTTACATATTCCATCAATGTGATGTTTCCAGTTTAATCTATTGTCTATGATCATTCCAAGGTAGGTGTGTTCAGAAACTAGGTCAAGTTTTGAGCAGCCACAGGCCCCGTCAGTACTCCCCCCATGCATGCAGACATGATCATGAGCTAACAGAAATGGTGTAATTGGTCTAACTTGTCAAAGTTATTTTGTAGGGTACTTTGAGCTTTTAGAATGTCTGTGTTTGCTGTTAGCAGGCAAGTGTCATCAGCAAATTGGAAAACTGAGCATTCAGAGAATATATTACACATGTCATTCACGTAAAGCAGGTACTCGGTCGGACCGATTATAGATCCTTGTGCTGTTCCTTCTTCTGTCAAAAACCTATCACTATGCACCCCATCAATGTTAACTGTTATATAGCGGTTCTTATGGTAGTCTCTAAACCATTTCAGCAAGGACCCCTGTATCCCGTTCTGTTCTAACTTAGAAAAAAGTGTTTGATAAGACAGTATGTCAAAAGCCTTGCTAAAATCAATAAAGACAGCTAACACATGGTTCCCTTCATTTAGGTGAATATTGACAATATCCGCAAAGTTTAATAACAGCTGAGAAGATTAATTATATTGTTTTGTGTTAAGAACTTATTTATTTCCTTGCCAAGGTACCTCTCAATTATTTTGTCTATGCATGGTAGAATAGTGATGGGCCTGTAGTTGTTGGTATCAGTGTGTGAGCCACTTTTAAATATAGGCCTGACTACGCCCACCTTGAGTTGGTCAGGATACAGTGAGGTTGAGATACAGCTATTTATTAGATGAGTTATGACAGGTGTTATACTAGCATTAATGTATTTAAGGTCTGCAGCACGTGTTTTGTTAATTCCGGGACATTTTCTGCGTTAAGTTGCTTAATGATATTGAACACTGATTCATTTGTAGCTTTACTCAGTCTCATTGCAACCTTTGGTACATTGCAATATGTTATATTTGACAATAGGGGCTGCTTACAGTTTAAGGTAATATTTTTAACATTACTTTTGAAATCATTGGCAAATATGTTTGATAGTAGGTTTACATTCACATTAAAGAATTTTATAATGATACTATCTATAGACTTTCCTAATTTTCCACTTACTTCGTTTATTATCTGCCATATTTTCTTGGTATTTTTAAAGTTATCTGTTATTTCCTTCATAATATGGTGATTTTTAACTTTGTTTACATGCTTATTAGTCTTATTTCTATATTTATTGTACAATAGTCTATTTTCTTTGTTACTTTCATCACTTTTCCACATTGCAAACAACTCATCTCTTTTATTGCACATTTTGACTATTTTATCGCTTACCCAAGAACATATGTTTCTTTTACTGTTTTTTATTTTTACATCTATGTAACATGTATTGTACACATTTGAAAATTTATCTATTATACAATTCATGATATCCGTAGGATTAGTTAAAAGTACGGTAGGAGCCCAGTTGATGCTTTTCAACTCACCGCGCAACCGATCACTATCCAACCGCTTAACATATTTGTATGCTATGTAGGCGTTTAGACAAAATATTTTGATGTTACACTAGTTAACTGTTAACTTCAGATTTCCGGAAAATAGTCTTCGACAAAATGGATTGATTTAAATGTTTTCAAGTTGCGTAATTAATATCAGGCTTTGAATTTTCTCATTGTTTACATTAGTGACACTCGATGACATTTACTCGTAATGTGTTTTTCGTTGCCATTATAACTTACTTTAGCAACACAGTTTTAACCGACATTAATTCAATACTTCGCCAAGCCATGTCCACATTTCCTTTCCACATTAGCACATTACCATAGAACTGCTTTCCGAAAGCAAATGCACGGGTCACTATCTAGACACGCGGCAGCGTGTCAAGCCAAGTTCAAGCAAAGGAACTGGCTAGCCAGCGCCAAGTGTAATATTACACGAACCACTTCGTGCCACTTTTGACCCTTCTATAACTCAAAACCTCTTTAACGTAAACACATAATACGTGTGCTTAATTATATCCAGAAGGATATCTAAAAGCCCAACTTTCATGAAGCTAGCTCAAACGGTTATAATTATAAAGATATTAAAGTCAAAATGTCGTAAATTTTAGCACTGACTGACTGAGATATAGTACCTAAACCTAACCTACTTCCAGATGACCTAGAAGGATGAAACTTGGAATCCAGCTCGGTAATTGTGTGTAAGCGTAGGAAAAAATCTAAAAATAAAAAAGTTAAAAAATAGGGGGACCCAAACGATTTTTTTTTGTAGCGTTGGAACCGTTCCAAGCAGATATTTGAAACTATCCCAATATATGTATTATTACATTTGCTATATAAAAGAAATATAAAAATAAAGCTTAGTCAAAAAATAAGTGGTGTCCCCATACAAAAAAAACTTGTAATACGCGCTAAACAACCGGCCAACGGTGTGTCGTCGGCGGCGCGCGGCACCACATAATTATACACAGAACAGAAGTAAATCTCAATACCTGCCTAGTTTTCTTTACAAAAAGTAATGATATCCCACCAAAAACATAAACGTAAAAAAGGAGAGCCAAGTTCAATACAAAAATTATACTTGGCTGTGGGCTTCGCCGCAAAAAGAATGGAGATCTAAATACCAAGTAAGTGCCAAGTTCTATGCAAAATCCAAATATGTATTTATAGGAACAAAATAACATTATGAACAAGTATTAAACTCTATGTCTATGCTTTATTGGATACTTATAACAATTGCTGTTATTTAAAAATGTGAGATCTTAAAGTAGGTTAGATTTGACTTGGCCAGTTTTGATCAGAATTCAAAAAAATATATACATGTTAGATAACTTTATAAAATTACTGATGTAATGAAAACTGGCAAAGTCAAATCTAACCTACTTAAAGATCTCACATTTTTAAATAACAGCAATTGTTATAGGTATCCAATAAAGCAAACATAGAGTTTAATACTTGTTCATAATGTTATTTTGTTCCTATAAATACATATTTGGATTTTGCATAGAACTTGGCACTTACTTGGCATTTAGATCTCCATTCTTTTTGCGGCGAAGCCCACAGGCAAGTATAATTTTTGTATTGAACTTGGCTCTCCTTTTTACAAGCTTTATACTAATTTGCACTGTTCGTATGTATGTTAATATGTAAGTATGTAAGTTGTCCATCAAAATTTGCAATCCATTTTTCAGTCACTTCCCGTTATCCAATTGAGCTGAAATTTTGCAAGCATATATATGTATATCGCATGACAATGCAATATTATGATGACTTGGAGCTGATGTGATGCTGGAGCTGGAAGGTGGAACTGGAACTCCGCAATAAAACGACACAACGCCATCGAGTTTGGGCTAGTTAAGAATCGTCTCAATGAGTACTTGGTGATGGTATGCAGAAAAGTACAGTCGGCAGTAAAAGCTTGTACCAAAAATGAAATTTTTGACAGAAACTTATTTACATTTATGTTTTTGGTGGGATTAAAAATACCCAAATCGTTACAAGTACCTATGCCTATACAATATAAAGATTTCCCTCGTTTTCTTCAGGATCCCATCATAAGATGAACCACTGGGATAGGATACCCTTTCTAACTAAAAAAATATTTCCAAATTGGTCCACGCGTCTTGGAGTAATCGGGAAACACATAAAAAATAAAAGATTGCGATGAATTGTCAACCTCCTCCTTCTTTAAAGTCGGTTAAAAATAAATTAGTTCCATTAAAAATCCACAAAATGGCCAGGGTTAAAAAGTAACTTGTCAGACTACCTATGTATTGCGTAACTTAATTTGTAGTGAATACCTAAATCTTGAATGCAGTTTATTATTTTCGTAGTACGTATTGGTTTTTGATTTAATTTGGTAACTACCATATGAATTTTGGCAAAGTATGGATGGAGATACAATTTACTTACATCTACGAGTATCGCATATTACGAATATATTATTAACAGTCAATAACGAGAGAGCGAATTACATCGTGCGAGCGAGAAAGCGGAGACAATGACGTCTGAAGACCTAGCAGGTAACGTGGTTGTATCCCTTTCTTACTCGGTGTTCAGTACGTAAGTGTGAAGAGATCGGATGTATGGAAAACGTTCAATTTATTAGGGCCTATATGCATTTCTCTGTGATCTGTGCCTTGAAGAAAACCTACACACTACATTACTATGCCTGCAAGCCTTTTAGCCCAACATGTCGGAAAAGTGGCGTTGGAGAGAGTAGCACACTTTGACACATTAAACTTAAGTTATTAAATATTCATCTAGATGTCTTAAAAGTACCTTTTAATGTGACGGCAGACGAGCTTGGTCGGCCGCTGCTGCCACTCATCCAACACTTCCTTCGGCGCGAGCACCTGGAATACACAACATTTTGTTACAACAAAGCACCTAAAATAAATTACGATAACTTTTATAAACATGCTAATAAGGCCCTAAATACTAGGAAACATTTCAAAGTGGCATGTGTCAAACTTGAATTAGTCAGATTATATTGATTTCAGTTTCTCTAGTCACTCAGCCAATATGATTTTGCATTAGTGGCTGCTGAGCTGTTCTAAGTGCTCCATCTCCTGTCTCACACAACTGACCTGGTCGCCCTTGAGCCGGTCGAGCAGCGTGACGCAGATCACGGCAGCCTTGATGCCGGCGTGGTGTGTGAGCGCCGCGAACGCGAGCGACTCCATCTCCTGTGTCACACAACTGACCTGGTCGCCCTTGAGCCGGTCGAGCAGCGTGACGCAGATCACGGCAGCCTTGATGCCGGCGTGGTGTGTGAGCGCCGCGAACGCGAGCGACTCCATCTCCTGTGTCACACAACTGACCTGGTCGCCCTTGAGCCGGTCGTGCAGCGTGACGCAGATCACGGCAGCCTTGATGCCGGCGTGGTGTGTGAGCGCCGCGAACGCGAGCGACTCCATCTCCTGTGTCACACAACTGACCTGGTCGCCCTTGAGCCGGTCGAGCAGCGTGACGCAGATCACGGCAGCCTTGATGCCGGCGTGGTGTGTGAGCGCCGCGAACGCGAGCGACTCCATCTCCTGTGTCACACAACTGACCTGGTCGCCATTGAGCCGGTCGAGCAGCGTGACGCAGATCACGGCAGCCTTGATGCCGGCGTGGTGTGTGAGCGCCGCGAACGCGAGCGACTCCATCTCCTGTGTCACACAACTGACCTGGTCGCCCTTGAGCCGGTCGAGCAGCGTGACGCAGATCACGGCAGCCTTGATGCCGGCGTGGTGTGTGAGCGCCGCGAACGCGAGCGACTCCATCTCCTGTGTCACACAACTGACCTGGTCGCCCTTGAGCCGGTCGAGCAGCGTGACGCAGATCACGGCAGCCTTGATGCCGGCGTGGTGTGTGAGCGCCGCAAACGCGAGCGACTCCATCTCCTGTGTCACACAACTGACCTGGTCGCCCTTGAGCCGGTCGAGCAGCGTGACGCAGATCACGGCAGCCTTGATGCCGGCGTGGTGTGTGAGCGCCGCGAACGCGAGCGACTCCATCTCCTGTGTCACACAACTGACCTGGTCGCCCTTGAGCCGGTCGAGCAGCGTGACGCAGATCACGGCAGCCTTGATGCCGGCGTGGTGTGTGAGCGCCGCGAACGCGAGCGACTCCATCTCCTGTCTCACACAACTGACCTGGTCGCCCTTGAGCCGGTCGAGCAGCGTGACGCAGATCACGGCAGCCTTGATGCCGGCGTGGTGTGTGAGCGCCGCGAACGCGAGCGACTCCATCTCCTGTGTCACACAACTGACCTGGTCGCCCTTGAGCCGGTCGAGCAGCGTGACGCAGATCACGGCAGCCTTGATGCCGGCGTGGTGTGTGAGCGCCGCGAACGCGAGCGACTCCATCTCCTGTGTCACACAACTGACCTGGTCGCCCTTGAGCCGGTCGAGCAGCGTGACGCAGATCACGGCAGCCTTGATGCCGGCGTGGTGTGTGAGCGCCGCGAACGCGAGCGACTCCATCTCCTGTGTCACACAACTGACCTGGTCGCCCTTGAGCCGGTCGAGCAGCGTGACGCAGATCACGGCAGCCTTGATGCCGGCGTGGTGTGTGAGCGCCGCGAACGCGAGCGACTCCATCTCCTGTGTCACACAACTGACCTGGTCGCCCTTGAGCCGGTCGAGCAGCGTGACGCAGATCACGGCAGCCTTGATGCCGGCGTGGTGTGTGAGCGCCGCGAACGCGAGCGACTCCATCTCCTGTGTCACACAACTGACCTGGTCGCCCTTGAGCCGGTCGAGCAGCGTGACGCAGATCACGGCAGCCTTGATGCCGGCGTGGTGTGTGAGCGCCGCGAACGCGAGCGACTCCATCTCCTGTCTCACACAACTGACCTGGTCGCCCTTGAGCCGGTCGAGCAGCGTGACGCAGATCACGGCAGCCTTGATGCCGGCGTGGTGTGTGAGCGCCGCGAACGCGAGCGACTCCATCTCCTGTGTCACACAACTGACCTGGTCGCCCTTGAGCCGGTCGAGCAGCGTGACGCAGATCACGGCAGCCTTGATGCCGGCGTGGTGTGTGAGCGCCGCGAACGCGAGCGACTCCATCTCCTGTGTCACACAACTGACCTGGTCGCCCTTGAGCCGGTCGAGCAGCGTGACGCAGATCACGGCAGCCTTGATGCCGGCGTGGTGTGTGAGCGCCGCGAACGCGAGCGACTCCATCTCCTGTGTCACACAACTGACCTGGTCGCCCTTGAGCCGGTCGTGCAGCGTGACGCAGATCACGGCAGCCTTGATGCCGGCGTGGTGTGTGAGCGCCGCGAACGCGAGCGACTCCATCTCCTGTGTCACACAACTGACCTGGTCGCCCTTGAGCCGGTCGAGCAGCGTGACGCAGATCACGGCAGCCTTGATGCCGGCGTGGTGTGTGAGCGCCGCGAACGCGAGCGACTCCATCTCCTGTGTCACACAACTGACCTGGTCGCCATTGAGCCGGTCGAGCAGCGTGACGCAGATCACGGCAGCCTTGATGCCGGCGTGGTGTGTGAGCGCCGCGAACGCGAGCGACTCCATCTCCTGTGTCACACAACTGACCTGGTCGCCCTTGAGCCGGTCGAGCAGCGTGACGCAGATCACGGCAGCCTTGATGCCGGCGTGGTGTGTGAGCGCCGCGAACGCGAGCGACTCCATCTCCTGTGTCACACAACTGACCTGGTCGCCCTTGAGCCGGTCGAGCAGCGTGACGCAGATCACGGCAGCCTTGATGCCGGCGTGGTGTGTGAGCGCCGCAAACGCGAGCGACTCCATCTCCTGTGTCACACAACTGACCTGGTCGCCCTTGAGCCGGTCGAGCAGCGTGACGCAGATCACGGCAGCCTTGATGCCGGCGTGGTGTGTGAGCGCCGCGAACGCGAGCGACTCCATCTCCTGTGTCACACAACTGACCTGGTCGCCCTTGAGCCGGTCGAGCAGCGTGACGCAGATCACGGCAGCCTTGATGCCGGCGTGGTGTGTGAGCGCCGCGAACGCGAGCGACTCCATCTCCTGTCTCACACAACTGACCTGGTCGCCCTTGAGCCGGTCGAGCAGCGTGACGCAGATCACGGCAGCCTTGATGCCGGCGTGGTGTGTGAGCGCCGCGAACGCGAGCGACTCCATCTCCTGTGTCACACAACTGACCTGGTCGCCCTTGAGCCGGTCGAGCAGCGTGACGCAGATCACGGCAGCCTTGATGCCGGCGTGGTGTGTGAGCGCCGCGAACGCGAGCGACTCCATCTCCTGTGTCACACAACTGACCTGGTCGCCCTTGAGCCGGTCGAGCAGCGTGACGCAGATCACGGCAGCCTTGATGCCGGCGTGGTGTGTGAGCGCCGCGAACGCGAGCGACTCCATCTCCTGTGTCACACAACTGACCTGGTCGCCCTTGAGCCGGTCGAGCAGCGTGACGCAGATCACGGCAGCCTTGATGCCGGCGTGGTGTGTGAGCGCCGCGAACGCGAGCGACTCCATCTCCTGTGTCACACAACTGACCTGGTCGCCCTTGAGCCGGTCGAGCAGCGTGACGCAGATCACGGCAGCCTTGATGCCGGCGTGGTGTGTGAGCGCCGCGAACGCGAGCGATTCCATCTCGATGTTCACGACGCCCGCCTTGTGCACCCGCTCTAAGTACTCCATTTTGTCCGCTTCGGTGAAATCGCAGAAAGCGCCGTCGAGCCGACCCTGTCCTGTTAATGACATCATACAGTTTAAATTTTACGGTCGTTTTTAACCTTATACTTGGCAAATTGTTAAAAATGCACACATTATTAACTACCTTATCGCATTTTTTTCCTGGAAGAGGTTTTGTGTCCTAAAAGTGCACGAGTCGCACGATATTTTTTATCACAAAGGGAATCTCACAAAGTAGCTCTGGTGTCAAGCAGTTGTTGCGACAAAAGACAATCAGCGCGAACGCACATAGAAGTCGAAACCGAATCCGTAATGCCATTGGATCAAAGATCGTCTTCTACACAGTGGCATCGACGTCGTACTCGTGGTCATTCATGATGGAGCCAACTTTGGATAGACAAATTGGCTCCCAGTGGCGTGGCGTAGCAGCTAGCTCGATACGTTTTATGGCCACCTTGTACGGCCCAACTGTACCAAAACGTCACGTAAAACATTACCATAAAACCTATCTTGGCTGTGCTGGACGTGTGTGAGTGTATACGCACCCTCATAGAAGTCGTACGTGCACATGGTCCTGCCGGTGACGGTGTCGTACGGGTCCTCCGGGTCGGCCAGCGCGCGCAGCTCGCGCGCCAGCCGCTTGTCCAGCTTCGCGGGACGCGATACCATGTTGCCCAACACCGTCTGCAACGAAAATGTTCATTTTAACTGATGGCCATTACACGCCATAATTTGACAAAATAACTTGCTTTTAATCGAATGATGAACTATAGCTAGTTGGTGTGACTAATCGCATAATTTGTAGCGTGCTTAAGAGCGAAAGCCACACATACGTAGTAGGATTGCAAATCACTTTCATACTCATAATTATAGATGGCTGTACCTACTTAACAAATACTACAAGAGTTCTCTGTAGTTTTTCACGAGTGAGTAAATCGGCTACGCGCCACAGGAGCTCTGACGAACTTATCGACAATAACACACAACTACGTGTTAGAGTTGTACGTACGGTTTTTATAAGACAGCGAAATCGATGTCATGTGAATAACTATTATAACAGACCGACAAAAAGCACATAGTGCTGACCCGACCCGTCCACCGCCACACTCCACTACCAGTGTGTGTGTGAAGACCAGCTGCTTTCATGTGCAACTTTTGCAGCGATACTAATGCGATGCGAGCGCTATACAGTATCGATACAGGTGCCATGACAGTTGACCTATGGCTACTGTCGCGATACAGTCGCGCGTTCGTGAAACGCGTTGTGTGTATCGCTGCAAAAAGTAGCCCTGTATAACCGCTCTAAATGCCAAGTTACAGGAGTGTGTTACCAGGTCAAGCGCATTCTTGAGCGCGCCGTCCACCGCCTCGTCGGAGATGACCACGGTGCCGCCCTCGTAGCCCACGCCGCCGCACGTGCCGATGCGGAAAAACACGGGGTCGCGGACCTTGGCGTGGTACATCAGCTTGATCACCTCGTGCAGCAGAATTCCCACTGATGGGATGCCCATGCCATGCTGGAATAATGATAAGAATAATGTACACTCTCACTTTATATTTGTTTTATACTTTAACAAGAGGGGAATTAACGAGAGGTAAGTAACAAGAGGGGGTTGTGGACTATTCGACTAGTAGCTATTGTTTCTGGTACCAATTTTAAATATGTAATTACTATTCTAATTACTATTATTGGACAAAATACGACATACCAAAATAAGGGCTATAACAAAAGCAACAAATGCGCTCACCCACGCCCAAAAACTAAAGTAGAAATGGGCTGGCCATGTCGCGAGGTTAAGAGACCAGAGATGGATTAAAAATGCGACTCTTTGGCGCGGCCCGCCAGGCAATCGGAGCAGGGGAAGACCAATGACACGTTGGGAAGACGACATCAAGAGAACAGCCGGCTCACTCTGGTACGAAGTGGCACAGGACAGAGACACATGGTCATCCTTGGAGGAGGCCTTTACCCGCCCAGGGATTCTTACCGACCAGCATAGTACTAATACCTAGCTAGTTTAAACAAGTAATTTAAGTTTAAGTTCTTTACTAACCAACATTATGTAGGTAATTTGTATTCTGTAAGAAATAAAAGGCTTTTTTATTTTTATTAATTACTATTCGCACCGGTCACTAGGTACTCCATAAAAGAGGGGCCTTACTTAAGATTTTTAAATACCTATAAGACGGAGGCAAACACGTTGATCTTTTATGGATTCGTGACTTTATCCCGATAGCTGGAGACGAATGCATGTCCATTCTCAACACAGCGCATTGTAGGGCACAACCTTACTGACCACCATTCCTGGTGCCTGGCTGGTGGTTGCCTGGTGGTGGTGGTGGTTCCTGGCATAACACCACATACTTACAGAGCAAGTAACAGGCGCGGATTCAGCCCTCAAAAAGGTTGTGCTCACAGGCACCCGAAAATCGGCCAAGTGCGATCGATTTCAATAGACCGTGAAAGTGTGACGTCACAAGTCTATTAGGGTTGTGTTGTGGGCATGCCCATCGTGCCCACAACCGAACGGTGGATCCACCCTTGGCAAGTAATAGTTGCGGTCTTACGTATGGTTTTAGTTCGGCCGCTCCAAATATGAGAGAGATGACATTCCGCTGTGCCATACCTATATAGCATTTGATATAACAAGCGCTGGATGAAGTTTCACAAGGCGATACTCCTGGCCACAGCGTGGATAGATAGGAGGTTCTTCTCTCTGTCGCCCGTTACCGCTGGCATAGATTAGGTTTTTTATAATGTGTTAACATTTTTTCAACACATTTGCTCGTAACGTGCCTCTTATTGTGCCGCTTTTAGGCTCATAATCCTGGGTATTAAACACGCGTCTTTTATAAAATCACGGCACTCGTGTTTTATGGTTATATCCCGATTATGACACGTTGGCACCTTGCAGCAAGGTATGGACACGGCGCATCCTTAAATTGACCGGGTAGTACAGGTTTTTTTTTCAATTCTCGGCATATGGCATCTTACTCGACTAAACAAATTAAATCCTCCTTGTGAATTAATTGATTATTTCTTCTTGGATATGATATAGAAACGTTTCATTTAGTGAAACTACTTACTTTTGATAACATTTTACATGAATTTATATTGAATAGGTACGAAAATATTTATTTTATTTTGTATTGGCTGTTTAGAGATTTCATCTTAGCCTCGCCGCGGGGCGCACTGCGCGAACTTCTCGAAAAAAAATAGTTGCGCGCCATTATAGTTAATTTCACAAATATTAAATATTTGTGAAATTAACTATAATGGCGCGCAACTATTTTTACAAATTTTGTAATCATTGTTGATGCGTGTTTGGTTATTACTAAAAATGTTGACTTGTGGTGCATCGAAAAGTGATAAATAGAATTGACGCCACTTGAAATTCTTGGAGATGTACAATTATGTGAGTAAAAACCTGTTATCATCAATAACTAAAGGAAATAATTATTATTTTATGAAAAGGATTTTTTCCTCGCAAATGTGTAGAAAAACGTCGTATGAAACGCGTGAGCTTTGATAATTACGTCCTCGGCTCTCTTATCACGCTCACCTGCGGTTCACTTCGCAATTCCGCCTCTGATGTAATGATCAACATAGCTCAATTGTAACACAATGTACTATTATTTGTATTTTACTTTTTAAACCAATATTGCCAAACAACAAATGATCTTAGATCTTAAATTACTAAAGACGAATAATGTAGAAAATTAAATTTATACTGAGCAGAAACGTCCGCTAACGAAATTCTAAGTTTCGATCAAAGAGGAAAATTATTCGCCACGGGCGGGGTATCAGAAGTTTGTAACAACTTCACGGTAGATGTCGCTACGAGCCTCCTTAAGGTTAATTAGAAGAGTGAAGGGATTGAAAGATTCGTTGCCACTGGCGGGACCCACGGTGGCTCAGTTGGATAAGAGCAATGGACGGATTCCAGAGGTCGTCGGTTCAAATCCCGCCCGTGGCGAATAATTTTTCAATTTTCCTCTTTGATCGAAATGTAGAAAATTCCCCGCGAAAAACCATTCGGGGCCGATGTTATCGCAGGACACCTGTTGCCTAAAAGAATGATAAAATAAAGGTCACAGCTCATTACAGCCACCCGGCACCCGACCCGCACCGCCTCGCCTCGAGCGGTTAGTATTCTTCATATGCATTTGTATGGGCATGCGCTCAATTCTATAGAACGCGTGTGGCAGTGTACAGCAAGTCATCAATGATCGTCTATATTGCATTCAATCGTCCGCGTGAATAAAGTGTTGCTGTACAAAGTGATAACAAGAGCGGAAGTTATTTTTTTAGATGTGCACTTGAAAAGCGGCCTTGATACGAATGACGATGTCTCGTCAAGCTTGCCACTACCTAAGTATATCGGACAAGATAACCACAACTATAGGCATGATTCCTCGTGTTAAAATGGATAACGTATCAGGTGTTGTTTAAATTTAAGTATACATTAAACAATATAATGAAAATTATAAAACGATATAGACCTTGAAATTTTAGAAAAAATATGCATTTTTTTTTATTGTCCAAGAGTAAATTTAAAACTACCAATTTTTCAATTTCATTTTCAATTTGTTTCTTAAAAAAAACATTGTATACGTCATATAATAAATACAGTAACATTGTTAATTTTATTGATTATTTTATATCTATACGGGATACTATACTGGTTATCGTTTTATGACTGGTTTTTCACTCAGTGCCAATAAAATCCTTACGCTTTTATTTAAACAAAATTGTATGACAACTATATGACCTAAACGCAGTATTTCGCAAACGAAACAGCAATTTACTTGATTATTCATACAACAATTAGTACTAGCGGGTGGCGCAGGACCGGCTATTGTGGCACTCTTTGAGGGAGGCCTATGTCCAGCAGTGGACGACTTTCGGCTGATATGATGATGATGATAAATAATTACAAATAGAAAGCTGTGACGTCATACCTGTGTGTCAATTAGTATGAAGCGTTTCGGCTGCACCAGCGAGGTCAATCTTTGTCTAAATTTTTTGGAAATTTAATAATTTGTCTCAATTTTTTTTGTTCTTCAATTGTAGTTGCTCCCATACAAACATTTGTTCCTCTCCAAAAACTGGTTCGAATGGGATCGTAAATAAATCTTAGTACACAAGCTACCAAGACTGCATCATTACGAAAAAAGACCAGTGTTTGTACGACATTTATGTTCGTGGAATAAAGTAAATGCGTATATGACTCAGTAAAGTTACTTTTAGAAGTCAGTGAAGGCCTCCCAAGATATTTTTTGCGTGGCAACAGTATGTATAGACTTTCAACATATCGTATGTACCTATATGATCGTAGCAGTGGCGTAGCTAGGTAACCAAAGGCCCTGGGGCAAGAAAAAAACTAGGGCCCCAACTAAACTAGGGCCCCAACTAAACTATTTAACCCTTTGCATGTTTTTTTTATTTGTGAAAAAAAACTGGATAATGTAAGTTGACCTCTAGATTACGGGAAAAATATTTAAAAAATTCAATAAGATAAGATAAACAGAATATACCTATTTCTTAGTACGATGGAAATTTCCATCATTGTGCAAATCGAGTCATAAGAAAAGGAGAATGTATGCACAAAAGTGACATAGTATCAAATTACATACCTGATACACATTTATTATCCCGCGTAAATCAATATTTTCTCAGTAAAATTCTCAAGAGTACAGCTTGAAAGTCTAAAGTTTTCGTATTTGGCGCGTAATGGCGAAACCGCAAATTAAAATTTGAATTTCAAAAATTCTGTTTTTTTTACAACTAGGTACGTTCCATTTCATTCTGTACTTTTGTTGAAAGTTAACAGTCTTAAAAATAAATATCAATCACCTCCAAAAACAATGTTGTGATGGAAATTTCCAACACCGTGCAAAGAAGGGTTAAAATCGTTTATTCTGTATTCGTCGTGTTCTAGATTCATCGTAATACAGGCGACTCCACATTAAAATTTAAAACCAAATACATATTGCAACTTATTTTAATGAATAAATTGTTACCGGTGGTGCCACGCAGACATTGTTGTCGTTGGTGTGATCAGCGACATCCTCCCTGATAGCGGTATCTTTAACTGCAATCATTGTCAGATCTCCTTCAGAAGGCTTCTCAGCCTGCACTACAGTAGACACAATCACATTTTCCAAAATATTTGGGCTAAAACTGCTTGTAGACGGCTGAATAAATAATGTGTTAATTTTCGGTAATTTTTGTTTAGAATCTTCTCTTTCCTGACGTTGTTTGCGCTTAAACGCACCACTACGTTTCTTTTTTTTATCCATTATTCAAGTTTTCGTATTTTTTCAAACTTATTAAGTATGTCATAATCAACAAAAAACGTATAATTGATATATATATACTACTCAAAAGAAAATAAGGGCCACTTACATATTTCTGTTTTTGAGTAAATTTTTAGATGTAAACTAATTAATAAGTGACTAATTAATGATGTCCGGCCTCCTTCAGTATCCAACCTCTTTAATGCTGGTGTTTAAGTCTTACAGCTGGCCAGAAATTGAATAGATAGTTTCGGGAAGCCCCTACATTCCAATGACAATATTTAAGTAATTCTAATCCTTAGTGCTTATGAATTACACCTTAAGTTTGCTTGTTTAATAAAAAGCCAATATAAAATGTCTTACAAGTGTCACATAACACTTTAGGAATCTGGTCACCAGATTATTGGCGATCCATACAAGTTCGAACGGTATTTTTACAGAACAAAAAAAGGGCCTTTCTAATTTGTCATTGTAATGTTAAGACAGTTTAAATTATTTAATAGCGACCGTTGATAATTTAAGTTTAGTGCTGTTGAAACGCGATAGTTCAATTTATAGTATGTAAGTCAAGAGTCCAAGGGCCCCCCTGAGCTTGGGGGCCCCGGAGCACTGCCCCGTCTAGCCCTCCGATAGCTACGCTACGCCACTGGATCGTAGCCCTCATATGCATATATTATGAAGGGCAAAAATCACTTCAAACAAAACAAGTGCGAGTCGGACTCGCGCACGAAGGGTTCCGAGCCATTATCTATAAAAACGGCAAAAAAATCACGTTTGTTGTATGGGAGCCTCCTGTAGCCTAGTTGGTAGTGACCCTGCCTACGAAGCCGGAGATCCCGGGTTTGAATCCTGGTAAGGGCATTTATTTGTGTGATGAGCACAAATATTTGTTCCTGAGTCATGGATGTATTCTATGTATTTAAGTATTTATTTATCTATATAAGTATGTTTATCGTCGTCTAGTACACATAGTACAAGCTTGGCTTAGTTTGGGACTAAGCCGATTTGTGTAAGATTGTAAAAGAAAAAAATACATATATATAAAAAAATATTGATTTATTCTGGTTTTTAGTATTTGTTGTTATAGCAGCAACAGAAATACATCAGCTGTGAAAATTTCAACTGTCAAACTATCACTGTTGTTGAGATACATCCTGGTGACAGACAGACAGACAGACAGACGGACAGCGGAGTCTTAGTAATAGGGTCCCGTTTTACACTTTGAGTACGGCACTCAAAGTGTAAAACGGGTTTGTAAACGGAAAGGTTTATCTTCATTACACACCCACCTACAATAAGAGAGAAATAATAATAGTACCTAGTTGTTGTGTTAGGTAATTGGTTAATGTGTTATTAACCAATCACCAGCGGAAAATCGATGCTTTTATGAATTGTGAATGACAGGCCACGAAGAATTCTAAAAAATCGATGGCAAGTTAACATTAACACCGGTGCCGCGAGTTTACATACGTCAGCTACTTACAGTAAAAATATCGTTGTCAGTAGCAATCGCGTCCTACTCAGCCAGAAAATTATAAAATGAGGCACCATTTACTAAATGTTTTATGATCTACTTAATGCTTCGCTGATGTAAATGGGGTCCAATATAGAAGGTAAACGTCCGAGTGCTCGACGCTGTACTAGTATATGGCATGGGCACTTTGTGTCAAAGCAATATGGGTTAAATTCGAGCTAAGAGGATTTTTCTTCATTCAAATTTAAGCCATGTACTTTGACATAGAGTGGCCCTGCCATATCCACCATATGCCACTAGTACAGCGTCGAGCACTCGGATGTTTAACTTAACAATCGATAAAGTAAAAAACTGTGTATCTACCTAGTCGGTCCTTTAAGTTCTGTCACAAGGTTTTTGATAGGTAAAACTCAGCAATAAACTTTTTCTTATTCGTAATATTATACATGATTAAAAAGCTTATTTTATATTAATCAAATTGATGCAATACAATACATTTTGAACAATTATCGCAATATGACAAAAAACCTTGTAACTTGAGGCAACCGTGAACCCAAAACACGCCGCATCTGACTGAAATACAACTTACAACAAAATTAATATAATTTACTTTGAAAACAAAGTTTTAACCGACGAAAAATCAATTATCCCCTATTTTCCTACCTAGTCAGGGTAGGTATTTTTTTTTCAAATTTATATGGGACCAACTTCGGGGTATACCCTTTCCAATAAAAAAAGAATTATCAAAATCAAACTACTCTGTAAAAAGTTATGCGTGGTCATACATAAAAAAAAATATATATACGCGTCGACTTGAGAACCTCCTCCGTTTTTTTGGTCGGTTGAAAAAAACAGTGTTCCAGATGACCAACAAGGTTTTTTTTATTTATTCTGAAACCTCGATTTTAGACCATGCTTAGCAACTAGTATTTGGTTTTCTGATAGCTTTCAATTCCAACTGCTCCCATCGAGAACTTTACGTACTTTTTAAGTTTCCAGAAAAACGCGTAAATTTGATCTTGTGGGCAACAAGTACACTACGTAAAATGTGAATATGAAAATTAGTTTTACCCAGACTTACTTATCTTATGTTTCAAAATGGAGGAGGGAGGGTTCAGACTTAAATCGCACGTAAGTTTGTAAGGTTTTAAGAATCATGGAAAAAAGATACAGTGAATCACGTCCGTGTTTTTTAATTATTACAAATATTGCCAACGAACGCGCACCCGCGGGCCCGCGGCGGGCCCGCGTTCGATGTGTGTTTGAAGTGTAGTTTCAATGTTTTACAACTTGCGCGGGCCCGCGCCCGACGCGCGCACGACCCGCGCCCGCGACCGGTGTGTGGAGGCCTTAAGCCTAATAGAATAGGCGCTGACTCAGTATAATCGCTGGTATTCTGCCAGGTTTTCGATTAAATGAAAATTCTGCGAACATAAGCGTTATAAACGATTGCGCTTCCAACCGACACGACAGATAAGACGCAACCGGGCATAAGGCCTGGCCACATATCTGCGGTGCCAGGGCACATTTCGACAGCGAAAACTTCGAAGTACAAAATATCGAAAATCCAAATAGCGAACAATGTAAATATATCGACATCTGATTTGTTAAAAATAGCTATCAAAACAAGCCCTTCGTTTCACGTGCGCACTCGACCTATAGGTAAGTACGCTCCGTTCGGGAGGTCGCCGGCTCGCTTCGGTCGCCGCCTCCCCCCACTCGCTTCGCTTCGACCTCGTGCACACGTTCAACTCCTCAGGACCTCCTTCGCGAGCTTTTATATAAACTCTAGGGGTGTAGGTAGGACAGATAAGACCACGTGGGAGTGGGGCTCCGTCGACTTCTTGGCAGTCATTGTTGTCATTGTATTTTATTTTACTGATCAAGAATTTTATACCTTCTTATGATTATAAGAGTGTTTTTATTTACTTTAACTAATCAGGTGACTACCAATTATTACGACCTGCGAAAAACGACCTTACAACAATTATTATAAACTAGTTTATTGCCTTTAACATTATGTAATGGCATACCATCTGGACATTGAATGTTATGACTACTTATGCCTAACCAATTTTATGACTAACAATAATGATGACCTGCAAAAATCGAAACTCCAATGTATATTGTTAAATTTAATGACTTTTGACAATATGACTCATAAAATTATGATGGAAAACGTTATGGACTGAAAAATTCGGAACATAAATTTTACTGTAAACAATAGAGATACGATATGAATACATAAATAGAAAACTTCCAAGACTCAGAAACAAATATTCATGCTCATCACACAAATATTTGCCCTTACCGGGATTCGAACCCAGGACCTTCAGCTTCGTAGGCAGCGTCATTTATGGCAATGGGAAAAACATACACACTTTGTGACGGTGACGGGTGTTTTACACACAGCGACAAAATTACAAATGCGACCATTAACGCGCAGCCACAGCCACAGAATAAATAATAGTACTACCTACTTACAGAAGGTTCTCTGTTAACAAATCCCCTGTTCAGGTATGCCGAACGAGGGTAAACTTGGCCATCCCTTTATATCGCATGCAACACGCTGCGATAGAACGCGTGCGTGCCGTAGCAGCGCTAACATCCCCCCTGGGGCCGGTAGTTCAGCCTGTAACTACTTGGTAGCGGCGGCGCGACCAAATCACGGAGTGGCGCAGCCCAGTTTTAATCCTCACCTAATCCCAAAATCCCAACATATACCGCGCATAACAAATCACCGTCATGTCAAGTTAAACCTTGTTTATTCCATTCAATAACCAGTTAGCGCAGCCCTAAACCAACATTAATCATATTCTGTTTACGAATGGCAACCCGTTAATTGGTCTCAATTGAGGCGTTGCGGATCTCTGTTTGCCCAGTGACAGTGCGCAAATATAAGCGAGGATCGGAGGCGTTGAATGAAGCCTAGATGAAATATCCATACTATATACATATATATCCTTACTAATATATTAATATCTATACATAATATATTCAATATAAATGCGAAAGTATGTCTGTGTGTCTGTCTGTTACCTCTTCAGGCTTAAACCGCTGAACCGATTGAGATGAAATTTGGTATGGAGATAGTTTGAATCCCGGGGAAGGACATAGGATAGTTTTTTTCCCGGAAATCATCCCCTAAGGAGGTGAAAGTTTGTATGGAGCTACGATACAAAGGAGTTCTACGCGGACGGTGTCGCGGGCACACGCTAGTTCTTTATTTAATAAGCAGTGATCGGATCTAGGATGCAATTTCCCGGGGTTTAAGTCCGTAATATTAAGAAGGATATGACTTACAATCCCGCGACTTTTTTTGTTACCTACCTTTACAAAAAGGTAAATAACTTTTAATTTTAAGTAGTTTACAGTATAAAATGTACAGAAAATGTAAAAACAACAAAAATGTTTACAGTACCTACTGCATAGAATAGAATAACTGAACGTGACTTGTATGTCTTATCTTTTATATATTTTTATTATTCTTGTATGTTTACCAGGGTATACAAGTAAAAGTAATAATTTTTATTAGTTATTACTGTTATTAGTATCACGATTTTGTTAATCTTATCACCAGGGCTCGAACTTTTAGTGCCGATGACGTTGTTGCACTCATGCACTGCACCGCACATAAAATGCCTTCTATTTAATAGTATATTCGTAAACAATTACCACTTATCAATCTCTTTTATTAAATGAAATGGCCACTTGAAATGAGCAGTATATAATGTCTTGACTGACATTGTCATTCAAATCGAGCCCTGCTTATCACATTCTCAACATATCGACAAATAATAATAATTACAGTTAGAAATACACATTATTAGACAATTTTAGTGTTATTTAAGTGTGCAAATATTAAGTGACGTATTTTTTAATTTACAATAGCCCATTTCCCAAACTCCCGGGAAATCCGAGACGCATCCACGATAACCATAACGTTTGAGGTCGTTCACCCCAAATTGCATCCTAGATCCGACCACTGTTAATAAGCATTTAAACTTAGATAATGTACTTAGACAGGCCACACCGACGACGCCTGGTCGGCAATGGTGACTTAATTACTGTTTTTTTCTAAGGTTTTTTTAGATAGTCACCATGCATTAGGTTAGTCTCCATAAAACGAAGATGTTTATATAATTTTAAGGTAATAGATATAAGACAAACAATACGATATACTATTTATTAATTTCGTTCAAGTGAGATGTCGAAACCTCGAAGTAGTGACAGGACAGGAGATAGCGGTCACAACACGGCCGAGGTTAAGAATAATAATAAATAAGATATATAAATAGGTATCTACGTTCACGTGTCAATCAAAGTGGAATTGTAATCACTTCAGGCAGATTCGTTGTTGCATAATATTGATAATATTTGTAAACATTAAAAACGAGATACTAATCGATAAAGACGTTGTCCTAATATCTCTTCTTAATTGACAAAATCAATTATTACGAACGTATCAATTCTAGAATAAAATAATTTAACACTACTTTTCATTTAAATAAACGGGCGAATCTCCTAGCGTTTGAACCGCTCGGTTCTAAAGTCAAAGGCTCACGATTATTTCCGCAGTGGTAAAACATAGTTACCGCGAAAACTTACAGGGGTTAACTTTAATTTTCATCAAAAGTTGTTTATTTTAATAACTGTCGTCTGTTTTAATAATATTTACTATTGACGATAATGACGAAAAAAACGCATTAAAAACGCTGAATATTCGCTCTAACCATGTTAAATTCACCCATGTCGTAAAGAGGCCACTAAGAATTTGGGTTAAACTACTTACACTGGAAGGGACAATACAACCTAAATAAATATATGTCATCTTTCCTATAATTATCCCTTCATTCGTGACAGCTAGACGTTACTACTCAGATTAAACTACGGTGAAGCTTAGTGGTTGTCAAACGGCGGTCGTGGGTGGGACCGATAAGTTTTTCGGTATTTTGGTATATAGGTATACGGAATATCGCTTAACGTGAACGTTTGAAGGAAACGATGTGACATGACCTGCGTAAACCTGCGAATAAATTCTAAGGCACTGAGCCTGCGTGGGGACTACTGCCCATTCCTTCTGAGACCTGTGCGGTGTGCGCATGTGCCCGGCTACGGCGGCTACCTATTGCAAGCCTAGTGAGTATTCGTAACAGCTACGCGTAAACGTAGGTACCTTAATAAATGTCGGTACATATACATATACTCACACTGATAGAGAGCACTGGCCCCACTTTGTACATGGAGTAGCGGTAGGAGAACTGGCTGATGTCCTGTAGGGTGGTGCCACAGGGCAGCTTGTGCCCGATCTCCGCCATGATGTGGTACGCGAACTGCTCCATCCGCTTTGGGGTGCCACCCATGCACACGAACTGGACAAATAAAAAAACTGTTACACAAGATTTCGAAGGACAGACCAGAAAAACGATGATGCGGGATGAGTTGGACTCTTTCTTAAAGGACCGGCCAGATAAAGCTATTAACCGAGAGCAGTAGAAAATGAGGGGGGCAGGCCTTTGCCCAGCAGTGGGACACATCAAGCTTTAAAGCTAGCCGCGCGGCTTCGCCCGCCTATTGCAAACAACGCAGGCAAATCTGCGTGATAAAGTATAGCTTATCCAGAAAGTCTATTCTACACGCAGGTGACATATTTAATTTAATCGGATAAGCGGTTCCGGATCTTACGCTTTACATACAAACTTACAAATCTACAATTTCACAGACTTTTCCTCTTTATAATATTAGTATAGAGATAATAAAGAAGACTCGTCATATCGGCACTCTGGGTACGGTGTAGCCCATATAGCGAGCGCGTGGAAGTAAAAAGGATAGCAGGGCGTCGCTACACTCGCTACCCGGGATGGTGCAGATATTGTGTGCGCGACGCACGCTTAAGTATTCAGGGGTTTATGTTTGTGGGTAGCGTATAGTGTGCCGCTTTGATATGCGAATTTAAACAAACGAGTAGTAATACGAAGTTACAGATACTGTGTGCGACGTTCACAGTTTCAAAATTGTTAAATATCTGACAGGAAAAGGATCTGACACTTTCTAAAGCAAAGTATCTGTAATAATTACAAAAAAAAAGTATAAACCGACTTCAGTTCAATACTTCGCCAAGCCACGTAGGTACATGAAATGTTCCACATCTCCTTTCCAATGTAACACATGAACTGATTTCCGAGAGCAAATGCGTTGATTTTTACAGAAAAAAAACCCAAGTCGCTATACATATGTATGTGGGCTGATAATATTTGAGGAATACCTACGGAACTCCTCAAATATTATCAGCCCACATACATATCCTCAAGGATCTCAGAATTGACACTTCATTGGTAGCATCTTCAAAGGAATCATGTCAGAATCTTTTCTAATTCTGCTCTTCATCAACAGTTCCACTTCACCAAGATTGCGATTTCGAGGGTAAATATACGAGTTTTAATAGAAAATACCGAAATCACTACACGCGTGCCTATGAAATTTGAGGGTTGCCCTCAATTTCGCTGGGATCCTATCATCAAATCCTGATTATTTAAATCCTCCTTTTTTGAAGTCGGTTAAAAACCGAGCCTAGTCCCTTGTGCGAGAATTTAATTACAAGGGACTCTGCATTTTCAATGAAATTGTGTTGAAGGAATAATTCTTATAGTGTATAGGTAAAAACACTTGAGTAAAGTCGCGCGAAAGAATCAGTATTTGTATCGCTGCAAAATGTCGCCGTGTGTGACAGCTCGAAGAAGAAATGGATCAGACACTAACTGACTTCAAAAAAGGAGGAGGTTCTCAATTCGTCTGTATTTTTGTTTCTTTTTTTTGTGTTTGTTACGCGATAACTCGGTAATTTATGTACCGATTTGAATTTTTTTTTCTTTATTAGAAAACATATACTTGCAGATTGGTACCGTTGTCACCAAAATCCAGTTCTGATGATGGGATCCTGGAGAAATCGAGGGAACTCCTCAAATTTTATAGGCAAACTTGAAGCAATTAAGCAACTGATTTGAAGTCGGTTAAACTTTGTTTTTAAAGTAAATTATCACTGTACATGTTAGTATGTTACCTTAACGTCCCCGAACATCTCGACGAGGTCGTGCGAGCCGCTGCCGAGCGCCAGGTGGTAAAGGATGTCCTGGTCCATGAGCTCGATGTTCGGGTTCCGCAACTTGACCGTGCCATCGGGGTATCTGTACACAACACAACCATTACAACCAAGTTCATGTACCTACTGCAGTCAAATGCGAATGTGCACGGACACAGTGATCCAAAATATATAAACACATTGTTGCTCAGCATTCAGCATCGTGTTACGACGATTGTCACAGAAAACGTAGAAGTTTTCAGTTTTCGTTTCACATACCTCGGTACTTAATGACATGATCGTCCTTTGTCACTATGCGCAGTAAAGTCCTAATTATTTAAGAAGTTGTTATTAATTTGCAATGAATTAACACGCAGGATGATAATCCTTGTATTCTATAGTTTAGACTATAGGTAACCATTAACCTCGTTGAGCAAAAAAATGTGTTAACAGGCTGTTGCGGTGTCGGACAGTTTCAGATGAAGATGAAGAACTTTAGCTTCATTTTAGACTAGAATAAGTTGAAGTCTAATGTTTTCCGAGCATTTTCATGAGTTTTTTTATTGGTTATGTAATAATAATTTATATATAATAACTGTCGCCTACCCTATCGTAGGTAACTACATGTATTTCAGACATAAATATAACATTATCAAGCACCTGTACGGCTAACGTGGGTTACAATCGTAACCTAACGATATGTAACTACATACGAGATCGAATA
This sequence comes from Epinotia brunnichana, assembly GCA_963854355.1. Classification (NCBI taxonomy): domain Eukaryota; kingdom Metazoa; phylum Arthropoda; class Insecta; order Lepidoptera; family Tortricidae; genus Epinotia; species Epinotia brunnichana. Next base: position 50,680,357 of record OY977936.1, read on the forward strand.
AACGCGCTTCGAATAGATTTCGAACTCGCTTCGGTATTCTTCGATTCGACCTGTCAAACTTGTAACTCACACTGCCGTTGTACTACGAAACCAACTGCAAAACGTTAGACTCTAGCGTTTCGTTTTCGATGCGTAATTTAACGTTCGATTCGTACTACCAATCGGTAGTGTGAGACATTTCGAATCGAAGAATACCGTCGCGACTGTAGTTTACTATTTCACTTGCAAAATGGCCCGTGATATCGTATTATTCCGTCAAGAGTTACCGTAGATCCGATCGAAATTTATCTCAAATTAAAGAGCATCCGCAAAATTCGGATTGTCGCGTATTTTGTATTTAAAAATGCAAATAAATGGCCCACGCGCCGCCATATTGTATCGACACTGTCGACGTCGCGATGCGCTTATTCTGTAATGTCATGACCGACAAACTTAAATTAAAACGATAAATGCTTGTGATATAAGGTTGAATATTGGAAAATCGATTAACTATACGAACACTCGTGGAGTCGATCGCGGGTGAAGTAATGCATAAGTGACTCACGTTACTGTTTGGATTTTTTGTTCTATGAGTGACCGCCAGCACATAATAAAGTAATAGTACTACGTACAGAAAGTTCTCTGTTAACATATTCCCTGTTTAGGTACGCCAAACGTGCCTAAATGTGGCCATCCCTTTCTATCGCATGCAACGCGCTGCGACCCGTGCGAGCGTCTCGTACCAACGCGCGGCAACTACTAATGGCATGTACTTGTAGCGGCGGCGGCGCGACGGAATCACAGAGTGAACCGTCCCTGCCGCCAGGGGCGGTGTATAGACTTTTCATACTAGATCTTAACGATAGACGCTAGAGTCTGTAGTATACGCGACTCACTTCAATCCCACGCTAAGGGTACTGACTCCGTAGAAAAGTGCCTCGAGAAACTCATCCCGTGGCAATGACACTGACCTTTGGTATCTCACTTAATGAATGTATGTAAGTTCACGTTAATTGAAGAGGTATCAACTCGCGTCTCGGTCTCTATTAGTGTCGCATTGCGCTGTGTGCGGTTTACGACTGATTTTACTGTGGCTACTTGGCTACTATAGGTATGTTTATAGTTTGTTTGTGGTATTGTTAACTTGATTAAGAGATTATGGAAATGCATTCAACCTGTGCAATACATGGTTGCTTTATTTTATCTTGCCGCTGTTTTATTACGTAGTTGCAATTGTTACACTAAAGTAAAAGCGTCAAGTGTGTAAAATACTTTATGCTAGTAATTGCATTCAAAAAGCAACTCTACCTTTCAAGGTAGAAAATTACAATTCCAAAGACAGCTTTTTAAAAAATCTCAACTCATTACTTTCCAAGTACAGTCGAGGAAAATGAATGCACTTTTGGACCTTAATGCCATTACATAGAGTCTAAATGTGATAAACATTCAATTTCCTCGACCGTACATCTGACGCTGAAGGCCAGTTTCTGAATCGCATAGCTACTTAGCTGGTGTAGGTATACCTACGTAGGTAGTACCTATGTATTGATGTTCGTGTGGTATAAATATGTATAACAATGTGCGGTAACTAGATTACGAGATTATAGATGTGTAAGTACCTACCTATCGTCGGACCATTAACTTTGCTAGCTTTATGGTTTCAATCACAGTTACAATACCGTGCGGTGCTATATTTATACATATAGGTAGGTAGCTGATTTTGCAGTCTGGTCTCGTTTCTTTTAATATCAGTTTTTCGTCTGATGAGGATGAATTAACTTTTAAAAATAACAATTTTTGATCATCATATTCATAAAATATACCTACAGCACCAATATAAATACAATATGTATATGAAATGCTTATACAGGGTGACTGGTAATTCGACCTATTCCTTGAAAGGGGTTATACTAGAGCTAATTTGCAACAATTTATGTCCAGTCAACCAGGGGTCAAAACACGATTTTTTTAAATTTTTCGAGTTTTTAGTTTGTTTGAAAAAAAAACACCTTGCAGCCTTAAAGTGCTGATTGTGACAAAAATGTTATTTTACCATCCAAATGGAAGTACTTTTGTCACAATCACCAGCTTAAGGCTGCAAGGAGAATTTTTTTCATACAAACTAAAAACTCGAATATCTCGGAAACCAGCGAGTTTCGACCCCTGGTTGACTGGACATAAATTGTTGCAAATTAGCTCTAGTATAACCCCTTTCAAGGAATAGGTCGAATTACCAGTCACCCTGTATAGTGTTTTTTTTCGCCAGCCGTCTCTGTCATGTGCTAGGTAGTCTCTGCCAAGCCGTACAAAACGTATCAAGGTCGTCTCGTCACCCCCAAATCCCGTTCCCAGTCTGTAAAATTCAATAATCTCCACTAATAATAAATCTCTAGAATCAGCCAGTTTGAAACTAAGCTTTGGTTTGTCACGAATGTTCTCAGCATCCCGTGAACGCAAAAATATGAAACATTTTTTGTAGGTACATTATTATTCTAGCTGCAACTTAGGATAGTTTTTATCCGACTGATGGCGGAATTGCTTTGCCTTTCACTTATTAATAATTGAAATCCCGTCTACAATAGACATTTACGAGACAAATGCTAAAATATATACCATAAAAAATATTCGATTCTGATATGAGAACTTATATGCGCAAATGTCGTATTATGGCGTAATTTCAATAAATGTATCAACAAATTTGAACAATATAATTAACACGAATCTGTTTTTTTTGAATGGCAATGGCACGCGCTCTGCGCATTCAGCCAAAGTACCTGCGGCGCTACCACGAAAACCGATACTCAATGTTCGTATATTTGCATCCCTGTCACTCGAGTGTGGTTAGTGCGATAGAGATAGAGATACCCGAATATTTTCGAGTCCCGAAGTTCGTGGTTATAGATGAGGAATCGAAAATATGGTAAATAATCATAATGTATTTTCTTGTAAAATAATTTGAAATAAATATAGTCAAATGGAGAAAAAAACAACGCATAATAGGTAATGTCTAAGTTATAAGAGTCCAAAGTTTTAAGAGGGGGTATGTTCTGTCCCTTTTCCGCAAAACGCACCTTCATATGAAACGATTGTTTTTTACTATGACGCTCGAGGATCTTGACGTCACAGTCCCCGATCGTTTTCTCATTCTAACAAGCGACATTAAAACGGTTGTAGCTTCATAATTTTTTGAGATATTTGAATGGGAGTTTCGTCATCTTCTATCTATACATATGACTGTCTCACTCACTCACTCACTCATCAACGCACAGCCGAAACTACTGGGGCTAGAGAGTTGAAATTTACACCAGAACGACCTTTTACAACGTAGGCCATTGCCTGCCTTATCCATTGATAAGAAGGGATTTTTGGAAATTCTACCCCTAAAGGGCTTAAATAGGGGTGCAAAGTTTGTATAGGCGAAACTTTATTTTTTGAGCTAGAGATTTAAAATTTTGTATAAAGATTACTTATTAGAATACAAATAAAGTACTCTCAGCGTTTAGGAAAATTCTGCCCTTAAGGGGGTTAACAAGGGGTGCAAATTTTGTATGGGGGAAACTTTATTATTTTAGCAAGAGACTTAAAATTTTGTATAAAGATTACTTATTAGAATACAAATAAAATACTATCAGCGTTTAGGAAAATTTTGTATGGGGGAAACTTTATTATTTTAGCAAGAGACTTAATACTTTGTAGAAATATTACTTATTAGAATTCAAATAAAGTACTTTGAGCGTTTTGGAAAATTCTGTCCCCAAGGGGGTTAAAAACGGTTGCAAAGTTTGTATGACCGAAACTCCTTTTTGAGATAGAAGCTTAAAAGTTTGTAGAAATATTACTTATTACAATACAATGAAAGCATTTTCAGTGTTTTGGAAAATTCCAACCCTAAGGGTATGAAAAAGGGGTGCAAAGTTGGTAAAGGGGATTTTTTGAGCTAGAATCTCAAAAGTTTTTAGAAAGATTACATAATAAAATAAAATAAAATACTTTCAGCGTTTAAGAAAATTCCACCAGTTAGGGGTGTATAAGGGGGTGCAACGTTTGTAAATATATTTTTTTAGCGAGCGACCTTTGTTGAAAGATTACTTATTACAATTCTTACAAATAAAGAACTTTCAGCGTTTTTGAAAATTCCACCCCTAAGGGTGATCAAAAGGGGTTAAAATTTGTATGGAGGAAACTTTTTTTTTGAGCTAGAGACTTGTAATTGTGTAGAAAGATTATTTATTAGAATACAAATATACAGGGTATCCCAGAAATCGACGTCAAGCCGAAAATGGATGATAGACCGAGTCATAACAGTTATCACAAAAATACAAAAAAAAATCCAACTCATGTTCTTTTTAAATTATGGTCACTTTAAAAATTGAAAATTTACGACGATTGACCAATTAATGAATAAATTAAAAAAAACCAACACGAGTTGGATTTTTTTTTTGTATTTTATGATATGACTGGTCTATCGTCCGTTTACGGCTTGACGTCGATTTCTGGGACACCCTGTATAGGTAAATTACTTTCAGTGGTTTGGAAAATTCCACCCGCTAAGAGGGGGATAAAGAGGTGCAATATTTGTATGGGGGAAACTTTTTACTAAGGTAGAAACTTAAAACTCTGTAGAAAGATTAAGTACTTGCCTACTTATTAAAATACAAAAAAGTAGGTACTGCCCGAGTTTTGGAAAATTTCACCCCTTAAGGGGTTATAAAGGGGTGCAAAGTTCGTATGAACACTTTTTTTAGCTAGAGACTTAATAGTTTGTAGAAAAAATACTTGCCTATTACAATAAAAAACTTTGTGTTTTATTTTTAATTTTTCCCTGAAAAGCGTTCAAAGTTTGTATAATGAGCAAGAAAATTTTGAAGTATGAGTTTTGTAACTTCGATGTTAGCCTGTTTGGACTACAAAACTTATTTTAGCGTTTTTTTAAATTCATCCCCTAAAGGGGATTATAAGGGTGTTCAAAGTTTGTATGGAGAGCAAGACATTTTTAAAGTAAGGGATTTGTAACTTCGGTTTTAGACTGTTTGCTAAACTACTACAAAACTTATTTCAGCGTTTTTATAATTCATCGGCTAAGAATAAGGGGTTCGAATTTTTGGAAGTAAGAGATTTGTAACTTCGGTTTTAGACTGTTTAAGTGTTTACTTCTTCATCTTCATCCCTTTCCATTCAAATTCCATTCATTTACTAAAAGACAAGGTACAAAACTAATTTCAATGTTTTTTTTTAATTCATTCCATAAACATACATTTAGACGATGACATGGTAATATGCGGACGAAGTCGCGGGCAACAGCTAGTTCTCAATAAAAGTCACATTAGCCCGATGACGACTGCGATCAAACAGGCATTCCTGATACAGAGCAGCAGCTGTATCAGTATAGATAGAAGGCAGAGGAAGCGGGTTGAAAACTTGACTTTTGATCCGTGCCGACACCGAGCCGCTTCCGAGCCTCGGCCGTGGCTCGGCCGGGCTAGGGTATGGCTCGGCCGCGCAAAAACGTCGACGTTTTTCTTGGAAAACGGCCCGGGCCGGACACGGCCCGTTCTAGCGTGAGTCATACTTTATACTGCGATATGGAAGGCAATATATGTAGTAATATATACATTGGCCCCAGAGCGTTATATAGGTACATTGGCAGAGAAGCGAACAGAATGGCGATCACTCCACCGACAAGAGTTATATGATGATGAAGCCAGGGTTAGGTACTTTAGGTTAGGAATACGTGGAGTTACATCAATCCGTTAACACCGGTCGCGGGTGCGGGTCGGGCGCGGGCCCGCGCAAGTTGTAAAACATTGAAACTACACTTCAAACACACATTTAAGACTTTCGAGTGCTCGACTCTTTCACTCGAAAACTGACCAAAATGATGCAATGCTATTTTAAAATAGCGATAGAAAATTTAAAAACGAGTGGTATTGACCACTCGTATTCAATACTATCCGTAGAAAGTAAGTGCATGCAATTTTGACACTACAATCGTATTTACTTTTATTTAATTTTCGAGCGCTCGAAACTCAAAAATCGGTCCCCAGTTCTCCATATATTTAGCAAATAAAATATCATTTCAATTCAGAATAAACTATTTTGTTAGGCAGAGAGTCGTGTAGATAATTCAATGACTATACTCTTTACGGAAACTGCCAGACAACTTGGTAATCAAATTTGTATAAATGGCAATCAACGAAATGAATTGCGGAAGAATAGGTAAGTATAATCCATATTTACAAGTATTTTCAGGCGGATATTGATTAGGTGGAGCAATGGATGGAGCATAATTTGTTTTCGTTATTTTCGATTTACTTCGTACTTCTATATTTATGTGACAAATCCTGCAAATAAAATATACCGTAGATATATATTGGTTACCGGATCTAAGTCGGTTTACACACTGCCAAAGTTAAGCCTGAAATGTAAAAGCAAACAAAGCGAACTTGGAACCAGTGTATGATTTTGTTCCGGTCGCAGTGGAGACATCTGGGCCGTGGTGCGAGGAGGCAAAGTCGTTGGTGAAGGCGTTAGGACGACGTTTGAGGAAAAGGGGCTGCGATCCCAGGTCCGGTTCGTACTTGGTACAACGGATTTCACTGGCAATACAGAGGGGAAATGCTGCCGGTATATTAGGGACGTTTACGCCAGGTACTTATCGGGCCTGGAATTCAATACCGTAATATTGTTTTTCTTTCCCATGTATATATATTTTTGTTTAATTTTTGTAACCGAGTCTTGACGAAGCATGTTGCTGATTATTGGTTGTAAGTATTTAATATTAGACGAAGTTTGTTGCGGATACTCACTCTGTGCTCATTTTTGACGAAACCTGCGCTGTGGATATTTAACTTTGAGTATTTTTACTAACTATTAAATGTGTAAAGCAAACAAATTGCTAAATCACACATTTCATCCCTAATATATTCAGTGGCAGTGTCAAATTAATTTCAGCACAGCCTACGCTCTCCTGGCTGCTGAAAACGTCGAGTTATAACTTTGTCATAGAAAACGATGATTAGTCACCGCACGCCATTAGCTCCCATGTTAGTTTGCATTGGAGCGACAAGGTTCTGCACATGTTGGGTAACATACCGCAGCTCAAACTTGGTTAATCCGATATTATATATAAGCTTCATGTGGCGCCGCAGTTAGTGTTTGGTGACTGTGCTTGATAGGATTCGCGTAATTAATTAGGTATGGGTAGCAACCATGGCAGTTGTTCACAGGTCTTATCTACAACTCGCCTCGCTTCTGTATCTTAAGAATGAGTGGTAAGCATAGGTAGTCCCAGTCAAGACTTGGTCTACTGTCTCTCCCGTCGTAAAAGGCAGAGAGGTTATCTGGGTCGCGTTGTGTTCTCCTCGTAACTTAACTATAAGTACTCGTTCTTTACTATTTTACACATTGTTTTTCCGGAAAAACCTTACGTAAGCCAGGAATTCCCAGAACTTAGACCGGCTAGTAATAACTCCACAGTAATCAGGTCCGACGCTTCCAACGCAAGAGACCCTTACACATTAATGACCCTAATACCTGTAAACTGCTAGGTAACTTAATAGCGCTTAAACTGAGATTGTCAACTTCTCCGGTAAAGTTTCAAGCAGGTCGTTAAAAGCAAAATTTGCCGAGATCTTGTCGTTGGGTAAACGCTATAAGGAGAGTAAACAGTGGACACTTTGAGAGGCGGGATGTGTTGAGACTTGAGTGTGTGACGTCGCGTCGGGCGTCAAAACGGATTCATGAGTGTCATTTGAACGTACCCGCGACGTGTTTCACCCTGAGAGTCTTAAGAGTCGATATTCTTGAATCAAACCGCTATGTGTAAGGACATCACGCATGTTTCCAACTCCTACGATACAGGGCTAGTCTATTCAGAACAAATTGGGTGAATCCGACTTATTTCAGCACGTAAAAATACTCATTATAGATCACTCTTACCACTGCATAAATTTGATATTTTTAATCCGAAGCGTACAATTTTGGCGCGAAAATTTCTAGTTTGAGAGATTTTGGAAAAATACTACTTTTTCCGCCCCTCGCAATTTCTTTTCTGTAAGACTTGCAGAAATTTTTTGTATGCGAATCATGTAAGGAATTGAATCATCTTTAAACTGACAATATTTTTGTCATAGAAGCAACAATTAAAGTGCTATTACAAAAACACCTAAAAATGGCCCCTTCTAATGAGGATGGTTGCAAACGCACACATGGCCCGAGGTCGGAAACTTACAATTTTTTTCATGACCTCATACCCGACCAATATAAATCAAAACATTTTCCTCTCCACCTTTTGCAAGGCAAATCCCCCATTGTCTGGATTATTATACTTAGCCCTTAACTTTTGCACTGTCCTAACAGGAAATAAACGAACCTAAATATCTGTAAGTAGGTACATGAGTCACGTAACCTGAGTCGATATGATTAATAGACTTATCAACGTCAGTCAGTACCTACGAATAAACAGAATATAAGTACGTTGAAATTTTGGCCGCCGAATAAAAGGAAAACCGCCTAATAAGTTTTCTGCGGTTCCCTTTAAGTGGAAGAGCTTTAACAATTTATGGATCAACATGGTTTGAAACGAACGATATTTATACATATTATACTGATAAGATAACGAAAAGGTGAATGACGTTCCTATTACGTATTTGTTTTTGTGCCTATATTTTATATGAATGACGTCAAAAAAAACGCTATGGTGATTCAAATGACGCAAAAAATTGTTGATGCATTTAGCATTTCTACACAATCTGACGGTGACGCTTATGCCTGTAGGTACGGTGTTAACGAAAAACCAAAATATATATAATATCTAACCAATATATAGTAACTTAATTGTAAATTCTACCTACTCTGTTGTGAACTAACTATGCGGAATGAAATTTGCACAAAGTTTTAAATATGTACAATGTTTAAAAAAATCGAGACAGCAATTGCATCTTACAGTTAATTTAAAGACTACATGTCAATCAGTCTGGTAAGTTTCATGGACATTGGATTTTTTCTCTTGAAATTATGGCAAATCGAGAAGAACGACGACGTCGCGAAACTATTTGTAATTTCTACAGTACACATTCCCTACGGCCGAAACTGAAGATAGTGAAACATTTTGTGCAAATGGGTGAGAGCCGAAGCTCTGTTTATATTATTTTTGTGTCCTTTTCTTTGAGGAAAAGTACTACTAGAAGGACTGGTTCAGGGAAACATTCCAGCTTTAGCCAGTTTTCTGAGGGGGCTCGATTAAAGAAAAATACTGCCGGCCGAGTCGCAAAATCTTACAGAGAGCTCAGAGGAAAATCAAATATGACAGCAAAACTGTAAAAACATATCTTAAAGACATGGGCATATTCAATCATTCAAGAAAAGTTAAGCCCGCCGTCTCCGAAAATCATAAACTTACTCGGAAAATGCGGCTACGTCATTTGGTCAAAACATGTAAAAACTGGCGGTTTTTGCGTTATAGGATTTATGGGTGACGAATCATAAGTCACTTAAAATGGAAATTCGTGGCATAGGTAACTTTTATTTTGAGAACACCAATAGTCCAACGGACGACAACGTGAAATATGTCGAGCATACGAAGTTTCCTAAAAAAGTTTTCTTAAGAAGGATAAAATTGCACCTATAAAAAATGCTTATATCTGTATTTTTGACAGCGATGGACAAAGTACCACAAAACTGCCGTAAATCATTTCGCATTGGAGTAAACTTTTTTTAGCATTGAACGTCGTGAAATACACTATTATAAAACATTAATATTTATAAAAATAACTATGTGTTTTTTTATTTAATACGACATTGAACTTAGTGCAAATTTCACTCCGCATACGCTAGAGCAAAAGTCTAATCCCATAAAAAACATTCCATGTAAAAAATTGCCAAGTCTCGAATCTCTTACACAGTAAAAAGTGATGAGATATTTTGTAGAGCCAAGTCAGGCATTCTTATTTATCTTTATTTGCTTGCTAAATAAAATTCTGCATCTTGGGAATTGAACAAATAACAGAAAATAGTAATAACCTAATGCCGCTCGTGGACTCCTCAGAGTGTTCGTCGTCAGACGGCAAGTATTCGTCGTGGACCTTCCTGTGCGGGCGGTGCGTGTGTGCGTGCCCGTTGGTGTGTGTGCTCCCGTTGCGTCCCAGCTCGCACCCCGTCAGGTGCCCGCCCGCCATCTCCACCGCGCAGTTACACGGCATCGTTCAGATACTGACCAGGACGAAATAATAATAAAGTGAATTAAATTGAAAAAAAAAACAATAAATGAAGAGGAAAAGCCATTTAAATCTTGACTAGAAAAGAACCATCCAAATAACCATATCGGCCACAAATACGCTGAAGATGCATTAACGCATGGAAATGCAAATAGCTCACTATTCACGCCAAAATATCAGGACTGCAAGTCCTTGGATCAACTTCATATTCATTTTATACAGGGCCCAGTGGTCAGGATGCCCTGCGTCAGGGTTATCAGTTACATAAAAGCATCTTTTCATACGCTCCAAATGAAATTGGCAACGAATACCTACATTCTTCAATTACATTATATAGTAAGTACCTATACAAAGTAGTCTCGTGAAAATAATAGGTGTACCTACTGAGTGTTTTTTTACAACTTTCGACAGGGTACAGAACAAATGAAACTTTCTCTCAAACGTACTACCTAGATCCCAAGAGTAGGTACCTACTTGATCGTAGTTAGCGAAAGTTATATTGAAATCGAAATCAGCATTTACATTGTTAAGTAAAGTGTAGGATAATTACGATGATCGAAAGCAATGCATTATCTACAAAACACTGTTTACACACTGGTACACCTATAAAAAGAAATTCGCATACCGTATGTACTTAAACAAGGAAATATGTTGATAAAATATTTGTCAAAGAAAATATACGAAATCGGAATAACTTAATGTTATTATCAAGCCCTACAATCCGAGTTACACATAAACTCCATAAAACATCGTACTTAACGCCTGCATATAACACGAGGTGCCAAACTACCTCGCTCAGTACCCTTATCGTGAGATACAATCGTAACCTAACGTTGCGTAACTGAGGCTCTAGTATAAGTTTTATCCATGCAATACGTTTTCGAACGCGTTTGCGTTTAGTCTCAATTTATATGGCAAGGCGAACAGCGCCTCTGGTGGTAACTATTAGGAACTACGCGTTGTCATACAAATTGAAACTAAACGCTAACGCGTTCGAAAACGTATTGTAACGATAAAACTTATACTAGGGCTACAGACGAGAGCGAATAAACGCGCTTCGAATAGATTTCGGTCTCGCTACGGTATTCTTCGATTCGACCCGTCAAACTTGTAACTCACACTGCCGTTGTACTACGAAACCAACTGCAAAACGTTAGACGCTAGCGTTTAGGTTTCGATTCGTAATTTAACGTTCGATTCGTACTACCAATCGGTAGTGTGAGACATTTCGAATCGAAGAATCCGTAGCGACTGTAGTTTACTATTTCACTTGGAAAATGGCGCGTTATATCGTATTATTCCGTCAAGAGTTACCGTAGATCCGATCGAAATGTATCTCAAATTAAAGAACTTATAAAAATACGGATTTTGAATTGACAACATATATCCGCAAAATTCGGATTGTCGCGTATTCTGTATTTAAAAATGCAAAGATACAGTCTCTAAAGTGTCTAGTTCATTAGTAATTACATAATCTTCATTGCCGCTTAGGCTTTTTGAAAAGTGGGAATTTTACCTGAACTATGAAATATATATAAACGTGTGTTGAAGCTAAACAAATATGCTATAATTCTTGCCAATATTAGGATTCCATATATCCTTAAATTTAAGAGGTGTTTGCAAAATAGTAGACAAGAAAAGTGAAAAGCCCTAAATTACCTAAACCTAAACTATGTACTTCCTGAATACAAATGTGATATCATATGAAAGCTATTAAAATATGCTATAACTCGTTCTAACATGGTAATTCAATATATTGATACGTTTCTGTAAAGTTCTAGGATAGAACCTGTGTTTTGTGTGGATCTTAACGATCACCATGTGTGACAAGAATACACAGAATATCTTTAACGTTAGTGTCGTTTTATTTATGTTAAAAATACGTAAGACAATCTATACATATAATAAAGCTGAAGAGGGTCGAAAGTCTGTACATGGAAGAAATTCGAAAAAAAATTGGCTAGGGATACTTAAAATCGATAACAGAACACGTTCCAACAGTTTTTAGAATTTTTGTCTGTTTGTCTGTTTGTCTGTTTATCTGTTTATCTGTTTGTCTGTTTATTTGACCGCGCATCACGTGAAAACGGCTGAACCGATTAAGATGAAATTTGGTATAGAGATAGTTTGAGTCTTGGGGAAGGACTTAGGGTAGTTTTTATCCTGGAAATCAACCCCAAAGGGGATGAAATGGGGGGTGGAAATTTGTATGGAGCTACTTAAACCGCTGCACCGATTTAGATGAAATTTGACACAAAATTAGTTTGAGTCCCAAAGAAGGCCATAGGATAGTTTTTAACCCGAAAGTCTTCCCTTTAGGGGGTAAAATGGAGGGGTGAAAATTTGGATGTAATCCATTTTGATAAAATTTGGTTTAGAGGTAGTTTAATTTCTGGGGAAGGACATTAGGTAGTTTTTATTCTGGAAATCTTCTCCTAAGGGGATGAAATGGGGGGGTGGAAATTTGTATGGAGCTACTTAAACCGCTGCACCGATTTAGATGAAATTTGACACAAAATTAGTTTGAGTCCCAAAGAAGGCCATAGGATAGTTTTTAACCCGAAAGTCTTCCCTTTAGGGGGTAAAATGGAGGGGTGAAAATTTGGATGTAATCCATTTTGATAAAATTTGGTTTAGAGGTAGTTTAATTTCTGGGGAAGGATATTAGGTAGTTTTTATTCTGGAAATCTTCTCCTAAGGGGGTGAAATGGGGGGTGAAATTTTGGATAGACTCCGTTTAGACCAAATTTGGTATAGATATAGTTTGAGTCCCGGAGAATGACAATGGATAGTTTGAATCCCGAAAATCATCCCCCAAGGGGAAAATGAAAATGTGGATAAATCCCATTTAGTTAAAATTTGGTATAGAGATAGGAGGAGTCCCAGGGAAGGATAATGCATAGTTTTCATCCTGAAAAATCATCTCCTGATGGGGTGAAATGAGGGGTGAAAATTTGGATAGAACCGATTTAAATGAAATTTAGTATGGAGATAGTTAAGAGTGCTGGGGAAGGACTTAAGGACTTAACATAATTATTAGTCCAGAAATCATCTCCTAAGGGGGTGAAATGGGGTATGAAAATTTGGATGGAACCCATTTACGGTATAGTGAGTTGGAGTCTTGGGGAAGGACATAGGATAGTTTACTCCCGAAAATTATCCCCTAAGGGGGTGTAATTGGGGGTGAACATTTGTTTGTGACCCATTTTGATGAAATTTGGTTGAACGATAGTTTGAGTCCCGGAGTATGACAACGGATAGTTTTAATCCCGAAAATCATCCCCTCAGGGATGAAATAGGGAGTGAAAATTTGGATAAAACCCATTTAGATGAAATTTGGTAAAGAGATAGAAGGAGTCCTAGGGAAGGACAATGCATAGTTTTAATCCCGAAAAATCATTTCCTGAGGTGGTGAAATGAGGGTTGAAGATTTCGATACAACCCATTTAGATGAGATTTGGTATAGAGAGAGGTCTCAGTGCAAGGAAAGAACATATAATAATTTTAATTCCGGAACACATGAAAGGAGGAAATAAGGGGAACACATAAGGGGGTGAGAAATGGTGGATGAAAATTTGGATTGAACCCATTTACGGTATAGCGATGGTTAAGAAAGGACATAGGATAGTTTTATCCCGAAAATCATCCCCTAAGGGGGTGTAATTGGGGGTGGAAATTTGTTTGTGACACATTTTGATAAAATTTGGTTGAAAGATAGTTTGAGGCCTGGAAAAGGACATATGATAGTTTCTATTCCGGAAATCATCCCCTAAGGGGGTGAAATGAGGGTGAAAATTTGGATGTAGCCCATTTAGGTGAAATTTGGTATAGAGATAGTTTGAGTCCTGGAGCATTCTCCAAGGAGGTGAAATAGGGGGTGAAAAATTGGATGGAACCCATTTACGGTATAGCGGTAGTTGGGAGTTCTGGGGAATAGGAACATTACATAGGTAAATATATGCATGTGACGTTCCAAGGGTAAAGGTACCTTATGGCGGTAGTTTCGAAGATGTTTTCTAAAACAGGGTAAAAAAGACGTTTTATTATGGCTATTTTGAAAACTATTAGATGTAACATTTTGTTGACGTGTCTTTATTTTTAAAATAAAATATTTAAATTACAAGTTAGTTAATTTAGTCCTACGGTTTAGTAGAAAAGTTCCTTACGGTCGTGTGATATGAAAATATGCAAAATAATACTGAAAAAAGCCTACATGCATCTATTATGGTGAGGCGGGTCATAGAAACCAAGTTTGCGGCGGAGTCTATTTTGTAAAAAAAGGCGTTCAGAGTAAGCTAATCTATAAAATCATGCAACTCAGCCATAATGACCCTTTCCTTCATACAATCCATACTAATATTACAAATGCGAAAGTAACTCTGTCTGTCTGTTACCTTTTCATGCTTAAACCGCTGGACCGATTGAGATGAAATTTGGTGTAGTCTAGAGATACTTTGAATTCCGGGGCCTTCCCAAAGAATCCTTACTAAAGATAGTTTTTATCTGGAAATTCATCACCTAAGGGGGTGGAAAGGGGAGAGAAAGTTATAAACGAGTTCCGCGCGGACGAAGTCGCGGGCAAAAGCTAGTATTTGTATATGTACATTCGTGATTGACATATACATTTTTCTAACAACAAAAGCATCCATGGCAACGAACCACAGAGTTGCTAGTTGGTTCAGCATACTTCACATCCTCGGAAGTTTTAAGAATTTAAAGATAAATTCTTCAGTCCCATTCTGAAACTTAAATATGTTAGTCTGGGCCCAAACAGAGGCTTTGTAAGCATGTCAGCTAATTGAATCTCAGACGGAACTTGATTGACATCAAAATCTCTATTGGCGACACATTCCCGAACGAAGAAGTGTTTCAGTTTAATATGTTTCGTACGCTTGTGATATTCGTACTTTTGGTTGTGTGCGAGATAAACGGCTGACTTGTTGTCTAAGTTCAAGACAGGTTTCCCTATTTTGGTCAGATCATTGAATAATCGATTCAGCCATAAAATTTCCTAAGCAGATTCACTCGCTGCTATTATCTCCGCTTCAGTTGAAGATATCGACACTGTAGGTTGTATCTGGCTTCTCCAGCTTACATCGCCACCAGAGAATAGGCACACTATACCAGATGTTGATCTTCCAGTTGTCTGGTCTCCTCTATGATCTGCGTCACTGTAGCATACCAAGTGTGATGGTGAGTTCTTCGAGAATGTCAGGCCCTTATCTAACGTCCCTTTTAAATAGCGGAAGACGCGCTTGACAAGCATGACGTCCTCCTTAGCAGGTGCTGCTAGGTTTCTGGATGCGACTCCAACAGCGTATGAGATGTCAGGTCTAGTACCTACTGATAGGTAAGCTAAAGCACCCACAGCTTGTATGTAAGGAAAGTTCGTCTTGATACCTTCATCTAATCCCGTTTCATTTTCTTTTATGATGGGTGACGGTGCTGGCTTGCACTTGGACATTCCATATTTTTCTAGGACTTTCCTTGTGTATGCCTTTTGGCACAAGGATATGGTGCTATCCTTTCGTACGTTTATTTCCATTCCAAGGAAGTATGACGCAGGTTTGGTAGTAATTTTGAATCTTCCTCTAAGTTCATTCAAAAACTCTTCGCCTGCTGTTGTCGAGTTGTGCACTACAAGCCCATCGTCTACGTAGAGAGCCACAATGACTTTTGATCGGTCTTTCGTTCGGACAAATAAACTCGGATCTGCGTCGCTTTGTTTAAAACCAGATTTTAGCAGGAACTCTGCGATGCATGTGTTCCATCCAGCAGCGTGGTGCCTGCTTTAAGCCATACAGACTGCGTTTTAACTTACAGACCCGTTTCGTCCCATCTCGATAGCCTTCGGGCTGTTTCATGTAGATTTCTTCCTTTGCTTCGCCGTTAAGGAAGGCGGTGGTTACGTCGAACTGAGTCAGTTTTTTTGTTTTGGTTTTCGCGAACGGCCACTGATAGTAGCGACCGCACGGTGCTCAGTCGAACCACTGGACTGAACGTCCTATCATAGTCCACTCCTGGTATCTGGGAATAACCCTTAATTACCATTCTGGCCTTATACCTTTCGACGGAACCATCAGGGTTCATTTTTATTTTGTACACCCATTTGCTTGGTAGGGCTTTGCGTCCCTTAGGTAGATCGACTAGGTCCCAGGTGTGATTGTCCTTTAATGACGTCATCTCGTTTTTCATGGCTTCCTGCCACTTGTGTTTATCAGGAGATTCCATCGCTTCTTTGTAAGTGTCAGATTCTTTGGGCTTGTGCAAGTTTTCAATCTCTTCAGCAGCAGCCATGATAAAATCATCATATCGCTTAGGAGCTGGGATTGCTGACCTGTCTCTCAAAGATCTTGTTATGGTTTCCTCAGCATCAATATTGACAGGTTCGTCATCATCGACATGGTTGGAACTGGAAAGGGACTCGTAGTGAGACTCGTAGTCGCTTTCGTTGTTTACATGTTCCAGTTGTTCCGCTAGTTCAATATCTTCAGTGCTGTTTACCAAATTTTGTTGCAACGTGGTGTCGAGATTTTCGGGGTCAGTTTCGCTAATGCTGTCAAGTGGTGAGCCGTCTCCATCTTCAATATCGTCAAAGTGTATTGTTACTTACAGGTTTTGATGTTTTCAAAGGTTTTGGAGGTTCATCGTTGAAGAGATCGCTGATATTATGTTTGTGTGTTTCGTCATAAAACATTGATTTCATCACGCGGATATCTTTTAATGTGACCACTTTATTTTTGGAAGGTAATAGGATTCTGAACGCTTTTGAGGTTTCAGAGTATCCAATAAACATCCCAGGAATTGCTTTTGGTGCGAATTTGTGACCACTAGTGCCTTTGATAAGAACAAACGTTTTGGAGCCAAAGATATAGGTAAAAGTGATAAAGGTGATTAATGCACGGCTTTCTGCCAACCCATGCTTCAAATGGCGTTTTGTTCTGGGTGGCACTGTTCAAACTCCTGTTAGATAGGTAGTTTGTAGTCATGACAGCTTCGCCCCAGCATTTTAAAGGTGCTTTCGCGTCGATGAGTAAGGCTCTTGCTTTCTCGATCAGAGTGCGGTTTTTTCTTTCAGCTACTACGTTTTGGTGCGATGTGTAAGGCGCACTAAGCCTTCGTTGTATCCCGCAGCGTTTCAGGTAAGCGTCGAATTCTTTGTTCACATATTCGGTGCCATTATCCGATTGTACGGCTTTTATTTTCTTCCCTGTGTGGGTTTCTGCCATCTGTTTGAACTCTTTAAATTTCTCTAAGACTTCGCTCTTGTTTTTCAGCATGTACACGCGACTGTAGCGACTGTAGTCATCAATAAATGCTATGAATGACCCTGAATGGCAAACACATGTTTTCTAATGTGTGGTAAACGGTGTGGGTCACACATACTGTAATCATTAGTCATATAAGTATGCATAAGTACCCCTTGTAGTGGCTGTTTGTTTAGCTACACAAAAAAAAAAAAAAAAAAAAAAAGGTGACGAAGTATTTGTTTCCGCTTAACGTGGGCGTTCGGATAGGTCCACAGACGTTGGTGTGAACGATTTCTATGAGTTCAGATGTATAAATGAACTATTGACAACTTATTCAGCTTTCATTTGGTAACCCACATGTATATGCACGTTGCATGGTTTGGGTGTAATTTACACTTTTCCAAGCGCAGCCGCGGCGTTTTTGATGACGTCATTACAGGGGAGAGAGACTCCTTAGAGACTGTCTCCCGGCAGTTTTGGTCTTTGGCATCTTGGAGACATGCCTAACAACATACTAAAATATGGCGCCGGTATCCGAAAGTGAAGTAGGTAATTGTTCGACGGAATCCCCTAACTACACGCACTATAAGTAGTTTAAGTACCTACTCACCGTGCGTAGGTATATACAAAGTTCACAAATGACTAAATAAAGATAATAAGGATCAAATTAGTTTTGCACAAATGCTCGTCCGTTGGTTTGGTGTAAAACCCAAAGCTCATAAAACGTCATGGGTGAGTGGCTATCATTCTTAGGCCGTTTTTGTCCCAACTAGGTGTTACTTTAGCTGCGTACTGCAAAGATATTTGTGAAGGTACGACGTCACGCAAGGACGCGTAAATGTCAATGAAAACAATGTACTTATTTGCTTCATCGTAGGCTGTGGGGCCGTAGGTTATCAGTATCACTGTTGTGCCGGAGTTTTTAAAAGCGTTGATTGATATAGTTATAAGGGGGCATTTTTAAAAATTCGTGTAGGTACCCAATTAGCGTGAGTTGTTAAATAAAAATTAACTCTGTCAGTTTTGTGACGAATGTGTTTGTGATGTTTTTAGGGTTCCGTCCTCAAAGAGTAAAACGGGACCCTATTAAGACTCCGCTGTCCGTCCGTCCGTCCGTCCGTCTGTATCTCACTGATACCGTGATAGTTCCACCTGAAAATTTCACACATGATGTATTTCTGTTGCCGCTATAACAACAAATATATAAATCTCCGCTATAAAAACACAGAATAAAATAGTTTTTATACATAATGGTATGGAACCCTTCGTGCGCGAGTCCGACTCGCACTTGGCCGGTTTTTTTTTAAATGCCCAAGGACTGGTGTGTTTGCAAACATTCGTCAAGGTCGGGAACTGAGTCGCCATAACATAACCGGTTAGCAGAATTTATAGTGGAGTAATAATAAACCCTATCTAATATGGTTGGAGCAATAAATTAAATAATATGTATTTTGTAGTTGTACGGAAAACAGGCGATGAGGAAATACGTAGGTATATGGAAATAAAGTACCCTGGTCTTAACTATTTTAAGTCCCTTTTTATTTGAAATACCTTGTTTATTGGAATTTTTAAGGATGTCGCCATAGGCAAATAGTACCTATAGTGTTTGCACTAATATGATTTGGAACTTTATTTACGCTACAGTAAGAAATAAATAAAAATAAAAATAATTTTACAAAAGACTAGGTAAGTACTTAGGCATTGCTGAAAAACCTATGTACTTAATCTGAAATAATACCTACTCCCAGTACCTATTCAAAGTTGCGCTACTTACTTACTTTTAAAATTGCTAATTAATTTCGTGTTATTTGTAAAATGCCACGGAACCACTTAGGTACATAGGTACCTACATAAACCCGTTTGTTTGTTATGTAAACATTGTCAAAATTCAATATTAATGAATAAATTACATTTTTTTACCTTTTAAATAAATAGCTATCACAAGTCACAACACTCACACATAAAAACAAAAACAATATAAAACGTATTCACAAATTGAATAAAATAAAGGCACGGCGATACGTTATGCTAAGGCAAGTTTCGAGAGGCGAATACGTAGCGAGGCGCTTTGCGACGCGATTTGCACGCAGCGACAATGAACGCATGGGTCGCCGTTTAGTGGCACCCTAGTACACTCGGCGTCATTTACCCACGGGCTTATTTTTGAACGAGCGAGCGAAGCGAACGAAGTTCTCTGTTTTCAGCTTGGGCCAAAATTGAATAAAATAAAGGCACGGCGATACGTTATGCTAAGGCAAGCTTCGAGAGGCGAATACCTACGTAGCGAGGCGCTTTGCGACGCGATTTGCACGCAGCGACAATGAACGCATGGGTCGCCGTTTAGTGGCACCCTAGTACACTCGGCGTCATTTACCCACGGGCTTATTTTTGAACGAGCGAGCGAAGCGAACGAAGTTCTCTGTTTTCAGCTTGGGCCAAAATTCTTTCGTATGTCCGGATGTTCAGATGTTCTCTCTCCCTATACCGGATGTATTATTCAAACGGAGCAGTGAGGGAAAATTGGAAACTACAGGCGATACGGAAATTTGCAGTCACGAGAACGATTTTAGAAAAAATAAAAACTGCATTAAAATCTATTTTCAAAAAGCCTCATTTACAGCCAGAAATCGAACCCGGTCAATTTTGTTGTTTGTGTGTTTAAAATGTGTTTTTTTTTCTTAAATGAATAGTGCTGGATGGATATAAAGAACAAATATTGCTATGAAACCCATGCCGGTTAGTATGGGCATGTGACATCCGAAACTAGACGAAATAGGTAAATTTGTAGTTTTTTTTGTTTATTTTCATTATTTTTACCAATCTTTTAATTATTGACAAGTGTTTTACAAAGTAAATCCGCTTCATACTGGCTTAGTAACACTCGACAAATATATTTGATGAACCCCCCTGACAAAAGCCAATAGATAATTAAATTAAAAATACCTATACGTCAAACGATAACCGACTTCAAACGAAAGTGACCTAAATTCAAGATACTTTATAATATAATTGTCAAGATCAGATCAGATATTATGATATGAACATTTTAAAGCAGATTTGACCACAAAGCCCGTTCGGTATCCGTTCCGATCCCGTAGCCAACCACCCATGCTTTATTTTATTTTAATATCGAATCAACGTTTTTGTTGCCGACTGTACCTACACATCCCGAGTTAATTCCACACCATTGCAGCCAGTTAACTCCCATTAATCATGCACCGTAATTTTCCAACATTTGTATGCGGGGTGTATTGATATTGCGCTTGTGTCAGTGATGAATAGTCAATGGTCTTGGTCAAACCAACCCTTTTTAACGGTGGATCTCCGGCAGTTTGAAACGCTCGGTTCTAGTCAATTATCACCTCCCCCGATTATCGCCGTAAAAGTATGACAAAACGCCAGAATTTTGATCAAATGAAACTCAACCGCCAATATTGTTATGTTTTTAATTCTGATCATCATTCATTTTCACAATTTGCCTTCACGCTTAATTACTCTAGCAATGTTTACGCATGAAACAGATAATGTTGTTGAAAAGAGTATTCTACACGACTGCGACTGTTGTAAACGTTGTATTTGTATCAAAACGATGAAAAAAAAAATGTTTATTTACTCCACCACGAAGTGAAAAAAAAATAAAAATGGCAATTGCCGAGATAAAACTTTAAAAAATAAATGAAAAAAACCCCGTGGGCAGGAAGGGTGTTAGTTTGCCCAAAACATGTTGCAAGTGACCGTCCCTAATAACTACCCACCCTAGTCTTTTGGCAGACGATCGATCTGCCACACACCCTGTATATGTATAAAAGTAACTTGTTCTTGCTGCTAGAAGGTTAATGTGTGGCTGGAAATTTAGTTTTTCATCTACATTATTAGTATTATGAGTATTATGACACCAAGGTATTTAATTATATCAGTTTTATAAATTTTGGGACAGTGACAGTTGGAGTTGCAATTGAGAGAGGAATGTACAATAGGGTTTGCAATCCGAATAATCCAAATATTCAATTATCCGAATATCCGCCGAAAATAATATTCAAAATTATCCGAATACTAAACCGCGAACTATCCGAATAAACGGATATTTTGAAAACACTAATAAAATCATTTATAAGCAGGGAAAATTCAAAAAAATTACAAGATAAAACACTTATGACTAATGACGTTTTAGGTCCATCTGTATTGCCCAAATAAGGTGTTTAGACAAATGTTCCATATTAAGTATTATTTTTTATTAAATAAGTACCTGAATACCAACTTACATAAATAACATAATATATTGATTAAATCTAGCAGACACGTATTGTTACTAATGTTACTATTATTAGGTATTTAAATGAGCAACGAAAAGACTTTAATTAATATAACATTGAAATTTATTTAAAACTAGAAATAAATCTAGTTTTACACTCGTTTTTTAAAAGTAGATTTTTTGTTTAACTCGTTACTTAATCTCATTTATTTTTAATTAAGTTAAATTAAGACACTAAGATGCATACTTTTTTATGTTATTTGACAGCGAAAAGAAAAAACTATAGGACAAATCTTATATACCTACTCTGTAAATATTGATATGTGATGTGATGTGATTTATGATATTAATAACGAATATAACGATCTCAGATTATACAAGAATGTTAAAAAAACAAACATTGATTTACAATTGTTATATTTAAAGTTGATTAGTTTTATCTCGAAATTTTATGTGATTTATTATTATGCAATTATATTAAGCTAAGTATCCTAGTTTCCAATTATTAAAACATTTTCTCAGTGTTAATTTTTATTATAAAAAATACAAATTACGTGGTGCGATAATGACAACTCATATAATGATTATAAAAAAATGTTGTATTTTTAATTTTCAGGTGTTTTGTTACTTGACTTGTTGATTTTATGCATTACACAACTTTAAATACGCTAATTTTGTTTTATTGTATAAAATACCAAAATTATTCGAAATTATTCAAATATCCGAATATTCGGATAATAAATATTGAAGTATTCAATTATCCGAATATTAAAAAACTGGGCGGATATTGCATTTATAGTTTTATGATCGTTGATATTACTATGGTCAAAATGTTGTATTTAGTTTTTTCAACGTTAATGGTGAGAACATGCTGAGTGAGCCATTTACTCACCAAGTTAAAGAAATTTTGGGCGCATTGGAAAACGTCGCCCCATGATGAGCCATGAAATAAAATGGCGGTGTCATTCATCCGCGTCGGTAACGATCTTCCCACTCGGCAAGTGAAGTTGGCAAAGCTCGTTGATATATGTTAGAAAATATATAAAGGCGACAATGTTTGCGATGTCCATCTCGCTCTCAAAACAGACGAAGCAATGCTAACATCCGCGAAATACCGTGTTTTGATGTTTTCCCGCGACATTCAACGTAGTAAGAATACCTAGCCATGAATGAGTTCAGGTAATTTTAGATATGAGTTCAATGAGGGGACAGACCGGTCTATTATATTCGCGTATGAATACCTAAACAATATATTTCTTCTAACCGACTCATCTAAGTACAGTGTCATCCATCACCTATATACAAATTTTAAATAGGTACTTACCTACTAAAAATTATCTCGAATAGAGGTTTTTTTTTATGAATAGGTATCGATATAAATCTTTGGACTTGCGTAGCTTATATAAAAAACATAGAATCATAGATATGCTTCCCTACATCAAAAAATACTTAATAGGTAAAGTTTCGAAAATTTAACCTGAGTAGGTTAAGGTTAAACTTTCGAAACTTTATTTCTGGATTCTGGAATCCAGTATCTTTAGAAAAAATATATGGTCGCAAAATTTTAAAATATAAATAGGTATTACGAATACCAGTATACTTAATCATTTTCAATTAGCAAAATTAGTCTGACCATCTACCTAAATTAAAATTGTTGGAAACGCGGCAAAACTAAACAAGCAAACCGGCAAACCAAACAATCTTCCACCTGGCTGTCAGTGATACCGACAAAAAAAGACAATTTTGATTTATCCCCACTAGAATTTAGAGACTCATTAGCAATACGATACAACAGAACACCTGTTTCCATGCCCAAATCATGCGATGGGTGCGGTAACGATGACTTCAATGTGGACCACGCACTCTGCTGCAAAACTGGTGGCCTAATAACTCGTCGTCACAATGAAATCAGAGACCTGTTTTGTGAACTATGCCAAAACGCTTGGGGAAGTGTTACCAAAGAACCGATCTTAACTGAAGGAAACTGTGGACTTCGTGGAGACCTCAGCTGCCGCGGTGTTTGGGATGCACAAAGGGAGGCGTTATTCGATATCCGTGTCGTAGACACCGACGCTCCCTCTTACATCTCTCGCCCGGTAGCTTCCATTTTAAAATCCGCAGAAGAAGAGAAAAAACGTAAATACAGTAGCGCCTGCGAGAAACAACGTGCAACATTTACCCCTCTCGTCACATCAGTTGACGGAGTCTTCGCCTCACAAATGTCCACCTTTATAAAACATCTTGGTGAAGCTATTGCCGACCGCTGGAACCGACCCCTATCTATAATAATGGGCTGGTTAAGGTCAAAGATTATAATATCTATAATCCGAGCCACAAGCATGTGCATTCGCGGGACCCGGCACAAATTCAGATCAGTAAAGCATTTTTTCGGCCTCAACGACGGGGCAGCTCTACCCAACATCGCCCCCTAACCCCTCCCTAACCCCTCTCTACTCTCTACATACAACCATCCATTCTTTTTTTTTTATATTTATATTTGTTGTAAATATTTGTTTATAATCCTATAAGTAATAAAATGTGTGAGTAATAAAAAACTAAACAAGCACTATAGATTTTTTTTTAGTTTGACTTTTTATGATTTGACTCAAAGAGTAAAGTAAGTATATTTAGACTCCTAGTTTTGACAATGACGAATCATATCGATATTAGTAAATTCACTCTTAAGGCGACGTGAGCTCCGAAAACGGATTTTTAAAAATCGTAGCTCTTGTTTGGATTATAATACGGCTACCCTAAATTGGGTATTTGACAACAGTGAAAATAATTTGTTTTTTTCATTAGCATCAGATAAACATTACGAAAATACTCGGAGAGTATCACGCTTTCATTTACATATGTTTGCTATTTTAAGATTTTTAAATTCATAAAAACCAACAATAAGGACGTTGTTTAAGGCGACGTGCGCTCCGAAAACGGATTTTTAAAAAATCGTAGCTCTTGTTTGGATTATAATACGGCTGCCCTAAATTTAATTAGCAATTTTGAGGCCTTTCTCAAGGGAAATCAGCTATTCGAATTCTGAGTTTTTGACTTTCGCTCGATATAAAAAAATCACGAACATAGGTCTAAAATACACTTAAAAAAATTCTAACAAATTATGCACAACAGCTAAACATAATACAATTGGTTCTTAAAATCGGCAATGTCATGTTTGAGAGAAATCAGCTATTACTTTTTTATTTATTAAAACGCACAAATAAATTAAATTAAAAAAAAACCGGCCAAGTGCAAATTCGGACTTGCGCACGAAGGGTTCCGTACCATTATCTATAAAAAACTATTTTATTCTGTGTTTTTAGTATTTGTTGTTATAGCGGCAACAGAAATACATCATCTGTGAAAATTTCAGCGGGAACTATCACGGTATCGGTGAGATACAAACTGGTGACAGACAGACGGACGGACGGACAGCGGAGTCTTAGTAATAGGGTCCCGTTTTCAACCGACGAAAAAAACGGAGGATGACCACGCATAACTTTTTACAGAGTAGTTCGATTCTGATAATTCTTTTTTTATTGGAAAGGGTACATACCCCGAAGTTGGTCCCATATAAATTTGGAAAAAAAACCAACCTTAAGGGTAGGAAAATAGGGGTTGATTGATTTTTGTCGGTTAAAACTTTGTTTTTAAAGTAAATTATACTCTTTGAGTACGGAACCCTAAAAACATGATATCCGCGCTTCCGAACACGCACTTCCATCTCGTTCACGCGTATGCTCAGTGAGAAGGAGAGAAGTCTACGTCGCCTTTAACGCTCAGTTTTGACATGCATGGGCCGATATTGGTGCGACGCTGCTCCTTTCGGCATTTTGGAGCGCTTGTGCATGGCCAGCTTAACAATGTACTTATCAAAAAGTGTTGTGCTTACACTCGGCATCAAAACTCAAAATATCACACCTTTCCTAAAATTTGTTTCATGCTATTATTACTCTTAACCTCCTAAGACCCCGCGTACAAAATTTTGTACGAATTCCAAAATTAAATATGAACTTAAACTTAATGTCAAAAAGTTCCTAATTCAAAAACATAAAAGCGTAGCCTGGTCCTCAGGAGGCTAAGATACTTACTGTACCTTGTCGATATTTTTATCATTTGAAATCTAAAGCCTAGGGGGTTTTATTACCTTTCAAATGATATTAATATCGACAGGACAGTAAGTATCATAGGAGTAATAATCGCTTGAAACGAATTTTAGGAAAGGTGCGATACTTTTGACGCCGCGCCGAGTGTAATATCACGCGCTGCTCACTTCAACGCGCGCCAAACAAACTTGCACGCGAAATGACACTCAAATTAGAATGCGAAATGTAAGTCTCAGATTAACTTGTTGGTACTAATCTTGATGGTAACTAAGAAAGTAACTGTATAGTAACCTACTAATATTATTCACATTGAAGAATATCATAAAAAGTTCAATTATTCGACAAAATTCAAAATTTGGAGAGTGGTTATTCTCCTTAAATATAAATTAGAATGAAGTTAAAGAGTTTTATTTTATATAACTTTACTCCCTTCTGCTTGATCAGTTGCATTGTGTGAATTGAAGAACAATTATAAATATTATAATTGTTGAAGTATCATTATTATTTTATCGCGTTATACAACAGTGTTGCAACACGCTGTATTTTTTTTTAATTTGCCCATATTTTCTAGGCTCATCTTTCCCTGGCAGGACTCTATTTACCCAGGCGCCTAACGCACCATTTGTCTCGGCGCCAAATGGATGCATGCAAATGGATGATCGTAATATTTTGTTTGTCTACATTCACGGGCGCGCGAAACACATTGAAATCAGATTGACCAGCTGATTGCTAAGTTAAGATAACTGTGTTACTCATTTATACCCGGTTCACATTATTCCAGTAGCATTCCAGTCCAGCGACCCAAACCAGTGCTGGAATGCTACTGGAATATTGTGAATTGACACTGGAATGCACTGGAATGTACCCATTCCAGTGAGCTATCCAGTCCCAGTGACTGGAGAAACCGTCTACTCTTTCATTCCAGCTCATCCAATCCAGAGCTACTAGAATAGTGTGGACAGCCAATCCAGTGCTGAATTGAACGTTGAACAGTGCATACGACATTGTGGTTTTTAGGGACAAGCTCCATAGTTTAATTAATAATGAAGTTGAATGAGGACCCAACTCTTCATTTCGTCTCTTTAGGTATACATAGAACATGCATGTCTTTGGAACATCTTGTCGGATTTTTATAAAAACCGAGATCTGCGCCAATTTCGCTTATCCTATTTCTCGTCCAAACCCGATTGTCTCATTTTAGTTCTTCTACAAAATCATTTACTTCTTGTAACAGTAGTAAAATGAGCAGTTTTTAAACAATTTTTGAGTTTCTTTCTAGAAATCATTGTCACAATAGTGTTACCACCCCAACAACTTTTAAATGACTGTAATAATGTAAACTATATGATCCAGTCCAGCACTGGACTGGATTGGCCTGCTGGATTACTGGACTGGAATAATGTGAACCGGGCATTGCCAGGGGTATTTTATAAATGGTTAAGCACCATTGCGCGTGCGGCGTGAACGTTAATATAACTGGCTCGGTTAGTACGCTAATACTCGGTTATTAATAGGGAACATTACTGCAATGTTCTGCCGCCAGAGGCAGCACTAACACTAATAGTAAACCAGTATAGAAATATAGGGATTCACACACACATGCAAAATTGATTGTCAAATGAGTGACAAGGATGCTTGCATAGACAATACCGCAAGTGCGAACGAGATACAATGTCAACGCTGCTAGTGTCGCCACCTACGAAGAGTTTTGCGTAATGTTCCCTATTGTATAATACTTTTTCCATGCGGCTGTCAAGCGGCGGTCGTGGGTTCGAATCCCGGCTCGTACCAATGAGATTTTCGGAACTTATGTACGGAATATTTATCGTTAGCTTTTCGGTGAAGGAAAACATCGTGAGGAAACCGGTCTAATCCCAATAAGATCTAGTTTTCCCTCTGGGTTGGAAGGTCAGATGGCAGTCGCTTTCGTAAAACTAGTGCATATGCCAAATCTTGGGATTAGGTGTCAAAGCGGACCCCGGGCTCCTTTAGGGGCACAACCGGGAATAACGCTGGTCTGTGTAAATAACAACTATGTGGTTTACCAACTGAAATGACCAGGACTAGAGCACTCGTGCGTAGATACAAGGGTTTCCCGTTGTCTAGAAGTACGCACCTTTTCATACACCTACATTTCACCTACTTCGAGTATTATATTCACAATGTGAAACGCACTCTTTATGTGATTCATGCGGTAATATTATAGTTTTAGTTATTTGTAAAATAATATGCATTAAGATTAAGGGTATAAACCTACGCGGACGTGGATTATCTGAGCCTAAGATATTTTTTGTAATTAAAGCTAACCCGTCCCTTGCCATCGAGGGATCTATTATAGATTAATATGTTTCGTATTATCCGGCGACGTTTAACAAAACATATTACGGGTTATTGTCACAATCATCGTAAGCAGTACAAGTGCCTTTGGTGCCTTTGACGATGTCTGTTGGTAATTATTTACTCATATGGAAAAAAATGCTAACTACCTACTAGGTTCCCTCAATTGTAACGCTGCTATTTAAGAATAAATAAGACGAATAGCTTTAACAGTAGTACGTTAACAGACACAGGAAATTAACCGCATTGTTGAAGAGCAACTTTCCGTTATACTTAAGTGTAAATGGGTCATGCCACGGCTTGTTTACCTAAGCAAAGTCGCAAGGACGCGCCTTGGTAACAAAGTAGGTACCAATAGGACATTTAAATTATCCTTAAGAATGCACAATGATAACATTTTCGCGAGTACGAATGTGATACCGCGCATAGTGACATTTAGAGA
The DNA here is from genome assembly GCA_963854355.1 of Epinotia brunnichana. Lineage (NCBI taxonomy): Eukaryota > Metazoa > Arthropoda > Insecta > Lepidoptera > Tortricidae > Epinotia > Epinotia brunnichana. The sequence goes on from OY977936.1 coordinate 50,708,934, forward strand.
TCAAAAAATCAGTCTAAACTCTAAAGTGGTTAGCTGGTGCTGATGCAAAGACAAGCGTCGACGACGTTTCCTTTCCCCGTCACACAATACTCACTCGTCAAGCAGCTCATCGTGGTCGAAGGACATCTTGACTGGCACTGCACAAGACACTGTATGTTAGTTGTTGTTCGGTGAGTATGGATCGATGGCGTTCGCGGGGCCCGCACGGTTTCCACGCGCGCTGTTGACGGAGTGAGGAGATGCCGCCCTAACGCGGGCGGTGATGCGCGCCGGGCTGCGCGCCGCTCAGCCACCCAGCCATAAGCCATAGGCCACAGCCAAGCGTGTCAGTGTCACAAAAAATACGGCGAATTTAAAAAAAAACCTCATGCTGGTTATACGAAATGCATGGGGGCGTATAAACTCACACACAGGTGCGACCAGCGTTCGCGGGCAGTATTAATTGTGATAATCAAAACCGCGTGTGTCTGAATCATTGATAGGTAGGATTATTTGTTTATTATTTATTGCAAAGAAGAACTTATCGTACAAAAGGCGGACTTAATGAATGCTTGACATTCATAGTAAACGCTTTAAATTTCATAGGTAAATTTGATGCCATATACCTAAGTATATTATTTAATTCTTGTGACACGACAGTGCCCACCACACTCTATCTGAAACTTTTCAGAGCTGTCCATGCAAATCGGCAAGCCTTATCTTAATTCTGTGGCTTCTTAAATTTTAGGTACTTTTGAATACAGTACGGGCCAATTCACGAAAACATTTCATGAATGCGAACTTGCAAATTGGCTACTTTCCTTACTTATATCATTCGAAGTTTTTAGAGAAGCTCTAATATCTGTAGGTAACTACAATTACTTAGAGACAAGATAATGCAAAAATAAGAAAATCAGACATTGCTATTGAATCCAAAAAGGGCCCACGGGCTCATACTAATCGACAGAGCATTGTAACGTCAACAAGTTCATATCCGTAATCACTACATATTATAAAACAAAGTCACTTCCCGCTGTCTATCTGTATGTCTGTCTGTCCCTATATATGCTTAGATCTTTAAAACCACGCAACGGATTTTGATGCGGTTTCTTTTAATAGCTAGAGTGATTCAAGAGGAAGGTTTATATGTATAATACTATACAATACATGCATGTATTACACATATAAACCCGTGCGAAGCCGGGGCGGGTCGCTAGTAGCTAATAAGAATACGTTGCATAAAAAATAAGCTCCTATTTATTTATTTATTTGTCTTAAAGTATATTTACACGGCATTACAGATAAACCAATAGGCCGAGAAACTAAATGAATAACAATAGCAATAGGTATATACGGTATAGCAATTGCAGAAGAACTTTTTTAAAGTTAGTAACACACACAATGGTTAGGTACAGTCAAGGGCACCAATATGTATTCACTCAGTTTCATAAATATGTATACCTACTACCTACATATTTATGAAACAGTGCATATATTGAAATATAATTATGAATAAACTATAGACAATTCATTCAGCTTCCATTTAATACCCCACATGTAAAATATGGCGCTGGTATCCGAAAGTGAACTATAGACAATTTATTCAACGTTAATTTGGTACCCCACACACATGAGTAGTATATACGTTGCATGGTTTGGATGCGCGGCGATCTTAATGACGTCATTACTGGGGAGACCGACTCCTTAGAGATTGTCTCCCGGCAGTTTTGGGATCCAGGAAACATGCCTAACAACATACTAAAAGATGGCGCTGGTATCCGAAAGTGAAGTAGGTATTTGTTCGACGGAATCCCGTGTCATGTGGTGTGTGAATCAACACGCACTAATTTAAAATGTTGTGTAATTTTAAATTGTATGATTAACACGAGGAAAGTACTCACGTTACCCACGCAGTTTTATACTTTCTAGACACGGAATAAAGTAGGAACTAGGTAGATACGATACGTATGAAGCGCACGAACGCTGTAACTGCATTAATCTAATTTACTATTTATTAATCGTATGGCGGTTACACACTGGTATGTATTTGTATCGATGTCACTGATAGGGTTCCAGTATGCGCTGCGAGATTCAGAAGGAACAACCAGACCAACAATTTAATCTAATCTAACCACGGTTCAGTGCTAATGGTGTTTTATCTCCATTTACTCAAGGTTTACTTAAAAAACACGCCTTTTAGTGCCCTTCGCAAAAACTATAAAGATTACCAAGATTGCATATCTTTATCAATGGCACACTGTACTTATTATACTTTATACTTAGACAATGCTTTTTCGTGGAGAAAACCTACAAAGCCGGTTTTCTCCACAGCAGCCAACGTATAAAAATAAGGGTTTTGATTTGACAACATATCTATCCGCAAAATTCAGATTGTCACGTATTTTGTATTTAAAAATGCATATAAATGGCACACGTTCCGCCATATTGTGTCGAAAGAATCAGTGGAGAATCGGCGCACACTGTTTAGTCGTTAAGCCTAAGGTATAGATTCCTTTACAGTCTATTTAAACAAGTTGGCCTTGGAGATTTTTTCTACGTATGATAAATCAGGAGCTGGAACTCTTCAAGCAAACTAATAACTTTTAATAGTTTTTATTAGAATTAAATTACATGAATTTGAAAATTGATTAGTCAGGATTTATTAAGCTAGTGATCTCTTCGACGATCAAAGTCAGAATGCCCAACCGGGCACCAGCTCCTGGCCAAGAAAACCACCGTTCTGGCGGGCAAATCCAGCTCTGTGATTGGCCCACGACACTCTGTCGCGAGCCAATCAGAGAACCGGCTCATACTGGCGCCATAAATTCAGCTAATCAGGGCATGTCAGTGTTGCCATTCTTAACTAATGTAATTAAGTATCGTTTACACGAATTGAAAACTAATTAATTAAGGCATTAAATAACTGAAACCTAACAATCGACCGTCCTGACATCGTGTGCGTCCCTGCACACGACACCAGGTGGCAACCTAACAATCGGTTATCTTGGCCAGTAGCTTATAGTACAACATTACGTTAAATCTACGGTTGAGAATATCCAATTACAATACTATGCACGTTAAATAAAGTTAACCGACTATACAAATCCAAGAATGCTATTGAAAGTAATTAAAATTGCAGCTAAAACGAATTTAATTTACAAAATATTGATCAACTACTAGGAATTACTTACGAATTACGATCAAATTTACAAAAGTAAAATGATAAAAAAAAAACAATCAGGCTAATCTTATTAACAATGTCGAATATGTGAAGCTTGAAAAGTAATTAACAACTTTCAGTAATCGATTTACTGAAAACTAAATATAGCGAACCCAAGTGGTCAATTAATTGAGTTACCAAAAACAAGATCAAAACAATATTACAGTGAACCCAAACGATCAATTTTTTGGGTCACTAAAACAGAATCGAAACGAAGTCACGACCGATCGATTATGTCGTACAAACTATGCAAACGAGTATTCTGAACGATCGATTAATCAGAATACCTTTATCCCTGAACGATCGATTAATCAGGGTTCCCTAACCTCCTGAACGATCAATTAATCAGGATGCCTATCGACGCCCGTATGAGCCGATCGATTAATGCTCATAATGGCTGCCGAAGGACTTTCTTTCTCACTCGTTGCACCAAGCCGCGATCCGATCGATTCTCGCAAACTTGCTCTGCAACAACGAATAACATCGTGTAAGTAAATGTTCATCAAAACTACAGAACCTAAATTAAAATCAATCATCAATTTCATTCTATTATTAACTGACATTATCAATCGGAAATATCAGTATCAGAGCTTTCATTAACTTCATTTTCATTGACCTCCAAAGCGGTCACATGAATCCACGGCTTCATGCGATCGGCGGCGATGGTAGTTAGCCGCTTGTTCTCTGTATCAACAAGCCCTGGTATAGGTGCTACAACATACCGATCCCTGCCTAAGACCTTACTTACACGATATGGACCTATGAAGGAAGCCATCAACTTTTTGCTCTGTCCGTTATTATTAAAACATGTTTTTGTAATTTTTACGAGATCCCCTTCTTTATACGTACGGGAAGGCTTCCTTCCTACGTCATATCTCTCTTTTTGTTTAACCTGTTCTTCGTCTATTTTAGTTTTAACGCTGTCACGAGTTACCGTTATATCATCGGCTTCGCGAGTACTCGCTGTGGCATCGTTAAGCATGGGGTTCAATTCACTGTTCATACGAGTTCCAAACATCACCTCTGACGGTGTTCTACCAATGGTTTTCTGAACAGTGTTGTTGAGTCCCCATTGCACGCGCCCTAGATGATTGTCCCAGCTCTTTTCGCCATGTTTGATGCTCAGCGCCTTAAGAGAATCGAGAATCGTACGGTTGTACCGCTCAACCTGTCCGTTGGACCTAGGGCTGGCAACTGCATTTAAGACGCGTTTGATTCCCTTATCTAGGCAAAACCGCTTAAAAGTATGAGAGGTAAAACAACTACCGCGGTCGCTCACGAGTCGGTCGGGGTTCCTAAATATACAGAAGATATCTTCTAGAGCTCTAATTACGTTCTGGGTATTAGTGTTTCTGACAGGCTTGAGGAAACAAAACTTGGTGAAGCCGTCAACTATTACAAGCAAGTGAGTAAAACCCCTACTTGACTTCACAAAGGGTCCAAGGTGGTCCACATGAAGCGTGTGGAAAGGAATCTCTACCTTCGTGATGGGGTGTAGTAACCCCTCCCGAGTGCTGTTATTGTTTTTGGCATACGCACATTCTTATGCAAGCATTCACGTACTTCTTGACAAATTTAGACATTTTGGGAAACCAATATTTACCTTTTACTCTTTCTAAGGTTTTCTCAATCCCAAAATGTCCAATGTCGTCGTGATTGAATTTACATACTTGCCACCTTGCCCCCTTTGGCACTACCCACCTAACCTTCTCTTGATCCCCGTCCAGACATCGAAATAATTTATTATCTTTAATAAGGAAATTCTGTTTAATGTAATTTAACCCTTTTTCGTCCAGATCACTTTTCAAAACGTTCATAATCCTACACAGCTCAGAATCTCCTAACTGGAGCGTGTGCAGCCAATCCTCGCTACTAATAGTCATTAAAGTCGGAAACTGATCGTCGAGGCATTCAAGTGGTTCGACCGGATTTCGAGACAGCGCGTCAGCATGACTCATTCTTATCCCAGCCCTGTACTCTATAGTACAGCTAAATTCCTGTAAAGTCAGCCACCAGCGCGCTATTCTCGGAATCAAATCTCGTTTTGAAAACGTAGAACGCAACGCACTGCAGTCCGTAATGACCTTGAACTCCTTCCCTAACAAATAAACTCTGAATTTACGAAGCGAGCAAACCATCGCTAGAGTTTCTAACTCGTAAGAATGGAAGTTCTTTTCCTCTGGGGAGGTTTGCCGACTGTAAAAAGCTACAGGGTGGAAATCCTCGGAGCCCTTCGTTCGCTGTAAAAGAATTCCGCCAATTCCTAATCTACTCGCATCAGTGTGCAGCTCCAACTCCGCGTTAGGGTCATATATAGCGAGAACTGGCCTAGTAACCAAAATCGACTTCAGCTTCTCGAATGCTTGCTCTGCTCAGAAATCGGCACCTGATGATAGCCAGAAGCAAGATCGAGGATTATGAAACAGGATTGCCCAGATAGCCGCGCGAGTTCATCCTCGATAATGGGCATTGGATACCTCTCCTTAATAGTCATTGAATTCAGCATACGATAGTCTACGCACAACCTTGAGGAGCCGTCCTTTTTACGCACGAGCAGAATAGGGCTAGCGTAATCAGACACCGATTCTCTTATCACACCGGCATCCAACATATCACCGACCATCGTACGCACCTTCTCTCGTTCGTGATGTGACAACCTGTATGGGCGATAAACAACTAGACGCTGGCTATTGAGTTCTATGCTCATCTCAGTTGCACTGGTACAACCTAAGTCCTTCAAGGAAGAGGCAAAACAATGCTTGTACTTCTGCAATAGCTCCATTAATGTTTTCTTGACATCTTCAGACACCCCTTCGCCGATGCGAACCAGGCTTTCATCGAGCTGCAAACTATCTACCGACCTTGTAGACCGCTAGTCAACAATCCGATTTACCACATCAACCATTTCAGCGCGACAAAGAACCTGTTTGGAAGAGATGCCACAAGATTCAGAGCAAGGCAGAAGTATTACGTCAATTTCCCCTTTGTTCAAACGAGAAAGTCCCCCGCTGACTATGAACTGCTCGTTAGGTTTCCCCGCTATACTGCTTCTGATAAGGACATCACCGTCGACCGCTGATTGAGTCTTCAGCCTAACGGAAGCTGGACCATAAAGAACAACAGGCCTAACCGGTGAAAACTTAAGCAGGACATCATCTTCACTGGAGAGTTCAGGACCAGGCAACTCCTTCCCAATATCGAAAAACTGCAATCTATTCTTGTCCTTATACACCGATATATGAGACTGCTCTGTGAAAGTCTGCCCCATGAGCACAGGAACCTCCAGCAAATGGTCATCTACGACTTTACATGTCACATTAGCCTCTACCCCATCGACGCTCATATTAAGACTCACATTCCCTACTGCCTGAACTACATTATTACCAAAACCTTTCATGAAAGTAGGGACGTTGTCGTGAGATAAGCCTAGTTCCTTCACTGCAGATTCCTGAATGAGAGTAACGTCACTCCCGAAATCTACAAACGCCTTGAGTTCAGAATTATTCACCTTTATTTCTTTCAAAAATTTGGCCCCGGGGTCACTACGTACGTTCGAATCTCCGTTAAGAAAATCTATCCTCATAGTTTTCTGCACTGCACTAGTTTCAGTTACTTTGTCATCAGTTTTAACATGGCACTTTTCAGGCGTGTGCCCAACTTTATTACAACGCGTGCATTTCAACAGCGGCTTAGGACAGTGCAAGAAACTATGGCCCCTTTCCTTGCAATTGTAACACCCTGTGAAAATATTTGGCCTAGCACCAGATTTCGGGCCCGAGGCAGAGGTAGCGGACGCATTATCAGAATACCTATTCCTCGAGTACGAACGATCCGGATTAGATTGATTGTAATCCCTATTACTAAGCAAGTACTGCAACAACTGATCGGGATGGGTGCACCGAAGTGCCAAAGCTCCCGATTTAAGAGTCCTATCTGTAATGCCATGTATTATGCATTCGGCTGCTCGGGTACCCACTATCTCGCATTGGTTCACTAGACTTAGCTTTCATACCACGTTTTGGCCAGACCTTGCAACTTTTGCATAGCAAAATGAATAGTAGTTCTCTCATCCCACCCGTAGACCGAAGCGCACTCATTTACTTTTCTCAACCATACGTCCATTCTTTGATTTTTAGACGAGGGGTCAAAATTCGGCAATATATTTTTATAATCAATTTTCTGCAATGGCTGTAGAGTGCTTTGGTTCACGGGTGGTAATGAAAGACCATCCTTCAAATTCTTAAGCAAGTCAAACAAGTCTCTCTTAGATAAGGAAGGGCTACGTGACCTGTCAATCCGTTCGCGACGCTGTTGCCGTTGTCTGCGTTCGTTGTGTGGCTCCGCCCGCAGCTCAGCATCCCGTTGCCGCGCGGCCTCGGAGTTGCTTCGGTGCCGGCTGCCCACCCGCTGCTCGCTGGCGGGTCGTGTTGCATTGCGCTGGTGCTCGGCGGCGCGCACGTGGTCTCGTTCCCGCCGAACTTCCTCTTCCAGCATCCGCAGTCGCTCTCGTCTCAGCTCGATGTCCGGTTCCGGCCTGCGCCGGCTGGTGCTTCGACTCCGCTGGCGGCTTTGGCTCCGCGTGGCAGAGTGGGAGCCCCTTCGACTCGGCGTCGCGAGCCTGCGTCGTCCTGGCGGCTGCGACATTGCCTGAAATCTCACGTCCCCGAATTTGAGTACCTTATTTTGGAAGTCTTAACGTAGGTATATAACGTAGTAGCAAGTTAATGAAAAGAACACAAATATTAAGGGTATATAAGACCTCATTCACTAAAACATGCTTCTAAGGCATGTATAGTTTAAAAGTAAGTATGTATGAACTGGTCGCTGGCTCTGATGGACTAATTAGTATTTCATTTCATCTCATTTATTTCAATTGTATAATTCAAGTACATTTTATTACAAATGTTGTTTATTAAAGTTAAGTATTAAATTGTCAGCATTCAACTGTTATACCATCGACTAAATACATAAATACAATTACATACCTATGTTATCCCGCACAATAGGGTTCAAATGTAATAAGTATCACGATATAGAATAGAGTAATGAGTACCTTATATTGAGATGACTTTGATTATAATTTTTGTTTTCAAACTAAAAACAAAAGCTGTACGAATAAGGAACAATGCGAATTAAGATTTACTTACTTATAATTGCTGTTAATACGTGTCCTAACAACCGGTTTAAAGTAAGTAGACTGCTCCACAACTTCCTCTAGATTTGTTTTTAACCGCTCGGCTGGCTGACCGGGATGCGAACCAGATTTCGATTCAGTAGTTATTGTTCTAAAAATGTTATGCTACTAACGGGTTACGAAACGTACGGCATTTCGTAAACCATTTCAAGTTAAAAATAGCATGCGAGCGGAAAAAAAATACAACTAGAGGGTAGATCAACCAAAAAAATTACTGCAGTAAAAGAGTGTCTGTATGTAAAATGAAAGCTTGGAAATATTAACGTTCAGCGGAATAAAAATTACATGGGAAACACATCGTTTAAAATTACTTTAGCATTCTTGTCTTTTAAACGAATTGCGATCAAATCAAACAAAGGTAACGAAACATTTTGGGCGTGTACTTACGTTTTAATTGTTCTTGTCACTTCTGAAGTATGATAAATCAGGAGCTGGAACTCTTCAAGCAAACTAATAACTTTTAATAGTTTTTATTAGAATTAAATTACATGAATTTGAAAATTGATTAGTCAGGATTTATTAAGCTAGTGATCTCTTCGACGATCAAAGTCAGAATGCCCAACCGGGCACCAGCTCCTGGCCAAGAAAACCACCGTTCTGGCGGGCAAATCCAGCTCTGTGATTGGCCCACGACACTCTGTCGCGAGCCAATCAGAGAACCGGCTCATACTGGCGCCATAAATTCAGCTAATCAGGGCATGTCAGTGTTGCCATTCTTAACTAATGTAATTAAGTATCGTTTACACGAATTGAAAACTAATTAATTAAGGCATTAAATAACTGAAACCTAACATACGTAGGTACGCGATGCGCGTATTCTGTAATGTCGTAACCGACAAACGCTAGCATTTAAATTAAAACAATAAATGCTTGTGATTTAAGGCTGAATATTGAAAAATCTATTAAACTATACGATCGATCGAGTTAACGATGTGAGTAAATAGCCTGAGAACTTTACGGTTTCGCTCTATGAAAACACAACAATATATTGATATCAGAGATATTTTTACACCAAAAAATAGGTCGGGTAATTTGACTAAATATTCATTAATAATCCACCTAAATTTAATACCGATACGGTAATAAATAATGAAAAGTAATCTTCATAAATTCCGTAAAAATCAGGCAAAAATGGTATAAACTTTCTTTACTTTACAATTGACTACGTCTATATACGTTCTTTGGGATACGCGCATAATCCACTTATTTTTGTTAATGGATAAACCTTTCTATAGGCCAGATGAAATTCAATATTATCTCAAGGTCGTAAAATATTTAATTAAAATGCCGTTATTTCCTGATGTATATATTTTTGGATTCAGGTAGTAAGTCTCCAAATTTGTGTACTCAAACATGTTTTCATTATAAAAATACTGATAGCATTTTTGCTTGCGGGTTAATTTTTTTTCTTAACTTCCGGTCCATAGAATTATTGATGTCAATAGTAAAAGTTGTTTAAAATAACACATAAAAGCCGTGTACAAATAATTAGCCTGATATTGAATTATTTCCAAAAAAACCGTAATTTTCTCAGGGTAAAAGTAAATGTACAAGTGACTCCTGGTAAAGTTTAGATTTTTAGTTCTGTGAGTGACCGCCAGGGGCAGTGTGTAGTTTCTCCATACTAGTGATACTCGATAGTCGTTTGCGAGGAAATTAAACGCGACTCAAACCTGTGGTAAAGGTACTTACTGTATTAAGCGTTTTTGAGGTTTCATAAAAAGCTGCTGATTTGACTACGTCACTATGTGGAGTGTTTGTATCGACGAGTTAATGCAAGAGAATCCAGGTTAAAGTTATAGTAATCGCTATTCTGTGTAGAAGCCCAGGTCCGGCTTGACCTTTTCTTACATTGAACCACATACCAGGACGTATTATATAAGTTACGTAGGAACATTATGTTTTTCTTATTTACCGATTTAAGGTCACAAATTGCTGTATTTTCCCGCCAGATTGCGAACGGTCGGTAGAGCCATGCCCAAATAGGTACGTGTCATCATGGACTTTGAATGGGATGTTTTCGAACTCATTTTTAGGGTTCCGGAGCCAAAATGGCAAAAATGGAACCCTTATATCGTCGGGTGACAAGCAAGTCTCTACTAAAACTGTCACTGCTCTTCAAAACCTCGTATCTCGGTATGTAGTCGATTTCGAGATACGACCTTTGATTTAAGTAGGTATTTGTAACTTAGTGAGTTTTGCTTGTCTCCCAACTATATGTAGTTTCGTCATGTCCGTCTGTCCATATGTCACATACATTTTACTCGAAAACTATAAGGTGTCGTATTTGAATAAAATTTGGAGGATAGGTGTATTTTGTTAGCCGCTACATAGTTATGTAATGATATGAGTAAAAAACTTTTTAGGTGGTGGTTTTTGGTTGGTGTGGTGTGGTGGTGGTGGTGGTGGTGGTGGTGGTGTGCTCACAGTGACAGTGTCTTTTTTTTTGTAACAGAAAGTCCAAAAAAGAAATATCATGTAAGTCGACGTGCGGGTGCCATCAATCGCTAGGTCTTTCAAAATAAATATAAGGTTTCTCAGCATTTTTTTTGATTAAAGGAATATAGTAGGAGATAATCGCCTCGAAAGTCACAAAAATTGTGACCCCCCCATCTAATTTTCAAACGGCATGATAAAAAAAAATTAAAAAATCATGGACATATGCTTACCGTAAAATGATGCAACTTAGACTGCATTTTGACGTTTTTTTCTTATATATGTGAACCTATTTTTCATTATGAGTTTAATGAGTATTAGTCGGAAAACATACCCTATGCCTTTCCAGATAAGACTCAAATCTCATTACCTGATTACTGTATTTCCGATTTACAAGCAATCAAAGTGGCAGGCAAAGTTGTAGGCTTAAGACTTAACTTTGCCTAGACGGATATCTCAAAAAATAATGTGTTGCTATTTGTAATTTATAATAATATATATTTTTTATTTATATTTACTCATGTGCATGAAACATTGTGATTGTCCCTGGCAGTCAAATTATTGCCATAATCAACCCTTCCTCTCCCAGCGACCTATATACCTATGGGTCAAAAGGATTGTCCCGTGGGGGGCCCATTTTAGGTACTCTAGAATCCCACTGACTCACTTGTATGTCTGGTTGAAGACCCCTCTACAGCAGCAATAAACACCGCCTCAGGTGTCTGACTGCTGGACCGCTGGGACTACACCTGCCGACCTGCATGTGGGTCAATGGGAATCTAGGCCCTACTCGGCCGGACAGCTAGAACCGCAAGGGTACTTTTTTTTCACAGGCAATAGGGAAAGTTGTAGCAGGTTCCACAAACTTTCTATACAAAAATATCGTTAACTGTAGGGTAGTGCCAAAAAAAAGATTATTATTTAATAAAAAATATTGTTTTAGTTACAAAATAATTAACAATAAATTTTTATAATATAGTGTGAGTAGTAAAATACCTATTCGAGTAGGTATGACTATTTTAAAATACAATTATAAAAAGGAAATAGGTATTTAATTTATGTAGGTACTAATAACTATACTTAAGTCTTGGTAAAGTTGGTTAAAATCGATTAGCAAGATTTGACTTAAACAAACAAACATTGCATTGGAGCAAACATTGGAGGTCCCGGGTTCGAATCCCGGTCAGGGCATTTATTTGTGTGTTTATCACGAATATTTGTTCCTGAGTTATGGATGTTATATATGTATATAAGTATCTATATGTATTTATCTATTATATATATCATCGCCTAGTACCCACAACACAAGCCTTACTGAGCTTACCGTGGGCCTAGGTTGATTTGTGTAAGATTGTCCCATAATATTTATTTATTTATTTATTGCAAGTTAATAAAAATCTTGTAATAAATTAACTCATTTAAGCAGTTTAGGCAAGTTTATTTTAACTCTTTTCTGTACATTTATAAAATCCAGCTATTGACAGCCCTAGACCCAGGCAAAATATTGCCTAGTACGTTATTATGCTGAAATCATGTCCTTTTCTTGAAAATATTAAACTTACGAAACACTAAAATAATGTTGCCACTCACTCCGACTTATGATGCGTAACCGGCGGAGCAACAATGGAGTTACTATTGATAAAAAATTAAAAATGGGTTGCCAGAATAATGAAAACTACTACCAAATGGTAAAAATCAAGAAAAAACCAAGCTAATTCGAGAGGTCGTAATTGAAACGAAATAGGCAAAATTGAGCTTAAATGGCAAAGTTGCAGCATTTTACGGTATTAAATTCTTTCACCGAAAATAATTTTGAACAAGATCGGTTCAAAGGTTTTCGAGATACTGCTGAAAAACTGCCTTCCTTATTGAAAAGGACGTATTACCTAAATGCCATAAGATTTTTGTGACGATACGACTTTTTTAATAGGCGCTGAACCTTATTTTTTTTTTGTTGATAGGAATAACCTTCCTTAGCACCAGAAAAAAGTTGCAGACTTTTCAGATGCGTCAATTATTTTTGAAAAATATAAACAGTTTCCTCACTTACGTTTTGTGGTTAGGACGGCGATTGAGACAATTTCCTTGATCCGTCAAATATTACATAAAAATATCATAAATTTCCGTGGTAAACTGACACTGGCAATGATATTGACAGCTGCAGCAGCTATATTTGGTCATTGCCAGGGTCAGATATTTAAAATATTTTTTTGTAATATGAGACGGATCAAGGAAAGTGTCTCATTCGCCGTCCTAACCACATAACGTAAGTGAGGAAACTGTTTATATTTTTCAAAAATAATTGACGCAGCTGACAAGTCTGCAACTTTTTTCTGGTGCTAAGGAAGGTTATTCCTATCACCAAAAAAATAATCAGGCATTTCTAAAATTTTCATCCATTCCCCACTGGCCGGTTTTTTGGCAGCTAACGCGATACAGTCCTCTTAGGTCTCATTTCCAGCATAAAATAAATACCATAAAGACAATGTACCTACTCGTAGCCTTGGAATAGCATTGGGATTAATTGGGCGACAATAGGACTGTCTGACGTAACATTAAAACCAGTAATAAATAATGCTCAACACACTTTAATCCGAGAAGATACAAGGAGCTGGGAGGGCACAACTCGTCACATACTCTCACATACAGTCAAGTGCAAAAATATGTATCGATTTAATCCTCTCATAAATATGTACCTACTATAACCTTAATCCGCATTAACTTATTTATGAGTAAGTTGTATAATATGCACTCATAAATATGTACCTACTATAACCTTAATCCGCTGACATAAGAGCGATGGGACTTATTTATGAGTAAGTTGTATAATATGCACCCATATTTTTACACTTGACTGTACAACCCTCAGTGACGAGGCGTCCATGAGCCATACAAGAATTAGTACATTACATCAGAGGCCGGGAAAACACGGATTACCAGCCAAGTAGGTATAGGATAGAGATAAGGCCGGGAATCCGTTTTCACGCCGAGGCATGTATAGAGCATTTCTCAAACATGCAATGAAATAAATTAAAAAATTAAAATCAGCTGTTCGTAAAACCTGCCGCCATATTTGCTTTGATGCCGTCTGTATGAGGTTGGACGTTGAAACAAAAGAATGTTACTTTGCAGGCCTAGGCCTGAAAAGTTGTATGGAATCCCATTTCAGGCCGCCTCGAGATGCTGCGCCCGAAATAGGATACTTCCGAGTCTATTATAAGGAACGTAAAGAGAATATTTCATTGCATGTTTGAGAAAAAGCTATTTACTAATGTTCTGGAAACTAGCAAACATAATTTTCAGTGTAATACACTTATTTATTTCTGTCGTTTCGTCAAGAAATATGTATACATTTACGAACTTATGTCGATTTGTCGATGGAATGAAGTTGAAAATTGGATACATACATACTGAGCTGACCGTACATACCTATATAATTTTGTTAGTATTGACGCATATAGTGGCCGGCCTTACACTGTCGTGATATCAGCTTAACTGACGATGCGGGAAATAGCGGGCGGCAAATCCCTTTGACGTCTCCCCTCGCATCCCTGCCCCATTACAAGCGCCGCGCATATAATCTGCTTGATGAATGCTTTGAATGATCGTGATACGGTGGAGAGGGTTATCTATATAATTACATACATTGGACAAATTGGTCTCCTGACCATCCCTAGGTGATCCCGTTGGGCATGTGTCCAGCCCGATTACCACGGGTAATCATAGTCAACATAACTATTTTTATATCCAGTAAGATACACTAAATAGGACCATATCATATATTCAAAACGTATGTTGGTAATGACACTTTCGATCACGATCGTGTTGCAACACCGTAATGGAATCACGTCGTACTTAGAGTCAAGATCAATCTCAGGTCATGGCTCAGATCATGTCTTAATTTGTCGAGAGTCTCGAGTCGTACATGGGTCAATCAACTATTTCTTGTTGGAGACAATATGACAGTTTCTCAGAAAAAAATGCTAGAAAATGGACTTCTAAAGATGCTTTGATAGAAGATATCCGACAAGGGGTTGAAAATGGCAAGAAATCCCCCCCCCCCCCCCCTGTTTTGTGGATGTAAACCCACAAAATTGCAGTTTTTAAAATGAACCAGCCACCGCGAAGTTCGTAGTTTGAATATCTTCGTCTCTACCAAACTTATAGATTCTCGTGGTAGCGCCGCAGGAGACGTGACCATGTCTCTACCAAACTTATAGATTCTCGTGGTGGCGCCGCAGGAGACGTGACCATGTTTCTACCAAACTTAGAGATTCTCGTGGCAGCGCCGCAGGAGACGTGACCATGTCTCTACCAAACTTATAGATTCTCGTGGTAGCGCCGCAGGAGACGTGACCATGTCTCTACCAAACTTATAGATTACCGTGGTAGCGCCGCAGGAGATGTGACCATGTCTCTACCAAACTTATAGATTCTCGTGGTGGCGCCGCAGGAGACGTGACCATGTCTCTACCAAACTTATAGATTCTCGTGGTAGCGCCGCAGGAGACGTGACCATGTCTCTACCAAACTTATAGATTCTCGTGGTGGCGCCGCAGGAGACGTGACCATGTTTCTACCAAACTTAGAGATTCTCGTGGTAGCGCCGCAGGAGACGTGACCATGTATCTACCAAACTTATAGATTCTCGTGGTAGCGCCGCAGGAGACGTGACCATGTCTCTACCAAACTTATAGATTATCGTGGTAGCGCCGCAGGAGATGTGACCATGTCTCTACCAAACTTATAGATTCTCGTGGTGGCGCCGCAGGAGACGTGACCATGTCTCTACCAAACTTATAGATTCTCGTGGTAGCGCCGCAGGAGACGTGACCATGTATCTACCAAACTTATAGATTCTCGTGGTGGCGCCGCAGGAGACGTGACCATGTATCTACCAAACTAATAGATTCTCGTGGTGGCGCCGCAGGAGACGTGACCATGTCTCTACCAAACGTATAGATTGTCGTGGTAGCGCCGCAGGAGACGTGACCATGTCTCTACCAAACTTATAGATTATCGTGGTAGCGCCGCAGGAGATGTGACCATGTCTCTACCAAACTTATAGATTCTCGTGGTGGCGCCGCAGGAGACGTGACCATGTATCGACCAAACTTATAGATTCTCGTGGTGGCGCCGCAGGAGACGTGACCATGTCTCTACCAAACTTATAGATTCTCGTGGTGGCGCCGCAGGAGACGTGACCATGTCTCTACCAAACTTATAGATTCTCATGGTGGCGCCGCAGGAGACGTGACCATGTCTCTACCAAACTTATAGACTATCGTGGTAGCGCCGCAGGAGACGTGACCATGTCTCTACCAAACTTATAGACCATCGTGGTAGCGCCGCAGGAGATGTGACCATGTCTCTACCAAACTTATAGACTATCGTGGTAGCGCCGCAGGAGATGTGACCATGTCTCTACCAAACTTATAGACTATCGTGGTAGCGCCGCAGGAGATGTGACCATGTCTCTACCAAACTTATAGACTATCGTGGTAGCGCCGCAGGAGATGTGACCATGTCTCTACCAAACTTATAGACTATCGTGGTAGCGCCGCAGGAGATGTGACCATGTCTCTACCAAACTTATACATTCTCGTGGTGGCGCCGCAGGAGACGTGACCATCAACTAGTGATGGAAAACTTACGTACGTAATACACTCTACTCTCTCTCGCTCACGATCAAACGCCATACTTGTATAGTAAGAGTTACATGAGATGTGACGCCTCGTCACAACTAGTACAGTTAGCAACAAATCAATTTATAAGTATAGTATCCAAAGACATTCTACGAGAATAAGAGCGTGGGTTGTGTGTGCTTGAAGCACTTAATACCAGTTAACTTGCTTGTGGGACTTAAGTTAAGTAAGCTGGCTACAGTTAAACGTTAAAATCGTACGGACTCATCTTACTTCAGAACAAACTCTAGTCTTGTTTCTAAAATCTGCTGCTGACTGTACTTTCGATACGTTTCCAAAGAGCTACCTACTTCTTAGTTGCATAGTGACTGGTTTCAATGAAATCACTTCAAGAATGACTTCTCAATGAGGGAATGTATTTTATGAATTAACATCTAAATTAGAGCTTACAAGCTACATAACTATTAATTACAAATATATTATATAATCATTGATAATAAATAAACACCAATACATATTACCGAGAATTAAACCTGAAATTCAGGAATATAATTGTAATTTTTTTGCACATTTAAATATATTATTTAAACGAATGTATGCTTGGCTTACAATACCAGCGGATGATGTCATATACTTCATTCAGTAAATTTATACATATCAAGAAAAAAAAAATGCTATATTATATATTTCCTCTGATATTTTCAGGCCCACGATTATTTATGATCGAGACTGGATAATAATTGGTCACCAAAATTAATAGTTAACATGAATATTACTAGCAGATAACAAAAGTTAAATAAATTAAAAAATACATTTGTACCTAAGTAACCAAAAATTCTATAATTTATTATTTAAATTTATGAATTTACCCATGGGTAGAAAAATAAAGTATTTGTCAAAATAACGAATAAAAAGGTATAATTAAAGCTCATTCTAGTACATGTAAATCATAAGAAATATACTTCACTTGAAATGTGGAGCTACAGCCTCGGTTACACGTGTAGAGTAGTGGCATGGTTCTTGCCCAAGTGTTAGATTCCATGCTGGTAAAAGACAACCGGTTGAAACAATCACCAACCATCTTTCTACTAGGCCAAGTACTGTCACCACTACAGGTAAATATACTCGTCGCATGTGCCAAGCACATAAACAACTGTCCAGCTCTAATTTTGTATTAAGCAGTAACGTCTGCTAACGAAACGTATGCAATTCAAATTAAAGGAAAAATTATAATAAAGCGATAAAATTCTCCCTTTAATTTGAAATTTATAGATATGCGAGTCATTCTAAATTACAGGATTTAAGCATTTAGAATAGGATTCGATATTTCACCCTCACTCGATCTTTCACTGTCTATAAGTTGGGTTTAGACCAAACAAACAGCATTCTAGCATGATCTACTATTTTAGAAATCAATCGTAAAGTTTAAGAGTGCTGTTGGTTCAGTTAAGTGTAAACCTACCATTATATTCCAGTTCAGCCAACGACACCGCATAAATAATAGCATGTCAGGGAAAAGGAGCGAGATACTAATATTGACGTATCAGACAAGGGTGAAGTATAGATACCTCGTCTCGTTGGCTTTGCTGTTGTTAAAGCGATGCTTGACATTACTCACTAGCATTCGCTTTAAGTAATATTCTCCACTGCACACGCGTAGATAATTGTGACTCAATTTGACATTCAATGGAAGCAAAGGGATACACAAACACTATAGTAAAATAATTAGACTACTGACTAGTACACACAAATGTACAACTTACACATATTATTTACTAGGAATCAACCATCGTATCTCTAAGAGCATGTTTCCATTACAAGAAAGAACCGTCTGGACATGCGTGATTTTGTAGATCCTTGGAGAATCGGGAATGGATGAAAATTTTAGAAGTGCCTGATTATTTTTTGGGTGATAGGGAATAACCTTCATTAGCACCAGAAAAAAGTTGCAGACTTTTCAGATGCGTCAATTATTTTTGAAAAATATAAACAGTTTCCTCACTTACGTTTTGGGTTTGGGACGGCTTAACACTTTCCTTGATCCGTCTCATATTACAAAAAATATTTTAAATATCTGACCCTGGCAATGACAAATATAGCTGCTGCAGCTGTCAATATCATTGCCAGTGCCAGTTTGCCACGATACCATTTTTAAGATATTTTTTTGTAATATCTATGAGACCGATCAAGGACCCAGGTCTCATTCGCCGTCCTAAACCCATAACGTAAGTGAGGAAATTGTTTATATTTTTCAAAAATAATTGACGCAGCTGAAAAGTCCGCAACTTTTTTTACGGTGTTAAGGAAGGTTATTCCTATCACCATAAAAATAATCAGGCACTTCTAAAATTTTCATCCATTCCCCATTAACGTTGTAAGTACCTATAGCTACTAGGCTCGCCAGATACAGGCTGCATACGGCGACCGAATTCAGCCTGCATGTAGTCGCCAGATACAGGCTGCATACGGCGACTGAATTCAGCCTGTATGTAGCGGTCCTTAGGTATTTAACTAGGTATAAGTATAACAAAAAATGGGGTATAACAAATAAACAAAACCATATTTTCGATCGCGTTCATTCATGAAGGCACTCGTGTTTTATCGTGGCTTAGGTATTCAGATAATGAGAGTAGGTAATATATTTGCATCTATGGTAGTACACTATTTCGTAAATTTTTGTTACATGTTAAGAGAACACCGAAATATATTCACGCATTTAAGTTACGATTCTTTTCGACAAATAAAATGAGCCTTATATTGTACACGGGAAAGTAGTTTTGAGATCGTATGGCTTGTTGCGTACACAGACACACCGAGCCAGCGAACGAGTGAAGTGTTAGAATGAGATAGTAATTTACATTTCTGAGCATGCAAGACAACGAAAGGCATATGTTTTAAACTCCTAAACGATGGATGAGAAATAATGTAATGGCATGGATCTTGGATGGAGCAGGCATAAAGAAGAGGGCAAATGCACAAAAGATCCCACTGGGTCGAAGTGCATCCGAGATGGCCCTCACCTAGATAAGATAAAATAAGACATGGATCTTTATTGTTAAATATACACCAGGCATACAGGCAACACCATCTTGTGGGTGTACTTAAATACTCCTTCGAACTGGATTTTATTAACGCTGTAATATATATATTTTTTCTGTTATTACCAAGATACATGTCATACTTTTTCTTCCATATTTTGACGGAGTAAAATACCCGTTTTTTTTTCTTTCACGCCTAGCGTTCGGTGGTTCGGTTGTGTTTGCAGCGTTACAATAAGACAATATAACATTACACTATGTATTAATCCCGATACAGACACACAGCAAACGATTATTTATCTGAAGAACCTCAACTAATTCGGGTTTAAGGTTGATTTCCACCAGAGACGTGCAAATATATTTTTTCATATATTTGACACCTCGCATGCTTGAAAGCTAGGTGTCAGATATATGAAAAGACAGTTTAGCACACTCTGGTGGATATTGACTCGAGTCAATATTAATGACGATTTTTGTTTAATTATTAAACTGTTACCCCCTTATTCATAAAACTTAAAATACCTCTGGTAAATAAAATGTGCTTTGTCCCTTTCTTACTAACAGAAATGTCAGAGTGACAGACAAAGACAAACAAATTTTAACGCCATTTTAGTTAAAATAGGCTTGTAGAACGTTTTTGAATACGGCCTGAGTACACGCTCCGCTACGAGCGGGGCGTGGACCACCCATATAAATTCCATTTGTTTTATATGGAAGCTGCACGCCCCGCTCACAGCGGGCCGTGCACTCAGGCGGTACACTTAGGTTTACCTTTTAATCACAGGATAGGCAAAATAGACGACCAAAATTCCTAATAAGATTACATTTTTATCGTCGTGATGTATCTAAGAAGCGTGATAAAGCGAAAATATGACTTTCATAGACATTAACACTGGTCCTTGATGAATTAACTGTATATTTAATTAGCTTCTGCCCGCGACTACGTCCGCGTGGAACTCGTTTATATCGCAGCTCCATACAAACTTTCGCCCCCATTTCATCTCCTAGGGGGATAATTTCTGGAATGAAAACTATCCTATGTTCTTCCCTGGGATTCAAACCATCTCCATACCAAATTTCATCTAAATCGGTTCAGCGGTTTAAGCGTGAAGAGGTAACAGGCAGACAGACACACTTTTGCGTGTTTATAAATTAGCATGGATGAATAAATTAGGTTTCGGAATGATAGGGAATTCCATTTCCCACCAAATGTGAATAAAAATGGGCCCTCGTTTCCCTTTACACTAGATTCTGATCAAAATACCTAATTCTAGTGACTAGAATTAGGTATTTTGTCAGATCTGTTTTATTCCATGATGGCGGATAACAGAATAATGATTTCATAGTATGCCGATACCAAACACGATAGATGATATGATCTGAGTTTGCTAATATAGCAAAGGAATAGTGAGAATTCGGGCAAGACATTTCATAGAGACACGTTTGAAAAGCTGAATAACCTTTACAGCCGCCGCACCTTGAGTCACTAGTGACCAACAAGCTGCGGACGAGTTATTTCATACATCTTGTATCTTGTATTGCAGCGCACAACGAGCGTTTAGCGGCCGCGTCCGTGCCGAACTGCGGGAGTGGTCCGTGCTCTCTACTAGAGTGGAATCAAACCAAGGAGACGACTTTTAGTGTATGGGAGCGTACACATACTTCGGGACTGTCCATATATTACGTCATTCCAAAATGGGGGGGTCTGACCATTGGATGGCGGTAGCATGACGGAGCAAGGGGGCCGGGGCGTCTTGTCGAAGATTATATCATCTCTCGCATCTTCAAAAAGTACAAAAAACGATGACGTAATATATGGGCAGGCCCTTCGTGACCCATTTTTTTTATTGTGTCCCCCCCCCCCTCGTTGGCCACCCTTAGTATATGCCAAGACACCTCCCATTTCCCTAGCACCTAAAAGCCCCCCTCCCGCCCCTGTGGCCAAGCGGGGTATTCTGAAGGGGTCACGTAGTAGGTATTGGTACGTTCCCTTACTTATAGAGGTCGCGTTTAGTGGCGGCCGCTAGTGGCTGTAATGTATGGCGGCTCTAAGGGTTCAGTCTTTGAGTATTAATGATATTTCAATCATGATTACAATTACAGAACTTATAAACAAGTTCCGTTTTAGAATAAACAAATGCGCTACAATTAATAAATTATGGCAAATCAGTCGCCCATTGTTTCATTGACTAACTAAAACTAATATAGATATCTAAAGGAGGCTAAAATTATTTCTTCTTCTCAGTATAAGTAGTTTTTCCTCGGGAAAATAGCGTGAGGTTCCTTGTAGTTCGGGTCAGGCTGGTTGCGGTAGCGGCGGGCGAGCCACACGGCGAACAGCTGCAAACACACACATGTAACAATACAGGCACACGATGAGGGTTTCTCAGAAGGCATTGAAGTACATTAAGGCTCACAAGGGAAAGGTCTTTTTAACACCAGCTTTTAAAATGCACCAATCATGTTAAGGGGCGGCTCACACTGCCGCTGCGGCCTGCGGAGCGACGGTTCGCAACGTTGTATGCCAGTACATCAGTTTGTAATTTTGTATGTAAATTCCGCACGGCACCGTATCTCCGTCCGGCGAAATTTCGACGCAGCGCAGAGGAATGCGGCGCCTTCCTCATCATCAACTTGATGTGTGGATTTTAAAGCTGCTGTCAAAAAACCGCTCGCCACGGAACTGCCATCTGTTGACATAACACCTTCTGAGATACGTACATTCATTGGCCGACAGGATCACTCCGAAGTCTAACCGCTTCACTCTATCCCCTTGCACTCAAGCAAGATTAGGTTTTTATTTCAGTCGTCAATAAATGTAATCGCGATCGACAGTTACTGACATGTAAACTGATGCAAAATGGACAATACAATCTAACGCACTAAATAATACTTTAGGCTGCATGCAATCTAAGCTGCCACCTAAAATAGTTTGGAAATTTATGGATATTCATTTAGTAATATGTTTTTATAAATGCATGCAATGGTGCCGTGCATAAAGGTGCAACACGAAAGTACAACGTCAAGTGGCATGCAAAGTGAACATTCAGATAACGATGTAAAAGTTAGTTTTATACTTATCGTAATGAGCAGTGACACACTAGTGAAAAGCCGCTGGTTTTCTATAAAACTTTCAACTGAAATTACTTGTATATAGTTTAACATGGATATAGAATTGCACAAGTGCAATTGGTATTTAACCGTTCTTGTGAAATAAATAAATAGAAAATATCAAATTTATTTTTGTTTGTTTTGTTATTTTCCTTCCTCGTCTACTCTTTTGAGGGAAGAACGGGCTCGCGTTTACCACTTATCTACAGTAATAAGAACACAATAAAGCATTGTTTACTTTATGATTATGACACTGTGTAATAGAAAATGACAGACGCTTTATCTTGCATTGCTTCTGCCATCACCATCATCCGTATTATTAAACCGCGGTTAGAATGGGATTGAAGGCGACAGCCATAGAAATACGTCAAAGTTCATATGAGCTGACAGCTATACCATTCCCAAACTGATCGTGGTTGAATAGTACTGTGCTATGGAGAATCATTGAGATGCCCAAAACAACCGAAGGAAACATTTTAATCCTACATCGTATAATACACGCTTAAAAACCGTTGTCAAGATACTCAATATTTATTGTTGTCGACATAGCGTCCTGGATACGAAGTGGAAGACGTTTTGCTCAATGATTAGATTCACTAGAATTAGTATAACCAAGTACATTCAGACGATTTCTTGCCTAATCATCACCTCAAACTCCGATCGAGTTAGTATTTCAACAATTCTTCAACATGCTGGAGCCTGTTCTTCAACCGATTTGCAATAAAAGCCGCAGTGACGTACAGGCAAAGGATGTGCAAAACTTGCTAAAGTTAATTTGTGAAAAAGCGTATATTTTATGTCAATGCAATGCATATTGTACATGTAAAGACATGATGTCTAATGAAAATAATACAAATACAAAGCCCTCATTTTATACCCAATAACCGATTTAATATAAATCGGGTCCAAAGTATCGTAATACACAGGGGATTGGATATTACTAACATTACATATGGAATTAATTCTATGTTAGAATGAATGGTCTGTTTAGACGTTCATCATCATCATATCAGCCGAAAGACGTCCACTGCTGGACATAGGCCTCCCCCAAATAGTTCCAAAGTGACCGGTTCTGCGCCACCCGCATCCAGCGGACTCCCGCGACCTTTACCAGGTCATCAGTCCACCTTCGGTACGTGGTCGCCACTAGAGAACCTTTCCGCCCCAACGGCCATCAGTTCTACGTGCAATATGCCCCGCCCACTGCCACTTAAGTTTAGCGATTCGGAGGGCTATATCGGTTACCTTGGTTCTGCTGCGGATAGCCTCATTTCTGATGCGATCACGCAGAGAAGCTCCCAACATAGCCCTCTCCATTGCCCTTTGGGTGACTTTGAGCCTTCTTATGAGGCTCATTGTAAGCGACCACGTTTCAGTGCCATATGTCATCACTGGCAACACACACTGGTCAAAGACTCTCGTCTTGAGACACTGCGGAATATTGGACGAAAAGATGTGTCGTAGCTTCCCGAACGCTGCCCAGCCGAGTCGGATTCGACGATTGATCTCTTTCTCGAAGTTGGACCTACCTAACTGGACAGTCTGTCCTAGGTATACATAATCGTCTACAACATCGAGCGTAAAGTGTCCGATTGTAATGGGAGTTGGTACTACATGGACATTTGACATGATCTTCGTTTTATCCATGTTCATTCTTAGACCAACTCGCTCGGAAGCTTTACTGAGGTCATCGAGCATCGTAATTAAGTCCTCCATGGTCTCAGCCAAGACTACTATATCGTCAGCAAACCGAAGGTGAGTGATGTACTCGCCGTTGATGTTGATGCCTAGCCTTCTCCAGTCCAAAGTATTGAAAACATCCTCCAGTGCAGCGGTGAACAGTTTTGGAGAAATAACATCTCCTTGCCTGACTCCCCGCTGCAGCGGAATAGGTTTCGAGCTCTGGTCTTAGAGTCGTACTGACATAGTGGCGTTCTCGTACAAACACTTCAGAACTTCGATATAGCGGTAGTCAACTTGGCACCGCTGGAGAGACTGCAATACAGCCCAGGTTTCGACCGAATCGAAGGCTTTCTCGTAGTCCACGAACGCTAAGCAGAGAGGCAGGTTATACTCTTCAGTTACCCCCTAATGATAAGTATAGACGTTAATAGAAACTAAACTAAGCGGCTACAAGACCTAACCGCTTCAATATCACGAGTCAAAGAGTATCTCGAATATGAAAATACCATACATCGGGAGTCCGCTGGATGCGGGTGGCGCAAGACCGGTCATTGTGGCACTCTTTGGGGGAGGCCTATGTCCAGCAGTGGACGTCTTTCGGCTGATATGATGATGATGATGATACATCGTACTTGATAGGAAGAGACAAATGCTACGAGTATTGCGTCACAGTTACCGCTTAACCGGCATGGTCTGTAGATATACAGCTACAGAATGACCCGTAAACCGAGGATAATCCGTGGACAGCTGATAAGGCTGCTAAATACCTCTCAGAATATTGAATTTTAGGTTGGCAAAAATGCCTTAGTTTTCGAGATATTGGCATGCATGCATTTTTGGCGAAAATGTACTGACACGTCACGCGAAACATAACGATAACGTGCTAGCTGGGCAGATGTGCGAAGATGAGTTATAAAATTGCGCCATGCAGGGTACTTTGTCATACTTTATGTCGGCGTTGGGTTTAATATCCACCAGATGCGATGTGTTTTCATATAATAGGGGTGTGATTAAGATTTTTTTACGATGCCATTCGAACTAGTTTTGAGAGGAACAAAATGTTGTTGCAACGATTATATTTATATAACTACATAGGAGAGACTCTTCAGTTATGTAGGTCCAACTTTGAGAAAGAGGTCAATCGTCGAATCCGACACGGCTGGGCAGCGTTCGGGAAGCTACGACACATCTTTTCGTCCAATATTCCGCTGTGTCTCAAGACGACAGTCTTTGACCAGTGTTTGTTGCCAGTGATGACATAGTAAAAAGAGTCTTTCTACTATGGTGATGACGTATGGCACCGAAACGTGGTCGTTTACAATGGGTCTCATAAGAAGGCTCAAAGTCACCCAAGGGCAATGGAGAGGGAGGTTCTATGTTGGGAGTTTCTCTGCGAGATCGCATCAGAAATGAGGCCATTCGCACCAGAACCAAGGTAACAGATATAGCCCTCCGAATTGCTAAACTTAAGTGGCAGTGGGCGTGGCACATTGCACGTAGAACCGATGGCCGTTGGGGCGGAAAGGTTCTCGAGTGGCGGACGGCGTCGTGGGTAGACCCCCCCACAAGGTGGACTGATGACCTGGTAAAGGTCGCGGGAGTCCGCTGGATGGGGGCGGCGCAGAACAGGGGGAGGCCTATGTCCAGCAGTGGACTTCTTTCGGCTGATATGATGATGATAATGATGAAATGTTTGTCCATAGGTACAAACATTTCATCATCATTCCATTTTGTTGCTCCCACGAGCAACTGCAATAAAAGAACATAAATACCCAAAAAAATTAGTCAAAGACGGACCTCGCTAACGGCAGCCGAAACGCTTCATATTAATTGACATAAGTAACAGTATTACGTCACAGTATGCTATTTGTACTAATCGCTAACGGCAGCCGAAACGCTTCATATTATCGTTGTATGGAAAATCAAGTAAATTGCTGTTTCGGTCGCGAAATACCTGCGTTTCGGTCCAGTTGTCATATAATTTTGTTTCTATAAAAGCGTATTCAATAGAATCCTTACGCTTTTATAGAAACAAACCAATAGGTAGGCTACCAATAGGTAGCCTTAAAAAGATCGCCTCGCTGCTGAACAGGCTCAGAGGAATCTCCAACAGCCCTATTTTAATATACTGGGTCAGCCAAATGTTTGAGATTTACTAACATTATATGGATATCAAAAATCTGAAATAAAAATGTTTTTATTCATTGTTTAATGAACAGAGCGAAAACTCAGTTGATGACCAACGGAGCAAAACGTAAAGTAACGGTAGATGGGCAGGATATACACTCGCGAGCAAAAAAATCGACTCACGCCACATTTTTTGGTTTAGGGCAAATTTTTCGCAACTGGGAAATGTTACAGGAAAAATGATTATACCACGTTGTTATAAATTTATTCAGCTTTAAAAAACGCAACAATCATGAAAATCAGACGCATAACTTTCAGGATATGCTCGTTTGAACGGGAATTGAAATTTAACCGCCTTGAACTACCCACGAGTTGAGCGCCTTCAGGATGCATAAAAACAGGTGTAAACCTGTTTTTCTTATCAGTCGCTTATCACAAGTTGACCTGTGCACATCTCTCGCAATTGGACCACTGAAACCACCTGGAAAAAATGGACACCACCGAAAATGAAGCCGCCCAAGTCGTCGCCTTGCTGAATCAAGGACTTTCTCAGCGTTCAGTTGCCGAACAGCTGAATTCAAGTCAGTCTGCTGTCTCCAGGGCTTATCGTCGATTTGCTGAGACCGGAACCCTTACTCGGAGACCGGGATCCGGCCGTCGAAGATGCACATCCGAGAGAGAGGACCATTTCATCGTGACGACCAGTCTTCGGAATCGCCACCTGACCGGCGTTGACGTCCAGCAGCAGCTGATGCGGACCCGTGAGGAGCCCGTGAGCTCTTGGACAGTTCGCCGAAGACTTAAGCAAGCAAACCTCACCCCAAGAAGGCCAGCTACGGGGCCCAAATTGACGCAGAGACATCGGGACCTACGCAAGGATTTCGTAGCACGCTACGAAAATTGGAGCTACGAGCAATGGAGCCGGGTACTCTTCACTGATGAGTGCAGAGTTTGTCTCCATGGCAGCGACAGAAGAGGACGGGTGTACCGAAGACCTGAAGAGCGGTTTGCACAATGCTGCTTCTCAGAAACAGTCGCCTACGGCGGCGGCTCCGTCATGATGTGACCGGGCATTTCAATGGAGGCGAGGACTGAGCTGGTTTTCATCCCTGGTGGCGGCCGAGGAGGTGGATTGCGTGATTGATGGAGTGCTCAAACCTGGTCATTGACTGAGTGAGGCTCAGAAGTCCAAACTCAAGGTTTGCCAGCGGGCGATGGAGCGCAGCATACTGGGTGTTCGCAGAACTGATCGAATCAGAAACACGGAACTGCGCTCCAAAACTCAAATTGTATATGTGGGTGCCAAGACCGCCAAACTGAAGTGGGACTGGGCTGGACATGTCTGCCGTATGCACCCGGAAAGATGGGCCACAATAAGTACAGAATGTGCCCCGAAAGACGGCCACCGGAGCAGAGGCAGACCAAAAAGGAGATGGCAGGACGATCTGGACGCGTTCTGCTTGGGTTGGCGAGAGCATGCCCGCTATAGGGCCGAATTGAGAAAGACGGGTGAGGCCTTTGCCCAACAGTGGGACCAAAACAGGCTAAGAAGAAAAAAAATTGCTCCTAGGCAATAAAAAAACTTTCAAGGTCCATCTTCATCTTCGTATTTTTATGATTTTAATTATATTTTTTAATTTATACTATATTACAATAATTTGATGGTTTACTATCCATTTAGCAACACTACGTTACCAATTTTAACATGAGTCTACACCCCTACATGACACCTCACATGCTTGAGAGCTATTTGTCAAATATAAAAAACACAGCTGCGCATATCTCCGGTGGATAATGACCTTAGGCCGCTTGTATACACACGTTTTTTGCCGCAAAAGACCACGGTTGATTTCCCGTAGATGTGGTCAACAGTGTTATTGTATGGAGCACTGTGAAACGTTTAGGCAGACACGGTGTTAAATTAACGACGCGCCTCGTCCACGCACAGCCTGAGTTCAATCAGTGGGCCACTTTATTAAAAGATACATGTTAAAAAGATACTTAAAAAAAAAAGAACTGACTTTTCTTCTCAGAATGTTGTAATTGTATGTTATCCCTCTACGCAGAAGAAGAATTGAAACCCTATTCAACCTATAGTCCCCCGCGGCTATGAAGTCAATCCTGAGACATGCCTCTAGGGTTGAATATGTAATTTTTTCCTATGGTTGACATTGTCATTATTCAGAAACTTCATAGTTGCGCAATGTAATGTGTCAGGATTGACTTCATAGCCGCGGCGGACTGTAATAATAGGAGAAAAAAAGTGTCCAAAAATTTTATACTTCCATTCCGTCACTTTTCCACTCATGCTTGTATGAACGTAAAGGTAAGGAAAAATGGAAGCTGTATGAAAAATACGGGACCGTTTTCTACTCCTATTAGGATAAATAGTCTGGGTTTTCGATTCTGAGTAGAAGATACAACCGAGTGAAGAGTAGCCGTTGTTTCGGCGGAGGTATGTAAGGAGGCGTTGGTACAGGAGACTGGACCTTTTTAGTTGGGCAATTTAAATTTCCCGTGTCCCATAGACGTCGTACTATACAAAACCGGTGCCGTGTACAAGCGGCCTTAGTCGCCTTACTAGTTAGTGTAGGTGGGCTACAATTACATAAAGCATGCATAAGCAACACACAAACGTCGGCTTGAACACAAAACCACCTCGAGTTATAGAATGCCGTGAGTCCGTATCGGCGTATCATTCAGAGGAATGCACTCGGGTTAGCGCGCGGGTCCTTCTGATTACGATATCTTACAGTCAACCACACACCCAGAAACTGGAAAGTAATCCATTTGTTAGTCACAAATGCATGCCCGTGGATAGTGTATTAGCAAATTAAACCTTTTACAACAGGGGTCTCCAAACTACGCCCGTTAATACGTATTCGCCAGTAACAGTGTCCTCAAACCAAACGCATGGGGCCTTAAAACTTCTGAGACACGCCGTTTAAGAACATGCAAGTGTAATTCGCGGATATTATAGTTAGTAGGTGTTACAGCTGAAAGTACAAGCTCGTTACAGAGAACGCCATTGATGTAAGTTCTCGAATAGAAAAACAAGACGGGTAAAATGTTTGGAGATCCCCGCTCAGACAATAAAGAACGCCACCGCGCGATTTTCAATTAGAATAGCTTGTTATTATAAAATAGATTATCAAAGATAGGAAAGCGTGCTTTATCTACTTTGGGGTGGCGTTTCATATTGACTAATATGTACGAGTACACGTATATTATACATCTCGGCGCATTAGCGTCCGAATGTTAAAAACTGATCATTTATCAGAGACATGAACGTACATATCGACATAATCCGGAGATAATTATGCTTTAATATTGTTACTTGATGAACTATCAGTGTCTGATCAGAATGATCTTGATGACATTAACGTTAAAATATATTCCGTTTATTGGAAATACACAACAGGTTCTTCATTGGACGACCGCTTTAGCCTAGTTGGTAGTGACCCTGCCTACGAAGCAAGAGGTCCTGGGTTCGAATCCCGGTAAGGGCATTTATTTGTGTAATGAGCACGAATATTTGTTCCTGAATCATAGATGTTTTCTATGTATTTAAGTATTTATTTCTCTATATAAGTATCTATATCATCGTCTAGTACCCATAGTACAAGCGTTGCTTAGTTTGGGACTAGGTTGATTTGTGTAAGATTGTCCGCAAAATATATATCAGAGAAAAAATATTTTCTATATAAATAAAGCCTTACTAAATAAGTTGAAACACCGGTAGTTTTGTGCAATAAGATTAATTATGAGATTATTCTGTTATTGATGCAACAATATTGATAAAAGAGACGTAGCTTCCGGTGCGTGGCGTGCCGTCTTTTACCAAAACAAATAGATTCGTTTACAACACAAATAAAATAAATAAACCTGTCGACGTTGTCTTAAAACAGCATAATAATATGTGATATAAGTTTATTAATTCTTCGCTAACTCATGATCAACGACCATTTACAGGCACTATTATATTATCAAATAACTACAATGCCCCTATAGATGTAATTATAGCATAGTTTATATCAAATGAGGGTACATAAGTCATCTTTATGTACCTAAAAGAAAACATAATTATCTGGGACTAGATTACATTTTGTACATATTGTCCGCGGCGTAAACGTCTAAAATATCGTAAATATCCAAGTTAAAATAAATAAATGGATTAAGAAAAAGTATCTACAATACCATGAATCAATCAAGTGACATGCTTTACAGGCGAGTAAAGAAGACTAACACTGAGATAAGTGCACTGAAATGTAAATATAGATTGGAGCAAGATACTATTCATTTAAAGTACTTTGCGCAAATAAGTCGAAGGGCAAGCAAAGAACCTCGAAAATGATAGGCGCAGTTACAAAACCGCTTTATGATTATTTCCTTTCCCAAAACCCAAAACGTAACAGCCATATTTGGCGCATACGAATTTATTCTTCCAGTGTATGTTTAGTTCGTTTAAGCACAAACATAGATAAGGTATCACCCCAACCCACGTACATTCGGTATTATTTCGCGTATTATCATGACATTCCATGCCTTAACATATTTTTCTAATAAATAAGTATGTAGGTACAGGAAATATTAACATATCAATCCCGGCTCAAAAATATCTGAGCATATCTCTGTGGCTTTGACAAAAGTCGTGTTCAAACATATTTGATTCAGATGTAAAGGATTTCGACTGTACAGAAGCATTACGTACAACAGCATTAAGATCTGCTGTAACAAAGAGGGCAAAAATATGTGACTGATCTTAAAGGCCCTAGAAAAAGGCGTACCGGTGACTGCACATACTAGTGACGTCCTATTGTTACATAATTATGTTATTGTTTTCATAAATCACTTATATACTTATATCAGTATTGCAGACCTTCGGCGTTATCATCTGGCAAACCAAGCATCATAAAAGTGACATGATAACACGAATGTTATCGAGATGAAATAAAAATAACGGTCACTTACCTCAGTGAAGCTGAAGAACAGTCCAATTCCTCCACAGAGCTTGAATGCGTAATCAATTCGCTCTTTGAGTTTCTCCATGCAAGGAGCACAACTGCACGTTTCCTTATTGGTAGCGTTCAAGCAGCAAAGTTGCTGTAATACAAACAAATGTTACATAGTAAAATAGTAATCTGTGAAGTCATACAATTATTGTAATGTTATTATGTCCCGCTTCGTAAGGTATCAAGCTCAGACTTTGCGAAGCGAGGTGATTAGCAAATCAGGTTGTCTATTATTATACACAGAATAAATAATAGTACTACGTACAGAAGGTTCTCTGTTAAGAAATCCCCTGTTTATGTTTAATGCCAAACGAGCCTAAACGTAACCATCCCTTTCTATCGCATGCAACGCGCTGCGATAGAACAAGTGCGTGCCGTAGCAGCGCTAACATACCCCTGGGACGGGTAGGCCTCTGATTATAGCCGATTTTGGCAAACTATACGAAATAGTACATTAAGCGGCAATTACACTTCGTAGTTGACCTAATGCTGTCGCCGAAATTTTAAACTATGTAAAGATAAAAGATAAAGATAAAGATCATTTATTCTTATATAATATTCAATATAAATTTGCCTTAAATCAAACTTATACGAATTTATATATGATCGTCAAGAATACAGATTTCATATTATAATAAATAAAATAACTATATTAACTATTGTAAACCTATGTATCTATTAACTTAAATTTTTTATTTATATCGGATTATCATTATTACAATGGTCTTGTCATCTACTGTCTGATACAGTACCAGACCTAATAATGTACCTACCAGAATTAAATTAGAATTGTATATATATATATTTTTTTATATTTTCATTTCATTTATATCAATGTCAAACTTAGAATAATCATTAGAGAGGTATTCTTTAATGCTGTATAGTGTGCGATCCAAAAGTAGTGCTTTCAGGCGTAACCGAAAAGTGCTTTCACTCTTTATGTTCTTAACGTTATATGGTAAATTATTATACAACATGGAGGTATGGTATGGTAAATTATTATACAACATTGTAGGCCAACAAACGTCATCTTTACACTAGTCTGTCCGCCAATGTCAGTTTGTTGGCAGCTGTCGATCGCCGAATGCGGCCGACTAACGTGTTCTTTACACTTTTGCGGTCGCCGCATGCAGTATGCGACGAAGTGTAATTGCCGCTTTACACACCTAAGGCGGTAAAACAAAGAACGTATTAGATCAAATCGCAGGCACGAGCGATAAATATGAGGTATGCGACTTTCTTTATTACCGCCCGGGGTGAGTACAACATTTTTCAACACATTTGCTCGTATCGTGCCTCTTATTGTGCCGTTTTTAGGCTCATAATCCTGGGTATTAAACACGCGTGTTTTATAACATTACGACACTTGTGTAGTTATGTTATCCCGATTAAGACACGTTGGCACCTTGCAGCAAGGTGTATGTATGGACTCGGCGCATTCTTAAATTGACCGGGTTAAACAAAGAAAACGCTATTATAAATTAATGTTTTTCGAAACCGTATTTTGCCTGGAGTATTGTTTATGTTGATGTTGTGAAGGGACGCCTGGCCGGAAACAGGCGGGCAGTCGGTCGCTCGTCGCGTTCATTCAGCCCAATTCGTTAAGGCTTTAGGTTGCTGTCCCGGCAGCGTTCCCACATCAAATTCAGTGGGCAAGTACCTTAGAAGGAACTATTGCGAATATACCTATGAATTACACAAATTATTTTCCGCAGTAGTTCCTTCTAAAGGAAAAGAATGCGAATAATCAAAAAAAAAACAAAAAACCACGTACATTGACAGCAGCACAGGAAGGATAGGCAGCGGTGGTATTGGCCGGGACAATGTTGGATTCGAACCCGCAGCACTGGAACTTCTCCTGAACCTGGCTCTTCACATCCGTGTTCACCTTGTTCCATCCCTGGAATGATATATTGTTATCATTAAATTATACATGGTCACAGACATGGAGGAATGGAGAAGACTGGGGGAGGCCTTTGCCAGTAGGCACACAGAAATGTAATATTTGTATCTTATTGTAATTTTCTGAAAAGAGGCTATAAATAAAAAATAAAAAACATACAAATTACACGTGTAGAAAAAAATATAAATAGGCAGTTTATTTAACAAAAAGATTGGCATTCAATAAATATTTAACTATGAACATTTCTAAAGGGTAAAATGTATAATTTTGTGATTTCAAACCAATCAATAATCACTAGGTACATAGTATAAATAAAACAAAGTGGATTCCCGCTGTCTGTCTGTCCCTATGTATGTTTAGATGCAACGGATTTTGATGCGGTTTTTTTAAATAGATAGTGATTCAAGAGGAAGGTTTGTATGTATAATATATATAAACCCGTGCGAAGCCGGGGCGGGTAGCTAGTAATTATATAAACTCTTTGTCCCGAACATTTGTTTAAGTAAAGCGTAATAGTTTTTATTTACTTTGGAATAATTATTTAATATCTTGCAAACATTTAAGGTCAGATAAGATTAAATTGCCAAAATAAATGAAGTCAGTCAATGTAACTAATTGAAATTCATATAATATACTTATTAGGTACTACATTATTTTATTAAAGGTACAGTGGCGGAATGAAAAGGTTGATCAATGATCAGTTTTCAAATCAAATCATTTACGCGTTCCAAGCACATGTTACCTTTTTAAACTGTGTATCAGACGAGTGTGATGTATTGAAAATTATGTTCAACTATTTGACAACAAAGTTCAAATTTACGTAGTCGAATTTTCCTTGACTATTAATAGTTGAGCTAAAACCTTTTTATTTGTTTGATCTTGCCATTACGTTGTGTCAACTTTGATAAAACTAATCATTGATATTTCTTGTATACGTTTTTTTTTTACTCGTTTTCCAAAATTCAAAGAGGTTAATTCACATATAGTGGACGTGTCTGTAGGCCATGTAGTAAAATGACATTCATTATGACAGAATGTGTCTGACACTCGGTCGATAAAGCAGATACTGATAACTTATACTGAGCAAGCAAAAACAGCTCCTAAGGTGGTCAACCTTTTCATTCCCTGACTGTACCTACTACTTACCGAGAATTCGAATGTGTAATTTCACTTGCTTGCTTCACCAACTTCGTTGTTGAGTAAAACGTCTGCTAGGCGGTCGCCAACAAGCCTCCGACGGCGCGGCCTTCCTTGGTGGCTTGTCGTGAGTTTTCTGGCTAGACGGCCGACCACGCTACACTCGGCCAAGGGCGGCCGAATGTCAAGCGACATTTTGCTGGAACCAACTGTCTACACGGCCCGTCCGGACTAAGGTCGCTCTGTCGGCTTGGCGACCGTCTAGCAGACGCTTAAGGCGCTATAGTATCTTGGTTTTCTCTCCCTCTCGCTGAGCATAAGCTTGAGCGAGATGGAAGTGCGTGTTTGGAAGCGCGGATATCATGTTTTTTAATTTAAAATTTTTGTGCGTTTAAATAAATAAAAAAGTAATCACTAAGTTCCCTCAAACATGATATTGCCGATTTTTAGAACCAATGTTAATATGTTTAGCTATTGTGCATAATTTGCTACGAATGTTTTAAGTGAATTTTAATATGTTTTAGACCTATGTTCGTGATTTTTTTCTATCAAGCCAAAATTGCTTAATCGTGTTTCGAATCACTGATTTCCCTGCAGAAAAGCCTCAAGGTTACTATTCGTATTTTTTTGAAACCATATTATTATAAACAGACGCATTATATTGTTTCAAAAACTATGTTCGCTTCACTTCGCTAAACCTATAGCGCCTTAAGGCCTCTCACACACTGGCGCGGCCAGGCCGCGGCGGACAATAGAAAACTTGTCATTAGCTGTCAAATTTACTATGGTCCGCCACCGCAGGCCGCGACAGTGAGATGCAGGCTTAAGGCATGGCCGGGGCCAGGCCAGCAGTATCCAAAAACCAAAACAAGAGACACTCACCTGCTTAGCCAGCATCTCCTGTTGATCCGAGTTAACAGCGAGGCAGGCGCAGGCCACAGAGAATTGCACCAGGAACAACAGGAAAAGTATCACCATATACTGATTACTGGGTTAAGGAAATAACACTTACTTACAGTTTTGAGTGTTTATGAGTACAGTTATACTTTGCAGCGCAGGAATGAGAAAAGTTGTTGTTAAGAAAACATATCATTTGTAGGGTTTCGTAGTCAACTAGGAACCCTAGTTTCGCCATGACCGTCTGTCCGTCTGCAGGTTAGCTTAGTGACCCTTACCACAGAATAAGTAATAGTACTACGTACAGAAGGTGATCTGTTAACAAATTCCCTGTTTAGGTACGCCAAACGTGCCAAAATGTGACCATCCCTTTCTATCGCATGCGTTGCGCTGCGACTCTTGCGTGCGTTCCGTACCAGCGCGCGGCAACTACTAATGGACCGCCAGCTGGCGGCCGGCCGGCATGAACTTGTAGCGGCGCGACGAAATCACAGAGTGAACCGCCCCTGCCCTTACTATTTTATTTATTCCATATTGTTAATGTTAGTACATATTTACTAAATCTTTTACTATTAGAAAGCTGTAATTCGGCATGTATATAAATCAACCACGCCAACAAAATGGTCAAATATCATATAGGAAAAAAAAAACAGTACATCTCGGTAATCCCATAATACCATAAGTGTAGGGCATCGATGGATATTCAGTTTTCAATTCAGGGATCCGTTTTAAAGGAAAACTAACACGGATACACGGATAAGTGTGCATAACCAGGAGTAATAGTCGACCAACTTAAAAAAGGCCAACTTTCATACAAGTTTGGGCAACGCAACAGCAACGTTTAGTTGGCGCGCGCCTGTCGATGTAAGAAAGACAGACAGGCACGCAACTACGGAACCCTACACTGCGCCCGAATGACAATGAAAACTTAGTGCTCATAATCATACTGTTAAATGATTGCCATTTCATTTTTACAGTAACCAAAATAGTAATTTATCCTTAATATTTAACACATTCCAGCTGAGAGTGTACTATTTGTCTCTTCAGAATCATATTAGGGTCATTGTCAGATTTAGGTTCGCGTCTCTTCGGTGGACATTGCCAAAGTTAAGGGCTATAAAGCCTAATTTTTGGTTGTACTCTGAATTGGCATAAACGGCGTTGCCCCTTCTATAATTCTATGTGATAAAAACATATTATATGTAAACGTAAGCCCTTAACTATTGACCACGGGAAAGATTATTTTTGTTTTTGTGACTGACAATGACACATTATTGTTTTGTTACACGCGGCTGCATTGCACGTAGAACTGATGACCGTTGAGGCGGAAAGGTTCTCGAGTGGCCACCACGTACCGGAAGGCGCGGCGTGGGTATGCTCAAGGTGGACTGATGACCTAGTAAAGGTCGCGGGAGTCCCCTGGATGCGGGTGGCGCAGGACCGGTCACTTTGGCACTCTTTGGGGGAGGCATATTTCCAGCAGAACGTCTTTCGGCTAATATGATGATGATGACACGCGGCTGGGCGCGCGGCTCCAATCGCATATTACAAAAAGCGCATTCCAAAAATATAGGCCATATCCATCCATAGTTCCATACTATAATTGAAGGAGAGGCAGGGAAACACCAAGTTGTGCGTTTATGGATGAAGCTAAAGAGAAAGTTAATGTAATGTTGTAACAGTGGCAGAGAGAAAAACAGAATGGCGATTACTCCACTGACTAGTATAGAGCCCAGCTCTTAAGTTTATGATAATGATGATATCCATCCACAAAGTCCATTCTATATTTATTTACTTTTTAATATTTTTTGAGATTCCTTAGATCCATAGCATAGTTAGCTATTACACTTGCAATTTATTTTTATTGGATGAGTTTTCACCAGTATTTAGTTTCTACACCTAAAGAAGCAAGTAATTTTTATAATAGAGGATACAAAGAACAGCATAACTTGGTGGTGTTTGACCGCACCAGCCACGCCCAGCAGGGAGATCTTGATGAGCAGGATCCCACATGCCAGGATACCTCCCAGGATAGGCAGGTTACTGTTCACCAGGGACGATGCCTGCCCATACACCGCTACTGATATCAGGATTGAAGCAACAACCTGAAAGGATTTCACATTTACATGTCACCGTTAGATTGTGAACACTGTCAGTTCATAATCTACCTTGCGATATTATAAATTGTGAACTGTCAAAACCGTTCACAATTTAATGCATTATTTTTTGTTAGTTTATGAACTATCAATGTTGAATCTTCAAAAACTGAGGGTGTTGATAATCTGATGGTAACACATACACAGTATCTCAAACAATTCATTACCTATCTTAGCTAGCTAAATTCTAGGAGTGACCTAACTTATTTTGAGAGAAGAATTAGTATAACGTTCAATAACCTTTTTCTTGTTATTCTGTATGAATCAAGAGATAAGAGTAACAGTTAAGGTGGAGTCTTGTAATTGCAACTAGATATATCGGTCTGGTAATTACAACTAAATTTAATAATGCCCTGTATGATCACTAACCTAGAGGGCATTATTAAATGTTGCAATTACCAGACAGATATACCTAGTTGCAATTACAAGACTCCACCATAACTCTTACTCTTCTCGCTCTCTCATGCTAAGGAAATTTTAAGAAATAATGTCCATGAGTTCAATCACACACATAATTCAATCCATTTGTACCATTTAGGCTATGGAACCCTAAAAAAATATGTATTAATTACTAAGAAAATTTACTGATTGATTGTTAATAGTTTTTAATTCCCCACATGTAGGTTTTTAGCAGCTATTTTCTTTTTCAAAATGAGTAATGACGATTTTTATTAATTGCTACAGTAAAAAAACAAGAGTGTATATGGAATTATAAGGATAAGGGATAATAATACAACTAAAAATTAATACATCAACATCACAATGAAAATCGTCATTACTCATTTTGAAAAAGAAAATAGGTGCTCTCTCTTAGACTACACATCAACGAGTGCACGCTGCGACACGATTGCTGTCGCGGGCAGTCGCTAGCTGCTGTTGTTCGTCTGTAAGGGCCCGTAGGGTCATTTAATTTTTCAACTATTTAAAATCGTTAGTTTTAGCATGACTTTGTCATTCTGTTAGTCTGATCTAACATTGACTGTATTGTGTAAGCCCAAATTTAGAGCATTGCTCAAATCAGATTTTACATAACAGTATTTAGAGGCCAGAGAAATGTACATGCCGTGTGAAGGGTGAATTTGCGAAATCTTTTGTTCGCACGTAAGGTCAGAAATGGTTCCATATCTTACCAAATAAAGTATGTTCAGCGCGATTAACGCGTTCTTAGAGCACGTGAATCCTCCGCACATCTTGATTATTTACGTTCTGTTTTCAATGATGATATTTACAATCTATTTAATTTGCGAGAACAAGGAACAGCTATTATCTACACTTAAAAATCCATGTCTCATTTATCCCCGAAATCTATACGCAGGTTTAATTATTAATTATACACAGGTAACTACAATAAGGTCTAAAGTGATATGGTTATGAAAATAATAAGCACTGAATTAACTGAAAACGAAAGATACGCGTAATAAACTAAAATAACGCGATATTTTCTCGATACTCCTAATAAAACGTTTATCGTGCAACACTCGCAAGTTGCAACGACGAACTGTCAGTGAAATGTCAAGCATGCACAGCAAATGCAGTGTGCACAGCCTAGCGTGTTTTTTTATCTGAGGCAACATTAACCTAGAATAAAGCTTGTTTGCACGTTGTGTAGTTAAGCGATCTACAGAGTATGTGATTTGTTGAAGTCAAGTTCAAAGAGAATATAAGATTTAAGTTGAAAGGCCATTAAGCCTGCATCACACTGGCGCGGCCTGCAGTGGCAGACCATAGTAAATTTGACAGCTAATGACAAGTTTTCTATTGACCGCCGCGGCCAGGCCGCGCCAGTGTGTTATGTGAGAGAGTCTGGATACATGACTTCCGACCAAACCAAGGTCACAAACACAGGTCAGAACACAAACCACACACGTACTAGATAACTAGATTCCCTTTTATTTTCATTGGCAGTCCGCCGAGTTCGGAATTTTGTACGTGTTTTACAGTTTTGCTGCATACAACACCAGCTATAGAATTAAAGGTGTGTATTGCCTTCTCTTTCCTACTACAGCAAGTTTTGTCAAATTGCTATGTGTTTTTTACAAACCCTTTAAGCCTCTCACAGACTGCGCGGCGCGGTCAATAGTAAACTTGTCATTAGCTGTCAAATTTACTATTGACCGCCACCGTAGGCCGAAGGCTCCGAAATTCAGGTACGTCCATCTCTATCCCACTTACGTAACTCGAGTGACAGGGATGCAGGTATACGAACTTCGAGTTTCGATTTTTGCGGTTGCGCCGCATATAACGGATATAAACGCCATCGTGCTACGTGTGTAACAAAGCAGGATCAAAGACTACAATATATCACAAGTACTAAAAATCCACCCAGTATATATTTTTCGCAACATAACATACTTAGCACGAAGATATTCTTTCTTTCTTTTACGAGTGTCTCAAGACGAGACAGTGTGATGATACATGGCACTGCAACGTGGTAGCTTACAATGGGCCTCATAAGATGGCTCAAAGTCACCCAAAGGGCAATGGAGAGGGCTATGTTGGGAGTTTCTCTGCGTGATCGCATCAGAAATGAGGCTATCCGCAGCAGAACCACTTACCGACACCTAACCGATATAGCCCTCCGAATCGTTAAATCGTGGCAGTGGGCGGGGCACATTGCACGTAGAACCGATGGCCGTTGGGGCGTAAAGGTTCTCGAGTGGCGACCACATACCGGAAGGCGCGGCGTGGATAGGCCACAAGGTGGACTGATGACCTGGTAAAGGTCGCGGGAGTCCGCTTGATGCGGGTGGCGCAGGATCGGTCACTTTGACACTCTTCGGGTGAGGCGTATGTCCAGCAGTGGACGTCTTTCGGCTGATATGATGATGACGATGAACGTAGTACCAGATTTCATATATATAATACAAACTCACAAGTCCATAGCTATACTTTAAAAAAACCGGCCAAGTGCCAGTCGGACTCGCGCACGAAGGGTTCCGTACCATTATCTATAACTATAAAAACCGGTCAAGTGCGAGTTGGACTCGCGCACGAAGGGTTCCG
Organism: Epinotia brunnichana; assembly: GCA_963854355.1. Classification (NCBI taxonomy): domain Eukaryota; kingdom Metazoa; phylum Arthropoda; class Insecta; order Lepidoptera; family Tortricidae; genus Epinotia; species Epinotia brunnichana. Next base: position 50,749,475 of record OY977936.1, read on the forward strand.
TACCATTATCTATAAAAAACTATTTTATTCTGTGTTTTTAGTATTTGTTGTTATAGCGGCAACAGACATACATTATCTGTGAAAATTTCAGCTGGAACTATCACGGTATCAGTGAGATACAGCCTGAGGGCCTACCGCGAAACGAAAACGAATTTCGTTCGTGTATCTTCCTCTCTGTTGCACTTGCTAGTTCGAGCGACAGAGAGGGAGATACTCGACCGAAGTTCGTTTTCACTTCGCGGTAGCCCCTCTGGTGACAGACAGACGGACGGACGGACAGCGGAGTCTCAGTAATAGGGTCCCGTTTTACTCCATGAGTACGGAACCCTAAAAACGGCAAAAAAATCACGTTTGTTGTATGGGAGCCCCCTTACATATTTATTTTATTCTGTTTTTAGTATTTGTTGTTATAGCGGCAACAGAAATACATCATCTGTGATAATTTTAACTGTTTAACTATCACGGTTCATGAGATACAGCCTGGTGACAGACGGACAGACAGACGGACAGATAGACAGACAGACAGACGGACAGCGGAGTCTTAGTAATAGGGTCCCGTTTTACTCTTTGAGTACGGAACCACAGTTTCTATATTGTAATAGGTACTGTGACAGAACCCTAAAAATGGATACTGGAAATCTCTATTCCCTGTCCTTGGTTTAGAGAAGAGATTCTTCTAGGAGTGTGCACATGCAAAGCCAACAAATGTAAAGTATTTGACGCCCTCATCCATCCATTTATTACCCTGAGAACTTTACGGTTTTGCTCTATGAAAACACAACAATATATCGATATCAGCCATATTTTTACACAAAAAAATAGGTTGGGTAATTTGACTAAATATTCATTAATAATCCACCTAAATTTAATACCGATACGGTAAAAAATAATGAAAAGTAATCTTCATAAATTCAGTAAAAATTAGGCGAAATGGTATAAACTTTCTTTACTTTATAATTGACTACGTCTATATACGTTCTTTGGGATACGCGCATAATCCACTTATTTTTGTTAATGAATAAACCTTTCTATAGGCCAGATGAAATTCAATATTATCTCAAGGTCGTAAAATATTTAATTAAAATGCCGTTATTTCCTGATGCATATATTTTTGGATTCAGGTAGTAAGTCTCCAAATTTGTGTACTCAAACATGTTTTCATTATAAAAATACTGATAGCATTTTTGCTTGCGGTTTAATTTTTTTTCCTAACTTCCGGTCCATAGAACTATTCATCTCAATAGTAAAAGTTGTTTAAAATAACATATAAAAGCCGTATACAAATAATTAGCCTGATATTGAATTATTTCCAAAAAAACCGTAATTTTCTCAGGGTATATATAGATTTTGTACATATTTTAACCTGTTGAAGGTCTCCAAGGCGGAACCATAAAAAAATACCAAAATGACAACAGGGACTCATTTAATTACACTAGATCTAATATTCAACTGATTGGAACCCTACACATAAACAATAAATTACGTCTTCCATATACACAGGGTGGAAATAGATTTTGGGTCAGTGAGGGCAGCTACCAGATCCCGTATTGCTAGGCGGAAATGGTCTTAGGAGGCCTTCCATCGATTTCAAATTAATGAAGATTGGCGTGTACAAATTTTGGATAAAACATACAGGGTGCGAGAAAATGGTAATTTTTGACAAACTTTTTTTTTGATGCCAATCAATCCCATTCCTGTCCAGGATCAAAAGCTTGTATGGGACCAAAAAGAAATTTCCGGTTAGAAAATAAAAATTAATAAAAAAAATAAAAAAAAATGTTTATTTCATTTAACAAATAGGGTTCAGTTTAGAGTAAGGTTGAGGTCTCCTAGTAGGTATTAGAAAAAGCCATAAAAAACTTTCCCCATGCAATTAATTAGTATTAAAATGAAAAAAGTTTTATTTACATGTATTTTTTTATGTCAATCGATTCCATTTCTATCCGGTATCAATAGTTTCCTTGGGGTCAACTTTCGGTTATGTACCTACAAAAAAGCCAGAAATTAAATAAAACTGTTTTCATACATTTACTATGGAGAAAAAGTTCTTTATCAAAAATAGCAATTTTCTCGCATCCTGTATGTTTTTTCCAAAATCTGTATACGCCAATCTTCGTTAATTTGAAATCGAAGGAAGGTCTCCTAAGACCATTTTCGCCTAGCAACACGGGATCTGGTAGCTGCCCTCACTGACCCAAAATCTATTTCCACCCTGAATTATATAATTTTTATAGGTACCAACACTTTGACTGGGAAATTAATTCCATTTTTGGCTTTATTCTTGTGACTCAACATTATCCTTTTGCTTCTTCAATTCACTCTCAAAATATAACTTTCTATGGATCAACGCTAACCGAGGCTGTCTCAGAAAGAAATTTTCGTTTCCAAGTTTGCTGTACTTTTTCTCTCCTTCCTTCCCCATTAATTCTCTCAAAGCTTGGTTCCTTTTCAGTATCTTATTATAGAAGATAACTCCTGCTTCCACATACTCAGGGCCTAAAGCACACAGAGCTTTGTCAACTTTGGTCTCATAGTAAACCTCGGTCATATCTTTCATTAGAAAGTAACTTCCCAGACCAAATAACCCTGCTATTGAGTAGAGTGTTCCACGCATCGCCGCTGGGCCAGCATACAGATTCAACCGCTTGTTTAGATACTGGGTTATGTTGTATACGAAAAATACACAAACAAAGGGATATGTTGCCTCATATTGGACCTTATTGTTTTGTGTCATAAGGATCTCTCTACAAATGGCAAACTGTTGAACTCTCTCGGGCAGAATGAGTGAGTCTGCCAGTTTCTGGCCGGCCTCCGATGTCCAGTCTATTTTAGTCTGATTTACCTGAAAAATATTAAAAGTGAATGCTTTGAACATTATACTTTTTAGTCTATTTTACAAGCTTTTATTTAACTTGCAATATATGTATATAGGGTGTTTCATCTTTGTATGGAGGTTTTTACTTATTTATTTTTCCAGACTTTGCTTACCCCCTGGATTTCACTTATTTAAAAAGCGAAGGGGACCGGGCAATGGGAATCACCCACACATCTACAAAACCACAAACACTAGTCCCACCCCGCTCTTGACCCCATGCTGTCGGTGTGAGCCGCTCGCGCCACTATGGCTGCCGCAGCGGTAATGAGAGGAGTGTTTCGTCATAGTATAAAGAGGGCAATAGTTATTTGTTCAACAAGAGAGCAAAGTAGATTTTTGCTGCGAGTGTTGATGTTGAGTCCCGAGCAAGCGAAAGATTCTATATTTGAATCACGAGCGTAGCGAGTGATTCAAAATTAGAATCTTGAGCGTAGTGAGGGACTCAAAGGCACGAGATGCAAATATCTTTGCTCTCGTGTGATACATACAACTTTTCACCTCAGCAGTGAGAACATCGTCACGTTAAAAAATATATCGCTAGGCTTTTACGCACCTATAATATTCTGAATTTGTAATAGAGCACTGGTGACACAGTGACTGTGGACACTATGATGTGTCACCAGTGCTCGATATCAAAATTAAAAAGCTACTTTGACTCACGGAGTGAGCAAAATCGCATTTTGCTCACTGTTTTCACGCAGCAAAATATGCTTGTCCGAGCTGCTGAGGTGAAAAATATGTTAAATTATAAGCATGTTAGTTTTAAGTATGTTGTATGTTACTGTGACCTGCAGGGCATCACATGGATACCTAGCTAAAGCACTTTATAATATTGCTGTGCCCTAACGGGGTTTATGCTGGAACATGTAATTATTTATAAAATCTTGTAATACCCATAAATGCAATAAATAATTGAAATTGAAATTAGTTCGAATGGCATCGTAAAAAAATCTTAGGTCACACCCCTATTATATGAAAACACATCGCATCTGGTGGATATTAAACCCAACGCCGACATAAAGTATGACAAAGTACCCTGCATGACGCAATTTTATAACTCATCTTCGCACATCTGCCCAGCTAGCACGATACGTACGTTTTATCGTTATGTTTGCGTGACGTCTCAGTACACTTTCGCCAAAAATGCATGCATGTAAATTACAACATATAATAAAAATCAAAATAACTTTTTTTTTAAAAGGGAACCGCCTTCAAAACACCTACCCACTGAAAAGCACAAAATATGTTGTATACCAAAACCTTCTCCAGAACAACAGAAAAGTATTTGTAACTAATACTTTTCTGAAAACTGCATCTAAATCGGTTTAGCCAAACGCGAGATAATCGCGGACAAACATACATACAAACATACGGGTCAAAGAGAACCTTCTTGTTTTTTAACGGTTAACACGATATGAGACTTGACAGTTCCAAAAACATATGACAACCTTTCTAATCATCATCATATCAGCCGAAAGACGTCCACTGCTGGACATAGGCCTCCCCCAAAGAGTGCCACAATGACCGGTCCTGAGCCACCCGCATCCAGTGGACTCCCGCGACCTTTACCAGGTCATCAGTCCACCTTGCCTACCCACGCCGCGCCTTCCGGTACGTGGGCGAGAACCTTTCCGCCCCAACGGCCATCGGTTCTACGTGCAATGTGCCCCGCCCACTGCCACTTAGCAATTCGGAGGGCTATATCGGTTACCTTGGTTCTGCTGCGGATAGCCTCATTTCTGATGCGATCGCGCAGAGAAGTTTCTCTGCGCGATCGCAATGGAGCTATGCTGGGAGTTCCCAGCATAGCCCTCTCCATTGCCCTTTGAGTGACTTTGAGCCTTCTTATGAGGCCCATAGTAAGCGACCACGTTTCAGTGCCATATGTCATCACTGGCAACACACACTGGTCAAAGACTCTCGTCTTGAGACACTGCGGAATATTGGATGAAAAGATGTGCCGTAGCTTCCCAAATGCTGCCCAGCTGAGTCGGATTCGACGATTGACCTCTGTCTCAAAGTTGGGCCTACCTAACTGGATAGTCTGTCCTAGGTATACATAATCGTCTACAACTTCGAGCGTAAAGTGTCCGATTGAAATGGGAGTTGGTACTTGTTACGTACGTGTGCTGGCTTCCTGGATAGAACCGAACTGGGGTACCCACAGATCTTCATAACTACCCACATGTCAATACATAACATGCCTTTCCCCCGGGATAGAGGACACTTCACATCACTTTATGTTTAAATATTTAAGTCAATTTACTTTATCACTATACATGCACTTAACACTAAATTGTTCACTTAACCCCTATGTATATTTTGTAAATATTTAGTAACTATTGGCTATCTGCTCTACCACTTTCATCGTCTACACAATCGTCTTCAAAGTCTGTGCTAGTATCTTGTTGTAAAGCCATCTTTTTCCAAGACGGTGCGGCAGCTGGTGGGCTCTCACTACATCGGGATCTTTTATTGCTGTTAGGCTCACTCCTAGTAAATGTAGTCTCAACATCTTGCACTTCACAGTCTTCTGGACCTTTGACTCCAATCATTTCTGCCCACTGACTTGGTGGAGGGATTCTTACTGTACCATATGTTTTATCTTCTCCTCCCCCTTCTCCCTGATCAGGCACATTATGCCTAGTCTCTTTACTCTCTCTGGTTGGTCTTACCATAGTATCAGAATGGGCAGCTATATTCTGATCTTCTTCGTTCCTAGTAAACCCTAGCATCTGGTTGACATGCCTTATGAATAGTTTCGCCCCTTGTTTAATTTTATATCTCAACACCCCAATTTTCTTAATTATTGTTCCTTCCAGCCATCTCGGTCCGCCTCTATAGTTCCTGAAACAGATGGTCTCTCCTACTTTAAATTCTCTGACTTTTTTTGTTTCATTGTCCTGTATATCGTCAGTCGCCTTATCTTGAATAGCAAGGGGGTGAAGTCTGTCGAATTTTGTTCTGAACCGTCTGTTATTCAACAGCTCCGCTGGCGTTTTACCTGTGACTGAACTGGGTGTTGTCCGCAAACCATACAAAATTTTCTGAAGTCTTGTTGACCATGGGAGATTTGTCATCTTTTTCAGCTTCAACTTTATCGTTTGGACTGTCCTTTCTGCTTGGCCATTTGAGGCAGGGTGGTATGGAGGTACTAGTATATGTCTGATGCCATTTCGTTTAAAGTACTGACCAATTTCTTCCGACGCAAAGGCTTTCCCGTTATCACTAACTATTGTGTCTGGCAGGCCTTGTTCTGCGAATATCTCGTCTAGTTTATTAATCACCATACTCGAACTTTGTTCATTAACTATCTTAACCTCAGGCCATTTTGAGTATGCATCAATTAATATGAGGAAAATCTTGCCCATAAAAGGACCTGCGAAATCAATATGTAGCCTCGACCATGCCTTTGGTGGAGTAATCCATCTGTGTGTTACCTTCGCTGGCATATTTCTTACTTCTTTACAGATCTGGCAATTTTGTACCATACTCTCTATATCTCTATCTAGTCCCGGCCACCAGAAATAACTCCTCGCTATAGCCTTAGTTATGACTATGCCATCATGATTGCTGTGTAGCTCTTGTAAAACATTTTTACGTAGTTTGTAGGGTAAAATTACTCTACCTCCCCACAATATACAGTGATTGTATTCTGTTAACTCATCCCTCCTTACATAATAATCTCTATATTTTTCTTCTACCTCACCAGGCCAACCATTTCTAATCCAAAACATCACTTTTGCTAATATTCCATCTGTTTTGCTCAATTTAGCTACATCCTTAACCGTCATTTGTAACTCGACTGGTGTCTCATTGAGCAACAAAACACTAACTTCCTGCATCTCCTCTTCTTTCAACGTACCTTCAGGAGCGGGCCACCTGCTAAGAGCATCTGCATTCCCAATCTTTTTCCCTTCTACATATCTTAAATCATAATCATAGGAAGTTAACAGCAACGCCCATCTCAACATCCTCGGTGATAACACGTTAGGTATCGGCTTTTTTGGATCAAATATTCCTAGGAGCGGTTTATGGTCCGTCTGAATTACAATATTACGGCCAAAGATATAGGCATACAACTTTTTTACTCCAAATATGATTGCTGCCGCCTCCTTATCAATCTGAGAATAGTTCCGTTCATGGCAGCTCATCGTTCTGGAAGCAAACATGATTGGTCTCAATGAACCGTCGTCCATCTTGTGTTCCAACACGGCGCCCAGCCCATACTGTGACGCATCACAGGTCATAAATAGGGGTTTTTTTAAATCATAGTGGACCAACGTGTCTCCCGTAGTCAACATGCCCTTTAAGAGACTAAATGCTTGTTGGCAATCCTGTGTCCATGTCCATTTTGCTCCTTTCAGTAACAACTTATACAAGGGTTCTGCCACAGTTGCTTTCTGTGCTAGAAATCGGTCATAAAAATTCAACAGTCCCAGGAACGCTTGTAACTCTCGTACATTTCTTGGTGCTGGTGTATCCATTATAGATTTAATTTTGTCTTCACAAGGATGTAGCCCATTAGCATCAATCACGTGTCCTAGAAATTCCACACTGGCTTTGCCAAACTTGCATTTATCTTTGTTGACCCTCAATCCGGCATCCTTAAGGGTCTGCAGGATGAGCTGAAGTCTGTCACTGTGCTCCTGCACTGTGTGCCCAGAGACTACAATGTCGTCCAACAGCACTGCTGTGCCTGGTACTCGGGCCACCAGGTTACTCATCATACGCTGGAAAATCCCAGGACAGGCTTTGACTCCAAATGCTAACCTTTTACATTTAAATAAACCTTTTGGAGTATTCAGCGTTAGCAGTTTGGAAGTAGGTTCATCAACCACCACCTGAGTGTAAGCCTGCTCTAAATCTATCTTGCTAAAAATTATACCCCCTTGCAAAACCGCAAACGCTTCATTCAGTGTTGGCAAAGGGTAAGTATCAGTCTCAGTAGCTGTATTCACCGTGGCTCTGTAATCCCCGCAAAGTCTGACATTCCCATTCTTCTTAATTATCGGTACTATGGGACTGGCGAACTCAGAGTGACTCACCGGTTCCAAAACATCTTCTGCCACTAATCTGTCTATTTCTTTTAAAACCCTATCTTTAATAGCAAAAGCAATGGGTCTACATTTCAAAAACTTAGGCTTTGCTTCAGGTTTCAGGGGTATAGCCACTACTGGCCCAGTGTATTTCCCTAGTCCGGGCTGAAACACTTCTTTATAGTCTTGTAACACTGCATCCATGCTTACATTATCCGATTTCACATTAAATATTCCCTGAATATCAATATTTAACTGTGGGAACCAATCCCGGCCCAACAAATTTGGACCATTACCTTTAGCAATCAGCACATTCAATTTAGTATGTATATCCTTGAAACTTACATCCACAGTAGTTTCTCCTAACAACTGGACCGGATTACTCGTCCAGGTGGTGAGCCTCACACGTGAATCATCTAACTTTGGCAGTCTCCCCTTCCAAATTTCTCGTGCTGTACTTTCCTTGATCATGCTATACGCAGCCCCTGAGTCAACCTCTAGATTTACAAGCTGACCATTAATTCCCACATCCACATGAAACGCTGGCACTTTGTTTGACATAAAATTACAAAAGTCTTCTTCATATAGCCCATTAAATTGAGTAAATTCCTTTGACTTACTATATATGTCCCGTGTACTTGAACATACCTCGGCGATATGACCCATCTTCTTACAAACATAGCATCTACTATATCGGAACCTACAAAATTTCCCATGACTTTTGCCACACCGCCAACAATCCTTGCCCGGTTCCACTGGTTTTGCTTTAATCTTGTTAATCTCCATTGGCTCGTCTCCTTGGGCGGCGACGTGCGCATGCGCCGCCGCGCCCGTGCTCTGCGCCGGCATCGCCATCACCATCACCCCAGCATCCGCCACTTCAGCCGTCAACGACAACTTCACCGCTTGATCAAACGTTAATGTTGTCTGCTGTAACAACTGCTTTTGAATATTTTTATCCCGAATGCCACAGACTAGCCGGTCGCGCAACGTGCGATCTAAATCGGTAAAATTGCACTCTATAGCCAATTTACGCAAACTAGCCACGTACTCTTTAATATTTTCACTGTCCAATTGACCCCTCATGTGAAATTTATATGACTGCACTATTTCATTTTGTTTCGGGTTATAGTGATCGTCCAAACAGGTTTTCACGCTATTATAGGTTACGGCATTAATCTTTAGAGGTGAAATTAATGACACGATTAAATCATATAAATCATGACCACAACATGCAAGGAAATTCGCTTTTTTTTAACTCATCAGTCTGAATACCGTTCGCGACAAAACAATACTCGAACCTGTCCACGTAATTTTTCCAATTGTCTTTGTCCATACGAAACTCACTAAATTTCACCGACATTTTACTTAACCACACTAACACAACTTTAAAACATTCAATCACTATGTTTTAAATACAATAAACCTATTCCCGTATTTATTCCCGTCGCCAGAATGTTACGTACGTGTGCTGGCTTCCTGGATAGAACCGAACTGGGGTACCCACAGATCTTCATAACTACCCACATGTCAATACATAACAGTACTACATGGACGTTTGACATGATCTTCGTCTTATCCATGTTCATCCTTAGACCAACTCGCTCAGAAGCTTTACTGAGCTCATCAAGCATAGTACTCAAGTCCTCCATGGTCTCAGCCAAGACTACTATATCATCAGCAAACCGAAGGTGAGTGATGTACTCGCTGTTGATGTTGATGCCTGACCTTCTCCAGTCCAGAGTCTTGAAAACGTCTTCCAGTGCAGCGCTGAACAGTTTTGGTAACATCCCCTTGTCTGACACCCCGCTAATCATACTGATAAAATATTATACTATACTTACTTTAATATCAGCATTTTCTAGGTCAGAAGCTGATTTGTATGTAAAATTAACAGGTATCCCAACAGCCACCCCATATTTTGAACTAGAACTGCCTGTAACAGAAAGGCAATTAAACTCAATACCCACACACTAAATAAAATTCTCAAGCAACATGGCTAGCACAAGACCATGCTTGAGATCAGCTACCCTTCTCTTTGAATGAGCAAGCAAAGTGAACAAAGTTCTATGCTTCAGATTGCGCCTAAATTCGTTTGTATATCCGCATGTCCCGCTGTCAGAATGTTCTCCTCTACCGATTCTCGTGAAATTAATAATAAATATTAGCGGACAATCTTACACAAATCGACCTAGTCCCAAACTAAGCAAAGCTTGTACTATGGGTACTAGACGAAGATAAACATACTTGTATGTTAGACTAGCTTTAGCCCGCGACTTCGTCCGCGTGTATCTCGTTAATCGCCTTAGAGGATAATTGCTATTAAAGTATTTCAGGCTTATGCTTAAACATCGCTCCCCCGTGCAAAGTTCCCCCACCTTTTCACCCCTTTAAGCGATTATTTCCGGGATAATTTATATAAATTTATATGAAATTTATAAATTTTAAACTATATTCATACCAAATTGTATCAAAATCGGATCAGTGGTTTAAATGCATGCAAATGCTACATTAGTAAATGGATTTTTTTATCAAAATCCGTTGAGTAGTTGTACTCACGTTAGTATGGGCAACCCGTTATCTTAAGCGTGAGTCATCACGCTAGAACGGGCCGTATCCGGCCCGCGCCGTTTTCTAAGAAAAGCGACGGCATTTTTGTGCGGCCGAGCCATACCCAAGCCCGGCTGACCCACGGCCGGGCCGTGCCGACACCGAGCCGCTTCCGAGCCTCAGCCGTGACTCGTCCAGGCTTGGGTATGGCTCCAAAAACCCTGTCGTTTTTCTTAGAAAACGCCCCGGGCCGGACACGGCCCGTTCTAGCGTGAGTCATCCTTTATGCTAATGGATTCTGCATACATACTGACTAATGTATGGCTTACTTTTAGTCGGAATCTATTTTACTAACGGCTAATCAAAAAAAAATGGTTTTTATGAAATTGAACAGCAATCAATTATTTAGCTGCTCTACAGTTTATAAGGCGGACTAATATTGGTTACATAGTTGATCGTTTGGGACATTCTTTGCAAATCAATCCTGATTTCATCTAGAGGTATTATTATAAACAGGAAAAGTCTGTGAGATTTGCAAGTTTGTGTATAATGGGTAATGTCCGGAACCGTTGGAACGATTTTAAAAATCATTTCACCTGCATATAGAATGGACTTTCTGAAACAATATAGGTTTTGTCCCGCGGGTTTGCCGGCAGCTAGTGTACCCATAGTAAATTCAACCTTGTATGCTGATCAAATAATTTGACGAAAAGAATATTTTTGTTGCGAGCCAATTATAATAACAGCTAACCATCCTTAACAAATCGTTTCAACAGAGTTGAAATTTTCTCACTCAGGCAAGTTTTCTTATAAAGTTTAAATAATCCCCCATCTTAAGCTCTCTAGATTTCATTTAGTAATTCGCCAGGCCATATAGATGTACCTTTCCACACATGAACATTAACTACGGTCCGCACTTGACTTGTTTTCCATACAAACATTTATACCTTTTTTAGGTTTCCGTACTCAAAGAGTAAAACGGGACCCTGTTACTGAGACTCCGCTGTCCGTCTGTCTGTCTGTCTGTCTGTCTGTCTGTCCGTCTATCACCAGGCTGTATCTCAATAACCGTGATAGTTAAACAGTTGAAATTTTCACAGATGATGTATTTCGGTTGCCGCTATAACAACAAATACTAAAAAACAGAAGCAATTAAAAATTTATAAATTATGGTACGGTACCCTTCGTGCGCGAGTCCGACTCGCAATTGACCGGTTTTTAAACCCACTAAAAGGTTGAATTTTGTAAAACCCTTAAGTACTTATTGCTTGCCTACCTTACACATTTCAAGACTTTTATTGGTTTAGTAGTTTCAGCTTAGTGTTGATGAGCAAACTCGAAGTGATTTCGTGGTATTATCCTCTGATTTTATCATGCTAAGCTAAGGGTTGATTTACTCAAAATGCTTGATTAATGGAGATTACTTAGATGTCATTATAACTTTGTAATCAAAATCGTAGACATCTTCTAAGTCCAAAAATAACTAAACTTTCATATAAACTTTCACCCCCTATTTCACCCCTTTAAAGTACGAATATCTAAAAATACTTCAAGGAAACCTATTTTTATTTGTGAAGCCAAATCTCAAATTTCATAGATCTACCATCAAAAATAACGAAACTTTTATACAAACTTTCACCCTCCACTTCACCCCTTTAAAGCACGAATATCCGATAATGCTCCAAAGAAACCTATTTTAATTTCTGCCCGAAAAGCCAAATCTCGAATTTTATAGATCTACCTTCAAAAATAACGGATTTGCATACAACGTGCTATCCCCAATTTCACCCCCTTAGGGGATGATATTGGGGATAACACGTTGTATGCAAATCCGTTATTTTTGAAGGTAGATCTATAAAATTCGAGATTTGGCTTTTCGGGCAGAGCATCCCCTTAGGGGATGATATTGGGGATAACACGTTGTATGCAAATCCGTTATTTTTGAAGGTAGATCTATAAAATTCGAGATTTGGCTTTTCGGGCAGACCCCCTTAGGGGATGAATTTCAAAAAATCCTTCCTTAGTGCGCCTCTACGTCACTTGAAGAATATGTGTTTCAAATTTCACGCTTGTATCTTTAGCGGTTTAGGCTGTGGTGCGTTGTCTGTCACTCTATAAGTAACGGTCCAGTTTTATATATGTAATAGATAGATAAATAAATACTTAAATACATCCATGATCTGGAACAAATATTTGTGCTCAACACATAAATAAATGCTCTTACCGGGATTCAAACCCAGGTCCTCTTGCTTCGTAGGCATCACTACCAACTAGGCTAAAGCGGTCTTCACCCTTTGTGAGCATTTTCGGTTATTATATAGAATTTTATGTGGATTAAGTTTTTTAATTAAAAAAAAAACGATCAAAGACACATTCATTCTATATGTTCTAATTAAAAAGAGATGGATAGTTTACCTCATTTCTGCTAGCCGTGCTGTTCCAAATAAAATTACGTTTCATGATAGTTCAACCCATCAACCACTCACTTGCAGTACAAATAAGGCAAATTGAATTATGAATAAATTATAAAAGAAAATAAAATAGGTATATTATATTGTACCTGCATGAAACAAATCAAATCCAAACACTGAAAACGGTGAAACTAGTTTCCGATGCACTTCGGAGATATTGAGGATGTCGAGGCATTTTTTATATGTATCGGCAAGCTCCCTTGGCAAAGGATCTGGGCGGCCATCCCTAAAAGAATATAAATGCATATTCAGAAATTTAAATTATTCTTGTTAATAGTACATTACTTACCTACGGCGGCGGTTAAACAAAGAATGTCTCAGATCGCAGGTATTTGACGCCCGAGCCGAAGGCAAGGGCGATAAATATGCGCTCTGAGGCTTTCTTTATTACCGCCCGTGGTGAGTACAAAATTTTACGTCTCTATCTGGCCAGGAAGTGGGGTTTTCCGCACGCATAGCGTGCGGTAATTCCTACTTTATGGCCAGGTATGACGTAAATGTATATTACATCGTTTATAATTTTTGACAGAACTTACGTATAATTATGCACAAATTCTTTGTATTTATCTAGTAGAAAGGTGTGGGGCAAAAACTTTGCTGCAGTTAGAGCAAGACCGCTGCCGGTTATGATGGCAAAGGAAACCGAGCGACCCTGATCGGTTAGGAACCAACTTATCGGCTTTCTTGAAACCATTGTTTATATGTGCAGAAGAAACTACTCGTCGGAATTTTCAAATAAACGCGACTTCATTTCAATATAAAAATAAACTGATAGGTTAGGTCTGGTTTCTGCCAAACTGTCAAATGTCGTTCAAGGTGCGTTCTGTTACTAGCAGATTATTCAGAGTTGAGTGCTATTTTTGTGTTTCTGCCGATATCTTTTATAGATAAATCCAATACAATTTCATTTTTATATACTGAATGCACACTGAATGCTAAAATAGTAGTGAAAATTAACTTCAAACTTTGATAAGTGTTCTAAATAATAATTCATAAAGGTTGTTACATAATAGACGGCTGCTTAGACTAGTATTTGAAACAATTTATTAAAATTATTACTTTTATATTTTACTAGCTGAACCCGCGAACTTCGTTCCGCCGTACAAAATTCATGAAAAAAAATACTTAATTATTTCCATTTTGTTATAGTTATTCTGCTATTCGGGGCGAAGACAAATCCAACAAATCAACAATTATCAAAATCGTTCCAGCTGTTCTCGAGTTATAAGCAAAGGAACTAACACAACTTTCTTTTATTAATATAGAATCGACGGTGGTAAACAAGCTTACGGCCAGCCTGATTAAAAGATTAAGCATTTTAACATTACCCTCTCTCTATATTTTGGAAACTTGTAAATTTGTACGGAAGCATCAACATTTATACACTCAAGCCAAAGACCGTCACACTTGCACCCTAAATCTAAGACATAGAGATAAAATAGCCCTCCCAACAAGTAACTTACAAATGACAAATAAAAGCCCCCATATGACAACAATACGCATTTTTTTTTTTTTTTTTTTTTTTTTTTTTTTTTTTTTTTATTATATTTATTAACCAAAGATATAAAAAACTTATTCTAAAACATGTCCCTGCAAAACTGTTTGAACAGTTTGCCTGCAGGTAAGTCTCTTTTATGCTTAATATACATATCATAATAATAACATCGTTTTTAATCCTATTTTATACTTAAATGCTAACTTATTAATCTTGTTATAAATATGAGTGTGATATGATAACGCTTGCTTGCAAAATAAGCAAGCAAGCAGTTACTTAAGTGTAGGTATGCAGTAGGTGTTTTTTTAGTGCTTTTTTAAATTTATGTTTATTTGGTTCATTTCGGATGTCTTCGGGTAAAGTATTTAAGAAGTACGGAAGTCTCTTGGCTAAAGTACGGTCTCCAAAATAGTTATCAACCCGGGGTACTTCATACTTACCCGCGGACACCGACCTTGTGCTATGTTTGTGTTCTATCGGTATTGGGCTATGTACTCGATTGCTATGATTGTTAACTGCTAAAAGGTATTTATGTTTTAGGCTAACCGGAAGTATTTTACAGATTTTAAATAATTTTGAATAATCGCCCTTGCAACTGTTTTTTGTTTTTTTATTTACTAGTAATTTTAAGAATCTAATTTGCAATGCTTCAAGTTTGTCTATGTAAGATTTGAATGTAAGTCCATAGCAATCAAGGGCATATCCCAGCACCGAGTCTACTATAGCAAAGTACAGACATTTTAGTATATTGCTTGGTACTTTAAAGCTAAGGTGGTAAAATTTTCCTAGGAGTAATCTTAATTTACTACAAATATAGTTAATATGTTGTAGCCAGGAAAATGTAACATCAACCTTGACGCCAAGATATGTAACACAGTCTACCTTTTCAATATGTTTGCATTGGCAATTATTTAAACTATTATGAAGACAAGTAAAACTATGGGTATACATAAGTGGTGAGGTTTCAGCTATTGACAAATAAGGTGATTGAATGATGAGGAATTTGGTCTTATCTGTATTTAACACTATACCATTATCATGGGACCATTTAACGACTGCGTCTATGTCCTGTTGAACCAATCGACAAGTTTCTGAAAGGTTGGTTCCGGCAAGTAGGGTGCATAGATCGTCTGCAAACATGTGCGCGGAACAGTGACGCAGTACTCCACACAGACTGTTAACGTGCATGAGGTAGCACACAGGTCCGCACACGGAGCCCTGGGGGACCCCGCAGCGCACCCGCGTCTCGTCGCTTAAGCCGTCGCCTATCTTGACGCGATATGAACGTGATGTGAGGTAGTCCCGGAACCAGCAGTTCAGCGGCTGCCCCACACCACATTCGTCCATGCCCTTTAAAAGAGTGTCGGTTTCCAAGGTGTCGAATGCTTTTTTAAAGTCATAAAATATGGCTACAACAAATTTCTTATCTCCTAGGTACGTATTTATCTCATCGGTGAATCTTGATAAAAGGGTAACAGTGCTTTTATCTTTTTGGAAACCATGTTGACAGTCGTTAAGTACTTTATTTTTTTGAAGAAAAGAATTAATTTGGTTTATGATACTTTTTTCGATCACCTTGTCAATGCTAGATAGAATGGATATAGGTCTATAATTGGAAAGTACTTTACGGTCGCCTTTTTTATGGATTGGACGGACTAAGGATTCTTTTAACTTGTTAGGATATTTATGTTGGGCTACTGATAAATTGATTAACCGAGCTATGACTGGACTCACCTTATCCATCACTAGTTTCAAGTCGGACATGCGTACAAGATCGCTCCCCGGTGCTTTATTTTTGTTCATTTGGCGAATGACGCGTTCAATATCCTTGCTACGCACGGGTTGCCATCTTATATACACGTCCGGTTTATTTACATAACTATTACGGTCTAGCCATTTTTCGTTACATATATGTTTGATCTGTTCGATCTCATCAGAGAAGTTAAGTGCGAACTTGTCACAAGTGTCTTTAATACTGCCTTGGTTTTCTACGTTACTAAGGACGGAACTATCTAAAGATACCTAAAGAAATTGCTGATGAGGTCAAATATACTTGTTCAAAAGTTAAAATCATATTTAATAGAAAACAGTTTTTATTCACTGAAAGACTTCTTCAATGTAAATAGTTACCATAGATAATCTTCGCAAATGTTATCCTAGATATTGATACCTACCTACCTACATGTAAATCTTAGTTTAAGTACTATAATTTGTAATGTGTACCTAGGTTTTGAGACGAAGGATTTGCAATACCCTTACAGGGTGTCATGTTGTACCTACTATAGACTGTAAAATATTTAAGACCTGACATGAGTGCAATAAAGTATTCTTATTCTTATTCTGATGTTAAGCAGGTACCGTAGCCTATGGACACTTGTGAGTCCAGATGAATTACAAGCGCGTTGCCGACCCTTTATTCACTTGAGGATTCGCTGTGTTGGCAGATAGAGACATGCAGATCCTTCACTCCCAAACTCCCAACACAGCGCATACTAGGGAGCTCTGGCGACCTTACTCACCACCAGGAACACAACACCACATGCTTCCATCAAATCATGTATTACTACTAATTATAATATAATAAATGCTGGGGCAAGTACAATATCTCGCTCTATCTTATGGTCGCACCACACTTGGGGGTTCGTGTTCGCGTTGCGTCGTTGTCTCTCTTTCATTAGCCGTAGGAAGGAAAAAAATGCAACACGAATATTTGGGCAAACACCGCCAAGTGTGGTCCGACCATGGTCCGACCATTATAATACCGCTCGTGCGTGCGCCCCGCTTGGACGTCTGGCGTCAGCTAATTAGGGGTATCTCGCTCGGGCCAAAGTTTTGAATCTGTACCATGCTACCATGTGTCAATTTGACATATTGACAAAATGGTCAACAAACAACGCGCGCCCAACGCGCTGCAGCTGAAAATTGTATTGTCGACGACATTGTTTAAATAGCCGTATTATGGATAAAAGTCATGACATAAGTTCGATGTACGGTATAACAAAACTGCAAAAATGAGGAAACTCACTCATGAACTAGACTATTTACGGTTAGCTGAACTTAGTGATGAGTGGGTGGAAGCTATTTACTATGCAGAGTTCCTCGAGTTTGGAGAGGTTCCCGCCGAATATGCCGCCATTCTGGAGAACCTGGAAATACGGTCTGTGTTTCGCAAAATTATGGCGGCGGTGGACAGTTGGCTCAAAGGTCCCAATGAAGAGAAGTCATGGGCTGTCTTATCTCATGAAATGAACCCTCGGAAGCTGTTAGCCGTGTTAGCTTATTACATTGATAATGGGACCAAGAACATCATGTCCCTTGAACACCGGAACACGGCCATGCTCGCGGCGCGTGTGTACTTCAAGATGCTCTCCATCCCAGGATACAAGGCTTATCATATTTATCATTCTCAACTGTTTGCACAATCCTTAGGATGCTTAAGTTACCCCAAAATTCTGTGTGAGAATGAAGACAACTACTTCAACTTGAAGCAGTTGACCCGGGAGGTGAATTCTGTGATAAAAGAAGTAGCATTATTTGTACAGGCTCTTAGAGCTGTTATTGTAGCCCTGCAATTGAACCCTGCGGACATGAATTTTGAGGATATTCTTAGTAATCTGGTGGAGTTTACTGGGGGTGCTATTGTCAACAAGCTTGATATAGGTAAATATGTCTACACATGAATTTGTCATTACAAATTGCTTGATAAAGTAAAATATTGATTATTTAGCAGTTTCTGGTTTTTAATTATTTTAGTAATATCTAGGAACAGTAGGAACATTCATTCTGAATTTTTAACTCAATGCTTTTCTAATTTCAGATAAAATAGAACTGGCACATGTTTCAAAAATAATATATGATATGATAGACATATTGTTGTGTGAAATGCATGGGACACCCAATGTTGATGCTATCCAGTTGTTGTTTAAATGTCTACTGCCTAAACTAGTTGCTGCATCCGTGGATAACAAAAGTGCTCATGTAAGTTAAATTTGTATACAATAAATTCAAAGACAATATTTGTACCCTAAATAATTAAAAAGTTTACTTGTTAAGTTGTTGTTTGTGGTGTTGATCTTTGAATAAAAACATCACTTTTTCTTAAAAAAAAAGAAAGTTAAGCTGCTGGTGCGATTGTAAGATTAAGACTAACTTTAGCAAAAATTATAAAAATAAACCAATTTTGAAAAGTATCTATCTCTCTCTATCTCTTTTCAGAACATAGTCCGAGCATCATATGTGACATACTCGGGTTTAGTGCTCACTAAATATGGGAATGCAGCCCTGTCTGGCTTTGTCACTCTTCTACAGCACCTCTGCTACACTTGTGATGGTTTGGTAAGTTGATTTTATATTTCATAAAATATATGAATTGGAATAGTACATTATGATACAAGTGAGCTATGTTGATTATTACATCAGAGGCGGAATTGTCATGCGAACCGCAGGTGAGCGTGATAAGAGAGCTGAGGATGTAATTATCAAAGCTCACGCGTGTCATACGACGTTTTTCAACACATTTGCGAGGAAAAAATCCTTTTCATAAAATTAAAATGTTACAGGCTCCTAAGTTGTTTCCTTTAGTTATTGATGACAACAGGTTTTTACTCACATACATTTGTACATCTCCAAGAATGTACAGTGACGTCAATTCTATTTATCACTTTTCTATTTACCATGAGTCAACATTTTTAATAATAACCAAACACGCATCATCAATGTTTACAAATATTTGTGAAATTACATATAATGGCGCGCAACTATTTTTTTTCGTGAAGTTCGCGCAGTGCGCCCGCAGCGAGGTTTAGATGAAATCTCTAAACAGCCAATACGAAATAAAATGTGACGGTTTTTGGGAAAACGTCCCACTTCGTCGATATGGAGTTAAGAGTAGTTCCTAATACTACAGATCATACGCTATCTTTTAGTGAAATAGAAAGTAGGTGCTAAAGTTATTTTTTAAAAATTCTGCAAAGTTGCAGAAGTGAAAAAGCGACAATTAAGAAAACGTTGGTTAAAGTTTGGGATTGCAGAAAACACACTTCTACTTTGAAGTTATGGAATGGTTGGAATTAAATGAATGGGCATACTTTAGGGATTTTAAATTAGTTAAAATCAAGCATGTAACCTTAGTATTTTGAATGTTATGGAGGCTTGAACATAAAAACAGGACGAAAATATGTAAATCCTGAATTAGGGGATATTTCTATATTCTATTATACGGCACGCAGATTTATCATTAAAGTTGTATTTATAAATGGTTTCCCATGCTAAAAAAGACAGAAATAATTCTGTGGATCCTTTTATTTAGGTATTATGTCAAAAAGTTAATAACAAATGATTTGAAGAGTGCCATGCATAAAAATTAAAATACATGTGTCTCTTAATAAATAACATGAGATTACTTAAAAAACATACTTATCAAGCATAGAAAGTATGTAAAATATCAAATTATAAGTACTTTTTGTGTGTATAAAGTTTAGTGATTTTATATAGGGAGCGTCCCACTTGGTTGGTTTACTAAACTTTAGTGCTTCTTCATTGAAAGTGTTTGTGTTTGGTATATTTTTCAGTTTTATGTATGAGATAATGGTTTGTTATTGTTAATCTAAGAGTCTTTGATACTAACGTCGTTTGTTTAAACTTTTTTAACGTAATTGAACGAAATTTCTTTTCGACTCAAGTTTAGTGACCCACTTTGACGGTTTGGTGGATCATACGCTAAAAAATTACAACAAGTATAAAATCATAATTTATAAACATAGGAGTAATTTGCTGAACCAAAAACAGTATAATTACAATCCAAAAATGGTGTACGTATTGAACCTATGAGATCCCCCATTTCACACACTTAGGGGGTGATTTCCAGAGTTAAAACTATCCTATGTCCTTTCCTAGGACTAAAAGTACTAAAACTATCTCTAAACTAAATTTAATCTAAATGAGTTCATCCAAATTTTACCCTCCCATTCCACCCGCGTAGGAGATGATTTCCGGAATAAAAATTATCCTATGTCCTTCCCCAGGACTTTAACTATCTCTATACCAAATTTCATCTAAATGGGTTCCATCCAAATTTTCACCCCTAATTTCACATTTTCAGAGGGGTCAGGAGATGATTTTCGGGATGAAAACTATGCATTGTCCTTCCATGGGACTCCAACTATCTCTGTACCAAATCTCATTTAAACGGGTTCCATCCAAAGTTTCACCCCCCTTTTCACCACCTTAGGGGTGATTTCCGGAATTAAAACTATCCTATGTCCTTTTCCAGGACTTAATCTATCTCTATACCAAATTTCATCAAAATTGGTTACATCTAAATATTCACCCCCCCCCCCCCCCCCCCCCCATTTCACCCCCTTAAGGGATGATTTCCTGAATAAAACTTATCCTGTCCTTCCCCGGGACTCAAACTATTTATATACCAAATTTCATCCAAATCGGTGAAGCGGTTTAAGTAGCTCCATACAAATTTTCACCCCCAATTTCATCCCCTTAGGGATGGATTTTCGGGATAAAAACTACCCTATGTTACAAATTACTCATAACACCATATCGGCAAAGTAGAAATTGTTCTCTAATAACAGGTACAAATATGATATCGACGATTTTTTCTGTATGCGACAAAGTGGGTCGCTGGGCACTAAACTTTGAGGCCCTTAAAAGGTGCTTAAAATGGAGATTTATTATTATTATTATTAATTCATTTATTTTCAGATAATACAATCCATAGTTATTCATTAATAGTTAGTAACATTTAATAGCTTAAGAATATGTCTACGTTAGTGTAATATAATAAAATTAATTAATTAAATACATTCATTTTACATTGAAAATGGGTACCCTGTCCCCCATATGAATTGTGTTCCAATGTTTTACAACTGGGCAGTCAAATTTTTCCAATGCGTCGTCATCAAAATCATAGGTTTAAGTATTACAGTATGTTCTATCAGTTTTCATCGAAAGTTGATTTTCGGTAAGTTTTGCCATATTTCACTAAACTGCCCGTAACTCCGTAACTAGAATCGACAAAGTGGGACGTTTTACTAAAAACCGTCACAAATAAATATTTTCTTATTCAATATAAATTCATGTAAAATGTTATCAAAAGTAAATAGTTTTACTAAATGAAACGTTTCTATACCATATCCAAGAAGAAATAATCAATTAATTCACAAGAAGGATTTAATTTGTTTAGTCGTTTAAGAATCCATTTGCCGAGAATTAAAAACAAACCTGTATAACTCGGTCAATTTAAGAATGCGCCGAGTCCATACATACAGTACCGGTCAAAAGTTTAAGTTCACCCTTTGTTTTTGGTACAAATTTGTACTTTTGTGCGATAATGTTTTGCAGTTCAGAAGTCGAAAATTGTTTCCAACTGATTCGTTATTGTTTACGGAGATGTGTTTGATTAGTCAGACACAATTTACGTAGATTTCTAAACAACTGATTCCCTAAAAACCAACATTGTATCTGATCATTGTACGTTTTAAGTGGCAAGCCCATATATGGCCCAGCCTTTGCCGTCATTCCTATAAGATTTTAGGGAATGCGTTGTTTAGAAATGTACGTGAATTGTGTCTGACTAATTAAACAAATCTCTGGAAACAATAACGGATCAGTTGGAAACAAATTTCGGCTTCCGAACTGCAAAAAATTATTGTCCAAAAGTACTTATTTGTACCTAAAACAAAGAGTGAACTTAAACGTTTGACCGGTAGTGTACACCTTGCTGCAAGGTGCCAACGTGTCTTAATCGGGATATAAACATAACTACACGAGTGTCGTAATGTTATTAAACACGCATGTTTAATACCCAGGATTATGAGCCCAAAAGCGGCACAATAAGAGGCACGTTACGAGCAAATGTGTTGAAAAGTTGGTTATATACTTCTTTTACTTCTATAAAATATTACTACTATGAAATGAGGTCCCCTTCCATATCTGCTCTGTGGAATATTATTGGGTGAAAATTTGTAGCAAAATGATATGAGTCTAATAAACGAAATAGGGTTTGGCCATCAAAATTATGGTTTTTTTTTTGAACCAATATCTGCTTTTGTGTTAAATTTTGTATGGTGTGTAACACAAATTTTCAGCACAGATTGTTTGCAGCACAATTTAATTGGAGCGTTGTTTGTGCTTTGCAAACGTGATAAAAAAATACTATCAAAATTCACATATGCACTCTACCAGTTGAAGAAATGTACAGATTTAAAAGCTGCAACTACTGCTTACTATGCCTAAACGCATTCTTGGCTGTCTTATGGTAATATTTTTTGGGGAAATAGCACTTACGTAGAATCATTGTTCAGTTCAGGCTACAAAAAAAGTGTATGAGAATACTGGCGAATATAAATAACAGAGAGAGTTGCCGCCCATATTTCAAAAAAATTTAAATATCAACTTTAACTTCACTGTACATTTTTGAAATATGTAAATTTGTTAAGAAACAAAAACACTTATTTGAACGTACAAGAGATAACTGTCGTAGAAATCAAAACTTGAGGAAAAGAAACAAATTAGTTAGCACCTTTACAAATTTGAAAATAGTTAATTCCGGTACTTACCATAATTGTGGGCGGCGGGGGTTGTGAGTGAATGTTAAAATCGGCAGAAGAGTAAAATGTTTATTTAACTAAAACTACTACAAAAACTGTTATTGGCTATGTTGAAAATGTTAATAAATAAATAAAATAAATAAAAATAAATAAATATTACGGGACAATCTTACACAAATCAACCTAGGCCTACGGTAAGCTCAGTTAGGCTTGTGTTGTGGGTACTAGGCGATGATATATATAATAGATACATACATATAGATACTTATATACATACATAACATCCATAACTCAGGAACAAATATTCGTGATAAATACACAAATAAATGCCCTGACCGGGATTCGAACCCGTTAATGTTATAAAATATGTTCGAATGCACCCGACCGCGACGGTATCCGTAATTGCATTATATTAAATCAAATCGGCACTCAATACAACTAACTAATCGCATACGCACGCAGGCGCATGTCACGTGTTAGGTACATTGCACCGAACATCTTGCCGGGGGCAAACGATGAGATGAAATTAAGATGGTGGTACATGATGATTGTACAATTGACTTAAGTATAACATGACATAATATTATTCATTAAAAGATATTTTTCTTAAAATTGGGGAGCTTCCCCTGTCCATAAATATCGATCCGCTCATCTCATCATGACACTTCAATACTTTCACTCGCGCATTGTTTAACTCTCCTTCACTCACACTTTTCACTCGGCTTCGCGCACTCACACTACACTTGTCGTCATCACAAATGCCGCTGGTGCTGATGCGACGGGCTGCACGCGGTGTCCAGGTTGCGCTCGCGCTCGCTCGGGGCGGCGGCGGCGGCGAGGCCGCCCGGGGACCCTCGAGTACACTCCGAATACATCCGGATTGGCTTGTGCTGGTGGCGCTCTTAATATTCGCCACTGACAGCGTGTCTTACGCCATTACGAGCACGGCTACTATAATGATCATTGCGATCCAGAGGCAGTATATATGGCCGCGTAATGATGCACGTCATGTATAGAATAATTTTCTCCGGGAAGTTGACTCTCTTTTAGCGCTTTGATTCTTTTCTCTATGTTTTTCTTTTCTTTCTCTTCGTTCATAATGTTTAGGCTATTGTTCTCGAATTCTTGGACAGATATGTTTATTACGTGATTAATAGGGTCAATTTCTGGTGTAAGTATATGGTAGTTTCTTTTTCACGAAGAGGAAGCTATTCAATGCGTGCGTATTGCCTGTGTTAACCTACGGCAGTCAAACTTGGGCACTAACCAGTAACAACCTGAACAAACTGCAAGTATGCCAAAGGTCAATGGAAAGAAGCATGATAGGTGTGAAACTGAAAAATAGAATCAGAAACGAAACAATAAGAAGCAAAACCGGGGTGGAAGATGTAGCTGTTAAGGTGAAAACACTCAAATGGAGATGGACAGGACACATAATGAGGAATATGGAGAAGTGGAGCAAAAGAATTATATGGTGGTACCCTAGAGACAAAAAGAGGAAAAGAGGTAGACAAAAAATAAGATGGGATGACGAAATAATAAAAATTGCTGGAAAACAATGGACAAGGCTGGCGAGAGACAAAGTTAGATGGAAAGGGATGGAGGAGGCCTTTGCCAAACGGCAAACAGACCGAACCGATGTTGTCGAATTTTAATGTTATTGTTAAAAATGTAAATGTGTCAAACTTAAGTGTCTGAATAAAAGGCTTATATTATTATTATTATTATATGGTAGTTTAAGTCAATTTTACTCTCCATACTCATATGCGTGTGAAATGCAAAGTTATCCGTTTTTACAATGCAATTCTGTTCAATATAAATTATATTAGCTCGGGTTAATGTCTGGGCCGTAACCTGATCCTTACATATGGTCCGGAACTGACACCTATCACAACAAAAGTGCAAATAATGGTTTGGGCTTGATAAGCTAATCCACTTGTTTAGGCACGCGGCGATGTTTGTTTTGCATTGTTGATTCTCCATTTCATCTTTTATACATAGGTCTTAATCATTACTCATCTTGTAGATTGGAACCTTAAGGTAACACATATTAGTAAATGTGTCTCGCAGAATGCAATTTTCGAGATCTTGTTCTCGTAGAGGCATGTAGGCATCTTTTTGAAAGTTCATAGCGATGTATTTTTCTATTGGGATAACAGATATCATATTTCTGGCTGAGCGGTGCGGAACCGGAATAATGTTATAAATGACGTAACGATCACGGGTTATTAATGGGATGCGAATCTCGAATATCATATATTGGTCAGTAAGTCTCGCTTTCACTTTTAATAATTGGTAAATGTTTTGTAGGTTTGCATGTCTGTATGTTATCGATGGGAAGGGTAAGGTCGCTAGTATAACCTGCCCCTCTGTTAAGCGTTCGTGGACTACGAGAAAGCCTTCGATTTGGTCGAAACCTAGGCTGTATTATAGTCTCTCCAGCAGTGCCAAGTTGTCTACCGCTATAAATATCGAAATACTGGAGTGTTTGTACGAGAACGCCACTATGTCAGCCCGACTTCAGGACCGGAACTCGAAACCTATTCTACTGCAGCGGGGAGTCAGGCAAGGAGATGTTATTTCTTCAAAACTGTTCACCGGCGCTGGAGGATGTTTTCAAGACTCTGGGCTGGAAAACGCTAAGCATCAACAGCAACGGCGAGTACATCACTCACCTTCGGTTTGCTGAAGAAATAGTCGTCTTGGCTGAGACCATGGAAGACTTAAGTACGATGCTCGATGACTTCAGTAAAGCTTCTGAGCGAGTTGGTCTAAGAATGAAAATGGATAAGACGAAGATCATGTTTCCCAATTAACAACTCCCATTACAATTCGGGAAGCTATGGCACATCTTTTCGTCCAATATTCCGCAGTGTCTCAAGAGGAGAGTCTTTGACCAGTGTGCGTTGCCAGTGATGACATATGGCACTGAAACGTAGTCGCTTACAATGGGCATCATAAGAAGGCTCAAAGTCACCCAAAGGGCAATGAAGAGAGGTATGTTTGGGGGTTTCTCTGCGTGATCAGAAATGAGGCTATCCGCAGCAGAACCAAGGTAACCGATATAGCCCTCCGAATCGCTAAACTTAAGTGGCAGTGGGTGGGGCACATTGCACGTAGAACTGATAGCCGTTAGGGTGGAAAGGTTCTCGAGTAGCAACCACGTACCGGAAGGCGCGGCGTAGGCACAAGGTGGACTGATGACCTGGTAAAGGTCGCGGAAGTCCGCTGGATCAGGGTGGCGCAGGACCGGTCACTTTGGCACTCTTTGGGGGAGGCCTTTGTCCATCAATGGACGTCTTTTGACTGATATGGTGATGATGATGAATAAAAAAATCACACCTTTAATAATTTATTAATATTTTTAACTTTTAGGATAGGTAATTTAAAGTTTTTGAACATATGACTCTTGATGCGATTTTTTTTAATTAATGGCGCGTTCTGAAGCTGCGCGTGTGATATTCGTTCTTCAAAAAAAAATCGGAACCATTTTTTTTGTGGGGGACAGGGATAGAGAGATGTAGACAGTAACACCCGGCACTATGAAAAGACAGTGCGGCGCGGCATTGAAAATTAAAAAGCTATTTTTCCTCACTGAGTGAGCAAAAACGTATTTTGCTCACTGTTTTCTCGCAGCAAAATTGGCTTGTTCGAGCTGCTGAGGTGAACAAATTATTAATATAAAAGCGGACTAAAAACATTATTTTTTTACGCTATTACTTCTATGTGAAGCTTTTTATTATGTACTCAGTTATTTAGTCAACAGTGAATTTTAACGGAAGTAAAATCAAATTCATGTTTCCAATGTATTAACAGCCATTAGGCCCATACATGTTGCACATCAAATTTAAGATAATTTAATACACTGCATTGCCTTATTAAAACTTTTTTGGTAACGTACAAGATATTTTGTAAAAACTTGATTTAAAAAAAAAGTTACCCAAAAAATTTGGAAATTTTGCAATATTTCTTTAATTACTAATTAACCGTTGACTTTACTGATACAATACACAGACAACATTTCAAGCACACATATAAGACTTTGGTTTTAAAAAAAAAGTTATGTAATCAGACGATTACTTTTCGAGTTATGGTTGCTTTTTTAAAACTCAATATCCGCCATCTTGGATTGGCGGCCATTTTTGTTAGCTACCATTTTGAGATGGCAATC
Source organism: Epinotia brunnichana (assembly GCA_963854355.1). Lineage (NCBI taxonomy): Eukaryota > Metazoa > Arthropoda > Insecta > Lepidoptera > Tortricidae > Epinotia > Epinotia brunnichana. Next base: position 50,776,640 of record OY977936.1, read on the forward strand.
ATGGTTTTTTAACATCATGATAAACCTATCTAACTGCTGTGAAAAGGAAATTTGGTACCCCCAAATTATACCGATATCTTGGCTGGCCCATGGACTATATAGGTTGAACAGCTTGGGTGAGCTTAACCCTTCTTGCTTTACTCCGCAGTTCATCCTATACACGTCAGAGTGCACGCCAGCCCATTTTACGGTATTCGCCTGGTGGCCATACCAGTACTTAAATAGCGACGTGACCTCACAGGGTACGCTTGTATTCTCCCGTAACTTATGCCACAGCTTGTCATACGCCACCATGTCAAATGCTTTTGAGAGGTCTAAAAAACAAGCAAATACCGGCGTCCTACGTGTGGTATAGTACTGTACAGCCTGCTTGAGACATAATACTGCGGTATTCGGTAGATAAGCCTGGCCTGAAGCCAAACTGAGCATCATGTAGGTTTAGGTGTTTTTCCAGTATGTCGTCAAGCAGACCATCCAGCACCTTAGCCACAATCGTAGCAAGCGATATGGGCCTGTAATTGGACAAGTCAGAAGCGTCCCCCGTTTTATTTTTGACAATAGGAACTACGACGGTATGCATTAAATCCTTAAGTAGGTAGCTATGGCTAATACATAAATTGAAAAAAAGGGAAAGAACTCTAGGCAAATGACTTCCAGCAAACTTGAGATGCTCGACACTGAGGCCATCGTGCCATGGGGATTTCCCTCTCACCATGTTTTTAATCTTTAAAGCCACTTGTTTAGCCGTGAATCTGATTGTAGGAGTCTCGGATTGGTCCTCAGTATCGAGCGTCCCCGTCGACTGGGGTAGCGGTGACGTAACTGTAAAATAATCTTTAAAAGCGTTGGCGATGCCGCTCGGCTCGTGTATGCCAGCCACGCTCACATATTGCTAGTGTGTTTAGTTTTTAAGTCCTAGATAGAGTATAGTACATTGTTGTAGAGGCTAGAAAGTAAGCAATAGTAGCGGAGGCCCTCGAAAGTACGAGTCCAGCACTTTCGGCCGAGGCTTAACATAGTGCTTTTCACGTCTACTGCGAGGAAATGCCACCGCTCGCCGGCGCGGCGGCGCCGCTCCTCCCGCTCGACGCCCTGTGATTGGTCGAAGAGCTGTTCAAACTGAACAACCACTATTACAATGACCAACCACTCAAAAATAATCGACCAATAGCAGAGTAGAAAGTAAAAAAAGCCGCTAAACACTACATTTTACTTTGCAAATCTACATTGTTTGACTGTTTTTGAATTGTACTACTAAGAACTACTTTCTACTCTCATTTCAATCCATCTTTGGCCATATTTCCGAGCAGTGGCGTGAAAAGTACTTTATAATATTGCTGTGCCCTAACGGGGTTTATGCTGGAACATGTAATTATTCATAAAATCTTGTAAACCCATAAATGCAATAAATGAATTTGAACATTTTCCCCATGATCAAATTTCCCGATCTACCCTTTGATGACCACGAGAAGTAGGGACCATACACCAGTATTATTTTCGTACAAAACACTAGTAATCAATTTCGGTATCTCTCCTATGATTTTGTATTCTAACCTAAAATATCAGGAATTGAGGAAGATACGAGTATATCAATTCTATAGTTTTCACTCAAATGTGCGACTTTTACTTTTTTTCTGAGAATTTAGATTTTTAGGGTTCCGTAGCCAAATGGCAAAAAACGGAACCCTTATAGATTCGTCATGTCCGTCCGTCTGTCAGTCTGTCCGTCCGTATGTCACAGCCACTTTTTTCCGAAACTATTAGGGCTATACTGTTGAAACTTGGTAAGTAGATGTATTCTGTGAACCGCATTAAGATTTTAACACAAAAATCGAAAAAAAACATTAAGTTTTAGGGGTCCCCATACTCAGAACTGAAACCCAAAAAAATTTTTTTTATCAAACCCATACGTGTGGGGTATCTATGGATAGGTCTTCAAAAATGATATTGAGGTTTCTAACATCATTTTTTTCTAAACTGAATAGTTTGCGCGAGAGACACTTCCAAAGTGGTAAAATGTGTCCCCCCCCCACTGTAACTTCTAAAATAAGAGAATGATAAAACTAAAAAAAATATATGATGTACATTACAATGTAAACTTCCACCGAAAATTGGTTTGAACGAGATCTAATAAGTAGTTTTTTTTTTAATACGTCATAAATCGTAAACCGCAATTTATTTCACGGAACCCTTCATGTGCGAGTCCGACTCGCACTTGGCCGCTTTTTTTTTGTTTTCCTAGTTCAGAATCATGAGCACTCTTCATCCCGATAAAAACAATTTTTTTCATACATTCTGTGTGAACCGTCACATAAGTAGTGGAAGCCTAAACATGTATGGAAAAATGGGGAGTAAAAGTCGCACATTTGAGTGAAAAACCCAATATAAGTCCCTAAAGTGGAGGCTTTATAATAAATATATTAATAAATCTAAATATTATACAACATAATGCATTTTATTGTGAAGTTCTTGTTGATTATAGGAGCGCGCGGAGGTGCGCATTGCGCGTGTTTCGCTGATCATCGGTCTAATGAGCTTACTGCCAGCGAAGTCCTACCATTTCATTGTCCGTTGGATCCTCAAGCTATCCAACACTTCCAAAGTGGCGCATCGCCATATTGCGTTGGTATGTTACGTATTGAAGTAGTTCTACTAGCTACTCATTTTACAATCGTTTTACTCGCTCAGCAAACGTGGCGGTCTGTACAAAGCTTTACATGGCGATAAAATTAGCCTTTGAACTTTATTACTATTGAAAATTGTAATTGTATTTGTACATTTATGTTATGTTTCTTTTAGGAACTGATGGCTCTGTTATTGAACAATGATCCTGAAGAATCCACTGCACCTCGACTGGTAGCGGCACAGCCAGGTGTGTTCACTGATTCACTTGTCTTATTCCAAGATTACTCATTTGCCAAGTCATAATATGTACTTCCATGTAAATCTAACATATATTGGAGTATTGAAACTATGCAAGTTGAGTTAAACAGATTCACAATCTTTTTTTTTCATATTCATATTTTTCATAAACTTAACTATTTAATGTTGTGTCTCTGTACTATTTCATATAATTAGTTTTGTATAATTATACTCATTTATTGATATTATTATAGAAATATTATGTGTCACATATATTTGGTTTCATAAACTAACAGCTGCAATCATGGAAAATCAAAAGTCCATTCAATCATCAAACCAACCTGAAAGCCGTGATACTTCCGTAACTGGCCCTTCTAACAATCAAGATAATGCACCGTCATCAGACAACCAAAACACCCTTACAGTTGGGCCAGTACAAAACGATGATGCTGGTGTATTAGCCATTCAAAATGCTTCAGACACCGGTTCATTGAACTATGAAGATCCAACTCCTGGCACATTGGACATTCAAAAGGTCCCAGCGGCTGCGGGTTGTGATGACCCCATGGCCGGGCCATCTGGTCTTCAAAATGTCCAAGATAGTAAAAGTACAGATACCTCCGTAGTCGGACCAGGGAATCCAGAAAATGTAGCAGACTCTGGTATCCAAGATCCAACTATAGGTTTCGACTCTGAGTGTGAGGACTATATTATGTCTTTACTAAATAATGGACAAGATTTGCCAGAGCTGCCCGGGCCTATGCCAGAGCTAGGCGATATTGACTTACAATTCGCTATGTTTAACGAAATCAACACTCAAGAGGTAAATAACGAAGAGGCTAATCAAACTGCGGGAGCACCTAATCCTGTGGAAGAGAATCAAAATCAATCTGCTGCAATAGCAACACCAAAAACTGCGAAGAAAAGCAAGAAAAGTAAAGCGAACCCAAATGTAGAAACTCCAGCCCAAGAACCGGTGCTGATGGATGATGACAGCCTGGAACCAAATGTAAGTATCCATTGCAACATGGATAATGGATATGTTTAATAACTTTACAGTCATTTTTAGGGTTCCGTAGCCAAATAGCAAAAAACGGAACCCTTATGGATTCGTCATGTCTGTCTGTTTTTTATGTCCGTCCGTATGTCACAGCCACTTTTTTCCGAAATATACTGTTGAAACTCGGTAAGTAGATGTATTCTGTGAACCGCATTAAGATTTTCACACAAAAATGGAACAAAAAACAATAAATTTTGGGGGTTCCCCAGACTTAGAACTGAAACTCAAAAAAAATTACATCATCTAACCCATACATGTGGGGTATCTATGGATAGGTCTTCAAAATTGATATTCAGGTTTCTAATACATATTTTTTCTAAACTGATCTAATTTTTTTTACTTTTGAGCACTAGAAAATTAAAAACGATTTCGACCGTTTTCGAGTGAAACTAGTAGCCCTCGAAAGTCAATAGTGGCCCTCAGATCTGCATTTGTTTTGTTGGATTTTGAAATAAAACAAATTACTCTGTTTCCTATTATAGTTGAATTGTCTTTCATAGTACAATTTTGTATCTTGGTGTGTGGCTAGAGGATAACGTAAGTTCCGTTTCCAGCCCGACGTGGCCTCGGAAGACGACATAGCGGGCCTGCTGCGGCAGCGGCCCCACGTGGTCCCTCACGCGGAGTTACTCCGCGCCGTGTACGACCGCGTCAGCGACGTGTCAAGCACGCTGCGCACGCGCGCGCTCACGCTCCTCACCGACTGTCTCGGCAGCGCGCGCGCGCCGCTCCGTGACGCGGTCGCGGTATGCAACCTGCTCATCATCATACATGTGCGCTCAATTCATCAACCGGTTACGATATTTAACATTGTTTTGTCTAATACAGGAGCTGAACGGTTCCGGCGCGGTTTCTCGCTTGATGGTGGTGGCGGCGCGCTGCGTGAGCGACGAGCGCGCGGCGGTGCGCAAGGCGGCCGTCGCGTTAGTGCAGCGCGAGCTCAGCGCAGGCCCGCCGCAGCCCAACGACCTCGGGGTATGCCATACTTGTTGTGTAGTACAGAGCGGAGTGTCTGATGGTGGCGGCGCGCTGCGTGAGCGACGAGCGCGCGGCGGTGCGCAAGGCGGCCGTCGCGTTAGTGCAGCGCGAGCTCAGCGCAGGCCCGCCGCAGCCCAACGACCTCGGGGTATGCCATACTTGTTGTGTAGTACAGAGCGGAGTGTCTGATGGTGGCGGCGCGCTGCGTGAGCGACGAGCGCGCGGCGGTGCGCAAGGCGGCCGTCGCGTTAGTGCAGCGCGAGCTCAGCGCAGGCCCGCCGCAGCCCAACGACCTCGGGGTATGCCATACTTGTTGTGTAGTACAGAGCGGAGTGTCTGATGGTGGCGGCGCGCTGCGTGAGCGACGAGCGCGCGGCGGTGCGCAAGGCGGCCGTCGCGTTAGTGCAGCGCGAGCTCAGCGCAGGCCCGCCGCAGCCCAACGACCTCGGGGTATGCCATACTTGTTGTGTAGTACAGAGCGGAATGTCTGATGGTGGCGGCGCGCTGCGTGAGCGACGAGCGCGCGGCGGTGCGCAAGGCGGCCGTCGCGTTAGTGCAGCGCGAGCTCAGCGCAGGCCCGCCGCAGCCCAACGACCTCGGGGTATGCCATACTTGTTGTGTAGTACAGAGCGGAGTGTCTGATGGTGGCGGCGCGCTGCGTGAGCGACAAGCGCGCGGCGGTGCGCAAGGCGGCCGTCGCGTTAGTGCAGCGCGAGCTCAGCGCAGGCCCGCCGCAGCCCAACGACCTCGGGGTATGCCATACTTGTTGTGTAGTACAGAGCGGAGTGTCTGATGGTGGCGGCGCGCTGCGTGAGCGACGAGCGCGCGGCGGTGCGCAAGGCGGCCGTCGCGTTAGTGCAGCGCGAGCTCAGCGCAGGCCCGCCGCAGCCCAACGACCTCGGGGTATGCCATACTTGTTGTGTAGTACAGAGCGGAGTGTCTGATGGTGGCGGCGCGCTGCGTGAGCGACGAGCGCGCGGCGGTGCGCAAGGCGGCCGTCGCGTTAGTGCAGCGCGAGCTCAGCGCAGGCCCGCCGCAGCCCAACGACCTCGGGGTATGCCATACTTGTTGTGTAGTACAGAGCGGAGTGTCTGATGGTGGCGGCGCGCTGCGTGAGCGACGAGCGCGCGGCGGTGCGCAAGGCGGCCGTCGCGTTAGTGCAGCGCGAGCTCAGCGCAGGCCCGCCGCAGCCCAACGACCTCGGGGTATGCCATACTTGTTGTGTAGTACAGAGCGGAGTGTCTGATGGTGGCGGCGCGCTGCGTGAGCGACGAGCGCGCGGCGGTGCGCAAGGCGGCCGTCGCGTTAGTGCAGCGCGAGCTCAGCGCAGGCCCGCCGCAGCCCAACGACCTCGGGGTATGCCATACTTGTTGTGTAGTACAGAGCGGAGTGTCTGATGGTGGCGGCGCGCTGCGTGAGCGACGAGCGCGCGGCGGTGCGCAAGGCGGCCGTCGCGTTAGTGCAGCGCGAGCTCAGCGCAGGCCCGCCGCAGCCCAACGACCTCGGGGTATGCCATACTTGTTGTGTAGTATAGAGCGGAGTGTCTGATGGTGGCGGCGCGCTGCGTGAGCGACGAGCGCGCGGCGGTGCGCAAGGCGGCCGTCGCGTTAGTGCAGCGCGAGCTCAGCGCAGGCCCGCCGCAGCCCAACGACCTCGGGGTATGCCATACTTGTTGTGTAGTACAGAGCGGAGTGTCTGATGGTGGCGGCGCGCTGCGTGAGCGACGAGCGCGCGGCGGTGCGCAAGGCGGCCGTCGCGTTAGTGCAGCGCGAGCTCAGCGCAGGCCCGCCGCAGCCCAACGACCTCGGGGTATGCCATACTTGTTGTGTAGTACAGAGCGGAGTGTCTGATGGTGGCGGCGCGCTGCGTGAGCGACGAGCGCGCGGCGGTGCGCAAGGCGGCTGTCGCGTTAGTGCAGCGCGAGCTCAGCGCAGGCCCGCCGCAGCCCAACGACCTCGGGGTATGCCATACTTGTTGTGTAGTACAGAGCGGAGTGTCTGATGGTGGCGGCGCGCTGCGTGAGCGACGAGCGCGCGGCGGTGCGCAAGGCGGCCGTCGCGTTAGTGCAGCGCGAGCTCAGCGCAGGCCCGCCGCAGCCCAACGACCTCGGGGTATGCCATACTTGTTGTGTAGTACAGAGCGGAGTGTCTGATGGTGGCGGCGCGCTGCGTGAGCGACGAGCGCGCGGCGGTGCGCAAGGCGGCCGTCGCGTTAGTGCAGCGCGAGCTCAGCGCAGGCCCGCCGCAGCCCAACGACCTCGGGGTATGCCATACTTGTTGTGTAGTACAGAGCGGAGTGTCTGATGGTGGCGGCGCGCTGCGTGAGCGACGAGCGCGCGGCGGTGCGCAAGGCGGCCGTCGCGTTAGTGCAGCGCGAGCTCAGCGCAGGCCCGCCGCAGCCCAACGACCTCGGGGTATGCCATACTTGTTGTGTAGTACAGAGCGGAGTGTCTGATGGTGGCGGCGCGCTGCGTGAGCGACGAGCGCGCGGCGGTGCGCAAGGCGGCCGTCGCGTTAGTGCAGCGCGAGCTCAGCGCAGGCCCGCCGCAGCCCAACGACCTCGGGGTATGCCATACTTGTTGTGTAGTACAGAGCGGAGTGTCTGATGGTGGCGGCGCGCTGCGTGAGCGACGAGCGCGCGGCGGTGCGCAAGGCGGCCGTCGCGTTAGTGCAGCGCGAGCTCAGCGCAGGCCCGCCGCAGCCCAACGACCTCGGGGTATGCCATACTTTTTGTGTAGTACAGAGCGGAGTGTCTGATGGTGGCGGCGCGCTGCGTGAGCGACGAGCGCGCGGCGGTGCGCAAGGCGGCCGTCGCGTTAGTGCAGCGCGAGCTCAGCGCAGGCCCGCCGCAGCCCAACGACCTCGGGGTATGCCATACTTGTTGTGTAGTACAGAGCGGAGTGTCTGATGGTGGCGGCGCGCTGCGTGAGCGACGAGCGCGCGGCGGTGCGCAAGGCGGCCGTCGCGTTAGTGCAGCGCGAGCTCAGCGCAGGCCCGCCGCAGCCCAACGACCTCGGGGTATGCCATACTTGTTGTGTAGTACAGAGCGGAGTGTCTGATGGTGGCGGCGCGCTGCGTGAGCGACGAGCGCGCGGCGGTGCGCAAGGCGGCCGTCGCGTTAGTGCAGCGCGAGCTCAGCGCAGGCCCGCCGCAGCCCAACGACCTCGGGGTATGCCATACTTGTTGTGTAGTACAGAGCGGAGTGTCTGATGGTGGCGGCGCGCTGCGTGAGCGACGAGCGCGCGGCGGTGCGCAAGGCGGCCGTCGCGTTAGTGCAGCGCGAGCTCAGCGCAGGCCCGCCGCAGCCCAACGACCTCGGGGTATGCCATACTTGTTGTGTAGTACAGAGCGGAGTGTCTGATGGTGGCGGCGCGCTGCGTGAGCGACGAGCGCGCGGCGGTGCGCAAGGCGGCCGTCGCGTTAGTGCAGCGCGAGCTCAGCGCAGGCCCGCCGCAGCCCAACGACCTCGGGGTATGCCATACTTGTTGTGTAGTACAGAGCGGAGTGTCTGATGGTGGCGGCGCGCTGCGTGAGCGACGAGCGCGCGGCGGTGCGCAAGGCGGCCGTCGCGTTAGTGCAGCGCGAGCTCAGCGCAGGCCCGCCGCAGCCCAACGACCTCGGGGTATGCCATACTTGTTGTGTAGTACAGAGCGGAGTGTCTGATGGTGGCGGCGCGCTGCGTGAGCGACGAGCGCGCGGCGGTGCGCAAGGCGGCCGTCGCGTTAGTGCAGCGCGAGCTCAGCGCAGGCCCGCCGCAGCCCAACGACCTCGGGGTATGCCATACTTGTTGTGTAGTACAGAGCGGAGTGTCTGATGGTGGCGGCGCGCTGCGTGAGCGACGAGCGCGCGGCGGTGCGCAAGGCGGCCGTCGCGTTAGTGCAGCGCGAGCTCAGCGCAGGCCCGCCGCAGCCCAACGACCTCGGGGTATGCCATACTTGTTGTGTAGTACAGAGCGGAGTGTCTGATGGTGGCGGCGCGCTGCGTGAGCGACGAGCGCGCGGCGGTGCGCAAGGCGGCCGTCGCGTTAGTGCAGCGCGAGCTCAGCGCAGGCCCGCCGCAGCCCAACGACCTCGGGGTATGCCATACTTGTTGTGTAGTACAGAGCGGAGTGTCTGATGGTGGCGGCGCGCTGCGTGAGCGACGAGCGTGCGGCGGTGCGCAAGGCGGCCGTCGCGTTAGTGCAGCGCGAGCTCAGCGCAGGCCCGCCGCAGCCCAACGACCTCGGGGTATGCCATACTTGTTGTGTAGTACAGAGCGGAGTGTCTGATGGTGGCGGCGCGCTGCGTGAGCGACGAGCGCGCGGCGGTGCGCAAGGCGGCCGTCGCGTTAGTGCAGCGCGAGCTCAGCGCAGGCCCGCCGCAGCCCAACGACCTCGGGGTATGCCATACTTGTTGTGTAGTACAGAGCGGAGTGTCTGATGGTGGCGGCGCGCTGCGTGAGCGACGAGCGCGCGGCGGTGCGCAAGGCGGCCGTCGCGTTAGTGCAGCGCGAGCTCAGCGCAGGCCCGCCGCAGCCCAACGACCTCGGGGTATGCCATACTTGTTGTGTAGTACAGAGCGGCGTGTCTGATGGTGGCGGCGCGCTGCGTGAGCGACGAGCGCGCGGCGGTGCGCAAGGCGGCCGTCGCGTTAGTGCAGCGCGAGCTCAGCGCAGGCCCGCCGCAGCCCAACGACCTCGGGGTATGCCATACTTGTTGTGTAGTACAGAGCGGAGTGTCTGATGGTGGCGGCGCGCTGCGTGAGCGACGAGCGCGCGGCGGTGCGCAAGGCGGCCGTCGCGTTAGTGCAGCGCGAGCTCAGCGCAGGCCCGCCGCAGCCCAACGACCTCGGGGTATGCCATACTTGTTGTGTAGTACAGAGCGGAGTGTCTGATGGTGGCGGCGCGCTGCGTGAGCGACGAGCGCGCGGCGGTGCGCAAGGCGGCCGTCGCGTTAGTGCAGCGCGAGCTCAGCGCAGGCCCGCCGCAGCCCAAGGACCTCGGGGTATGCCATACTTGTTGTGTAGTACAGAGCGGAGTGTCTGATGGTGGCGGCGCGCTGCGTGAGCGACAAGCGCGCGGCGGTGCGCAAGGCGGCCGTCGCGTTAGTGCAGCGCGAGCTCAGCGCAGGCCCGCCGCAGCCCAACGACCTCGGGGTATGCCATACTTGTTGTGTAGTACAGAGCGGAGTGTCTGATGGTGGCGGCGCGCTGCGTGAGCGACGAGCGCGCGGCGGTGCGCAAGGCGGCCGTCGCGTTAGTGCAGCGCGAGCTCAGCGCAGGCCCGCCGCAGCCCAACGACCTCGGGGTATGCCATACTTGTTGTGTAGTACAGAGCGGAGTGTCTGATGGTGGCGGCGCGCTGCGTGAGCGACAAGCGCGCGGCGGTGCGCAAGGCGGCCGTCGCGTTAGTGCAGCGCGAGCTCAGCGCAGGCCCGCCGCAGCCCAACGACCTCGGGGTATGCCATACTTGTTGTGTAGTACAGAGCGGAGTGTCTGATGGTGGCGGCGCGCTGCGTGAGCGACGAGCGCGCGGCGGTGCGCAAGGCGGCCGTCGCGTTAGTGCAGCGCGAGCTCAGCGCAGGCCCGCCGCAGCCCAACGACCTCGGGGTATGCCATACTTGTTGTGTAGTACAGAGCGGAGTGTCTGATGGTGGCGGCGCGCTGCGTGAGCGACAAGCGCGCGGCGGTGCGCAAGGCGGCCGTCGCGTTAGTGCAGCGCGAGCTCAGCGCAGGCCCGCCGCAGCCCAACGACCTCGGGGTATGCCATACTTGTTGTGTAGTACAGAGCGGAGTGTCTGATGGTGGCGGCGCGCTGCGTGAGCGACGAGCGCGCGGCGGTGCGCAAGGCGGCCGTCGCGTTAGTGCAGCGCGAGCTCAGCGCAGGCCCGCCGCAGCCCAACGACCTCGGGGTATGCCATACTTGTTGTGTAGTACAGAGCGGAGTGTCTGATGGTGGCGGCGCGCTGCGTGAGCGACGAGCGCGCGGCGGTGCGCAAGGCGGCCGTCGCGTTAGTGCAGCGCGAGCTCAGCGCAGGCCCGCCGCAGCCCAACGACCTCGGGGTATGCCATACTTGTTGTGTAGTACAGAGCGGAGTGTCTGATGGTGGCGGCGCGCTGCGTGAGCGACGAGCGCGCGGCGGTGCGCAAGGCGGCCGTCGCGTTAGTGCAGCGCGAGCTCAGCGCAGGCCCGCCGCAGCCCAACGACTTCGGGGTATGCCATACTTGTTGTGTAGTACAGAGCGGAGTGTCTGATGGTGGCGGCGCGCTGTAAAACGGTAAAACAAATCCGTCCAAACGTCCGATTTGACGCGCGTCGCTACAATAAACTTAAGAGGAATTCGGCGGATGCATCAGTCACGTGTGCCGCCGTGGTGTTCAATGGAGCGCAGGTCCAAAAAGGTCTCAAGAAACCGCGCTTGTCGCTCACGCAGCGCGCCGACTCCACCACCAGCCCCTGTACTACACAAGTATCATCATCATCATCATCATCATCATATGAGCCGAAAGACGTCCACTGCTGGACATAGGTCTCCCCCAAAGAGTTCCAAAGTGACCGGTCCTGCGCCACCCGCATCCAGCGGACTCCCGCGACCTTTACCAGGTCATCAGTCCACCTTGTGCTACACAAGTATAGCATACCTTAATTCATAAAACCTAACATGCCTTCAGTTTAATAAAATGTGTGTTTACCCTTTCCTATAAACACAATAGGGAACATTACGCAAAACTCTTCGTATGTGGCGACACTAGCAGCGTTGACATTGTATGTCGTTCCCACTTGCGGTATTGTCTATGCAAGCATCCTTGTCACTCATTTTACAATCAATTGTGCATGTGTGTGTTAATCCCTATATTTCTATACTGGTTTACTATTGGTGGTAGTGCTGCCTCTGGCGGCAGAATATTGCAGTAATATTCCCTATTGTCAAAGTGCCCGTTTAAAAAAAACTATATCTTGTTGTTTTTTAGTTGTTTGATGAACGTCTATGAATAAGGCAATAGGATTTAAGATATATAAACGTCGGTTTATGTAACCGCAACAGCAGTATTTTATTTAATATTGAATATTCAGATCCTAGTGAGTCTGTGCCGTGACGCCAGTATCCTGGTGCGGTCGGCGGCCATCGCCGCGCTAGGAGACCTCATGACCAGGCAGCCGAGCGACGCCGTCTTCGACGCGTTCCTGTCAGGGCCCATGCATCAGATGAGCGACCCTGAAACCAAGGTACGTCCGTCTACAAGTCATACACTTCCTACGAACTCTGTATGTAATGTTTTGTAATTTTTTCAATAAATAAAATAGCCGTTAATTCAGACAAACTGTAACTTGTCCACTTCATAATCATGTCAGAGTGGATTCTCAGCGTGTTTTAAAGCTTGCTACCAACACCCGCCACGACCACTCTGAGAAGAGTGATAACGAAGAAGAAGAATCAAGTCTTTAATAGTAGGTTACGAGACTGTACACAATGAAGGGCATTAAACACGAGTGTGGGTTCATAAAACGAGCATCAGCGAGGATCACACGAGTGTTTTAATGCCTAATTATGTACAGTTACATACACTACTTTATCTACTTACGTATTATAAATCCTCAATGATGTGTTCGGGAACCATTAGAATAACTGCCATTGCACTGCCATGGCCGACTAGATTTCAAATCATGACCAACTAGATTTCCATTATAACATCAATATCGACGTTACTGGTTGCAATAATGGTGGTCATTAATGTCATTACGTATGGTTTTCGAACACATTATAGAGGATTTATGATATGGGTTAATAAGTTAATGGCAGTTTTATTTATATATTTATATACTAATGTACTCTACTTTTGATAACACTGCAGTTAATTGTCTGCTTGCCTTTTGGCAAAGGCCTCCTCCATTCTCCATTTATCTCTGTCCAATGCAAGTCTTGTTCAGGATTACCCAACTACTTAGACGCGTTCCTCCAAAAATATCTGCCGTACTCTCTTTCTAGTAACTTTATCACAGAACATTATCTGCTATTTGATATGTTAATTCGTTAACTCCCATCCAGGTTCAAGAGCAAGTGGTAACCCTGATCCAGCATGTGGCGATAGACCGTCTACAGAAGCACTCGACCGTTGGGCACGAGAGCCCTCTGCCGTGGCAGTTCCTGGCAGCCATCACGCGACACAACATGCGCAGGCATCTGCAGAAGGCGTGCTCGCTGCTCGCCAAGACCACCAAGTGCATCAAGTAAGGCAGAGTTATCAATACTACGTAGTCTAGCCGTTAATTCTGTCCCAACTTTTTCATAATTTTTATTTTAACAAAGGAACGTTCGATGTAATTTTGTTTCTTGGTTATGCTTAAATAGACATTTGGCTGTCAGAAAAAGTACATTTCGATCCAGGTATCGTTTCCCTGAAGATGGAGTGGGGCATCAAAGAGAATCGTGTCGCAGTGATTGCGTTATACAAGTGCCACAAGCAAGTAAACGATATTTTGAAACTGCTAAAACCATTGAATATAACGAAGAAATTTATCTACCGTACCATCAAGCGATACAATGAAATGGGTTTAGTCGACGACCGGCCCAGGAGCGGTCGACCACGTCAAACAAGGACACCAGCAGTGCGGTAATGCGGTAGCTGAGCGAATTCGAAGAAATCCGCTACGACAGCAGAAAATCATGGCTAGGGAAATGAAATTTCCCCCTAGAACTATGTCCCGTATCATAAAACAAGACCTTAATCTTGGGGCTTATCGACGACGGAGCACAGGACAACGATTGACAGCGGCTCTACGGAAAATAAGAGCGACGAGATCTAAAGTGTTGTGGCAGCGGTACGCAAAGGGCGGATATCGTAATATTCTGTTCACAGATGAGAAATTTTAACTGTGGAGCAAAAATTCAACCGCCAAAATGATAAAATAATTGCTCACAGTTCTCAAGAAGCTTCTGAAAAAGTTCCAAGGGTGGAAAGAGGCCACTATCCTGCATATGTCATGGTTTGGTGGGGAGTATCCTATGAAGGCGTCACAAAGCTTCATTTCTGTAAACAAGTGGTAAAAATACGTGCTGCTAACTATCAAAACGACATTTTGAGGAGAGTTGTTAAGCCGCTAAATGATACTTTATTTGCCGGTAAGCACTGGACATTTCAACAAGACTCAGCCCCCGCACATAAGGCTAAGACAACACAACGGTGGTTATCGACGCATTTACCCGAATTTATTGCGGCTGAAGATTGGCCCTCAGGAAGCCCCGATCTCAACCTCTTGGATTATGGTCTGTGGAATATTTTGGAAGACAAAGCCAAATGTTGAGTCTCTCAAGTTAGATTTAGTGCGAGCAGCGGCTTCAATACCCATCGATACCGTCCGTGCCGTCATAGACGAGTGGCCGGACCGTTTGAAGAAGTGTGTTAAAGTAAAAGGTGGACATTTTGAGTAAATATTTTATTTTTAAGAATCTGTAGAATATAATGAATAAAAATAACACTGATTTATTTATATACCTGCTTTTATTTTTAAAATAGATCTCGTTTTATGTAGGACAGAATTTATGGCAAGACTACGTATAGACCGACTCCTTATAGAGATATTCTCCCGTGCAGTAAGGCCGAGCTCTTTTTACATTCGTTGACCTTTCCAAGTTTACATTTAAGAGGGCGTTCATGTGCACACTAGCGCCACTGGTAAATAATTGTGATTATTTAAATTTAACGCTTGATATTTAAATAACTACAACTTAGAAAAGTTGAAAAGCCCCCGACATTTTCATTTCAAAGTTCAAGATATTTAAATACAAAATACAGTGCATAGTGGCCTCCTTTTTGAAATATCCATCGTTAAATTGAAATAATCCCAATTATATACCAGTGACGCTTCTGTGCACATGAACGCCCTCTTAAGGCGACGTAGGCTCACGGTCTTCTCTCCCTCTCGCTGAGCATAAGCGTGAGCGAGATGGAAGTGTGTGTTCAAAAAGCGCGTATTCGCGTATATCATGTCTTTTAATTTTAATTTTTTGTGCGTATAAATAAATAAAAACGTTATCACTAAGTTCCTTCAAACATGATATTGCCGATTTTTAGAACCATTTTTAATATGTTTAGCTTTTGTGCATAATTAGTTACGAATTTTTTAAGTGTATTTTAGATCTATGTTCGTGATTTTTTTCTATCGAGCGAAAGTCAAAAACTCTGGATTCGAATAGCTATTGTCCCTCGAGAAAGGCCTCAAGATTGCTAATTAAATTTAGGGCAGCCGTATTTTTTTTTATTTTTTATTTTTATTGAGAAACAAACAGTCTTAAAAAACACATAAGTAACTTAGCTATGGCTATGTGAGTAATGCTATAATAGACCTATAGTTTCATAAATGTTTACAAAGTTACAAGTTATATTAAACATTTGAAAATATGTTTAATATAAGACCAAATGTCATAAATATATAAATTTTTACACGTTGAAAGAATTTTTTGACTATATGCCGCATATTTATTGAATCTAGTATAGGTAATGTAGTGTAATGTTGTAACTTAGTAGTATTTTTTGCATGCTGCATGATAGTTCATAAGAATCTAGTCTTAGTTATAGTAATGCAGTTTTTGAGATATTTCTATGCCTATTCAGGCTGGATTGTGCTGAACAATATTGTATCTTATTACACCTTATGTACCACATTCAAGAAATAAATAAATGATTGATTGATTGATTGATTGATATATATATATACATATATGTGTTGCAAATACACTTATGACAGTTAAGTACATTTACAACTTAGGTACAACCATTATACAATGAAAAAAAGAAAGAAAAAGTTAATGAAAAGGTTAAGGTAACTGCGTTTTAACCTTATTAGATTAAAGAAAAAACTAATCTTTTAAATATACTATATGAGTTGCCAAACAAATCTGCGTCCATACATTTTTCATTATACAGTTTACATGCGCGCTTAATATATGAATGATGTGCGTATTTAGTTCTGCTGCTTGCAATACTAAATAAGGTCGTATTATGAGCCAAACAAGCGCTACGACTTTTTAAAAATGAGTTTTCTGAGCCTACGTCGCCTTAAATGGAACCGTGATTGCAGCCACCGCGTGGTGGACGTGGCGAGCACGCACCTGGCGGCCGCCGACGACGCGCGCGACCTGCAGTGCTTGGTGCTGCTCACCAGCGTCGCTAGGATAGTCGACTACTCTGATGTCACTTTCATTTTGGATTACTACTACAGTTTGGCTGATAATGCACAGGTAACTAAACTATTATACTATTTTATCTACACCCATGTCATAAATCCTCTATAATGTGTTCGGAAACCATAATATAATGAACACAGTTATTGCAACCAGTAACGTAACATCAGCGTTTTATCTGGGCCAGTGTTATTATAATGTATGAAATATCATAATAACAGCGATATCGCTACTACTTAACGTTTCGTGTTAATTTAACGTGGAAGTTACCACGATCAAATCTCGCTAACGCTCGTTTCATGAACCCACACTCGTGTTTATTGCCCTTCATTATGTACAGTGACATAATAGTTATTTATCATACAAGTGCGGAAAGTAGGTAATTCCCAACGAGTGGCGATGACCAAAAACACGACCGGCAGGGAGTGTTTTTGATCGACACGAGTGACCTAACCTAACCTATCCGCACATGTATCATACAATATTTTACAATGCATAGAAAATAAAAAAATATACATGAAAGGTGAAATTTTAATTGTCATCAAATCTCACTCTCGCACGTGTGTGGGAATTTTGGACTGAAATCCATTCCCTCACGGGCTGGCTCCGCCCGGCACCCCCGTGTTTATGTTGAACCATATAAAGGCGCACTTTCAGAGCAAGTGCATTGTTAACTACTATTATGCAACTGTTGTATAAGAATAAGGGTCTTAAAATGCGAGTGGTGTGGGTCGCAATAGCAAATAAAGACGTCACGAGCGTTTGTAGACCAGTTGTACACCGTTGCATACAATACAATACTTTTTCTAATACAAATTTTAGTTATATATTTTTTTACTTATCGTGTAGACGCCTTTTTTTCAGAAGTGCAATTATTTTCTTCTTAGTCAATTTTAAAAGGAACGTATACACTTTTTTTTGCAAACACAATTAAAATCTTAATATGTAATAACTTTCTTTTGTCTTTTATTTTTGAACTGGAATTTTGGTGGGAAAGCAGAAATAAGATGTGTTTTGTTTTTAATTTGCATGCATTTGCCACCCGAACCAAACTGAATCCGGATCCGAACCTAATCCGAACTGTTTATCCTTACAAGTTTTACAAAGTATTTATAAAACATAAGACAATAGATGATGATTTATTTTTATTTTAGTAAATTATTTATAACTAGCGACTTGCCCCGGCTTCGCATGGGTCTATATGTATAATACATGCATATAAACCTTCCTCTTGAATCACTATATCTATTAAAAAAAACCGCATCAAAATCCGTCGCGTAGTTTTAAAGATCTAAGCATACATAGGGACAGACAGACAGACAGCGGGCAGCGACTTTGTTTTATATGTAGTGGATATAATACCTATGTTTGGTCGTAAATAAAAAAAATATTACGAGATATTTATTTGTGAAGTTGGTACCACTGGCAGTGCTATTATAAAAATATAAGAATCATAACAGCACGCTAAACAGTGCATTTTTGAGCCATAGAGCATACGAGTATAGAGTTTTTCGACGACTTATTATCGGTATCATTGTATTTGAGCTACAGCTAGGGCTTCCAATCCCCGGAATCCCGGGATCCCGCCTTTTTTAGGACCTTTTTCAATACCGGTATTTACAACTACAATACCGGGATCCCGGTATTCTTAAAAAGTAGCGAAATATGCTAAATAAGCTTAATATCATCCATCAAAACAACTAATTTTGGCTGCGCCACGGAGTTAAAAGTCGCTTGTGCATGTGTCTAGAATATCTAGATAGACTTTTCCCTTTAGTGTATAAGCCAGCAATTGTCTCTGTAAATCAACAGCTAGACGTGCTTTCCAAAGTACGGCAGATGTAACCAGCAAGCAGAAAAACGGTCAACAAAACCATAATGTGCCTATTGAGTTCAATTTTGAGTGAGTAAATTCTTAATGTTTTAGATATTTTATAATCTGAACAACATAATAAGGTGTAACATTTGATATTTATAAACTATGTCATGTAAAAGAGCCCATGAAGTAATTGAATTGAATTTATAATTTGAATCTCGACCGTTGATTTGCAAAAAATGGTGCCAAACTGAAACCAGTGTTACTTATTTCAACAACAAACAAGTCATCGATTAACATCGATTTCGAAAACCCTTATGACGGCACTATGTTTTTAGTTCATAGTACATACGATGAAACACAGTTATCGACACAGATCTTTAATACAACTTTTTGTTAAATACCAATGATTTTATCGTATTCTTGCAAACTCAAGTGATGCCTAACCAACAGCACAAAACGTAGGATCGAGGTAGATGGGCATATCTCGACGAGTATATTTACTTGGGCCAGCTAGTCTATTTCAGCAACAGAGCTAAAACCACGAACTTCGAATCTCGAACTTCGTATATCTCCGTCTCTATCGCACTTATGGTTTATGGTACTCGAGCGACAGAGACGGAGATATACGAAGTTCGAGATTTGAAGTTCGTGGTAGCGCCGCTGGTAAGACAGTTGAGAGCCAAGTCGAGAACGCCTGGAAGAGCTACTGGTCCCTGAAGGAGCTAATAAAGGGCAACCCTCCTGTGTCACTGACGCGGAAACTCGTCGACATGTGTATTTTGCCTGTCCTAACCTACGATGCGCAAACATGGTCGTTCAGAGAGAGTCAGTCCAAATTGAAGGTTTGCCAACGCGCGATGGAGCGCGGTATTTTAGGTGTTCAAAGGATGGATCGAATCGGGTTAAAAACTACACTGGACTCCAAAACAAACATAACTGACGTGGGTGCAAAAACTGCCAGGCTCAAGTGGGACTGGGCCAGCCACGTCTGCTGGATGCATCCAGCCAGACAAGTGGGCTAATATAGCTACCAAGTGGGTATAACGGGCGACGCAGACGGGCCCGACCTAGACAAAGACGGCGGTACGGTCTGGAGGCATTCCTCATCGATTGGGCAAAAAAATCACATAGTAGGGACTCATGGAAATTACGGTAAGAACCTTTGCACAGCAGTGGGACACTGAATATGCACAGAAAAAAAAACTTGCATAAATTTTCATTTGTCAAATTAGGGTACAGCGACATCACTAATCCTGTTATAATCGTTTTGTAAATGTGCAAAGAAACTAAAAGACATGTTTTAAAACGAAATTTTGAATGAAACTTTTTTTTTTGGACCATCCAATCCCGGGATCCCGGGATTGATGAAGACCAATACCGTTTTAATACCGGGATCACGAAAGGTCAGGTTTGGAAATAGCTACAGCCTATTTAAATGACAGATAACGGTACAGGAGTAGAAAATAAATATTTCCCACCCTACGCTCTATTTGAATTAATGCCTATACGAGTATAAATGGCAGATAACAATACCGGAGTAGAAAAATATGAATATGATGCGGTGACTTTAATAATCTTAACTCTAAGCTACGAGTATTATTTAACGCTCACTGCGCGCGAAGCCACCTAGCATGATTGTTGCGACAGAGAACGCAATAGAGGTGTCTCATTCCCACACATTATGGCGCGCGTTTGAATAGTATAGAGGTTCTGTATTCGTTTTCGTACTCTGCAACCCACGATGGCAGTTCTTATTAAACGTTTTTCTGTTGTACAGTGCCTTGAATATTTCTCTAATTCTTTTTTAGCACCACTAAATTTGGTTAATCTAATAGTAAAATTGTTTAAGTAACACGCGTTTTGCGGTACAGATGAATTATTGAGAACATGGAATTGCATTTGTAGTGGTTGTACCGTTTGCAACAAAAGGAGAATAATTTTCTCTTAATTTTTCTTCACAATTTGACACTGACATTATTTTGGTATTTACTTCTTCAATATATAACAAACCTCTTTTTATGCTGATAGTACGAGAAAATAGAAAATTCAAATATAGAATGCCTGTAAACATACAATACTACTACATATGCAATTCCATGCTCTCGTTAATTAGTAGTATCTATAGTTGCACGTTGCACGGTGTCGGAAAAATGTGATTGGTGCTGTCTGCTCAGTATAGTAGACGTGACGTTTGTAACAGGGCCGCGACCAGCGTTTAATGCCGCTAGCCCTGGAGATGCTGACGCTGTGGTCGCGCTACCTGTCGCCGCCGGCGCGCACGGCGCTGCGCGAGCACCTCGCCGCGCGCCTCGCCACCGCCTCGGGCGACGACGGTCAGTTTGTAACAGGGCCGCGACCAGCGTTTAATGCCGCTAGCCCTGGAGATGCTGACGCTGTGGTCGCGCTACCTGTCGCCGCCGGCGCGCACGGCGCTGCGCGAGCACCTCGCCGCGCGCCTCGCCACCGCCTCGGGCGACGACGGTCAGTTTGTAACAGGGCCGCGACCAGCGTTTAATGCCGCTAGCCCTGGAGATGCTGACGCTGTGGTCGCGCTACCTGTCGCCGCCGGCGCGCACGGCGCTGCGCGAGCACCTCGCCGCGCGCCTCGCCACCGCCTCGGGCGACGACGGTCAGTTTGTAACAGGGCCGCGACCAGCGTTTAATGCCGCTAGCCCTGGAGATGCTGACGCTGTGGTCGCGCTACCTGTCGCCGCCGGCGCGCACGGCGCTGCGCGAGCACCTCGCCGCGCGCCTCGCCACCGCCTCGGGCGACGACGGTCAGTTTGTAACAGGGCCGCGACCAGCGTTTAATGCCGCTAGCCCTGGAGATGCTGACGCTGTGGTCGCGCTACCTGTCGCCGCCGGCGCGCACGGCGCTGCGCGAGCACCTCGCCGCGCGCCTCGCCACCGCCTCGGGCGACGACGGTCAGTTTGTAACAGGGCCGCGACCAGCGTTTAATGCCGCTAGCCCTGGAGATGCTGACGCTGTGGTCGCGCTACCTGTCGCCGCCGGCGCGCACGGCGCTGCGCGAGCACCTCGCCGCGCGCCTCGCCACCGCCTCGGGCGACGACGGTCAGTTTGTAACAGGGCCGCGACCAGCGTTTAATGCCGCTAGCCCTGGAGATGCTGACGCTGTGGTCGCGCTACCTGTCGCCGCCGGCGCGCACGGCGCTGCGCGAGCACCTCGCCGCGCGCCTCGCCACCGCCTCGGGCGACGACGGTCAGTTTGTAACAGGGCCGCGACCAGCGTTTAATGCCGCTAGCCCTGGAGATGCTGACGCTGTGGTCGCGCTACCTGTCGCCGCCGGCGCGCACGGCGCTGCGCGAGCACCTCGCCGCGCGCCTCGCCACCGCCTCGGGCGACGACGGTCAGTTTGTAACAGGGCCGCGACCAGCGTTTAATGCCGCTAGCCCTGGAGATGCTGACGCTGTGGTCGCGCTACCTGTCGCCGCCGGCGCGCACGGCGCTGCGCGAGCACCTCGCCGCGCGCCTCGCCACCGCCTCGGGCGACGACGGTCAGTTTGTAACAGGGCCGCGACCAGCGTTTAATGCCGCTAGCCCTGGAGATGCTGACGCTGTGGTCGCGCTACCTGTCGCCGCCGGCGCGCACGGCGCTGCGCGAGCACCTCGCCGCGCGCCTCGCCACCGCCTCGGGCGACGACGGTCAGTTTGTAACAGGGCCGCGACCAGCGTTTAATGCCGCTAGCCCTGGAGATGCTGACGCTGTGGTCGCGCTACCTGTCGCCGCCGGCGCGCACGGCGCTGCGCGAGCACCTCGCCGCGCGCCTCGCCACCGCCTCGGGCGACGACGGTCAGTTTGTAACAGGGCCGCGACCAGCGTTTAATGCCGCTAGCCCTGGAGATGCTGACGCTGTGGTCGCGCTACCTGTCGCCGCCGGCGCGCACGGCGCTGCGCGAGCACCTCGCCGCGCGCCTCGCCACCGCCTCGGGCGACGACGGTCAGTTTGTAACAGGGCCGCGACCAGCGTTTAATGCCGCTAGCCCTGGAGATGCTGACGCTGTGGTCGCGCTACCTGTCGCCGCCGGCGCGCACGGCGCTGCGCGAGCACCTCGCCGCGCGCCTCGCCACCGCCTCGGGCGACGACGGTCAGTTTGTAACAGGGCCGCGACCAGCGTTTAATGCCGCTAGCCCTGGAGATGCTGACGCTGTGGTCGCGCTACCTGTCGCCGCCGGCGCGCACGGCGCTGCGCGAGCACCTCGCCGCGCGCCTCGCCACCGCCTCGGGCGACGACGGTCAGTTTGTAACAGGGCCGCGACCAGCGTTTAATGCCGCTAGCCCTGGAGATGCTGACGCTGTGGTCGCGCTACCTGTCGCCGCCGGCGCGCACGGCGCTGCGCGAGCACCTCGCCGCGCGCCTCGCCACCGCCTCGGGCGACGACGGTCAGTTTGTAACAGGGCCGCGACCAGCGTTTAATGCCGCTAGCCCTGGAGATGCTGACGCTGTGGTCGCGCTACCTGTCGCCGCCGGCGCGCACGGCGCTGCGCGAGCACCTCGCCGCGCGCCTCGCCACCGCCTCGGGCGACGACGGTCAGTGTCTTCTTCTTCTTTGTCACACTCTCGGCAGAATGGGCAGACAGAGACGGTACTGTACTCTCTGTAGTCTCAGGGCCGCGACCAGCGGCTCATGCCGCGAGCTGCTGACGCTGTGGTCGCGCTACCTGCCGATGACTGGGCGCACTGTGGTCACATACCTGTGGTTAATTTTTATAGAAATTAATATTTTTCCAGGTTGCCGGATACCGTGTGCCACCTTGGCTGCACATTTGGATCCCACCAACTTGCAATGGGCTAATGAATTACTACAACTGTGTAAGTAGACTTAGCTTTCATTGTTTTATTTTCTAATTATTGCCCTTTCAGTCAATCATGTATATGTTTAACTGTTGGTTCGGATTTTTATAAGGGGAGCTAAATTTCGCGTGAACCCTATGCAGGGCGCGTATCACACGTTATAAACTCACTAATAGTAACGATCGCGCGTTTTTAACTACCACGCGTGTTATTCACCCAGCGGCAGCTACATTAACCGCAGCAGTGCAAAGACGACGGTAGTTGGCCGCATTCGGTGACCGACGGCTGTTGTTAGCCAGTTACCTTTGTATGTGATTGTAGTAGTGGACATACTAAATGTGCCAGTCGTGTGTGTGACAGTCGTTGGCCAAAGTAGTTTGAAACAAGTTTGGCGACCGGTTTCGAAAACGTTATATTGTGTATAGTTCTTCAACATGTTTTATTGTGTGTCTCAGCGGAGAAACGCGCGCTGAACGGCGGCGGAGTATCAGAGTGGGTGCGTGCGGCGGACCTGTCGCTGGTGGCGCCCGCGCCGCCGTCGCCCGCGCTGCTCAGTCTGTTCCTGGCCGCGCTGCAGGCGCCGCCGCCCGGTACACACTGTATACTATAGGATACATAACTTAGACTAAAAGCTAAGAACATCCACATGATTAACATCGCTACATCTTCACCACATAAAGTATTACTGCTCGGTCTCTTGGACATGGTCATAACGCAACCGTGCGCGCTTTAAAACATCTGTTTGGAGATGAACGGCGCGGCTCGCTATCGTGCGCAACGGCCCTGACGGACTTCTTTCAACCCGACTAATGACAGTTTAATTAAAGAATGTTAGCTGGCTCGTTTCGCGTTCCGGCTCGGCGCGGCTTGACAAATACGCGTTGTCTATCTAAAAGTTTAGTTTCCTGTCTCATTTGAACAATCTATCCTTAGAATGGACAGCAGCATGCCACGGCGCCGCAGTGGCGGGCGTGGGTCGGCTGTGCGTGCGCTCGCGCGGCGCCGCGGCCGCCGCCGCGCCCGCGCTGGCCGCGCTGCTGCACCAGGCCGCCACCGCGCTGCCCGCGCGCATCAACGCGCTGCTCGCGCTCGCGGACATCTGCGTCAGGTATGTACTGTGCGTGCGCTCGCGCGGCGCCGCGGCCGCCGCCGCGCCCGCGCTGGCCGCGCTGCTGCACCAGGCCGCCACCGCGCTGCCCGCGCGCATCAACGCGCTGCTCGCGCTCGCGGACATCTGCGTCAGGTATGTACTGTGCGTGCGCTCGCGCGGCGCCGCGGCCGCCGCCGCGCCCGCGCTGGCCGCGCTGCTGCACCAGGCCGCCACCGCGCTGCCCGCGCGCATCAACGCGCTGCTCGCGCTCGCGGACATCTGCGTCAGGTATGTACTGTGCGTGCGCTCGCGCGGCGGCGCGGCCGCCGCCGCGCCCGCGCTGGCCGCGCTGCTGCACCAGGCCGCCACCGCGCTGCCCGCGCGCATCAACGCGCTGCTCGCGCTCGCGGACATCTGCGTCAGGTATGTACTGTGCGTGCGCTCGCGCGGCGCCGCGGCCGCCGCCGCGCCCGCGCTGGCCGCGCTGCTGCACCAGGCCGCCACCGCGCTGCCCGCGCGCATCAACGCGCTGCTCGCGCTCGCGGACATCTGCGTCAGGTATGTACTGTGCGTGCGCTCGCGCGGCGGCGCGGCCGCCGCCGCGCCCGCGCTGGCCGCGCTGCTGCACCAGGCCGCCACCGCGCTGCCCGCGCGCATCAACGCGCTGCTCGCGCTCGCGGACATCTGCGTCAGGTATGTACTGTGCGTGCGCTCGCGCGGCGCCGCGGCCGCCGCCGCGCCCGCGCTGGCCGCGCTGCTGCACCAGGCCGCCACCGCGCTGCCCGCGCGCATCAACGCGCTGCTCGCGCTCGCGGACATCTGCGTCAGGTATGTACTGTGCGTGCGCTCGCGCGGCGGCGCGGCCGCCGCCGCGCCCGCGCTGGCCGCGCTGCTGCACCAGGCCGCCACCGCGCTGCCCGCGCGCATCAACGCGCTGCTCGCGCTCGCGGACATCTGCGTCAGGTATGTACTGTGCGTGCGCTCGCGCGGCGCCGCGGCCGCCGCCGCGCCCGCGCTGGCCGCGCTGCTGCACCAGGCCGCCACCGCGCTGCCCGCGCGCATCAACGCGCTGCTCGCGCTCGCGGACATCTGCGTCAGGTATGTACTGTGCGTGCGCTCGCGCGGCGCCGCGGCCGCCGCCGCGCCCGCGCTGGCCGCGCTGCTGCACCAGGCCGCCACCGCGCTGCCCGCGCGCATCAACGCGCTGCTCGCGCTCGCGGACATCTGCGTCAGGTATTCAAATTCAAAATTCAAAATTCAAAATCATTTATTTGTAAACATAGGTATATGGATGGTCAAAGAACTTAAAATTATGTACCACTATGTTTTGCCATATGGCATACAAATACTTATGAGAAGATGGAGCAGCATGCATCTAATTTAGAGTAAGTATTATATTATTATAGTTCACAATCTGTAAAATATTCATTCAGTGAATAATAGGCTTTTTTTACTAAAAGGGTAAACAGGCTTTTTTTGAATTCTATTAAATCTTCTACTTTGCATAGATTTTTTGGCAATTTGTTATAGATTTTCGGTGCCATTCCGAAAACACTTTTAGCAAGAAGACCCGTTTTTATTGATTCCGTAAATATTTTATGACATTGGCGAGTACTGTTAAAAACAGAAAACTGATGCATATTGTTTTTAACGTAAACTGCGGTCTCGAATATGTAGAGGCACGGTAGTGGAAGTATGCTAAGTCTGATAAAATGCGGTTTACAAGATTCCGTTGATGGTATTTTACATACTGATCGTAAACATCGTTTCTGTGCTTTAAAGGCCATTTCTCTGTCTGTGGAATTGCCCCAGAACATGACACCGTATCTTAAAGTCGAAGTAACATACGCGTGATAGGCGGTTAGAACAGCTGGTTGACTTACTATTTTACTAAGATTATATAATGCATATGAGAATTTGTAAAGTTTTTTACATATAATGTCAATCTGATCTTTCCATGTCAACTTATTATCTAAACTTAATCCTAAAAACTTAGTAAGGTCTGATTCGTCAATTTGGTGGTTTTTGTATGTCACGGTGAGATTTGGTATTCTATCAACTCTTTGCTTGAATTTCATTATCTTAGTTTTATTTAAATTAATGCATAAATTATTCGTATTCAACCATGTAATTACTGTGTCAACTGCTTTGTTAATTTCAATCTGTATTGTTTGTGTATTATTTCCAGTAAATATTATTGTACTATCATCGGCGAACATGATCATTGAGTGCTCAGTAGTCAATGGCAAATCATTAATATAGATAAGGAAAAGCAAGGGGCCTAATACACTGCCTTGGGGCACTCCGTATTTTATTTCTTTAAAATCAGATGATACAGATATTTCAGTCTTTGATTTAGTACAAATTTTATTTATTGTAACCATTTGCTTTCGTCCGGTTAAATAAGATCTAATTAAATCGTGAACATTACCACGTACGCCATAATTATATAATTTATTTAACAAAATGTTATGATCAACAAAGTCGAAAGCCTTCGACATGTCCATGTATAAAGCAACAGCGGGTCTTTTTTTGTCTAGCTCCGTCATAACTTTTTTTAAAAGATCATAAATTGCCATATTAATGGACTTGTTTTTTCTGAAACCTTTTTGTTCTGCTGCAAATAAGTCGTGAGTCTCAAAGTATTGGTAAAGGCTATTGTAAATAACTTTCTCGATAATTTTCGAAAAGATTGATAATAGGGCTATTGGTCTGTAATTATTCATATTTTCTTTGTCACCCTTCTTAAATAGAGGTTTCACTACGGCTGTCTTTAATATTTCAGGAAAACTACCCTTTTCAATACATAGATTTGTAATATAACTGATTACTGGTGCTATTATATGCGCTACTTTTTTTACAATTTTGCATGAAATGCCATCGAAACCAGTACTAGGCGTATTTTTTAATAAATTAATTATAGTATGAATGTCATGAGGGCATGTGGGTTTCATAAAAATGGAATTAGAGGATTTAAATGTCATAGTAAGATTATTTTTTGATATAGAATTAGGATTATTAGATATGATGTCAGCATTGTTATTTGATGTAACTTGTTCAACAAAGTGCGCGTTAAATGTTTGTGCGATAATCTTCGTGTCATTTATTTGTATACCGTCATGTTTTATGGGGGTAATATTTTCCCTCAAGTAGGTAGTTTTTGATTTTTTTATGATATTCCATGTAGCTTTACATTTATTAGATGAGTTTTTAATGTAATAGTCATTTTGAGACTTTTGCGTGAGTGATATAATTTTTTTAAGTCTATTAGAATATACTTTTAAGTAGTTTTTGTCCCGTGTATTAGGAGAGAGTCTATATTTCCAGAGCAAATTCCTTTTTTTCCTACAACAAATTCGAATACCATTAGTTATCCATTTCGGTTTTTTAAAAGTTGATATTTTGTATCTGACAAGTGGAAAACATAAGTTATAAAATAATTGAAAATCATCGATAAAACATTCGAAAGCCTCATTTGGGTTGTTAGCCATATACACACTATTGAAGTTAAGACTTTGTAAGTATTCGACAAACTTTGTTATATTTTCTGCGCTATAGTCTCGTTTTTTTATATACCAGTATGGCAGTAGGTAAGTTTTTTTAACTGGGCATTTCAATATCTGGGCTGTGTGATCAGAAATTGCCAAATCAATCACTTCTGTTTTACCACCTCGTACATTATGCAAAATGTTGTCAATACATGTTTTACTTTGCAATCGCGTAGGTTCTGTTATTCCTAATCTTAAATTATAGCCAAGTACCAAATTTTTGAATTGTAGAGAGTGTTTAGTTCTCTTTAATGTATCGATATTGAAATCGCCGCAGACAATAATTTTCTTGCTTCTATAACATATCTTAGAAAAAATTATGTTTAATCTATTTAAGAATATATCTATAGCACAATTATCAAGCTTAGGAGGTCTGTATACACAAATTACAATAATTTCATGTTCCTTCAGTTCAATAGCCGAGCATTCAAATACATTTGAAATGGAGGTGGATAGAACATCTGTTAAGACTACGTATTTATGGCAATTTTTGACTAGAATACAAGACCCTCCATTTCTGTTTTCCCTAGAGTAACAAGTTGCTAAATTATAGTTTGAAATTAAAAGTTGTTCTTCGTCCCCTGGCTTCATATTGTGTTCTGTAATGCAGATTATATCGATTGGTTTTTCTGAGCTTCTCAATTCTTCCAAGTGAACATTTAAGACGTCAGCTTTATGCACCAATCCGTTTATATTTTGATGAAGGATGAATAAGTTATTATACACGAAAAAGCTCGCAAGGTGCGCTATTTCTGTTCTCCTTTTTATTCTCCAAATTATTAGTCCTATTTGAATCGACTGCGCCATTATGAGTCCTACTTAAGATGGTATTATCCTCTGAGGCTGAAGAACAAACTTTTGAGGATTTCGGCGTTGGCGAGTTGTATTCAGCTCCATTGATGTATAGCCGGTTGTTCCTTATTACAGCAAACTGTCCTTTTCGACGCGCGATTAGAAGGTGTTCTCTTAGAGATTTTCTTTTTTGTAAGGCTTCGCCGTCTAACATTTCGGAGACTCCATAACCAGTGTCTTTGAAGCACATTTTATTTTGTAGGACATAGTTTGTCATTCGCTTACTTATGAGCTCCACTTCAAGCGGGCGACGTTTTCCTTTTTTTCCAATACGCTTAGCCGATTCGATAAAACCGTTTATATTTATATTTAATAATTCATGAAACATGTTGTCGATGCGGTGGAATAAAGATATTTCATTTTCTCCATAATGTTCGTCTAGACCGTAAATAACAAATTTCTTTTCAGTGTCGATACTTTTTAAAGTATAGTCTGAGATATTTTTATTTGAAATGCATGATTGTAGTTGATCCATTTCGCTTTTTAATTTCAGGTTTTCGCTTTCTAGAAAATCAATTCTCAGCTGGGTGTCCTCTAATTGTTTTGTCAAAAGTTGCTGGTTTTCCTGTAGGTTGTTGAGCTCTGAAGTAAAGTCATGCCTTAATTTACTAATAGCCGTGTTTATTTCCGAGTGTATAAGGTGTTTCATTTTGTCTATTATAGTATTGTTATTTTTTTCCAGTTTCGAATCGAGCAGTAAGCCTATTTGTTCTAATAAAGTGAGAGTTTGCTGTGGCATTGAGTGTTGTTGATGTATTCCGACGGACCCGCCGGACCCGACGGTGTCATCAAAGAGGGTTTTCTGTGTCTCGTCACCTAATAAGTTGTCTATAGACATATTATTAATTGCCATATTAGAGTCTTCGAGTGATGTGGTCTCCAATTGTTTAGGGAGTGGATTGTTGTCGTTTTTTCTTCGTGTTGTAACATTTGTACACGACGGACAGCGCCAGGAGCATTCGAGTTCCCCTATATTTTTGTTATACAGCGACTTCGACATACCAACACACATAAAATGGTATGTGCTTTTACATAATACGCATCTCAGCATCTCAAGACTGGTAATAATTGGATTTTGACACGCTAAACAACTCATTTTTGTGATTTATAAGCGATTAAACTTTGCAAATCTAAAATCTAGGCCTATTTTATTGTTCCCTTCCCGATAACAATGGGAATGGGCGGAGACGACTGATGGATGGGTTCTTATCGAAGCAAAAGTGTCAAAATATTGCTTTCTCGTTCAGTCCTACGCATTCGGGTTTGCGCGCAAGAAAGACAGGAACTGCGTGGTGCTTCCGATTGCCAATAGAGGGAGCAGTTTTCAACACCGATTTTCTATCATTAAATATGGATTTTGCTATTTAATTTAATGTTCACTTCACTTAAGATTGAAATATTTTGAATAGCTCACTATCCTCGATATATTTGGTAGAAAGGCACTTAAAGCAAAATAATTGCACTTATTTTTCTCATCGAATATCTTAACGATCCAAGTTTAGTTCAGTTCAAACGGTCGACACTTTGTTTCAGTAATTTAGCACACGAAAATACTGTACTAAGTCTTTAATTCACTTTCACAGATAGTTCATAGTCATAATTCGCCGTTCCGGCCATTATTTACTTCAAAATACACTTTAAAGTATTTAAAACGCAAGTAATTCGCGGATCAGCTGTTTACATAGACAGCAGCGCCATCTTCCAAAAAGTTTTTCAAATTTATGTACTGTGCGTGCGCTCGCGCGGCGCCGCGGCCGCCGCCGCGCCCGCGCTGGCCGCGCTGCTGCACCAGGCCGCCACCGCGCTGCCCGCGCGCATCAACGCGCTGCTCGCGCTCGCGGACATCTGCGTCAGGTATGTACTGTGCGTGCGCTCGCGCGGCGCCGCGGCCGCCGCCGCGCCCGCGCTGGCCGCGCTGCTGCACCAGGCCGCCACCGCGCTGCCCGCGCGCATCAACGCGCTGCTCGCGCTCGCGGACATCTGCGTCAGGTATGTACTGTGCGTGCGCTCGCGCGGCGCCGCGGCCGCCGCCGCGCCCGCGCTGGCCGCGCTGCTGCACCAGGCCGCCACCGCGCTGCCCGCGCGCATCAACGCGCTGCTCGCGCTCGCGGACATCTGCGTCAGGTATGTACTGTGCGTGCGCTCGCGCGGCGCCGCGGCCGCCGCCGCGCCCGCGCTGGCCGCGCTGCTGCACCAGGCCGCCACCGCGCTGCCCGCGCGCATCAACGCGCTGCTCGCGCTCGCGGACATCTGCGTCAGGTATGTACTGTGCGTGCGCTCGCGCGGCGCCGCGGCCGCCGCCGCGCCCGCGCTGGCCGCGCTGCTGCACCAGGCCGCCACCGCGCTGCCCGCGCGCATCAACGCGCTGCTCGCGCTCGCGGACATCTGCGTCAGGTATGTACTGTGCGTGCGCTCGCGCGGCGCCGCGGCCGCCGCCGCGCCCGCGCTGGCCGCGCTGCTGCACCAGGCCGCCACCGCGCTGCCCGCGCGCATCAACGCGCTGCTCGCGCTCGCGGACATCTGCGTCAGGTATGTACTGTGCGTGCGCTCGCGCGGCGCCGCGGCCGCCGCCGCGCCCGCGCTGGCCGCGCTGCTGCACCAGGCCGCCACCGCGCTGCCCGCGCGCATCAACGCGCTGCTCGCGCTCGCGGACATCTGCGTCAGGTATGTACTGTGCGTGCGCTCGCGCGGCGCCGCGGCCGCCGCCGCGCCTGCGCTGGCCGCGCTGCTGCACCAGGCCGCCACCGCGCTGCCCGCGCGCATCAACGCGCTGCTCGCGCTCGCGGACATCTGCGTCAGGTATGTACTGTGCGTGCGCTCGCGCGGCGCCGCGGCCGCCGCCGCGCCCGCGCTGGCCGCGCTGCTGCACCAGGCCGCCACCGCGCTGCCCGCGCGCATCAACGCGCTGCTCGCGCTCGCGGACATCTGCGTCAGGTATGTACTGTGCGTGCGCTCGCGCGGTACCGCGGCCGCCGCCGCGCCCGCGCTGGCCGCGCTGCTGCACCAGGCCGCCACCGCGCTGCCCGCGCTCATCAACGCGCTGCTCGCGCTCGCGGACATCTGCGTCAGGTATGTACTGTGCGTGCGCTCGCGCGGTGCCTCGGCCGCCGCCGCGCCCGCGCTGGCCGCGCTGCTGCACCAGGCCGCCACCGCGCTGCCCGCGCGCATCAACGCGCTGCTCGCGCTCGCGGACATCTGCGTCAGGTATGTACTGTGCGTGCGCTCGCGCGGCGCCGCGGCCGCCGCCGCGCCCGCGCTGGCCGCGCTGCTGCACCAGGCCGCCACCGCGCTGCCCGCGCGCATCAACGCGCTGCTCGCGCTCGCGGACATCTGCGTCAGGTATGTACTGTGCGTGCGCTCGCGCGGTGCCGCGGCCGCCGCCGCGCCCGCGCTGGCCGCGCTGCTGCACCAGGCCGCCACCGCGCTGCCCGCGCGCATCAACGCGCTGCTCGCGCTCGCGGACATCTGCGTCAGGTATGTACTGTGCGTGCGCTCGCGCGGTGCCGCGGCCGCCGCCGCGCCCGCGCTGGCCGCGCTGCTGCACCAGGCCGCCACCGCGCTGCCCGCGCGCATCAACGCGCTGCTCGCGCTCGCGGACATCTGCGTCAGGTATGTACTGTGCGTGCGCTCGCGCGGCGCCGCGGCCGCCGCCGCGCCCGCGCTGGCCGCGCTGCTGCACCAGGCCGCCACCGCGCTGCCCGCGCGCATCAACGCGCTGCTCGCGCTCGCGGACATCTGCGTCAGGTATGTACTGTGCGTGCGCTCGCGCGGCGCCGCGGCCGCCGCCGCGCCCGCGCTGGCCGCGCTGCTGCACCAGGCCGCCACCGCGCTGCCCGCGCGCATCAACGCGCTGCTCGCGCTCGCGGACATCTGCGTCAGGTATGTACTGTGCGTGCGCTCGCGCGGCGCCGCGGCCGCCGCCGCGCCCGCGCTGGCCGCGCTGCTGCACCAGGCCGCCACCGCGCTGCCCGCGCGCATCAACGCGCTGCTCGCGCTCGCGGACATCTGCGTCAGGTATGTACTGTGCGTGCGCTCGCGCGGCGCCGCGGCCGCCGCCGCGCCCGCGCTGGCCGCGCTGCTGCACCAGGCCGCCACCGCGCTGCCCGCGCGCATCAACGCGCTGCTCGCGCTCGCGGACATCTGCGTCAGGTATGTACTGTGCGTGCGCTCGCGCGGCGCCGCGGCCGCCGCCGCGCCCGCGCTGGCCGCGCTGCTGCACCAGGCCGCCACCGCGCTGCCCGCGCGCATCAACGCGCTGCTCGCGCTCGCGGACATCTGCGTCAGGTATGTACTGTGCGTGCGCTCGCGCGGCGCCGCGGCCGCCGCCGCGCCCGCGCTGGCCGCGCTGCTGCACCAGGCCGCCACCGCGCTGCCCGCGCGCATCAACGCGCTGCTCGCGCTCGCGGACATCTGCGTCAGGTATGTACTGTGCGTGCGCTCGCGCGGCGCCGCGGCCGCCGCCGCGCCCGCGCTGGCCGCGCTGCTGCACCAGGCCGCCACCGCGCTGCCCGCGCGCATCAACGCGCTGCTCGCGCTCGCGGACATCTGCGTCAGGTATGTACTGTGCGTGCGCTCGCGCGGCGCCGCGGCCGCCGCCGCGCCCGCGCTGGCCGCGCTGCTGCACCAGGCCGCCACCGCGCTGCCCGCGCGCATCAACGCGCTGCTCGCGCTCGCGGACATCTGCGTCAGGTATGTACTGTGCGTGCGCTCGCGCGGCGCCGCGGCCGCCGCCGCGCCCGCGCTGGCCGCGCTGCTGCACCAGGCCGCCACCGCGCTGCCCGCGCGCATCAACGCGCTGCTCGCGCTCGCGGACATCTGCGTCAGGTATGTACTGTGCGTGCGCTCGCGCGGCGCCGCGGCCGCCGCCGCGCCTGCGCTGGCCGCGCTGCTGCACCAGGAGGCCAATTCTCGGGCCGTTCGAGATGATGTCTAATAGACATATGTCGAAAAAAAATGGCGGATGTCGAACGAAAATCAGTTTCCGTATTCTCAAAATCTCACGGTCGAGATATGTCGACTCCCAGCTTTCGAGATGCATCGAGTGGTCAGTAGCGGTCGAGATGGTTTAATCACTGATTTTTTTGACAGTTGACCTGCCAATGGCGTGAAATATTGACAGCTTAGTAGTTTATCGACATCAAAGTTAATAAATATTACAAAAAATATGTTGAATTATTTTATTCTGGACCTAATATCGAACGTTTCAAACCTCGCGGAAGTGTTGGCGGCTGAAGCGAACGGCACAAGGCAAGTTGGGCGGCGACTATGGCGTGAAAATGCATTCGAAATGCGGGATGCCGCATTTGTAAAAAATTTCAGGCTCTCAAAGAGCCTCGCTCAGCGTTTGATAGCCGAACTGGAACCGGTAATCGTGCAGAATACGACCTACGATCTCCAGACCAAAGTAAGCACAAAGATCGTTTTACTTAACACATTGCTAAGTACATATCTATAAGTATTACTCATCCACATCAAACATGACTAAACGATTATAATACAATAGTTTCTAATTTCAGGTATTATGCGCCTTGCACTTTTTTGGCCATGGGTCATACCAGACACCGGTGGGGCAGCATATTAAAATAAATATGTCCCAACCGTCGGTGTCTCGGTGCATTTCCGAAGTGGTAGATGCATTGAACCACCCAGAGGTGTTCCGCCGGAGGGTTAGGTTTCCTAACAATTTCGAAGAATTTAACAAAATAGTTAGAGAGTGAGTGTTTCAATTCTTATTCGCATAATTTTCTTCAATGTACGTATCAGTACATTTTTGACAAAAGCTCTTTTTTTTTAGATTCTACACTTTGTATGGCGTGCCAGGCGTTATAGGTGCCTTAGATTGCACCCACGTGGCAATGGTGCCACCAAACTCGCACCAATATGACGAGAAAAGTTACGTCAACAGAAAAAATTATCATTCAGTAAACACACAGCTGGTGAGTAGGTAGTTTTGACTGCATGATTTATGAATTTAGTACCTATGTGTAATTTGTTATTACATATAAGTAATATTCTCAATTTGCATTTGTTTTTATGTTAGATTTGTGATGCGGAGCTACGTATCACGAATGTAAATGCCTTGTTCCCTGGCAGTACTCACGACTGCCACATTTGGAACTGCAGCCACGTGAGGGTATTGATGGAGCAGCTGTACCACGCCGGACATAAAAATTACCACTTCATAGGTGAGTTGTATTAGTTCAGTAGTACCAAGGCTGGGAAGGAAGGGATTCCTTGGTGAGCGTGTTATAGTGATATGAGGCAGGCAATCCTTAGTGCCGGCCGAGGTATGTACAGTGCTTTTCTCAAAACCATGCTCGGAAATTTGAAAAATTACTGGTTAAAATAACTAAACTAATAAGTTTGAAAAATTGTTTACCATTTTGTATAATCCTAAGCGCCTAATGAACAATAATAGCAAAATAGCCGTATTACCGTATCACGCAGGCGGTACAACTAAATACGAATTCAGTACAAATTTGGGTAAAAAAAACACACAAGTACTTACTGAAAAATACCAAAACACAGTGGCAACCGCCAGGGAGCATGACATTTTTAAAATACTTAGACAGGTACACCAGGCCTTATTTCTTGTAAGATACCTACCTATAAGCAATACAAAAAGAAAACTAAGAAATTAAATTGTTGCAGACACATAACATAACAATATCACTTCGCCTCAACGACGTGTGTTGTTGTGCAACTCATTCTATGCGTCCGCTACACGATCTTATTTATCATTTTGCCGCTAAGAAAAATTCACATTAATTCCTAAGTTCAAACAAATTTACTTTCAGCTGACAGTGGATATGCTCTAAGGCCGTGGTGCTTAACTCCTTTCAATAATCCTCAAGAAGAATCTGCTGAGGCGCGATTCAACGATGCATTCAAAAAGGCGAGGTGCAGCATAGAACGGTGCAACGGCGTTTTAAAAGGCCGTTTTCGTTGCCTAATTAAGAACAGAGTGCTCCACTATGTTCCTAATAAGGCAACGAAAATAATCAACGCATGCACTGTTCTACACAACATGTGCATAAACCGGGAGGACGTCCCCGCCCCAGACTTGAACGATCTGGACGAGGAACAGCTGGGTGTTCTGCCCCAGCTGCCTGTGGCGCAGGCGGTGTACGCGCCCGGCGGCCGCGGCAACGCCATGCTTGCTCAAGCTCGCATCAAACAAGCAACTATAGTAAGAAATTACTTCTCATAAAAGGTTTGTAAGTTTATGAAACGACTTCAATAGTAGGTAGAAGGTTCTTAGTTCATCAAGTTAATTTTATATGTTCAGCTATCATTATTTACCACGTTGTTGGATACCTATTTTCGCGTTTATAATATTAAGTATGAATTTAAAATTATTTGTAATATTATATACCATCCCGAGTGTTTGTATTGTACTTTTAAATGTTGCTCCAATATCACACTATAAAATAAAATATATATAATTTTCCTTTGGGTTTGATTTCTTATATTTTATATAATTTCCCTTTAATACAAAGAGAGGGAGAGAACAAAATAAAACCGCTACTTGAGTCAGTGGGCACGTCTTAAAATAAATATACGATTTTCAGTTTCATTCACTGGATTTAAGTTACTACTAACTTTTCAGAAGTAACTCTACAATTAGCAACATTTATTCAGCGGTCATTATATTATCTCATTCCTCTTCTCTAACTTTCAATTCGGAGCTCTATGAGGTTTTCCCGAGGCCGAGTACAGAATGGAGTTCTTTAAGGCGTCTATCCGTTGACCATCATGCCATACGCTTGTTTGCCTCCGGCGTAGTATAAAACGTAAATGTAAAGATTGGTATATATCTGTAGGGAAATTAAACATTATTCGCAGGACAAAACTTTTAATTCAAAATATATCTTATTAGGGAATTCGAATCACAATAGTAGGTATAACAATCAACTTTTTCATGTTGTTATTCTGTCCCGGTAAGCCAAGAGACAACAGTGACAGAGTTTCTTAGAAAAAATACTATACATTGGACTCCTAGCATGCTAAGCAATTGCGCCACCATAGAATGGGTTGACCTGTATAATAAAAACACATGTTTAGTGGATTTAAATCCCATAAAATTATAGTTTTAAAGAGTGACCCAGGAGACGTAACCATGGCAACGAGCAACAAAGAATAGTTTATTGACCCAACTAAGTAATTATATTTTTTCACAAATGGTTTTTAAAATAGCGGTTTGGGCTTTCATTTCCGCAATTACGCTTTCGTAAAATGTCTTCTTCAGAGCAAATTTTTCTTCCATGAGCTTTTTCATAGATTGGCTGGCAGCGAGACTTTGGTCGAGGCGCCTCACTGCCACTCGCCGCTTAGTTACTTTCGCACCCTTTGTTCGATTCTCTGGAAAATTAAACAAGAATGTTAAATTGTATATGTGATAAATAAAAGCCTCGTTAGGGGATCGGGGACAGATGCACGAGGCCCCGGGCGTCCATGGAAAAGGTAAGCACGAAACGACGGGGGTCCATAAATGCTCCCATAAATCGTCATTATTATTATGTTTCATTTGTCCGCGAATTGTTACGCCGATCACTTAAAGATACCTAGGTATATAGTAAATTTATTACTTAACACATATCTACAATACCTTGGCCTGTTCGGATCTCATCCAACATGGTGCTGGTACTGGGTAAATCTAAAAGAAACAACATATAACATATAATAACCACGTCATAAAACGTACAATAGACGGATTCAATGACGGCAAAATTCCACTATTGCCGGCTACTGGAAGCGGAGTGGTTGTAAGTATAATGAAGGTAGATGTCAAGTTTGAAAAAACAATTTACAATACCTTGGCCTGTTAGGGTCTCATCGAACAGCGATGGCTTGCTGCTGGTACTGGGTAGATCTAAAAGAAACAACATCATCATCATCATCATATCAGCCGAAAGACGTCCACTGCTGGACATAGGCCTCCCCCAAAGAGTGCCACAATGGCCGATCCTGCGCCACCTGCATCCAGCGGACTCCCGCGACCTTTACCAGGTCATCAGTCCACCTTGTGGAGGGCCTACCCACGCCGTGCCTTCCGGTACGTGGTCGCCACTCGAGAACCTTTCCGCCCCAACGTTCATCGATTCTACGTAGAAACAACATATTATAACATAATAACCATACATGTAGCGCTACCTCATGTACCTAAGTACGGTCGCTTTCTTGAATTTAGGACCATATTCTTTGTATTCCTATACAATTTGACAGGCATGTCAACCATAATTATGGGTTCCAAATTAAAGTTCGTGACTGTAGGTAATTGCGAGTAAAATCTTTCCAATTAAATATACTCGAGTAGAGTCTAGATATCAACCAATACGTCGCCACTAAACGGGATTGATGTAGAAAAAAAATTAGACCCGTACCACCACTTCAATAGTTCATGAGTCGTGAGAAACACTCGGTCAGAAAAAAAGCGATCTTAAAATATTGATTCATATTTCTTACTAGCTTCTGCCCGCGACTCCGTCCGCGTGGAACTCGTTTATATCGTAGCTCCATACAAACTTTCATCCCTTATTTCACCCCTTAGGGGATGATTTCCGGGATAAAAGCTATCGTATGTCCTTCACCGGGGTTCTAACTATCTCTATACTAAATTTCATCAAAATCGGTTCAGCGGTCTAAGCCTGAATAGGTAACAGACAGACAGACACAGTTTTGCATTTATAATATTAGAAAGGCTTGGAGTTATTTTTGGTGTGTGGTAAAGACAGGAGAACTCTGCGCCAAGGATGGATGCCGTGCTTCCGGGATAAAATGTAGATAAATAAGATTATTAAATTGTATAGGTAAAACTAAATAAAACTCATAAAAAGGTACCTTTATGTAGCGCCATAACCATACCTGTAGCAACTGCACCCGCAGGGTTAGAGTTATCTAGAAGTTACACAGTAAAAGTTGAAATTCAGATAGGTATAGAAAATGGGCTCTTTGATATTAATAAGAACAATATAAATTGTAAGTAGAAGTGTCCCTTCATATTTCATACTTGAAATTGAACCCACCCATGTTAACCAAAATATAAGTCTAGTGCTACAATTTATAATATCCTAGTGGGATCTAAAGGTAGTATAGACAGATGAATGGACAAGTAATTGGCAGACAGATGTGTGGATATTTTGGTTTTCAGCTACAAGATGAATTGAATTACATGAATATATTTGTGAAGTTTACATGCCTTCACTGTCACTCAGGACAACTACTCGTACTTGGCTGGTGGCAGCATTTCCGTGTTTAGGTAGATCTAAAAATATAATAAATAGGTAAAATGTCCATTTTTAGACCATACTAGCGACCCGCCCCGGCTTCGCACGTGTTTATAATGTTTATATGTATAATACATGCATGTATTATACATATAAACCTTCCTCTTGAATAACTCTATCTATTTAAAAAACTTAAAAATCCGTTGCGTAGTTTTAAAGATCTAAGCATAAATAGAGACGCACAGACAGACAGCGGGAAGCAACTTTGTTTTATACTATGTAGTGATAAACACTAATGTTATTCCTATTTTATTCACGACTACCAAAGTCCATCCTCACAATACCATAATATAATTTTATCCAGCTTGAATTTAATGTGGTACTTACATTTAAAAATTAAATACCTTCAAACTTTACTTCTGACTCGTAGCAGTCCATGTGCCCGAATACGGCACTGCTGCTTATGGACCTCAGTATCGCTATGTTGTCTTCAGACAGGGGTGGCGCGGGAGGACCACCTCCTGTCGAGGTCGCTGCAAAACGACATGCGGCACTTTTCTTCTTCGCAGCCGCCTTCATGTCTTGCCATGTCTAAAAATACAATGTATTTTTTTACCCAATAGGAAGTTTCTTTCCTTCAAGACTAGGAAGCAATACACGTATAAAAAACTTACCTTACGCCACTCCTTCCACTCTCTTTTGGAGCCAGGTATGCTGTTGACCTCTAGGGCTATATTCTCCCATCGTTTTTCCCCTTCCTTCTTGGTAAAGGAAGACGAAAACTTACCCCTCCGCAGCTCCTCGTCGGCTTCAACCAACGCGATAAGCCGCGACTTTTGGGCTGCGGAGGGATATATCCTTTTCTTACCAACATCCATTCTCGTAGGTATTAACGTATACCGAGGATTAAATATAGGTATACTTACGTTTTATCAAGTTTTATTGACTCTTTTTAAGATTTGAGATGGATTTGACTGACAGTTATGTCAAATTAACAGATTTTGTGCGGTCCTTTCCATGTAGCGAAGTAACAATATATTTGGTGTAATTAAGACCTCTATTATATTATTATATTGTTTTTAAATTAAAAACACGTTTGTTTTGATATAATAGATAATTATTTTAGTAGTAACACTTAAAAATAACTCATTATTTTCACTCGATTGTAAACAAGTACAATCGGGTAAAATGGAACGCGTATTGCAATAGACATTGAGATCGTCGTTCGACATGATCTCTATCAT
This sequence comes from Epinotia brunnichana, assembly GCA_963854355.1. Classification (NCBI taxonomy): domain Eukaryota; kingdom Metazoa; phylum Arthropoda; class Insecta; order Lepidoptera; family Tortricidae; genus Epinotia; species Epinotia brunnichana. Next base: position 50,816,293 of record OY977936.1, read on the forward strand.
GCCCCAGAATAAGACATCTTGCTGTCTTCGAGATTTTCGTGAGATTTTTCAGTAGACATTGCGTCAATAGAGATCATCTCTATACGACATTATCTCGAACGGCCCGAGAATTGGCCTCCAGGCCGCCACCGCGCTGCCCGCGCGCATCAACGCGCTGCTCGCGCTCGCGGACATCTGCGTCAGGTATGTACTGTGCGTGCGCTCGCGCGGCGCCGCGGCCGCCGCCGCGCCCGCGCTGGCCGCGCTGCTGCACCAGGCCGCCACCGCGCTGCCCGCGCGCATCAACGCGCTGCTCGCGCTCGCGGACATCTGCGTCAGGTATGTACTGTGCGTGCGCTCGCGCGGCGCCGCGGCCGCCGCCGCGCCCGCGCTGGCCGCGCTGCTGCACCAGGCCGCCACCGCGCTGCCCGCGCGCATCAACGCGCTGCTCGCGCTCGCGGACATCTGCGTCAGGTATGTACTGTGCGTGCGCTCGCGCGGCGCCGCGGCCGCCGCCGCGCCCGCGCTGGCCGCGCTGCTGCACCAGGCCGCCACCGCGCTGCCCGCGCGCATCAACGCGCTGCTCGCGCTCGCGGACATCTGCGTCAGGTATGTACTGTGCGTGCGCTCGCGCGGCGCCGCGGCCGCCGCCGCGCCCGCGCTGGCCGCGCTGCTGCACCAGGCCGCCACCGCGCTGCCCGCGCGCATCAACGCGCTGCTCGCGCTCGCGGACATCTGCGTCAGGTATGTACTGTGCGTGCGCTCGCGCGGCGCCGCGGCCGCCGCCGCGCCCGCGCTGGCCGCGCTGCTGCACCAGGCCGCCACCGCGCTGCCCGCGCGCATCAACGCGCTGCTCGCGCTCGCGGACATCTGCGTCAGGTATGTACTGTGCGTGCGCTCGCGCGGCGCCGCGGCCGCCGCCGCGCCCGCGCTGGCCGCGCTGCTGCACCAGGCCGCCACCGCGCTGCCCGCGCGCATCAACGCGCTGCTCGCGCTCGCGGACATCTGCGTCAGGTATGTACTGTGCGTGCGCTCGCGCGGCGCCGCGGCCGCCGCCGCGCCCGCGCTGGCCGCGCTGCTGCACCAGGCCGCCACCGCGCTGCCCGCGCGCATCAACGCGCTGCTCGCGCTCGCGGACATCTGCGTCAGGTATGTACTGTGCGTGCGCTCGCGCGGCGCCGCGGCCGCCGCCGCGCCCGCGCTGGCCGCGCTGCTGCACCAGGCCGCCACCGCGCTGCCCGCGCGCATCAACGCGCTGCTCGCGCTCGCGGACATCTGCGTCAGGTATGTACTGTGCGTGCGCTCGCGCGGCGCCGCGGCCGCCGCCGCGCCCGCGCTGGCCGCGCTGCTGCACCAGGCCGCCACCGCGCTGCCCGCGCGCATCAACGCGCTGCTCGCGCTCGCGGACATCTGCGTCAGGTATGTACTGTGCGTGCGCTCGCGCGGCGCCGCGGCCGCCGCCGCGCCCGCGCTGGCCGCGCTGCTGCACCAGGCCGCCACCGCGCTGCCCGCGCGCATCAACGCGCTGCTCGCGCTCGCGGACATCTGCGTCAGGTATGTACTGTGCGTGCGCTCGCGCGGCGCCGCGGCCGCCGCCGCGCCCGCGCTGGCCGCGCTGCTGCACCAGGCCGCCACCGCGCTGCCCGCGCGCATCAACGCGCTGCTCGCGCTCGCGGACATCTGCGTCAGGTATGTACTGTGCGTGCGCTCGCGCGGCGGCGCGGCCGCCGCCGCGCCCGCGCTGGCCGCGCTGCTGCACCAGGCCGCCACCGCGCTGCCCGCGCGCATCAACGCGCTGCTCGCGCTCGCGGACATCTGCGTCAGGTATGTACTGTGCGTGCGCTCGCGCGGCGCCGCGGCCGCCGCCGCGCCCGCGCTGGCCGCGCTGCTGCACCAGGCCGCCACCGCGCTGCCCGCGCGCATCAACGCGCTGCTCGCGCTCGCGGACATCTGCGTCAGGTATGTACTGTGCGTGCGCTCGCGCGGCGCCGCGGCCGCCGCCGCGCCCGCGCTGGCCGCGCTGCTGCACCAGGCCGCCACCGCGCTGCCCGCGCGCATCAACGCGCTGCTCGCGCTCGCGGACATCTGCGTCAGGTATGTACTGTGCGTGCGCTCGCGCGGCGCCGCGGCCGCCGCCGCGCCCGCGCTGGCCGCGCTGCTGCACCAGGCCGCCACCGCGCTGCCCGCGCGCATCAACGCGCTGCTCGCGCTCGCGGACATCTGCGTCAGGTATGTACTGTGCGTGCGCTCGCGCGGCGCCGCGGCCGCCGCCGCGCCCGCGCTGGCCGCGCTGCTGCACCAGGCCGCCACCGCGCTGCCCGCGCGCATCAACGCGCTGCTCGCGCTCGCGGACATCTGCGTCAGGTATGTACTGTGCGTGCGCTCGCGCGGCGGCGCGGCCGCCGCCGCGCCCGCGCTGGCCGCGCTGCTGCACCAGGCCGCCACCGCGCTGCCCGCGCGCATCAACGCGCTGCTCGCGCTCGCGGACATCTGCGTCAGGTATGTACTGTGCGTGCGCTCGCGCGGCGCCGCGGCCGCCGCCGCGCCCGCGCTGGCCGCGCTGCTGCACCAGGCCGCCACCGCGCTGCCCGCGCGCATCAACGCGCTGCTCGCGCTCGCGGACATCTGCGTCAGGTATGTACTGTGCGTGCGCTCGCGCGGCGCCGCGGCCGCCGCCGCGCCCGCGCTGGCCGCGCTGCTGCACCAGGCCGCCACCGCGCTGCCCGCGCGCATCAACGCGCTGCTCGCGCTCGCGGACATCTGCGTCAGGTATGTACTGTGCGTGCGCTCGCGCGGCGCCGCGGCCGCCGCCGCGCCCGCGCTGGCCGCGCTGCTGCACCAGGCCGCCACCGCGCTGCCCGCGCGCATCAACGCGCTGCTCGCGCTCGCGGACATCTGCGTCAGGTATGTACTGTGCGTGCGCTCGCGCGGCGCCGCGGCCGCCGCCGCGCCCGCGCTGGCCGCGCTGCTGCACCAGGCCGCCACCGCGCTGCCCGCGCGCATCAACGCGCTGCTCGCGCTCGCGGACATCTGCGTCAGGTATGTACTGTGCGTGCGCTCGCGCGGCGGCGCGGCCGCCGCCGCGCCCGCGCTGGCCGCGCTGCTGCACCAGGCCGCCACCGCGCTGCCCGCGCGCATCAACGCGCTGCTCGCGCTCGCGGACATCTGCGTCAGGTATGTACTGTGCGTGCGCTCGCGCGGCGCCGCGGCCGCCGCCGCGCCCGCGCTGGCCGCGCTGCTGCACCAGGCCGCCACCGCGCTGCCCGCGCGCATCAACGCGCTGCTCGCGCTCGCGGACATCTGCGTCAGGTATGTACTGTGCGTGCGCTCGCGCGGCGCCGCGGCCGCCGCCGCGCCCGCGCTGGCCGCGCTGCTGCACCAGGCGCGTATGTACAAACGCCAACATAGTTAACTGACCATCCTGTATTTATATTGAACCTTATTACATTGCATATAAAGTGCACGGGATGGTCAGTTAACTGTGTTGGCGATAGTACAGTAAGTGACACGTATATTTAACTAAGAGAAGATCAAGCAAGGGATTGAATACCTTAATTAATTATTGTTACAGTAACAAAATAAACCAACTAACACTGTGTCAACAGATACACGTGTATAGTGGAGCCGCTGCTCGGCTCCGTGTCGCTCTGCCTCGGCACGGGCTCGCCGGCGCCGCTGCGTCGCTCCGCTGCTCGCTCGCTCACTCGCCTGCTGCTCGCCGGCTACCTGCGGCTGCGGCCGCCGCTCTACTACCGGTGAGTGCGTCACACAGTGTCTCCACTACCGAGTGTTGTAACACGTGTATAGTGGAGCCGCTGCTCGGCTCCGTGTCGCTCTGCCTCGGCACGGGCTCGCCGGCGCCGCTGCGTCGCTCCGCTGCTCGCTCGCTCACTCGCCTGCTGCTCGCCGGCTACCTGCGGCTGCGGCCGCCGCTCTACTACCGGTGAGTGCGTCACACAGTGTCTCCACTACCGAGTGTTGTAACACGTGTATAGTGGAGCCGCTGCTCGGCTCCGTGTCGCTCTGCCTCGGCACGGGCTCGCCGGCGCCGCTGCGTCGCTCCGCTGCTCGCTCGCTCACTCGCCTGCTGCTCGCCGGCTACCTGCGGCTGCGGCCGCCGCTCTACTACCGGTGAGTGCGTCACACAGTGTCTCCACTACCGAGTGTTGTAACACGTGTATAGTGGAGCCGCTGCTCGGCTCCGTGTCGCTCTGCCTCGGCACGGGCTCGCCGGCGCCGCTGCGTCGCTCCGCTGCTCGCTCGCTCACTCGCCTGCTGCTCGCCGGCTACCTGCGGCTGCGGCCGCCGCTCTACTACCGGTGAGTGCGTCACACAGTGTCTCCACTACCGAGTGTTGTAACACGTGTATAGTGGAGCCGCTGCTCGGCTCCGTGTCGCTCTGCCTCGGCACGGGCTCGCCGGCGCCGCTGCGTCGCTCCGCTGCTCGCTCGCTCACTCGCCTGCTGCTCGCCGGCTACCTGCGGCTGCGGCCGCCGCTCTACTACCGGTGAGTGCGTCACACAGTGTCTCCACTACCGAGTGTTGTAACACGTGTATAGTGGAGCCGCTGCTCGGCTCCGTGTCGCTCTGCCTCGGCACGGGCTCGCCGGCGCCGCTGCGTCGCTCCGCTGCTCGCTCGCTCACTCGCCTGCTGCTCGCCGGCTACCTGCGGCTGCGGCCGCCACTCTACTACCGGTGAGTGCGTCACACAGTGTCTCCACTACCGAGTGTTGTAACACGTGTATAGTGGAGCCGCTGCTCGGCTCCGTGTCGCTCTGCCTCGGCACGGGCTCGCCGGCGCCGCTGCGTCGCTCCGCTGCTCGCTCGCTCACTCGCCTGCTGCTCGCCGGCTACCTGCGGCTGCGGCCGCCACTCTACTACCGGTGAGTGCGTCACACAGTGTTGTAACACGTGTATAGTGGAGCCGCTGCTCGGCTCCGTGTCGCTCTGCCTCGGCACGGGCTCGCCGGCGCCGCTGCGTCGCTCCGCTGCTCGCTCGCTCACTCGCCTGCTGCTCGCCGGCTACCTGCGGCTGCGGCCGCCACTCTACTACCGGTGAGTGCGTCACACAGTGTCTCCACTACCGAGTGTTGTAACACGTGTATAGTGGAGCCGCTGCTCGGCTCCGTGTCGCTCTGCCTCGGCACGGGCTCGCCGGCGCCGCTGCGTCGCTCCGCTGCTCGCTCGCTCACTCGCCTGCTGCTCGCCGGCTACCTGCGGCTGCGGCCGCCACTCTACTACCGGTGAGTGCGTCACACAGTGTCTCCACTACCGAGTGTTGTAACACGTGTATAGTGGAGCCGCTGCTCGGCTCCGTGTCGCTCTGCCTCGGCACGGGCTCGCCGGCGCCGCTGCGTCGCTCCGCTGCTCGCTCGCTCACTCGCCTGCTGCTCGCCGGCTACCTGCGGCTGCGGCCGCCGCTCTACTACCGGTGAGTGCGTCACACAGTGTCTCCACTACCGAGTGTTGTAACACGTGTATAGTGGAGCCGCTGCTCGGCTCCGTGTCGCTCTGCCTCGGCACGGGCTCGCCGGCGCCGCTGCGTCGCTCCGCTGCTCGCTCGCTCACTCGCCTGCTGCTCGCCGGCTACCTGCGGCTGCGGCCGCCGCTCTACTACCGGTGAGTGCGTCACACAGTGTCTCCACTACCGAGTGTTGTAACACGTGTCGCTCTGCCTCGGCAGGCTTGGAACCGTTCTGGACGGATCCGCAACCAGGGCATACAAAGGGTTAAATTCGTAATCAGTATCTGCACTGCTTCTCTCGGCAGGTACTGCGCGCTGCTGGCCGACTCGGACAACGACGTGCGCGAGCCGGCCGAGTACTACCTCACGAGCTGCCTCACGCCCGACGCCATCTACCACCACTTCGTCGACTGCGTCAAGCACTATAACAGCTCTCGGTCAGGTAGGTAGTCCGCTCCATAAACATCCTCAATTCTAAAAAGCTCCAAACAGCGCAGAATCCGGGAAAAGTGCCACCCGTAAGATCGGGCGTGTCTGCTCGGAGCTGTGCGAAAATGGGCTGCACCCAACTTGACATGTGGGACCGGCAAATTTCTATTGATACCGTCAATGCTTGTACCTTGTATTACCTAGAAATGTTTAATTGAATGCATGTTTCGCAGATTTTTGTACTCATAATTTTTTTTCCCAGAGACTTTACATTTTTGTGGTTTCTTATAAAACAAATCTAACATATGGACCTTACAGCTGTATCAAAAAAAAATACTGTTTCTGAACACTAAAAACTATGAAATGATAATTCTGCAAATCAATATATTCGATAAAACGTTTGTCAGTGAAATAAGGGGACACCCAATGACAATACAACGAAAATGAGGGTTCACGAAAACGATAATACTTCTTATAACATTATTCAAACCTCTGTTAAGATTATGAATACCTGTTATGTTTAACTCTCTCTTCCAGAGAGCATATCCTTCGACGCGCGCCAACTGATCTACGACGTGATGCTGCAACGTCTATCCCTCGTGCAGAAACTGAACGTGCAGTGCCGACTGGCGCGAGAAGTTCTCGAGCACGCGGCCGAGTGGATCGAGGAGCACGGCGACGAGCGCGAGAAGGCGGGGCAGCCCCAGTTCGAGCCCGCCATGGCCGCCGCGCTGCTCGACAGCATCACACTGCTGTGCGGCCCGCGCATGAAGCTGCCCAGTACGTATACCACACACCCCGCCGGGGTTGCCATACTGCCTCATGCTCGAGCACGCGGCCGAGTGGATCGAGGAGCACGGCGACGAGCGCGAGAAGGCGGGGCAGCCCCAGTTCGAGCCCGCCATGGCCGCCGCGCTGCTCGACAGCATCACACTGCTGTGCGGCCCGCGCATGAAGCTGCCCAGTACGTATACCACACACCCCGCCGGGGTTGCCATACTGCCTCATGCTCGAGCACGCGGCCGAGTGGATCGAGGAGCACGGCGACGAGCGCGAGAAGGCGGGGCAGCCCCAGTTCGAGCCCGCCATGGCCGCCGCGCTGCTCGACAGCATCACACTGCTGTGCGGCCCGCGCATGAAGCTGCCCAGTACGTATACCACACACCCCGCCGGGGTTGCCATACTGCCTCATGCTCGAGCACGCGGCTAGTGGATCGAGGAGCACGGCGACGAGCGCGAGAAGGCGGGGCAGCCCCAGTTCGAGCCCGCCATGGCCGCCGCGCTGCTCGACAGCATCACACTGCTGTGCGGCCCGCGCATGAAGCTGCCCAGTACGTATACCACACACCCCGCCGGGGTTGCCATACTGCCTCATGCTCGAGCACGCGGCTAGTGGATCGAGGAGCACGGCGACGAGCGCGAGAAGGCGGGGCAGCCCCAGTTCGAGCCCGCCATGGCCGCCGCGCTGCTCGACAGCATCACACTGCTGTGCGGCCCGCGCATGAAGCTGCCCAGTACGTATACCACACACCCCGCCGGGGTTGCCATACTGCCTCATGCTCGAGCACGCGGCTAGTGGATCGAGGAGCACGGCGACGAGCGCGAGAAGGCGGGGCAGCCCCAGTTCGAGCCCGCCATGGCCGCCGCGCTGCTCGACAGCATCACACTGCTGTGCGGCCCGCGCATGAAGCTGCCCAGTACGTATACCACACACCCCGCCGGGGTTGCCATACTGCCTCATGCTCGAGCACGCGGCTAGTGGATCGAGGAGCACGGCGACGAGCGCGAGAAGGCGGGGCAGCCCCAGTTCGAGCCCGCCATGGCCGCCGCGCTGCTCGACAGCATCACACTGCTGTGCGGCCCGCGCATGAAGCTGCCCAGTACGTATACCACACACCCCGCCGGGGTTGCCATACTGCCTCATGCTCGAGCACGCGGCTAGTGGATCGAGGAGCACGGCGACGAGCGCGAGAAGGCGGGGCAGCCCCAGTTCGAGCCCGCCATGGCCGCCGCGCTGCTCGACAGCATCACACTGCTGTGCGGCCCGCGCATGAAGCTGCCCAGTACGTATACCACACACCCCGCCGGGGTTGCCATACTGCCTCATGCTCGAGCACGCGGCTAGTGGATCGAGGAGCACGGCGACGAGCGCGAGAAGGCGGGGCAGCCCCAGTTCGAGCCCGCCATGGCCGCCGCGCTGCTCGACAGCATCACACTGCTGTGCGGCCCGCGCATGAAGCTGCCCAGTACGTATACCACACACCCCGCCGGGGTTGCCATACTGCCTCATGCTCGAGCACGCGGCTAGTGGATCGAGGAGCACGGCGACGAGCGCGAGAAGGCGGGGCAGCCCCAGTTCGAGCCCGCCATGGCCGCCGCGCTGCTCGACAGCATCACACTGCTGTGCGGCCCGCGCATGAAGCTGCCCAGTACGTATACCACACACCCCGCCGGGGTTGCCATACTGCCTCATGCTCGAGCACGCGGCTAGTGGATCGAGGAGCACGGCGACGAGCGCGAGAAGGCGGGGCAGCCCCAGTTCGAGCCCGCCATGGCCGCCGCGCTGCTCGACAGCATCACACTGCTGTGCGGCCCGCGCATGAAGCTGCCCAGTACGTATACCACACACCCCGCCGGGGTTGCCATACTGCCTCATGCTCGAGCACGCGGCTAGTGGATCGAGGAGCACGGCGACGAGCGCGAGAAGGCGGGGCAGCCCCAGTTCGAGCCCGCCATGGCCGCCGCGCTGCTCGACAGCATCACACTGCTGTGCGGCCCGCGCATGAAGCTGCCCAGTACGTATACCACACACCCCGCCGGGGTTGCCATACTGCCTCATGCTCGAGCACGCGGCTAGTGGATCGAGGAGCACGGCGACGAGCGCGAGAAGGCGGGGCAGCCCCAGTTCGAGCCCGCCATGGCCGCCGCGCTGCTCGACAGCATCACACTGCTGTGCGGCCCGCGCATGAAGCTGCCCAGTACGTATACCACACACCCCGCCGGGGTTGCCATACTGCCTCATGCTCGAGCACGCGGCTAGTGGATCGAGGAGCACGGCGACGAGCGCGAGAAGGCGGGGCAGCCCCAGTTCGAGCCCGCCATGGCCGCCGCGCTGCTCGACAGCATCACACTGCTGTGCGGCCCGCGCATGAAGCTGCCCAGTACGTATACCACACACCCCGCCGGGGTTGCCATACTGCCTCATGCTCGAGCACGCGGCTAGTGGATCGAGGAGCACGGCGACGAGCGCGAGAAGGCGGGGCAGCCCCAGTTCGAGCCCGCCATGGCCGCCGCGCTGCTCGACAGCATCACACTGCTGTGCGGCCCGCGCATGAAGCTGCCCAGTACGTATACCACACACCCCGCCGGGGTTGCCATACTGCCTCATGCTCGAGCACGCGGCTAGTGGATCGAGGAGCACGGCGACGAGCGCGAGAAGGCGGGGCAGCCCCAGTTCGAGCCCGCCATGGCCGCCGCGCTGCTCGACAGCATCACACTGCTGTGCGGCCCGCGCATGAAGCTGCCCAGTACGTATACCACACACCCCGCCGGGGTTGCCATACTGCCTCATGCTCGAGCACGCGGCTAGTGGATCGAGGAGCACGGCGACGAGCGCGAGAAGGCGGGGCAGCCCCAGTTCGAGCCCGCCATGGCCGCCGCGCTGCTCGACAGCATCACACTGCTGTGCGGCCCGCGCATGAAGCTGCCCAGTACGTATACCACACACCCCGCCGGGGTTGCCATACTGCCTCATGCTCGAGCACGCGGCTAGTGGATCGAGGAGCACGGCGACGAGCGCGAGAAGGCGGGGCAGCCCCAGTTCGAGCCCGCCATGGCCGCCGCGCTGCTCGACAGCATCACACTGCTGTGCGGCCCGCGCATGAAGCTGCCCAGTACGTATACCACACACCCCGCCGGGGTTGCCATACTGCCTCATGCTCGAGCACGCGGCTAGTGGATCGAGGAGCACGGCGACGAGCGCGAGAAGGCGGGGCAGCCCCAGTTCGAGCCCGCCATGGCCGCCGCGCTGCTCGACAGCATCACACTGCTGTGCGGCCCGCGCATGAAGCTGCCCAGTACGTATACCACACACCCCGCCGGGGTTGCCATACTGCCTCATGCTCGAGCACGCGGCTAGTGGATCGAGGAGCACGGCGACGAGCGCGAGAAGGCGGGGCAGCCCCAGTTCGAGCCCGCCATGGCCGCCGCGCTGCTCGACAGCATCACACTGCTGTGCGGCCCGCGCATGAAGCTGCCCAGTACGTATACCACACACCCCGCCGGGGTTGCCATACTGCCTCATGCTCGAGCACGCGGCTAGTGGATCGAGGAGCACGGCGACGAGCGCGAGAAGGCGGGGCAGCCCCAGTTCGAGCCCGCCATGGCCGCCGCGCTGCTCGACAGCATCACACTGCTGTGCGGCCCGCGCATGAAGCTGCCCAGTACGTATACCACACACCCCGCCGGGGTTGCCATACTGCCTCATGCTCGAGCACGCGGCTAGTGGATCGAGGAGCACGGCGACGAGCGCGAGAAGGCGGGGCAGCCCCAGTTCGAGCCCGCCATGGCCGCCGCGCTGCTCGACAGCATCACACTGCTGTGCGGCCCGCGCATGAAGCTGCCCAGTACGTATACCACACACCCCGCCGGGGTTGCCATACTGCCTCATGCTCGAGCACGCGGCTAGTGGATCGAGGAGCACGGCGACGAGCGCGAGAAGGCGGGGCAGCCCCAGTTCGAGCCCGCCATGGCCGCCGCGCTGCTCGACAGCATCACACTGCTGTGCGGCCCGCGCATGAAGCTGCCCAGTACGTATACCACACACCCCGCCGGGGTTGCCATACTGCCTCATGCTCGAGCACGCGGCTAGTGGATCGAGGAGCACGGCGACGAGCGCGAGAAGGCGGGGCAGCCCCAGTTCGAGCCCGCCATGGCCGCCGCGCTGCTCGACAGCATCACACTGCTGTGCGGCCCGCGCATGAAGCTGCCCAGTACGTATACCACACACCCCGCCGGGGTTGCCATACTGCCTCATGCTCGAGCACGCGGCTAGTGGATCGAGGAGCACGGCGACGAGCGCGAGAAGGCGGGGCAGCCCCAGTTCGAGCCCGCCATGGCCGCCGCGCTGCTCGACAGCATCACACTGCTGTGCGGCCCGCGCATGAAGCTGCCCAGTACGTATACCACACACCCCGCCGGGGTTGCCATACTGCCTCATGCTCGAGCACGCGGCTAGTGGATCGAGGAGCACGGCGACGAGCGCGAGAAGGCGGGGCAGCCCCAGTTCGAGCCCGCCATGGCCGCCGCGCTGCTCGACAGCATCACACTGCTGTGCGGCCCGCGCATGAAGCTGCCCAGTACGTATACCACACACCCCGCCGGGGTTGCCATACTGCCTCATGCTCGAGCACGCGGCTAGTGGATCGAGGAGCACGGCGACGAGCGCGAGAAGGCGGGGCAGCCCCAGTTCGAGCCCGCCATGGCCGCCGCGCTGCTCGACAGCATCACACTGCTGTGCGGCCCGCGCATGAAGCTGCCCAGTACGTATACCACACACCCCGCCGGGGTTGCCATACTGCCTCATGCTCGAGCACGCGGCTAGTGGATCGAGGAGCACGGCGACGAGCGCGAGAAGGCGGGGCAGCCCCAGTTCGAGCCCGCCATGGCCGCCGCGCTGCTCGACAGCATCACACTGCTGTGCGGCCCGCGCATGAAGCTGCCCAGTACGTATACCACACACCCCGCCGGGGTTGCCATACTGCCTCATGCTCGAGCACGCGGCTAGTGGATCGAGGAGCACGGCGACGAGCGCGAGAAGGCGGGGCAGCCCCAGTTCGAGCCCGCCATGGCCGCCGCGCTGCTCGACAGCATCACACTGCTGTGCGGCCCGCGCATGAAGCTGCCCAGTACGTATACCACACACCCCGCCGGGGTTGCCATACTGCCTCATGCTCGAGCACGCGGCTAGTGGATCGAGGAGCACGGCGACGAGCGCGAGAAGGCGGGGCAGCCCCAGTTCGAGCCCGCCATGGCCGCCGCGCTGCTCGACAGCATCACACTGCTGTGCGGCCCGCGCATGAAGCTGCCCAGTACGTATACCACACACCCCGCCGGGGTTGCCATACTGCCTCATGCTCGAGCACGCGGCTAGTGGATCGAGGAGCACGGCGACGAGCGCGAGAAGGCGGGGCAGCCCCAGTTCGAGCCCGCCATGGCCGCCGCGCTGCTCGACAGCATCACACTGCTGTGCGGCCCGCGCATGAAGCTGCCCAGTACGTATACCACACACCCCGCCGGGGTTGCCATACTGCCTCATGCTCGAGCACGCGGCTAGTGGATCGAGGAGCACGGCGACGAGCGCGAGAAGGCGGGGCAGCCCCAGTTCGAGCCCGCCATGGCCGCCGCGCTGCTCGACAGCATCACACTGCTGTGCGGCCCGCGCATGAAGCTGCCCAGTACGTATACCACACACCCCGCCGGGGTTGCCATACTGCCTCATGCTCGAGCACGCGGCTAGTGGATCGAGGAGCACGGCGACGAGCGCGAGAAGGCGGGGCAGCCCCAGTTCGAGCCCGCCATGGCCGCCGCGCTGCTCGACAGCATCACACTGCTGTGCGGCCCGCGCATGAAGCTGCCCAGTACGTATACCACACACCCCGCCGGGGTTGCCATACTGCCTCATGCTCGAGCACGCGGCTAGTGGATCGAGGAGCACGGCGACGAGCGCGAGAAGGCGGGGCAGCCCCAGTTCGAGCCCGCCATGGCCGCCGCGCTGCTCGACAGCATCACACTGCTGTGCGGCCCGCGCATGAAGCTGCCCAGTACGTATACCACACACCCCGCCGGGGTTGCCATACTGCCTCATGCTCGAGCACGCGGCTAGTGGATCGAGGAGCACGGCGACGAGCGCGAGAAGGCGGGGCAGCCCCAGTTCGAGCCCGCCATGGCCGCCGCGCTGCTCGACAGCATCACACTGCTGTGCGGCCCGCGCATGAAGCTGCCCAGTACGTATACCACACACCCCGCCGGGGTTGCCATACTGCCTCATGCTCGAGCACGCGGCTAGTGGATCGAGGAGCACGGCGACGAGCGCGAGAAGGCGGGGCAGCCCCAGTTCGAGCCCGCCATGGCCGCCGCGCTGCTCGACAGCATCACACTGCTGTGCGGCCCGCGCATGAAGCTGCCCAGTACGTATACCACACACCCCGCCGGGGTTGCCATACTGCCTCATGCTCGAGCACGCGGCTAGTGGATCGAGGAGCACGGCGACGAGCGCGAGAAGGCGGGGCAGCCCCAGTTCGAGCCCGCCATGGCCGCCGCGCTGCTCGACAGCATCACACTGCTGTGCGGCCCGCGCATGAAGCTGCCCAGTACGTATACCACACACCCCGCCGGGGTTGCCATACTGCCTCATGCTCGAGCACGCGGCTAGTGGATCGAGGAGCACGGCGACGAGCGCGAGAAGGCGGGGCAGCCCCAGTTCGAGCCCGCCATGGCCGCCGCGCTGCTCGACAGCATCACACTGCTGTGCGGCCCGCGCATGAAGCTGCCCAGTACGTATACCACACACCCCGCCGGGGTTGCCATACTGCCTCATGCTCGAGCACGCGGCTAGTGGATCGAGGAGCACGGCGACGAGCGCGAGAAGGCGGGGCAGCCCCAGTTCGAGCCCGCCATGGCCGCCGCGCTGCTCGACAGCATCACACTGCTGTGCGGCCCGCGCATGAAGCTGCCCAGTACGTATACCACACACCCCGCCGGGGTTGCCATACTGCCTCATGCTCGAGCACGCGGCTAGTGGATCGAGGAGCACGGCGACGAGCGCGAGAAGGCGGGGCAGCCCCAGTTCGAGCCCGCCATGGCCGCCGCGCTGCTCGACAGCATCACACTGCTGTGCGGCCCGCGCATGAAGCTGCCCAGTACGTATACCACACACCCCGCCGGGGTTGCCATACTGCCTCATGCTCGAGCACGCGGCTAGTGGATCGAGGAGCACGGCGACGAGCGCGAGAAGGCGGGGCAGCCCCAGTTCGAGCCCGCCATGGCCGCCGCGCTGCTCGACAGCATCACACTGCTGTGCGGCCCGCGCATGAAGCTGCCCAGTACGTATACCACACACCCCGCCGGGGTTGCCATACTGCCTCATGCTCGAGCACGCGGCTAGTGGATCGAGGAGCACGGCGACGAGCGCGAGAAGGCGGGGCAGCCCCAGTTCGAGCCCGCCATGGCCGCCGCGCTGCTCGACAGCATCACACTGCTGTGCGGCCCGCGCATGAAGCTGCCCAGTACGTATACCACACACCCCGCCGGGGTTGCCATACTGCCTCATGCTCGAGCACGCGGCTAGTGGATCGAGGAGCACGGCGACGAGCGCGAGAAGGCGGGGCAGCCCCAGTTCGAGCCCGCCATGGCCGCCGCGCTGCTCGACAGCATCACACTGCTGTGCGGCCCGCGCATGAAGCTGCCCAGTACGTATACCACACACCCCGCCGGGGTTGCCATACTGCCTCATGCTCGAGCACGCGGCTAGTGGATCGAGGAGCATGGCGACGAGCGCGAGAAGGCGGGGCAGCCCCAGTTCGAGCCCGCCATGGCCGCCGCGCTGCTCGACAGCATCACACTGCTGTGCGGCCCGCGCATGAAGCTGCCCAGTACGTATACCACACACCCCGCCGGGGTTGCCATACTGCCTCATGCTCGAGCACGCGGCTAGTGGATCGAGGAGCACGGCGACGAGCGCGAGAAGGCGGGGCAGCCCCAGTTCGAGCCCGCCATGGCCGCCGCGCTGCTCGACAGCATCACACTGCTGTGCGGCCCGCGCATGAAGCTGCCCAGTACGTATACCACACACCCCGCCGGGGTTGCCATACTGCCTCATGCTCGAGCACGCGGCTAGTGGATCGAGGAGCACGGCGACGAGCGCGAGAAGGCGGGGCAGCCCCAGTTCGAGCCCGCCATGGCCGCCGCGCTGCTCGACAGCATCACACTGCTGTGCGGCCCGCGCATGAAGCTGCCCAGTACGTATACCACACACCCCGCCGGGGTTGCCATACTGCCTCATGCTCGAGCACGCGGCTAGTGGATCGAGGAGCACGGCGACGAGCGCGAGAAGGCGGGGCAGCCCCAGTTCGAGCCCGCCATGGCCGCCGCGCTGCTCGACAGCATCACACTGCTGTGCGGCCCGCGCATGAAGCTGCCCAGTACGTATACCACACACCCCGCCGGGGTTGCCATACTGCCTCATGCTCGAGCACGCGGCTAGTGGATCGAGGAGCACGGCGACGAGCGCGAGAAGGCGGGGCAGCCCCAGTTCGAGCCCGCCATGGCCGCCGCGCTGCTCGACAGCATCACACTGCTGTGCGGCCCGCGCATGAAGCTGCCCAGTACGTATACCACACACCCCGCCGGGGTTGCCATACTGCCTCATGCTCGAGCACGCGGCTAGTGGATCGAGGAGCACGGCGACGAGCGCGAGAAGGCGGGGCAGCCCCAGTTCGAGCCCGCCATGGCCGCCGCGCTGCTCGACAGCATCACACTGCTGTGCGGCCCGCGCATGAAGCTGCCCAGTACGTATACCACACACCCCGCCGGGGTTGCCATACTGCCTCATGCTCGAGCACGCGGCTAGTGGATCGAGGAGCACGGCGACGAGCGCGAGAAGGCGGGGCAGCCCCAGTTCGAGCCCGCCATGGCCGCCGCGCTGCTCGACAGCATCACACTGCTGTGCGGCCCGCGCATGAAGCTGCCCAGTACGTATACCACACACCCCGCCGGGGTTGCCATACTGCCTCATGCTCGAGCACGCGGCTAGTGGATCGAGGAGCACGGCGACGAGCGCGAGAAGGCGGGGCAGCCCCAGTTCGAGCCCGCCATGGCCGCCGCGCTGCTCGACAGCATCACACTGCTGTGCGGCCCGCGCATGAAGCTGCCCAGTACGTATACCACACACCCCGCCGGGGTTGCCATACTGCCTCATGCTCGAGCACGCGGCTAGTGGATCGAGGAGCACGGCGACGAGCGCGAGAAGGCGGGGCAGCCCCAGTTCGAGCCCGCCATGGCCGCCGCGCTGCTCGACAGCATCACACTGCTGTGCGGCCCGCGCATGAAGCTGCCCAGTACGTATACCACACACCCCGCCGGGGTTGCCATACTGCCTCATGCTCGAGCACGCGGCTAGTGGATCGAGGAGCACGGCGACGAGCGCGAGAAGGCGGGGCAGCCCCAGTTCGAGCCCGCCATGGCCGCCGCGCTGCTCGACAGCATCACACTGCTGTGCGGCCCGCGCATGAAGCTGCCCAGTACGTATACCACACACCCCGCCGGGGTTGCCATACTGCCTCGTCATCACCCCCAATCATGTGTAATCACCGCACATGAAGCTGCCCAGTACGTACACCCCTTTCAGATCCCGTCGGGGTTGCCAGACTGCCTCATGTCACTACCCCCAATCATGTGTAATCACCGCACATGAAGCTGCCCAGTACGTACACCCCTTTCAGATCCCGTCGGGGTTGCCAGACTGCCTCATGTCATCACCCCCAATCATGTGTAATCACCGCACATGAAGCTGCCCAGTACGTACACCCCTTTCAGATCCCGTCGGGGTTGCCAGACTGCCTCATGTCACTACCCCCAATCATGTGTAATCACCGCACATGAAGCTGCCCAGTACGTACACCCCTTTCAGATCCCGTCGGGGTTGCCAGACTGCCTCATGTCATCACCCCCAATCATGTGTAATCACCGCACATGAAGCTCCCAGTATACCGCGATGCGGTGGGCGTGCGGAGTCGCACCATAAGGCGTGTTCCTTTTATACATTAAGGGCCTACGCTAGCTAACGCGGGTGCACGGAGCGGGCGCACGCCTGCGGGTACCCGCTCTATGCACCCGCCGCGGGTTAGTTAGCGCTGCTAATACTATTTTTCAATAGGCGTCCACCCGCTCCGTGCAAACCGCGTCAGCTAGCGTAGGCCCTGAACGCTAAGGACCTACGACTGAAGTTTAAGTAAAATACAATTCTGCAAGTTTACTGTTTAAAGCAACCTAGTTGGCCCAAAAATATGAACTACGGTTGCTCTCAGAAATATAAACCAACCCATTTGTTGTTCTGTTTAACTATTTTGTGAGTTGAGCTTCTAATCAAAATCTTTTTACAGAGAAACCCGACAAAACAGGAGATGTGGCTGACATAGACGACCTCCAGGAGAGAGTTACCACCAACATCGTGTCGCATGTAAGTTTGGCTTTTCTCCTTTCACTGCTTCGCTTTTAAGCTCTTTCATTTAGTTCATCATTCATTAGTTCACATTGATGATCATTATGCAACAATGCTAGGTCAGTTTCTAGAACAATATAGGCCTTTGCTATTCCGCTGAAAAATTTTCTTTGGCGGAATAACTAAGGAATTAGCGTTCTAGAAACCTATTATGGAATTCCGCACACAGTAACGCCTGATTCCATCAATGGGGAACTTGCATGGGACTTCAATTTCGAATAAACTGCACTCAATTGAATACGTAAAAATACCATACGGAAGAAAAAAAAGAACAAAAACCGATTGTATTAGTTCTATCTCACGTTAAAATTACGAAAATAAAATTATTATTTTTTCGATAAAATAACATAACAGTTACACATAATATTGAAATAGAAATGATATTTTGTATGACAAATATAGACTTAAACGCAAATGTTGTGGAGATAATTGCAAATTAATGACTTACTCCATAGTAAACGCGCCGAAAATATATGTTGTGACGTCATAGCATAAGCCAGTTTAATATAGAGCGTTTTCAGGGGGTGCCGGTGCGTGCAGATTTCAAATGCATATAACATCAGAAAAATAAATCATAAGAAAGTTTTAGTGCTACAGTTGTTTTAATGCTGGATTATACTTTTTATTTTCGTAATAAAATACAAAGATGCAAGTTCCCTATTACATAGTGCTAGGTCACTTTGTGCTAACCATGCATACATTTTTGAACCTACGATTCGTAATTAGGAACAGTGTATTACTAAACTGTGTTGCACTGCATAAGGGGAACACTAGTTTGAATTATTTGTATGAATGTGGAGGGGTTTTAGGAGAAGAGATAGGCCTAGGAAAATGTAGATGTTCTGTGCGAGAACGATATTGACAGAGAGCGCGACAGAAAGGTATGAAAGAAAGACATGCCGTGCCGAACATCTAGATTGGATAAATAAATACGTTATAGTGATTAATGGTAACATTTTGTATACGGACGCAAACAGGTATCGGAAGGTCCGCCGGTCTCAAAGGTAAATCGTTCCATCGAAGCAGAGATTGATCATTAGATACACAATAATAAATAATCTGTGCTTTGACGAAACCAACATTTTACTCTGTCTTATAATCAGGATGTTACGGATTTAAAATTGACGTGAAGTACTATAAAATGTAGACTAAACTTTTAGAATATGCTTCTTTGACAGAAGTTTAGGACTAAATTCGATTGGCAAGGACTCCGTAACATCCTGATATATTTCAAACGCAACAGGCCTGTAGAAGCTCGGTAGTGCTCGCCGCTCTTATATGTGTGTACCTATGTACAGGGTTCGTTTTTACGTCATATTTAAAAACAGCGGCAATAGCGATTCGGCCTATATTACATTCAAAGTTCTTCAAAATTCATATTGGACTGTTTAGTCAAGTCAGCAGTTTGTGCCCAAAAATATTCATGGCGATTTCTCAACAAAAACTTATCCTGTATTTTTTGTCGTACTATTATGTAATATGTAAAAGTATGTTTGAATCATCTGTCAAGATGTTTGAGGCCTATGATGATGATATTATGTAAGTATATTTACTTATCATTTTAAGTTGTCTACGACCGGCTTAACTAGGGCTATACTAATTTGGCTTTATTCTAGTGACTAAAAACTATACTATACTGGAAATTCATGTATTTCCTCAAAAATATTTCTTGTCTAGTTACGCCTATGAATGTTGCCAATTAAAATAAAACCTTTTAGGCATGCAGTGGCACACATGACTTCAGGAAATCATAGTATGTTGATGTATTTCAATGTACATTGACTATAAATATATATTAATACAATAATGAATTCGACGTGCAATTTATTGCCAATGATTATTCTTAAAATGGTAGTGGAATGAACTAGGCGGCTCAATATGAACGTCATAAATCAACCCAAACCGTTGAACCTAAAAAGCTGATATTTTCACAATAGGTAGTTCATATAACGTAAGGGATTTATGAAAATTCCACCCTCAGGGGGGTAGAAAAGGGTTTGAAAGTTTGTATGGGGATGGAGTAAAACTTAAAATGAGAAACTTGAAACTTTGTGTATGGACTCCTTATTAAAAACACAATAATACAAGAAAAGTAATTTTAATGTTTTGAAATACCCCACCCCTAAGTGGGTTATATAGGGATGCAAAGTTTGTATGGGGCCAATCTTTTATTGAGCTACAAAATTAAAACTTTATAAAAATATTCCTTATCAGAGCACAAAAAAAAATCTTTTTGCGTTTTGGAAAAATACACCCTTAAGGAGGGGGTTAAATATAATTTTTTGACGGTGGTTAGAGTTTGTATGGAGCTACGATATAAACGGGTTTACGCGGATGGAGTCGCGGGCGGAAGCTAGTTTTCTAATATTTATGTAAACACATTATTGACATATGTTACAACTGCAAATAGTATTTGGTACGCATGTTTATATAGGTATGTTACTTCCAAAGGATCTCTAGAAAATTCTGGAGTTTAAGAATTAATTAATCAAAATCGTACATCATATTGATATCGGCAGATACCAGTCTAGAATCACATAATCAATGTATGGGACCAACTACAACTTGAGCACATAAAAAAGATAAAAATAAGAGTATAAGTCAGTTTCCGCTGGCGACAGCTGAAAATTATCCATACTTGATCGACGGGTAACTGTGACGTCACAACGTTGAACGCTGTACTAAGGGTAGTATGACTAGTATGGGAAATCAAGTTAATTGGTCGTGAAATATTGCGTTAAGGTAGTTGTTCCACAATTTGTTTTTCATAATAAAATATAAGAATCCTATTGGTAGCTTTTAATTTATTTATGAATGATTTAAAATATGCTTTTTTCTTGGAACTTTCAAATGTCATAGGTACTTCTTTTTTTAATGATTTTGAATGTACGAGTATTTTGTACTCTTATGTTTTATTTTAATAAATTAACGGTTTACTATCCAGATACCAACGCTATATTACACATTTTGACACGAGAAAATTACCTACTAGTGGTCTTGACACCAAATACACATGCAGCTTTCGATCTTGTACATAACATACTTAATGCTTTAGACGCGAAAGAAATGGCTGTGGCTGTTTTCTTGGACTTAAGTAAGGCATTCGATTTTGTAAATCATCGGATTCTTTTACATAAAATATACCAATATGGAATAACAGGGCCAGCATATAACTGGGTAAAGAGTTACTTATCAACGAGGAAGCAAATAACACGTATTGTAAGAACATCTGAAATAAAGAAAATAGTAGAAAACGTTGATTCCATCGCACGCATAAACAGTAATGGGGTGCCCCAAGGTAGCATATTAGGCCCACTTCTTTTCTTAATTTATGTTAATGATTTGCCGTTAGCTATTCAACAACAGAGTGTGTTATTTGCTGATGATACCACTATCATTGTAAAGGGTAAATGCATTGATGAGTTAGCAGAGAATATCAATAATGCCCTAAAAAATACAAACAAATGGCTACACGATAACGGTTTGCAAATGAACTCTACTAAAACCAAGTTTATCCATTTTATAACCCAAACAAACAAAAGGAACAATGTCAATCTTAATATTAAAGTTGGCGAGGATTGTATAGTAGGCGCAAAACATACAACATTTCTCGGTATTGCTGTTGACGAATACCTAAATTGGAAGCAACATGTTGATGTAGTATGTACGAGAATCAACCGGTTTGTTTTTGCTCTAAAGAAGCTGAGAAGGATAACTTCCGAGGAAACTGCACTAATCGTATATCACAGTTACGTATGTTCAGCAATTCGTTATGGACTTGTTTTGTGGGGAAATTCTACAGACATACATCGGGCTTTTATTGCGCAAAAGAAATGTCTACGCGCAATTGATGGTCTTCGATGGTCAGAGTCTTGCAAACCCCTATTTAAAAAGTACAAAGTTTTGACAATCCCTAGTCTTTATATACTTGAAATATGCAAGTTCGTTCGTAACAACATTCACCTCTTCGAATTAAAGTGTAACTTAAATAAACGTACAATCACACATAAAGCCCTAGTCCGACCAAACTGTAGACTAAAACTTAATTACAAAAACTGTTATCATATGGCAATAACAATATATAACGCTGTACCTATTTCGTGGACATTTTTACCTGACAACAAATTTTATTCTGCACTTAATAAATTGCTGCTTTCCGAATGTTTTTATTCATTAGAAGAATACTATAGTAAATGCAAGCAATTGACATAGTTTATATTATTATTGTATTTTTTTTTTATCAAATGAAATTTACTTAATTTTAGGATATTATTATTATTATACAATTGTTAATTAAACTTACTTTAGAATGATATGTATTAATTATCTCGTTAATTTGGCTTGTATGATTGTGAATGTGTATTTATGAATTTAATACCTATATTTTCATTGTTAAGTATTAGAAACCATAGTTAATGTGTGTACGCCTGAAAAGGCAGGATTTAGTGATACTATATTGTCATTTTCGACTTCACCTTCGACTATGTACCGACCTGAATTCTTCACACAATAAATGATTACTGATTACTGAATAAATAAAATAACCAATATTAATGTTTAATTTTCTCTAATAATTATTAAACTATTGTCAAATGGAGAAAAAACTAAAGCAAGGGTTTAAATAATCACAATTTAAATCTAATGCTAATTATTGTAGCTGTTGGTTTTCCGAATAATATATATATATATATATATACTTTTTTTATGTACATATACATAGGTATTCAGTTTAAAGGGGGGTGGTCCTTAAAACCGAAAATTTGAAATTTCAATGAGGCACCCTCTTATATTGTTCTAACACGTAAAAAATAACAACTGTGTTTTATTTTTATTTTTGGATATGATTTAATAATACAGTCGATATTGTTCAACCTCGAAATTTCGGGGAGTTTGATGATATTTGATTTGGTACGAATGTTCGTTGGAAGCCCCGTTTTCGTCTCCCAAAAGTCCCCGGGTCAGGACCTTGTAGAACGGCCGCTATCTTAGGAAATGTACTCCAATCGTAAGAAATTCCGGTTTTGTTCGAAAACTACGTACTCTATGAAAACATGGTCTATAGCAACATTAAAGCTGAATAAATTTTGCACAAGCCTGTAGTACACAGCTTTGACGAGAAAACGTCTCTTCGTGGAGAAAAATGCATCCACATGTGAGATTTTCAGGGAAGATTCTCCGAATTTGGAGCTCGGGAGAATTTCAAATTCATTTGAATTTACACAATAGGATATGAATTACATTAATAATAACATTTTACCCGATTACGGCTAAACCCAAAATAATGGTAATGGATTAAATTTCTCGTTAAGCAGTGATAGTTTGCTACCACCTCCAGGTCAAGATGCTTGATGAATTCCAAAAAATTAGGTGGTGTTAGATTTTTCTTAATACTGACAACGTGTTGGCGCACATCGAGTTAAAAAAAAACAATATGGCGGGCGTGAGTGGAGACCAAACCTGAAATTACAACTTTGCTTCTAGCACTTAATTTATCGGGCGGATTTCAATAAACATGACATCAGTAGATGGGTCTGTAACACGCCAGTGCTATACACTATACATTTAACATTATTGATGCGGGGCGTATTACTGAAACTTCATAATGTGATGATCAAAAGATATTTTAGGGCAAAAATGGGGCAAAATGCAAGTGACGGTAGTTAAGTTCACTATACACACTCACCGAAACCTCTGTTTACATGTCTTGAAATTTGAACTTTAGGGATTAATTTACGATCCCGAGCGTTTTCTCTCCAACAAGCAATAATAACACGGCTATAGCTTCATAATTTTTTGAGGTATCTGAATTGACATTTTTTTTATAGTATAGAACTGTGTAGGTACCTAGTACCTACTATTAATTTATGACATTATGATGTACCTACTAACATTAATTGTTAGCATTTACTAACACGATTGACCCAAGTTGGTCGTTGAATAAATAAATTAAATTAAATTAGATTTTCTTTTAGAGTAAAAATTTTGAGTCCACAACCCTATTGTAAATTTCACGATGAAAACTGTTCAAGTTGTCCCTCTTGTACCAGGCTGACATAAACATCCCGTATTATAGAAAATGAAGCGCACCGTGGCCGAGGTGCTGGTGCCCGCGGTGCTGCGACTGTACGCGCGCGTGCGGCTCGGCGGCGGCCAGGTGGCGGCCTACCTCGTGCGCATCGCCAACGATCTGCTCGTCGACTACCGGCAAGAGGTGACGTCACCACTCCATCTCATTACTAGCCCCCTAGGTCCCACTGCTTCCACGCGTCTTTGTCGACTCATACGGCAGATGTTTCCGGCCCAATCCCACTTGAGCCTAGCAGCTGTCTGGGCTACGTCAGTTACGTAACTTGTGGGGACAAAGTGGTCGTCAAACAACTAACATTACATGTACAAATTGTACCCCACAGATTGAGGAGCTGATCGAGAACGACGAGGAACTAGTCGAGCGCGTGCAGATGTTCCAGGAGAATATCGGGCTGGAGCCGTCGTTCGGGAACACGCGCAACCTCGTCACCACGTCCGCGCCGCCCGAGCCCGACACGCCGCGCGCACCGCGCCGCCGCGCGCCGCGCGCACAGGGCCCGCCGCGCAAGCGCGCGCTCAGGATATAGAGACTCACCACACATGTACCAGGAGAGCAGCGGGCTGGAGCCGTCGTTCGGGAACACGCGCAACCTCGTCACCACGTCCGCGCCGCCCGAGCCCGACACGCCGCGCGCACCGCGCCGCCGCGCGCCGCGCGCACAGGGCCCGCCGCGCAAGCGCGCGCTCAGGATATAGAGACTCACCACACATGTACCAGGAGAGCAGCGGGCTGGAGCCGTCGTTCGGGAACACGCGCAACCTCGTCACCACGTCCGCGCCGCCCGAGCCCGACACGCCGCGCGCACTGCGCTTAAGCCACTACTGGCGGCCACTAAACGCGACCACTCTACTGCACATTAAGCCACTACTGATAGCCACTAAACGCGACCACTCTACTGCACATTAAGCCACTACTGGCGGCCACTAAACGCGACCACTCTACTGCACATTAAGCCACTACTGATAGCCACTAAACGCGACCACTCTACTGCACATTAAGCCACTACTGGCGGCCACTAAACGCGACCACTCTACTGCACATTAAGCCACTACTGATAGCCACTAAACGCGACCACTCTACTGCACATTAAGCCACTACTGGCGGCCACTAAACGCGACCACTCTACTGCACATTAAGCCACTACTGATGGCCACTAAACGCGACTACTATACTGCACATTGAGCCACTACTGGCGGCCACTTAATGCGGCGACTCTGCTTCACACAACAACTACACAATCTCTAGTAGCGAGCGCGAGCCTCCCGAATATTCACCCTAACAGTGAAATATTAATGATTTTCGTATGACTGTGTATACTGTATGTACCCCGTAGTACATAATAAGTAGTTAAACACGCGGGTTAACGAGTTTATAGCGACAGAAGCAAAGCTTGGCGTTATTTGATAGAGATAATAAAGAATTTATATAAATTTGGAGAATATTGTTAAACATATTTGTAAGAAAGTGTTTATAAATGTGATGAAAGAAAACATCCTTTACAAATCAATATTGATTGTTTTAATTTAATATCCTCGTAGCTTCCCGCGTATTGCAGAGAACCCCGTTGCAGCCGGGGGATAATATAGTCTATGTCTATCCTGGAGGTCTATTCTATATACTGGTGAAATCGCGTGAGTAGTTCATACAGGTAGGTCTGAAACGCAAATTCTTCGATTTAAATTCACGATGTAAACTTAAAATATTGTTACTTATAATAGGGGTGTAGACTCAAAATTTATTATTACTCCAAAAGAAAGAAGGCACAAAAATATGCCTTGTGACGTAAATCCCATTCAAATATCTCAATAAAATACGAAGCTACGCTAGGGGATCGTGACATCATCACGATCCACGAGCGTCATAGTAAATGACAATCGTTTCATATGAAGGTTCGTTTTGCGGAAAAGGTACAGAATATACCCCCTCTTAAAACTTTAGACACTTATAACTTTGTGATTATTGAATCCCCTGCTTTACTTTTTTCTCCATTTGACAATATTATTAAACCTCTTTCGAGAAAACTCATCGTTATTGGCTATTTTATTTGGTGTCTAGTCTACACCCCTATTATATATAAAAATCTTTTGTAGGTACGTATGTTTGTTACCCTACTCCTCCTAAACGGCTTGACCGATTTGTATGACATTTTATGTGTATATTTCAATGGGTTCCTGGATGGATGGAAACAATTGGACCCGGTAGGTGGCGCTGCAGTCGGTATGTCACTGATCTCCTAAACGGCAGGGACGATTATGATGTTTTGTAAACTTCAAAATCTTCAAATGTAAAAAGTTATAATATTCGGTACTTACAGATTATTTAGACACCCAAAAATTATGATTCATTCGTAGATTTGTCAGAAGTTCTTATGGAATCGCAAAACAAAAAAACGGAAATGGTAAATGTAAAAATATCGTGTCTTCCTAATGACACCTTTACTTGCTATACTTATGTAACTTGATGGCGCCAGTAATGGATACTTTAAGGAGGTCGTGTATTTTAATTAAGTAACAATAAAATAATACTGTTTATACTTTAAACAATAATTATGGGTGAAAATTATGAAATATATCCGTAGGAAATGAAATACTTCTTAACTTTTTACTAATTGAAGAGACATAGATTAATAGAAAAATTGGAATAAGCAAAAATATGTCAAAACTCCTGTTATGGCCACCCAAACTCCAGTAATGGATACTTCTCGAGACCCAGTAATGGACCGACTCCAATAATGGATACCCCCATATAATGGACAGATTTGTTGGATTATTTTCACAAAACAAGCAAACAAACCTTTTTATTTATTTTGACGGACCTTTATTGAGGAAATTATTGGTACGAGTATAATGTGGCGCTGCTTTTCCTGGCAGGACGTCTGCCGGGTCCGCTAGTATTATTATAAAACATATCATTAAAATCGTCCCTGCCGTCATACCGACTGCAGCGCTACCTACCGGGTCTAGTTGTGAATTCAAACCTTGCAGGGACCCACTTGCACGTTTACAAAAAAATATCATTAAAATCGTCCCTGACGTTTAGGGAGAGATCAGTGACAAACCGACTGCAACGCCACCTACCGGGTCCAGTTGTAAATTCAAACCTTGCAGGGGCCCACTTGCACGTTTACAAAAAAATATCATTAAAATCGTCCCTGACGTTTAGGAAGAAATCAGTGACAAACCGACTGCAACGCCACCTACCGGGTCCAGTTGTAAATTCAAACCTTGCAGGGACCCACAAAATCGCCCCTGCCGCCCTGCTAAAAACTAATAAGTGATATTTGTAGATAATTTAAAGAAATTTAATTTCTATAAACAGGCCATTTACTAAAAGTTTCCGAGTTTTAAGCAAAATTCTGATAAAAAGCAGAAATTTTCACTTTATTTGCAATGTTTCGTCACTAAATTTTGGTAGCAAACCTCTTATTCTGATTCAGCACCCCAAAATACATGTAGAATGGAAGAAATCAGAACTACATACCCCAAAACGTTCCTAGTCAAAACACAATTTGACTGGAGTGAAATAGTAAAATGAAGCAGGTTGATTATAGAATTTAAAAAAATAATGACTTAATGCTAATAAATAATAAAATACCTATATTTTTGTAGGTATATTAATATTACTTGCATATCGACAACTGAGGATAGAAGAATAAAACTCGTTATTAAGGTACGTTTATTAATTACACAATGTGAACAACTTGCCTTCTCTTGATCAGTTATCAGGCGCAATCATAATTATATATTATAGAAAAAAAAAGTGTTTTGATTAATTACGCTAGTAAGTAAGTAATTTATTTTGTTAGTTCGCATGCAGTGCCGGGAAACTCATTTTAGCAAGGCAGTTTCACGTGACAATGTGGACACGCTGGACAAAAGCACCAACTTTTTTTCAGTACTAGTTAGGTACTTACATAGCTTTAAGTTTTTGATAGGAACCAACTCCTCCGTCGGCCATTTTTTTTTTGTGGGGGACATTTTTAATTTTAGGTATATTATTGATATCTCGGGTTCTAAATCACTTAGAATCACAAATTTGGTGTCTAAATATACATATTTGGGGTCAGGGAATTCAGCTAGATATTTTTTAGGGTCGAATTCCCAAAAGATACCATACGGAACCCGTTGCCAAGCCTCCGCTGTGGGTCCGTCTGTCTACCTGTCAGGAATAGCTATTATAATAGATATAAGTAGTCTGCGAAAATTTCAAGTGTCTATCTATTACGGTTCTAGAGATAGATCGTTTGTAATAGGCGAGAAAAAAACGCCTTAAAATGACTTTCAATGTATGGGAGCACTGTTTAATTTTTAATATTTTTTTAGTTTTGTTAATTTTAGTTATAACAGCAATAGAAATACAAACTCTGTGAAAATTTGAACAGTCTAGCTATTACTGACACGCAGATAGACGGACCCACAGCGGAGGCTTAGTAACAGGGTTCCGTTTTGTATCCTGTGGGAATTCGACCTTAAAAAATATCTAGTTGAATTCCCTGACCCCAAATATGTATACTTAGACACCAAGTTTGTGATTCTAAGTGATTTAGATCCCGAGATATTAATAATATACCTATAATTCAAAATGGACCCCATTAAAAAAAAAGATGGCCGTCGGGAGAGTTGGTTCCTATCAAAAACTTAAAGCTATGTAAGTATCTAACTAGTACCTGAAAAAAAATTGGTGCTTTAAAAGCACTGCTTTTGTTCGGAGTGTCCGCATTTACGACAGTTTGTTCCGGCAGTCTGCCATACTATTTCGCCGTACTTGCGGAAATATGACTCTGTACAGTAAAGTGAAAAACTATGAATCAATTTAATCATCTCTTAAATAATGTAGGTACCGTTGCCTTAATCCGCTGACATTAGAGGACATATAGTTTTTCTATACTTACCGGC
Organism: Epinotia brunnichana; assembly: GCA_963854355.1. NCBI lineage: Eukaryota > Metazoa > Arthropoda > Insecta > Lepidoptera > Tortricidae > Epinotia > Epinotia brunnichana. The sequence goes on from OY977936.1 coordinate 50,844,426, forward strand.
TTATTTTTCAGGCAAATACTTACGGCCAAGCGGGATCCTGACCTTTGAGAGGGATTTTACTACTTTACATTTTTTTTTACTTTCTTAAGATCCTGGCTAGTCAGCGTCGTCTCTATGAGTGTTTTGAAGTAGTCGTCGACGGGCGTGTAGTACACAAGCGAGACCTTGTGCCGCGATATGCCCACCAGCATGTGAGGCACCGACTTGTACAGCCACTCGTCCCGGTTGCGCGACATTCTCACTATTATCACATTATCCGCCTCCTTTCCCTGGAACTCGTGTATAGTCGACACATTATCGTATTTGGCTTTCGCCATTTCCTGCTTTTCAGCCTGTTTGAATACGAGATATTTGTTTTTTTTAGATTTAGGCACACACTCGAGTCCAGTATACCTCTGGCACGTCATACTACGCGTGTACTCCGATGCAGAATACGCCCCGCCATCATATTTGCTAGACAAGACTGCCATCACGTCCACGGGGCATCTGTACGAAATATTCAACGTCTCTGATGGTGTGAAGAAGATTGAAGACTTATCGTAGACCAGATGAACTCCGTCGACTCTGTTGATGTATCCGAGCTGGTTGGGGTCACCCAGCATGTACATAGTGCGGCAGTGGCTGAACAGGCACACGAGGAACAGTTTCCCGGGGTGCTCCATGAGTGCTTCGTCCACCCAAACGGTGCTGTACCTTTCTCGGTTGTGCAGTAAGTAGGAGTCGATGGTCCTGTAGGATCTCCTGTATCCGTCTGTGGTCCCGCCGTGTTTCAGGGCCATGCGGCTGCGGACGTCCTCGGCTGCCTCGGCGCACGACGTCAGCACCAAGCTCCCGGGACTATGGTTATTGATTATGTGCGTCGTCTTCCCGCACCCAGGAACGCCCACAATCAGCTTCAGAGCCGGCAGTGTAAACTTATCGAACATTGACATACCGGCTCTTGTTTTCAGCGACAAGTTTGGTTCCTGGCTTAAAATGGTATATTTCCCAAGTAATAAAAATCTGTTACCGGTCATAACGGACTTGACAAACTTGAATTCTTTAAAATCTGTCCCGTCGTAGCAGTGATCGTATTTAGGCTCGTTTGATTTGATCAGCCATTTTTTAATGTTTCTGTCATACACAGCAAAGTTTTCCTTGTGCCTTTTGCATTCCCGCTCTACCTCTTCACTCATGGGAATCTTCAATTTCGAATACATATTGGAGTAATTATGTCTCGCTTCTTGTGTGACATAGTCCCATATGGCTCTGATTTCTATCATAGCATTGATCGCGTTTTTTTGCTCGTGATTTCCCTTGTGGGACCATTTAGGTTCAAAATTAGGTTTTTTATTCGATTTGCTGCAGGTATCACCATCATTTATTTTATCCAGCGCATCTTGAATTTCGGAAAAGTGAAACATCTCTTATTTCTCTAGAAGAACTCGTGTAGTACTCGTGTAGTATCGTAATTATACTCCTGTAAAGGAAAAGAAAAATAAGTCAGTACCTCCCCATTAGACAAATAACTAAACCGCTATTCAAGTCAAGAGTTGGTTTTATTTAACCCATCCACCGCCACAGAAAAAGTATCAAGGGGACACGCCCACGCCTGACAAACTTCAGTTCAAGTCAGTGGCGGCGAATGTAAGAAAGGTATGACCTACAGAGAAAAGTCTGAAGGCCGCATTTTATCTATTAAGGTACCTATTACAGTCGGCCTCATAAATAAGTTGCGTGTTGTGTTGTGCTGTTGTGTTGCCTTGTCGTTTTCACTCGTTTGACAACTTCATATGGTATATTAACATGACGTTTAAGAGTCCGCAGTAAGCTCGGCCGAATTTCACCTTCCCATACCAACGGAGTTTCGTTCTCATTTTTTTAAACTACGAGTTGGATTGTAACGAAACGGTGCATACCTATACAATGACATACCTCATGTCATTGTATAGGTATGCACAGTTTCGTTCTAGGTCTGTAATCTCCACTTATAATAAATCTCTAAATTAAAAAAAGAATCAGCCAGTTTGAAACTAAGCTTTGTGTTGTTACGAATGTTCTCAGCATCCCATGAACGGAAAAATATGAAACATTTTATATAGGTATTATTCTAGCTGTAACTTAGGATAGTTTTTATCCGACTGCGACAATTAATTAATTTTCCGAAATATACGACTTCATTTAATTTTTCATTTCAATCAATCAATCTTTGTGTTATGGCCCCATCAGAATTGCCGATGATTCCGCCAACGTCAAGGTTAAAAAAGGCACGTATTTATTATTTAAAAAAAAATAAGTTTCTGTCAAAAATTTCATTTTTGGTACAAGCTTTTATTGCCGACTGTACTTTTCTGTATACCATCATCAACTACTCATTGAGACGATTCTAACGAGCCCAAACTCAATGGGGTTGTGTCGTTTTATTGCGGAGTTCATATGGCCACCTTCCAGCTCCAGCATCAGATCAGCTCCAAGTCATCATAATATTGCATTGTCATGCGATATACATATGCATGCAAAATTTCAGCTCAATTGGATAACGGGAAGTGACTGAAAAATCGATTGCAAATTTTGACGGACAACTTACATACTTACATATACGAACAGTGCAAGTTAATATAAAGCTTGTAAAAAAACCGGTAGCTTCCAATTGGCAGGTTCACTGAGATTAGAATCTAGAACAAAGGAGAAAACAAACATGTATTGTTAAACTAACTACTATAAAAACAAGTTGTTAATTTTAATAAATTTACAAAGGACATACACAAAGGGTGAATAGACTAAGGTGAGAAGAAATTTAATATTAACAGGACGGGGGATTATTCTTAAAGTATATCGCCGCCACATCTGTCAGCTTGATGAAACGTCAAAATGGCGGAATTGCTTTTCCTTAATTTCACCTATTGAGAAGTTATATGCGCAAATGTCGTATTAAGGCGTAATTTCAATAAATGTATCAACAAATTCAAATAATATAAGTAACACAAATGTTTTTTTTTAATTACAAGCGCGCGCTCTCTTTGCGCATTCAGCCAAACCACGAAAATCAAAACTCGAAGTTCGTATATCTGCATTCCTCTCACTCGAGTAATGTTAGTGCGATAGAGATAGAGATACCCGAATATTTTCGAATTCTGAAGTTCGTGGTTTAAAAGAAAATACGGATGTCGAATAGATCGAAAATAGGGGTGTAAACACTGTAGACACTAAATCAAATAATCACAATCTCGAAAAAGGACTTAAAATGAAGTCAAATGGAGAAAAAACAACGCAAGAGGTTATTTAAGTAGTCACTAAGTTATAATGTGTCCAAAGTTTTAAGAGGGGGTATGTTCTGTCCCTTTTCCGCAAAACGCACCTTCATATGAAACGATTGTTTTTTACTATGAGTACTATGATGACGCTCGAGGATCGTGACGTTACGGTCCCCGATCGTTTTCTCACTCTAACAAGCGATATTAAAACGGTTGTAGCTTCGTAATTTTTTGAGATATTTGAACGGGTTTTTCGTTTCTTCTTTCTTTTGAAGTAATAATAAATTTTGAGTCTACTCCCCTATTTGGAAGACAAGCGGAAAGAATACCTACCTAATCTACATAATAAAGATGAGTCATTTGAAGAACCTACAGGAAAAAACTTACAAACAAAGTACTTTCAACGTTTAGGAAAATTCTGCCCCAAAGGGGGTTAGAAAGGGGTGCAAATTTTGTATTGGGGGAAACTTTATTTTTTGAGCAAGATACTTAAAACTTTGTAGAAAGATTACTTATTCAAATAAAATACTTTTAGCATTTTGAAAAAATTTACCCCTAAGGAGGTTAAAAAGGGTTGCAAAGTTTATATGAGGGAAATCCTTTTTGAGATTTTAGAAAGATAAGTTTTTAGAAAGATTACTTATTACGATACAAATAAAGTATTTTTAGCGTTTTGGAAAATTCCACCCCTAAGGGGATGAAAAAGGGGTGCAATGTTGGTAAAGGGGATTTTTTGGAGCTAGAATCTCAATTTTTTTAGAAAGATGACATAATAAAAAAAATGTAAGATATGAGATTTGTAACTCCGATCTTAGCCTGCTTAGACTACCAAAATTATTTCAGCGTTTTTTGAAATTCTTCAAGAGAGCAAGCCATTTTCAAAGTAAGGGATTTGTAACTTCGGTTTTAGACAAAACAAACATGCTAAAATACTACAAAACTTATTTCAGCGTTTTTTTTTTAATTAATCGCCTAAGAAGGTTAAAACGGGGTTCGAAGTTTGTATAATAGGGAACATTACTGCAATGTTCTGCCGCCAGAGTGCAGCACTAACACAATTAGTAAACAGTTTTTTTGACAACTTTGACAAGTCCTTCAAAGCTCTGGATCAAATAGTGAAGAAAATATTTCAATGAAGAAAATGCATCAGTGCCGCGTAATTGGATGCAAGAATGAAGGGCATCATTAATTTCCGAAGGAAACGATGATATGAAAACTATGGGAAGCGGCAATACGTCGTAAAGCAAAAAAAAACCCTCATCCACCTTTAAATGGCTATAGGATGCCATTTTAATATCACAGTACAGGTATTTTACACACGAATGATAATAAAACGATTGTAGTTTAACGCGTTTTCATCAATTATTCGTTATTGTTTGTTAGGTAAATAAATATGACATTGTACGTCATGGCGGTTTGTTGGTGCCGGTTAATGTACGGCCCGATAATACGCGTCCATCTATCGTTATCTCTCTCTTTTTGTATGAGTTAAAAAGAGACATAGATATAGAGGATGCCAATTATTGGGCCGTACATTAACCGGCACCGGGTTTGTTTACGGGTTGTGTTAGTGTCGCCCCCTACGCAGAGCTTTGCGTAATGTTCCCTATTAATACTCAAAGAGAGCAAGACATTTTTAAAGTAAGTAAGAAATTTGTAACTACGGTTTCAGCCTGTTTACTATGAGGGTTCAAAGGGGGTTCTAAGTGTGTATAGAGAGCAAGACATTTTGAAAGTAAGAGATTTGTAATTTCGGTTTTAGACTGTTTACTAAAAGACTAGGCACAAAACTAATATCAATATTTTTTTAATTCATTCCTTAAACAAACTTTTAGACGATAACATGTTATACGCGGACGAAGTCGCGGGCAACAGCTAGTCTATATATATAAATGCCATGTCCTGACTGACTTATTCACTCACTCATCAACGCACAGCCGAAACTAATGGGGCTAGAGAGTTGATTTTTGCACAGTAGGTTGCTTTTATAACGTGGGCTAGGGATAAGCAGGGATTTTTGGAAATTCCACTCCTAAGGGTGTAAAATAGGGGTGCAAAGTTTGTATGGGGGAACCTTTTTACGGTTCCGTACCAAAAAGGTAAAAAAGGAATCCTTATAGCACAGACTCTGTCCGTCTGTCCGTCCGTCCGTCTGTCACAACGTTAAATATCTCAGGAACTACTTCAGCTATCAATTTGAAATTTGGAACAACTGTTAAAAGGGTTAAGACACTTGTATGGAAGATGAAAAAAAAAACATTTTTATTTTCCATTTAAATGACGAATATGAGGGGGGTTAAAAAATCATAGTATAGTAAATAGATCAAATGGGGTATATACAGTGGTTAAATTTTGATTTATTAAGGAAAACGTAGAAAAAAATACCATTCCCCCCCCTTATCTCCGAAGTTTACGTAACGAAAATTCTGAAATAATTACATATGATTAAGAGTAACATAAATAATACAGGAAAAGTAAAACGATATTTCTATCTAGCATTTTTTTTTATTTATCAAAAATAATTTCTTAATTAAATTTGTAATTTACTTACTTTTGTATGAAATTTCATAAAGTCCCTTCTTTCAAATAAAAAATAAATAATCGAAATCGATACGCGTGATGAAAAGCTATCGCTGATAAACAAACATACTACGTTGTAAGTTGTTGTAGAGAGGATGGATGAAAGAAGATTCACGAAGAGAGTGTATATAAAAAGAGTGGAAGGGCAAGTTGGAAGGGGAAGACCCAGGCGAACTTTCTCCTGGGGCGCTATGTCGGGTAACCTCCTCGAGTGTCTGGACTCTACCGATTCCTCTTGATTCGGTTGATCCGCAGGGATGGGTAGTGTCTTGGCCGGTGTGCCCTGGAGGCAACGGCAAGTGATAATTTAGTGAACCCTAAGTTATCGCTTGCTGGTGCTACCAATAACCCGACACGGGGGGGTCGGGGGGTTCCGCCCAGGGAATCGCAAGATTCCCCAGGTGCGCCTTGAGGGAGAGGCCATTGCCGTTTGCCTCTATAATAAATAACGGACCCGGAACCCTGACAAATCCTCTGCTATCAGAGGATTCATGTTAGGCGCGGGGGCTGCGACCGTCAGGCCGGGGCCGAGTCGTGGCTGCGAGGGAGAAAACCTCTATAAAAAGTTACAAGGGGACCTGAGAGGGTGAATCCGAGGTATATCACCCTCTCCCGGCGTAGAGGTCCTGTGTTCGGGTCGGGAAGCGTGTGGTGTCGCCCTGCACGCTAACGACGGGAGGGAGGCTTTTGCCTCAGTAGTGAGGGCAGCTGCGGCTGTTGCCGAGGGGTGTCGTGGTGAAATGTTCGCGATCCCATGACGCCCCTACTACATGGCAGAGAGGGCATACCTTGGTGGTTTTAGACGGAAGTCCGGGGGGTACCCGGGAGCCCGTCATACCCATCCTAGTTCCTCGGCTAGGTGGGATGCGTAAAGGCATTTCCCCAAGAAAAAAAAAAGAATAAAAGGCGAACTTTCTCCTATCAAATTGGAGAAATCTTACAAAAAGGCCAGGTCAAAAGTACCCTAAACCGACGAGCATGTATAGGGTTTGCAATCCGGATATCCGGATATCCGAAATATCCGGATATCCGCCAAATTTCGGATCCGGATCTTACAGGCTTTTGGATCCGGATTTTTCGGATATTACGGATCCTTAAAATACAACTATGAAAACCCAAAATACGGCTACAAAATGAAGTTTTTACGAGTCCACGCTGAATACCGAATGGTATATACTTCAATCTCTGTCTTTATTCGCCACATCATCATACCAGCACAGATTATTTTTGTTTTTAATTTATTAGTCACAAAAACTAATTAAACCTACATACTACAAACTAGTAAAATTGCCGCAGTTTCACCGTAGGCAAAAACACAAAGTAATTATATAAATCCACTGTTACCTATATGTACTATTATAGCTACCTACTAAAAGACTTACGCCCTATTCATAAACGTTCAACAAGCCTATTTTAACTAAAATGGCGTTCAAATTCGTTTGTCCTTATCTGTCACTTTGACATTTGTGTTAAGCACATTTTATTTAGCAGAGGCATTTTAAGTTTTATGAATAAGGGGATTCGATAAAATAAACCTAAATGAATATTTAGGAAGTATATTTGACCCAGGAAGTAAAAAGTAAATGCAGCAACAATACCTACGTTTTATAATTTAATAATTTTTAAATTTTTGTATGATGTTCTTCACTGATCCTGTAATATAATAAGCATGGTACGCTATATTAATGCCCGTTCACCGCTTTTGCCATGTCTAGACACAGTCTTGCCTAAAAGAATGTCCCCTGCTAGACAAACACCTTTTCCCTCGTCCGGATCACATTGTCAATTTCTCCTCCTAGGCTTGATACCTAGTTACAACCCTATAGAATTAACTCCGGTACATAGAGCTCATTGAAATATATGTATGTACGAGCACCTGGTACGGAGTTAACTCGACCTGCTGGTCAATCACGTAACGCATTGAAGATTTAATGTCAAATTTTATATGGGAAAATGACCGTTGGATTGTCCTAACGCGCGTTTGGAACGTTACGTTGATTACCCCTGTTGTAGTTATTCAAGTGACAGCTTTCAGTGACGAAGCTCTCACTTTGCCGGTTAGTTTGAGGTCGTAAGTAAAAAGTTGAAAAAAAAGCGTTATACCCTTTAAGACCTCATGAATGCGTACCTATTTAAATCTTTCAGGTATACGATGGAATAGCCGTTTTTTCTTAGTTTAACCTTACAACTCCTACTTTATACCAAAAAAACCTTGTGGATCCGTATTATCCGAAAGATCCGGATATCCGGATCTGTTGAATCTAAATATCCGAAATATCCGGATCCGAAATATTGGCGGATCTTGCAAACCCTAAGCATGTATGAGAAATGTTATGAAAGTGAGTGAAGCGAAAGTGGTTGGTCAGGATCGTAGCAAATGGAGATCCGTGATCTCTGCCTACCCCTCTGGGAAAGAGGCGTGATTATATGTATGTATGTATGTATGTAAGTTGTTAGTACCAAAACGCATAAGGCGCTTTGCAACGGTAACTTCTACTATGAGCTGTTTAAGATTGTTCAAGAATGAATGGGGTCCTGAGTCAGGACTCCTGACATGACGGGTATGGTGTATGAAAGTTTGTACGGAACCCTCGGTGCGCGAGTCAGACTCGTACTTGACCGGGTTTTTTTTTAACTATAGACTTAAAACTTTGTAGAAAGATTAGTTATTAGAATACAAATTAAGTACGTTTTGGAAAATTCTACCCCTAAAGGGGTAAAATAGGGGTGCAAAGTTTGTATAGGTAAAACTATTTTTTTGAGCTAGAGACTTAAAACTTTGTAAAAAGATTACTTACTAGATAACAAATAAAGTACTTTCACTGTTTTGGAAAATTCTACCCCAAAGGGGGTTAAAAAGGGTTGCAAAGTTTGTATGAGGGAAACTCTTTTTTGAGATAGAAGCTTAAAAAATTGTAAAAAGATTACTTCATCATCATCATATCAGACGTCCACTGCTGGACATAGGCCTCCCCCAAAGAGTTTCAAAGTGACCGGTCCTGTGCCACCCGCATCCAGCGGACTCCCGCGACCTTTACCAGGTCATCAGTCCACCTTGTGGGAGGCCTACCAACGCCGCGCCTTCCGGTACATGGTCGCCATTCGAGAACCTTTTCACCCTAACGGCCATCAGTTCTTCGTGCAAAGATTACTTATTAGAATACAAATAAAGCACTTTAAGCGTTTTGGAAAATTTTGCCCCTAAGGGGGTTAAAAAGGGGTGCAAATATTGTATGGGGGAAACTAATTTTTTTTAGCAAGAGACTTAAAACTTCGTAAAAAGATTACTTATTAGAATACAAATAAAGTACTTTCAGCGTTTTGGAAAATTCCACCCCTAAGGGGGTTAAAAAGGGTTGCATAGTTTGTACGAGGGAAACCCTTTTTTGAGATAGAAGCTTTAAAGTTTGTAAAAAGATTACTTATTAGAATACAAATAAAGTACTTTCAGTTTTTTTGGAAAATTCCACCCCTAAGAGGGTTAAAAAGGGTTGCAAAGTTTATATGGGGGAAACTCTTTTTTTTAAGTTTGTAGAAAGATTACTTATTGAAATACAAAAAAAGTACATTCAGTATTTTAGTAAATTCAAAAGTGGGTGCAACATTTGTATGTAGGAAACATTTTTTAGCTAGAGACTTGAACTTGTGTAGAAAGATTATTTATTAGAATACAAATTAATAAAAATAAAGTAAATTACTTTCAGTGGTTTGGAAAATTCCACCCCTAAGGGGGGGGGGGGGGGGGGGGAAAGAGGTGCAATGTTTATATGGGTGAAACTTTTTTTAAGTAGAAAATTAAAACTTTGTAGAAAGGTTACTTATTACAAAAAAGTACTGCTAGCGTTTTGTAAAATTCCACCCCTGAAGGGGTTCAAAATGGGTGCAAGGTTCGTATTAGAACACTTTTTTTGAGCTAGAGACTTGATAGTTTGTAGAAAAAATACTTATTACAATAAAAAAACTTAGTGTTTTCTTTTAAATTTTTCCCCGAAAAGCGTTAATAGGGGGATCAAAGTTTGTATGCAGCGCAAGAAAATTTTTAAGTATGAGATTTGAAACTTCGATCTTAGCCTGTTTGTTAAAAGACTACAAAACATATTTCAGCGTTTTTTGAAATTCATCCCTTAAAGGGGATTATAAGGGTGTTCAAAGTTTGTATGGAGAGAAAGACATTTTTAAAGTAAGGGATTTGTAACTTCGGTTTTAGACTGTTTGCTAAAAGACTACAAAACTTATTTCAGCGTTTTTTTTTTAATTCATCGCCTAAGAAGGTTAAAACGGGCTTCGAAGTTTGTATAGAGAGCAAGACATTTTAAAGTAAGAAATTTGTAACTACGGTTTCAGACTGTTTACTATGAGGGTTCAAATGGGGTTCTAAGTTTGTATATATAGCAAGACATTTTGAAAGTAAGAGATTTGTAACTTCGGTTTTAGACTGTTTACTAAGACTACAAGACTAATTTCAATGTTTTTCTAATATTCATTCCTACACATGTTCTACGCGGACGAAGTCGCGGGCAAGTATTATACATATAAATGCCTATGTTCTGACTTGACTCATTCACTCACTTACTCATCAACGCACAGCCGAAACTACTGGGGCTAGAGAGTTGATTTTTGCACAGTATGTTGCTTTTATAACGTAAGCTAGGGATAAGAAGGCATTTTTGGAAATTCCACCCTTAAGGGGGTAAAATAGGGGTGCAAAGTTTGTATAGGGGACACTTTTTTTTGAGCTAGAAACTTAAAACTTTGTAGAAAGATTACTTATTAAAATACAAAAAAAGCAATTTCAGAGTTTTAGAAAATTCCACCCCTAAGGAGGTTAAAAAGGGGGCAAACTTTGTATGGGCAACACTTTATTTGAGCTAGAGACTTTAAAGATTACTTACGCAAAAAGTTCTTTCAGCGATTAGAAAAATTCAACCCCTAAGGGGGTTTAAAATGGGGTTGAAATTTTAAATGAGGAGCTAGAAAATTTTAAAGTCTGAGTAAGAGATTTGTAACTTTGCTCTTATTCTGTATACGTTAAAAGACTACAAAACCAATTTCAGAGTTTTTCCAAATTCATCACCTACGAGTGTTAACAGGGGGTTCAAAGTTTGTGTATTTCAAGACATTTTTAAAGTGGTTTTATACTATTTGTTCACAAACTAGAAAACGAACATCAACGTTATTTTTAATTTATCCCCTAAAGGAGGGTTCAAAGTTTGTATTGAGAGAAATGATTTTTTAAGACGATAAAAAGTTCTACGCGGACGAAGTCGCGGGCAACAGCTAGTTAGTTCATATGGCTGTATGTTTTTTACAATGGTATCTGAAGCTATATTAACTAATTACAGACCTGGATGGTACTTAACTTATTCTAAATAAGGTACCGTCGCCTAATAAGGCCCACCTTATTTTCAAAGCCTTGCAAAATAATTACAGTATGATAAATAAATAAAAGCCATTCATATTTCATAGGATTAATGATTTATTTAACAAACGAAATATTAAAAAAACATTATCGTTTTTTGCGTTAGAACAGAAACAAACCTATTAAAAAAAATGTTGCTAGTGGGGCCCCGGCTGTCTTAGGCACCCGGACGCCTAATAAGGCCCGTTATAAATTATTTAAAACAATCGTTTAATTAATGTTTACACAATACCATATCGTCTACTAGAACTAGTCGTGATTTTTTTTTTAAATTTATTTCATAAAATATTGAACCTATCCCAAAATTATAGTTGTGGGATTTTAGGAGTATGAAAATTGAAAAATTGCTATAGGTAATACGACACCAACACTTTCAATTAGAAAAAAAAAACACATGTGTGAGATTATTTTTCAGTCTTCTTGATATTTATAAATCGGTTCTTTCTTTCTAATCTAATTTTGTTTGTAATCTAATTTTTTTGACATAAGTAGGTACTTTTAGTTAGGGATACATACTTGTATACAGTGGGCCTTATTTTATTAGGGGACTCTTACTTCAGCTCAATTAAGTGTCGTAAAAATACGTAAATAAATTTAAAATACCAGTATTTTCCTATAATTGGATGTGAAACAGATTAAACACGTAATTTCACTAAAAATACTGACAAAATTAGCGTTTTTGAAAATAAAAAAATGTGCAATATTTTAACACGACACAGCAAACTGCAATTTTTTACAAAATGGCAGCGCGATTGGGTAAAAACTGAAATGCACGTTTGTTTGTGATCTTAAATTTGCGAGTTTTCAAAGGTGAGCCATCTTAGGAACCGGGCCATCCTTGGTGCATCTACCTTAGTACAAAGTTTCAGAGCAAACTAGCTAATCGTTTTAAAATGAGAGCGTAACTACGTTTACAATGCACTTGCTCTGAAAGAGCCCATTTGTATGGTTCAACATAAACACTGAAAGTGCTCGATGCCAGCATGGCGCGGCGGTCGGCGGTGCAACGCAGGACCTGCCCGTGCAGGAATGGATTTCAGGCCAGAATTCCCGCACACTATGCGGGAATGAGATTTCGTGACAATTAAAATGTCACCTTTTATGCAATTTTTTTTTTATTTTTTCGCATGATGCATTGTAAAATGTTGTATGATACACGTGCGGATAGGTAATTCCCAACTCGTGTCGATCAAAAACACTCCCTGAGAGTAGTGTTTTTGGTCATCGCCACTCGTTGGGAATTACTTACTTTCCGCACTTGTATCATAATTAACTATTACAATGCACTTGCTCTGAATGTGCCCCTTTATATGGCTCAATATAAACACGGGAAGTGGTCGATGCCAGCACGGCGTCGCCGGGCGGGACCTGCCCGTGCCGTGCGGGGATGGATGCAATATTCCCGCATACTGTGCGATAATGGGATTTCGTGACAAATAAAATGTCACCTTTTATTCATATTTTTTTATTTCCTCGCATGATGCATTGTAAAATGTTGTATGATACAAGATGATACACATTTTCCTTAATAAAATTTAACCACTGTTGAAAAAAAAATGGTTTTAGAAAGAGCTGTTGGAACATATTATGGACCAATCTAACCTCTTTAATCTGTTTAGGTTTGTTTTTATAGTCAGACAGATGTCACTTACATTGTCCGTTTGCTTTTGCTGTGTTCAGGCGTACTACTTGTTATCTGTCAGTGCCATGGTTAATAAAGGCTTCAAAGTTACATATGTTTCGTTCTGGCGTGTGTACGGTTACTGATAACGGGGAGGTTTTGGCCACCGCTACTCTAAGAGATATTATCAACTCGATGCCATAGAAACAGTGTCTGTTTTGTGTAGCGAGCCACCTTCGCAAGCGATGTGTTCGTCTTTGTCTGTAGATACAGGTGACAGCGTGACGTCAGCGCCTCAACTGAAGGATGAAGGTCGTCCTGTTGATAATGTTATGCAAGCGAAGTCTCCTGTAGCACCACGAAGCCAGTCGACACAATATGTCTGGCACCGCCGGCTAGCACATCTGAATACTAGA